>CM062819.1:189365775-190565775 GCA_031772625.1 Pinus tabuliformis | reverse complement strand
TGGGAAATGGTCAAAATGGCTTCTATTCTAGAAGGGTTTATCCTAATCCCATCCTTAGATATGATGTGTCTTAACAACTTTCCCTCCTCAAGACTGAAAAGTGTCTTTTTAGTATTTAAAGAAATCCCAAATTTCCTTCATTTGATAAATACTCTTCTGAGGTGGTCTAGGTGTTCATTGTCTGATTTAGAGAAGACTGTGATGTCATCCTGGTATACTACTAAGAAATCATGGATTTCCTTGGAAAAAGTTATTTCCATACCTCTTTGAAATGTGGCACCTGCATTCATTAATCCAAAGGGCATCTTCAAATACATGAAGGTACCCCAAGGAGTAGTAAACACAGTTTTGGCTTGGTCCTCAGGTTGGACTAATATTTGGTTATAGCCAGAGAATCCATCTAATAGTGAAATCCTAGATGAGCCTACTACCCTTTGCAATATATGGTCCATTTTTGGTAAGGGGTAGTTGTCCTTTAAAGAGACCTTGTTTAAGTTTCTAAAATCTAAACAAAGTCTAATTTCACCTGTCTTTTTCCTAGTTGTAACTAAGTTTGAAATCTAGTCTGAGTATCTAATGGGTGCTATTATTTGGGCATCAAACATTCTTTTAACCTCTTTTTCTATGGACAACATAAGAATTGCGATTATCCTTCTAAGTTTCTATTTGAAAGGTTTATGATCTTCTTTTAGAGCTATTTTGTGTTGGATTATGCTAGTGTCATAAGATTTTAAGTCTTCATAACTCCAAGAAAATACAGCCTGGAACTCTTTAAATAGATTTATATATTTGACCTTTTCCTCTGGGGGTAAGTCTTTAGATATCTTAATGAGTTTTGGTTTATCCTCAGTTCCTATGTTAACCTCTTCTATGTCAACTCTTAGAGGTTCCATCTTAGGTTTCCTAGCTACATCATTAGATTCAAACAAATCCTCTAAAGGTACTAATCCTTTAGGAAAAAAATTATTTTTCAAATTAAGAATCTCTGGATCATCATCCATTATTTCATCTATCTCTACATTCTCTAAACTATCTATTTCTACTTTGGTAAATTTAGTTGGTTCATGTACATCAAAAATATTTACATCTAAGCTATTTTCTATATTATTATCTATTGTACAGTCAGTATCTATCTTGGAATTCTGAAATTCTCCCTCATTGTTCATGAAATCATAGATCTGGGAGTCCTGGGAGAAAAAATGCCAATACTTGAGGTTATCTGGCATGACAGGCCTGTGTCTGACTTCTGCAATGGACTAGTGGTTCAGTTGGAATGGCAATTTACAAGTACTAGCAAATGTAGCAAGACTGTGGGCCTGCATGTTTTGTTTTCTAGGAATGGCAGCAAAGTTTGATCCCAAGAGATCCTTAACCAAGTCTAAAACAGTATCCCTATATCTACCAAGCCTAGGGTTGTTTACAAAATATTCAACACTAATCTGTTTCATAATCAGCTCTGAGTCTCCCATGACAGAAACTCTTTTGGCTCCCAATTTCCTAACCAATTGTAACCCTAGAATCAGGGCTTCATATTTGGCCATGTTATTGGTACATTTTAAGTTCAATCTGAAAGCATGTCCCTCATCATGGTTATTTTCCATATTATGGAGCCACAATCCTGCACCAGCCCCTAACATATTTACAGACCCATCAAAGTCCAAATGCCAAAGTGACTCATGGAATATGTTCTCACTATCAGTTGTTCTGTACTTAAGGTCTTTGGCTACGATTTCCTTTTTATCAGTTAATGCATTGTATAAGATGAAGGAATCCATATCTGAGTGCATGGAGTATATGGGAAATTTTTGGGGCTTTTCCTCACTACTGAGCATGTACTTCATCAAGGTCTCTCTACATAATTTTCTCGGTTGGCCAAAAACAGATATGGTGGCATAAGACATATCCAACTGCAAAGGTCCTTGCAGTTTTTCTCCCCATGAGCGAGATAGTAGCATTCCATATTTTGGTGGGATATTTGCAACTACAATGTCCATCAGAATTCTCTTTGCAGGAAACTGGACAAGAGTCACACATAAATATTTGATTAGACCAAGGCATTTAACCTGGCTGGAGTCAAAAGAAAATAAATCCTTATAAGGCCTCGTAATGTCTAGATTGATTCTTTCCATTATTGCCTTTGGCATGAGATTGTGGGATGCTCCTGATTCCAACATAGCGTTATGCAAAATTTTATCATGAATATTTAGGCTGATGTAAAATAGAGGAACTCCCCCTTGCTGATGAATTCCATTGGCCTCAAGGCCAAACAACAATTCAGGCTGGTCATCATTCAAATTAACAGAATCCTATCCCTCTCCTATGTTCAAAGTCTCAGTTCTCTGTGACCTATAAGTTTCATTCTTTACCAGTTCGGTCAAAGGAAATGATATCTTTAATTTAGCTATTTCATTTTTAATATTGAAAGGGAGCTGATCTTTGTATGTTTGATTCAGATCTTCCTTAATGTGTGCAATTTGAGTGTCTTTATCTTGTTTCTCAGTGGTAGGCATTTTAGTCTGTGTTTCTACTGTTTTTCCTTGATTTCTTTTATCTTGATTGTTTTCAGTAATTGGCTATGTTTGGGTTTCAGTGGAGGTTATATCTACAATCCTAGGGGTTGAAGTTTCAGGTGTTCCCCTAGGGAGAATTTGCAATACTTTTTTAACTGGAGCTTCTTTTATTATCTTAGTCTGGGTTTGGATGGATCTTTTAATGGCAGTCTTGTTATTCTTCTTACTTCTCAATCTATATTGTTTATGTACCTCATATATAGCTGATTCATATCCCTGCTTAAAATCAAAAGATTCACTAGATTCTAACTATAATTACTGAAGCATATATAACTCATGTTCTTCTTGAGTAAGAAAAATAGTGTCTTCCTCTGTGGTTTACAGTAAGTTAATCTGGGTATCATCCTCTACTTCTTGGTTTTGTGATTCCTCGACATAGTTTTCTTGGAAGGGGGGCCTAATCTGTTGGTCTAGTGTAGCGTTTTTTGTAGCATTATGGTTCTTCCTAAAATTTGGGTTTCTTATTAGGGGCTATTGCTATTGATTCTCCCATTGATTTTTCCTATCCATGATATCTATCCTATCCATGATTTTTTCGAAACTTTTAGCTAAAACATCTACTTTTCCATCTGAAGTTGAAGCTTATTCTTTAAATACAACTTTCTTTTCATTCCTCATTCGTGCTTTCTTAGCTAACAAGTTGGCCTCTACACTGACAGCATTACTCTGCATTTGTTCAAGTGTTTCAAGATTTCTCTCCCTTAGCTGGTATGACATATCAGCATCAAAACCATCAGGGAACTTAATTAATGCTAGGTCAGGAGGAGGCTTAATGTTGGCTGGAATTGCATTATAGATATTATTAAACCTAGTGCAATAGTCCTGAACTGACTTGTTGGGAGCTCTCCTAATATTGTCATATTCAGAAAGTATTTGCAATGGGTTCTTTTTTCTTTCCCACCTATCAATGAATAACCTTTGAAAATTTGCTAAGTCTGCAATATGGTTGGCAGGAAAGGCTTTGAACCATTTCTTGACATCACTAGTTAAATTTTGGGCAAACAGTCTCATTTGGACATCTGCCTCATCTATTTCATGCAATTCAAAAAAGTCAGACATCTTGTTTACATGCTACTGGGCAGTGTAATGACTAGTAGCATCAAACAGGAAAATCTTACTCTGATAATCTGCAGGCATGGCATGGAGTTGGGCAGGTAAAACAAGAGGAGCATATCTGTTTGCCATTGTTGTGATTTTGGTTTGACTTGGGGGTAAAGTTGTGGTGGTTGAAGAAGGGCTTGAAACTGATGGAGGTTAAGTAGATGATGAAGATGACTGATTAATAAGTGATTTAGGTGATTGAATTGTGATAGACACAGTTGATGAAGTTGTGGTAAAGGAAGGTGGAATTACAGTGAGTAAAGACTGTGAAGAAATTTGAGATGCAACAGCAGTAAGGGCAACTAGCTCTACAGATTGCTGAAGATAAGCACTATCTATATTACTAATCAATGTAGAGGTCAAGGCTTCTAATTTGTCAAAAGCATCTAAGACAAATTTATCCAAATCTAGATGAATAACACTTTTTGATTCAATGAGTTGAGTAAACTCAGGGTCTAAAACTATTTCATGGATATCATTCTCAGATTTGGTTCTAAATAGTGAGAGGTCAAATGAAAAATCAAAAGGGACTTATTCTAAAGTTGAAAACTCCTCAGGGAGTGAATTGGCTCTGTCTAGTTGGCTACTACCGGCTTGAGTTTCTTTGTTTTTTGGCTTCCTTAGAATTATGTCTGGGTCATCCACTATAGTTGCAGGGTTTGGATCTCGGTTGGCCCTAGTGTAGTGAATCTTTTTAGGAGCCAAAATTTTAAGTTTTTAAATTGTTTTTATGAAATTTTCTGAAAACGTACTTCAGGTGATGACCTTAAGGGGCTGAAGATTTGATTGAAGGTTCCCTTAAATTTTTTATGAGACTGAGGATCGAAGTCCCCAGTATGGTCGCCAGAAATGTTATCACTCTAATAATTCCTTTGAAGTAATAAGAAGGAAAAACCAATGGTAACCACTATCCGCTTTTGGAGATCAGGAACTAGCCTTCTTGATGCTCAGAGAGGGCTCTCTCTTTAAAATTTAACTTTTTTTTTAGTTAAAATATTTTAGGCTAGCAATGATTGTTCAAGGGGTGTTTGATTTTCTTTGAAATTTGGTGGTGGGATCTCTTAAACAAATGGATAAATTGATGTCTTTTAGACCATTGGGCTATGGAGTCAATTGATAAGGAATCAAGACTGGATAAAATCACTAAAGGGGATGTTCCAAGGGAAAGATAGTAGAGTGTATTTCAGATGTTTGAGACAAAGAGGTGAAAGTTTTTCACTCGGGGTGAGAGAGAAGTTAAGGGTTCTCAGACCCGGATAATGAATGAGGAAGGGAGGGATAATCGAAATCAAAGGGCAGTTAAGGATCCTTTAATCTAGATTTTTCATGAAATCAATCTAAACCAAAGAGCAATTAAGAATTCTTTAATTTAAATATCATAAGAAAACATTCAAATGCTTAACTGTTAAAATAGAGTGTGATTTAAACAAGTTCTGAAATATTATTCCAGTTATAGCATTTAGATTGAAACACATATAAGATTATGAATAACTTTGAGAAAAATGAAAATAACGTATGAAAATACTCGTCTGAAATTCACTCAACACATGAATCCTTGGAATAGTCTAATCTTTATTAATCAATCCAGCTTGATGGCTCATCAACTGATACAATAACCTTCTGGTTCGTCTTGATCAAAAAGTCTATAGAAATGTCTAATAGAATCCGCCCTACATACTTCGAATTGTGAAGCATTTATACAAAAGTTTATTACAAAATATCTCAAACTAATTTGAGATTTAATATAGGAAAGAAAATTATCTTCTTGCAAGAAGATAAAGACAGCTATTGAGCTGCTTCATGTTGTCCCTTTTATTTTGGTACTGGTGGCTTTTATGGTTTGATTTTTAGCCCTTTATGCTGCTTTGTTGTTTGATCTTTCATGTTGGAAGCTTCATTTACTTTTAGCTTTTCATCTGATACACTTTGACTCTGTTGATCTATCTTCATCCTTTTACCATGCTATTTTACTTTTACTGTACATTAACCTTTTTATTGCATATTTCTACAATAAAGCAGTTAATTTTTCCCATGCTTCAACATTAGGTAATTGGATTTTTAACATCCTCCTATATATTTCATCTGCCTTGGTGTATTTAGAAAAAGTAGCCTTATTGATAAACAAGTGTTTCACCTCATGCTGGAGGTAAAACAAGTTTTCAAATGCCTGGTAGACTACTTTGCCTCTTGGCAATGGGTTCATTGATGCTGTATTGACCTGATCCTTTGCTACCTCTCTAATTTTCTTGTTGTAATCCTCTTGTGTCATGAGCTTGTCATTTATCAATAAGGGATTGGGTAATCCCTTCTCTCTCAAAATTTGGAATTTAGCAAAAAATCTGTCTACTACTAGCTGCATATTTTGACATTTATCCTCTAAGTTTTGAATTAAGTTCCTCTTGGAGAGGACCCTTCTAACCTCCAAAATTGTCTATGTTCTGTCTTCTATCTCCAATTCCAGAAGCTCATACTTATTCTTTCTATTAAGGAAGTGGATAATTCTGGCAGCCTATTCTGGCATTTCTCCCAATTCTTCTTTTACTCTTTGGATGGCCTCTGTAGCCATCTTTATTAAATCTATCTGCTCAAAAATCACCTGAATAGATGGCCAAATATCATTGACAAAGTTAATGATATTAGACCATAGTAGTTCCTTAGCCTGTCCAAGGGATTCTTTCAGTGTTAGGTCCTTTTCCATGGCATTCAATCTCTCACTCATCCTGGCAGCGTTTTACACTTCTTCTTTGTGCATGATTATGGCAAGCTTGCAATCAGTTTCCAATCTTGTCATCTTTTCTTTGAGCTTATTCATCTATGTTGCCTGTATGGACATTTCTTCCATAGATTTAACCAATCTTGCTGCTTCTTCACCTGATGTACCTACTGCTAATGTAGATTCTGTAGAAATTGGTTATGCTATGGCCATTGGAGCCGTGGCAGCCAATGTGGGTGGAACAGCGGTGGTGACTACTAGGATGACATTCACCAAGCTAGTGCCAATATCAGTTTGTTTTAATTGGATTAGGCTGTCCAATTCCTTTTATGTCTCCCTCAACTGATCATTTAGTTTAAGGACTAAGTCCATCAACTCTTCATGCCTTGTTTGGTTTTCAAATACTTCCTGTGTTTGGGGATGTTGCAGTTGAGGTATCTTCAATTGCTTCTTGAGTGCTGCAATATCATCATTCTTTTTCTTGATCAGTTGTTCAGTAGCTTTGATGTCTTTGGGATCATGTCCCAATTCAATCACTAAGTCTTCCAAAGACTTGATTCTGGTGTCTTGGCCTATGAGGAGGCCTTTTGTAATTGATATTGGGTTGAAATATTGTTCAATGAATTCTGCAACTTATGGGCAGCTATGGATTTTCCTGTAAGGGTGGAGTAAATCATTTCTCCAGCCTGTTTGTGAAATTCAATTTGGTCAATGGGATGAATATCCCTTGCCAATACCTCAAAATTGATCTTCTTGAAATCTATCGATGTTCTTGGTTGTGACACAATTGGCTTTATAAAGGAAATTTGCATCTTTCCTCCCTTGATGTCAAAAGATGACATCAACCTGGTTTGATTGGTAGGTGTAAGCTTGAGATACTGTGCATAACACTGTGCCTTCAGTTTATCATTTCTCATTTTGATTTCTTTGAACATGTCCTTAATGTCCCTATCTTTATCAGCATGCCTACTAAATGAGGAGACTTCTACACTGAGCTGCCTTTCTAACATTTGAGTCTGTGATGCAGATGGCTCTTGTGTTTCTCCAGATGGAGTTGTGCCCTTGCTCATGTCTAACTCAGTATTAATTATTTCTACTGAGCCTTCTGTGTCTTCCTATTCTGAAACGGGATTTAGTCTTGGCCTTTTGCTCTGGCTGGCTTCATACTGCACTTTTGAAGTGTCCATACCTGAACTGGAGGCTCCCTCTATGTTCCTCTTGGGATTCTTTTCCTCATTCTAAGGAGTTTGCAAAACAGCAAGGGTACTCATGGTTCCTTCTTGCTCTGGTACCTAAAAGAATTAGTTTTCATCAAGCTGTCTCTCTAGATCAAACAAGGTATTTTCAACATCTACCTTTGTACTATCATTGTCTATGAGAGTGTTTTCTAACCACTCAGATTGATTGGCATATCTCTCTATCTCTGGTATGGGGTGATGAATGTAAGCTCCCAATTTAACCTTTTGTTTAAGTTTGGTCATAAACCCTTGAGGGTCATACCTCCACATGAAACTGTTCTGAAACTTCATTTGTTGTGGAATTTGATCTAGAATTGCAAATTAAACTTGGGCCTAACTAGTTTTTGACCTTGAACTGAGTTCTTTTCTTAGTTGAGACAAAGTTGACTTCATCAGAGTTCATTATCTACCTATAATACTCTAGATCAAATAACCTCATGGGTAGGTATTTGGGCAGTTTGTATGGAGCAAGCTGGCAACCATAGATTCTTATTTCAGTGTGGTTTTGGTAAAGGTACCAAACTCACACCTTACTTTGTTTGGACAATTGGAGGACTCTTTTGATTTCTTGGCTTATTCTAGGTGGAGGACTTCATGTCAGCATGGTCATGACTGGATAGACAAAAGAGTCAATGAACTCTGTATAGGTGTATGGTGATGAGTACTTATGGAATAATGGTGTCCAAAATATCACAGACCTGGGCTAGCCTCTAGTATCCAACTTATGGATGGTGAAGGGAAATCTGTCTAACTGACAATACAAAAACATGTGGTATAGTACAGATGAGTACTTGAATACTCTTTCATTGTGCATTTTCGTAAACTATTCATGCATCCTCTCAGCTATGAACTGGGCATAATTGTACAAAGTAGCAGGAGGATTTCCTGGTGTGAAAATGGACATGAAGGCCAAGATGAGCTCATCAACAAACTCATTAGTGGTACAACCCAAAATACATGATATCATGGTTATAATTTGCTTTCCCCTTTTAGAGAAAATGGCAGAAACATATGGAGGGGCATACTTAGCAATGTGCTCCTCTTATACAATAAAAGATTGGAATATTTGGGCCAGTTTTGATGGAATCAATTTGGTGTACAGGTCTAACAAATCCCAATGGAGAGTGGGGTCAGGTTTGGACCTAGTTGGACTTGCAACATCTCATTGATTGACTCAGTTGTAATTATGAACAAGACTTTTTGGTCTGGGGACATTATAGCTCTCTTTCTGGGAATGTAATAGGAATGGCACATATGGAAAATCTCAGGAAAGATATGTACTTGTGGAAACTGGTATTTCAGAAAATTGGAGTCCCAAAGGCCAATGTCATCAGTGTGGTTTAGATATTTGTCTTTACTCAAACAATGAATTTTAAGTAGGACTTCATAGGCACTTGTGTCTTTGATTTTAAAATCCCTCTCCGCGAGGGGAAGGTGGTCAAGGTCCAAATGGGGGGTGATGACAGGTCTGACATCCATGGAAATGAGGGTAGACATAACTCAGTTCTTGTGGATTTGAATTTGGCAATACATGTTTATTCAGAGGTTTTGAAGGAAGTTCAGAAGCTTTCAGAAGGGTTTGGGCACACAATTTAATTTTTAAAGTAATTTAATTAATTTTACTTAATTAAAACACTTTAAATACTGAACGTTTTCAAATTGAAAGGGTTGTCTGGTAATTTGTCTTCAAATACCTGGAATTTGGTGAATTAACTTCAAATTTCGGTGTTCTCGACAACTGTAGAAGTTTTAATTGCTCTTGTACGGACTGAGAGGTTGATTAGGGTCTCTGCAACCTCTTTAGGAGTGGAATTTGAGGTCAATTGGTGATTTTAACATTTGCAGGTGTCGCAATGGTTTGCAGAGGTTTACAAAGAAAATGAGTGAAAAAGGCGAAATAGGGCTTCTCGGCCTTTTTTTATGCAGCGGTCACTTTTTGGTGGGTAATTACAAATGAACAATGGGCGGTTTTTTGGGTTGAGCAAGGAGGCGGTTTCCGAAGCCATTGCACTGCTTTCATGGAGGGAG
The DNA here is from genome assembly GCA_031772625.1 of Pinus tabuliformis. NCBI lineage: Eukaryota > Viridiplantae > Streptophyta > Pinopsida > Pinales > Pinaceae > Pinus > Pinus tabuliformis. Next base: position 190,556,125 of record CM062819.1, on the reverse strand, counting down.
TGGTATTTTGTAGGGGTTAACTGATCTATGCGAGCGCTTGACATGTAGCAGATAGGGGGCCAGGCAAAACCACTTTATTGGGCGGGTAAAGGTTGGTCATCAAGTGAACCCAATATGGTTGTGGACCATCAAATGTGAGCGCTGATGATTAGACAGCAGTCAGGCGTCGGATGTGCACGGATGAATTGAGCATAGGTTTCGAGGGGGCCCAGGGATTTAATCCTTAGCGGTTTGGGATTAATTACGAGTTAATCCTAGGATTAAATGATTGGGCGGGGCTTAATGATGGGATTATTTCAGCTTTACCGCAAAGTGGTGAATTAAGTACGTTTTTTTGGGAATATGGGGTAAAAGTATAGTTTATAGCTAAACTAAGGGTTGGGGTATTATATACGGGATTTAATTATATACGGGAAAAGGTATATTGGGAACTATAATATTATGTTAGAAAATTAATATGAAATGAGCGGAGTGAACATACACTTAAGCATAAATGTAATATTTGCGCATTTTATTCACATACACTTGATACTTAGGATAAAATCTTTTTGTGGGTATTTTGAATGAAACGGAATTCAACATGGGGTTGTTTACTTTTCATAGGCAAATGAAGTTTAACCTTAGGAAAAGGGGTTTTATTAGGGAAATAAGGGAAATGAATTTTATGAAGGGAATTCTAACACTTGATGTCCATAAGTCATTAAGCCGAGGGTCTGGTCCCACCAAAAGTCAGAGAAATGCTCTGAGCCTTTATGACTTGAAGGATTTTTAGTACTAGAACTTACTTGTGGATGGGGAAATTAGTAAATAAAGGGATGAAATGAATGAGGGGGAGTTAACTAAATCAACTTGTAAACCATTATTTTTTCTTTCTTAACTACTCATGCACATTGAAACATATAATTAAGCATGATAAATGTGCTTTTATCCAATCAACTTTATACTTCAACAACCTTTCTTCTACTTACCCATTACTTACCCTAACATTTTTTCTTCATTTTATTTGGGTGCATTTAGGCTAGTAGACCCTTATCATTCATTTTTCTTTTGAAAAGTAAACTATCTAATTCTAACCTTATATCATCCAAGGGCTCAGATTAAACTGATGAACTCCTTTTATTTTCTCTACCTATCTAATGATTTGTCAAGATTAAATTGTTTGGTCAGATTTTATTCTCTAACTATAAACATAAAATTCAAAGCATGAAATAGTCAAGATTAAGCAGTTTGACTACCATGGGTTGTGGCATGTATGACAAGCTACACACAACCATTATTTAAGACAGTAAAGCAGTAAAATAGTAGTGGCATTTAGACTTGCACACCTTCATGATCTGTTTTTGTTTTTAGGGTTTAAATATTTTCTTATTCTTTTTGTCCTTTGATATTTATTTTAGGACATACCCTCTTTACATTTTTAAAATTTTTAATATGGAAAACATCTGTAGAAAGAAAAGATATGTACAATATTAAAAGGCTTAAACTTAGCCAATTAAAAATTATGAATCCTATCACTATAGGACTCTAACACAATGCATGCATAACTATAACCATGATAATGCCTGGGTAACAACATATAGACACTTACATGCATAACAAATGCATATACAACTCACATGCATTCATGACTAAAGCATCCCAACAACAACATCATCAACTCCTACGTGGTAAGACAACTATAACAATGACCACTACCATGCATATATAACAAGCACATATACAACCTACATGCATGCATGAAAAACACATTTGGCCCATCCATTCCAAGTGTTGAACCATGCTCTTATACCAATTTGTAACACCCTCCTCCCACATTTACCCAAGTTACCGGCCTACTGGGATAAACATGTGACAAATAGGTACTATGATATGATTTAACCTCTTAGATCACCTTAAGGAAGTGGAATAAACAAACCAAAACCCTTAATGACTTCCCTATAAGGTTCTATAGGACCCCCAAGGGATAAACCACCCTTCACAGTGCCCATACCCTAAATTAAACCTCTTTTTTTAGTACCTAATCTCCAAAACGCTCACACATCATTTCTTGATTTCGACTTAAACCTACAAGTCAGACGCATGATGCCTACAAGGCAATGATTGTAGTCTTTTCCACCAAGTTCTATGCCTATGATGACGAGATTTAAGCCACTTTTTTAGGCTAGGATTCAGACCTCTGCCCAAAACTTAATGAAACTTTCCAGAACCATGAATGACATAAGGAAAAATCCTTCTGTACAAATCTTAGACAAGAACTTGACTTAACAAGGCCTAGCCATGACGTACATTACATCAAACATATCATGAACGTGAAATCTACAAGTCATAATTAACATCTGAACATAGGGTTTTGATACTTATCTGAAAATCACTAAGAAGGTCTAGTGCCTTCTCATAGTAGCTGCAATAACATCTATTAGGTCATACATTCATCATTCATTAATTTACTAATCACAACATGATGAGAGCCATAACCAAAGTCTGCCATAAACAATGCTTATAACCAACATGTAACCAACAAAATAACAAGGATACCACAACCCTAAAACCCACATATTAACAAGAACATTTACACATAGAGCACAAGAGGGAAAGAGCTCTTATTGTCATATGAAAAATCCAACCATGCCAGGGACTTCCACGTACCATCCAACCATAGATTAGGCTAAACCAAATATTTCTTTCAGCCAATCACCCCCATGTTATATTCCAAGAATGAATATGGGACTCACAACAAAACCAACCAAGTTTCCTTATCGTTTACCGCAATCCTCATAGGATCACTTGGCCCTAAACAAGCATGGATGCCTCTGGATCTCTCCACCTACACCATGAGGAATTTTCATATCTCCTAGTCTATAGGATTTACTGTATATCCTGCCATTCACCGGTCAACGGTTCCTAGGACTAATAAAGACTCCACCCTCCAAGATTTACCATATATCCTGCCATTCATGGGTCGAGGATTCCTAGGCCTGATTGAGGGAACACACCTCTAGGTTTTACTGTATATCCCACCATTCACTGATCGAGGATTCCTAATCCCACTGTGGTACACAAAATCCGACATTATCGCAATTGCACCTTCTCCAGTCAAGGGATTCCTAGGCCTTATGTTCTTCTTCAAATACCACCTTACTCAGTTTCAAAACCATGTGAAAATCCAGCTTAACAAAGAACCCATCACACCATGGATATCTAGAAATGGAAAGGCAAGGCTGAAAATCATTGTCATGCCTAGCAAAACCCATTGCAATGATAACAAGAGAACCAAATACACACATGCATGTACCATGCATCCCAAATTTAGAAAGGAAATCACACATGAAAATTGATACCTGCAAGTATTCTTTCTGTAGCCGCTTGATCCTACTCTTCCTTGCTTGATCTTTTCTTCCCCTTACCTTCTTTGTCCTTCCTCTAATTTCCTTCATCCAACACTAGAGTGCTCCAAGAATGCTCTAATTGTGTGAGAGAGAGAATGAACAGAGAGATCCACCCAAAATTTTCAGAAATCTTGAGAACTAATCCTCATAAGCCTTTTTATTAATGAGGCCTCTATTTTCTTCATTTTTTATTATTTTCCTTCAATTTTGTCCTTACATGCAACCTATGACCTTTCACCTTCATTTTCTCCTACTTTCCTTTATTTTCATAAATAAAATATCATTTAATGTCACTTTCCCTTTTTAAATCCTTTCCCATTTCCTTTGCCAATTTCCTTTAGCCATAGTAATCAAAATGAACACCCACTATGATGTCTTTACCAACATTTAGTTTGGGATACATGTCCCATGACCTTGGACTTATATTTTTTTTACATTAATTTTTTACCAAGGTTGTTTCACAAACCACTCTGATACCTTTGATCCATATTTATGAAGGAACAAAATGAAATATAATTATGAACAAAAACACAAAGATACAATGAAAACAAAACTTCAATTCATTAATAACAAAGTATTGAAAATTGTTTACATGGAGAGTGGAAATAAACTAGCTCAGGTGATGCTAGTTTATTTCTGAGAAGATATGTGGCAACTACATGCCTTATGAAATGTGTTAAAATGAGGCTCAAAGGCATATTTATTATTTAGAAACAATGGAAACTCATAAATATCCAAAGTCCTAACCCTAGGAGATGAAGCAACAAAACGTTTTGTGGCCCGTTGGTGTAAATTGGTACATCAACTTCCTGGGGTTGTATTTTTGGCATAAGATCTCTGTTTGACGCGTACGATACCCCGTTAGAAATATCTATCAAAGGAATACAACTTTATAATTCCAACCACTATTATAAGATATTGGTTTTCCCTCTTTCCAAAAAAAGAATGTCATTTAGGGTCTCAAAATGGCTCCGGAAGTTTAGGATCCAAAAAACTGCCAAAGGTAGTAAACTATGCTACAATTAAGGAAATTGAAAGAAACAATGGTGGGGGTATAAGTGGAATAGGTCGGTGGCCACCAATATTCGCCTGGATTAGTCCTCCCCCCTTAGGAATCAATGGTTCCCATTGCATTGAGTGCCTCCATGAGATGGGGAAGCTTCTACTAAACTTGGTCCCTAGTTGTTATGAAACCAGCTCAAGAAAAGATAGAAAAGATAGATCAACGCCTTAGAATTCAGCCTCTTCGAGGGGGCAACCTCCTTTACATTACATAAATGAACAATTCTCGGATGATACAAATGACAAAACCTCCTTTCTATATATAGGAGTCTAAGGAGTCACAATATAATCCAGCCGACCTAACAATAATAATATAAAGCCACAAAAATAACAATAGAGGGATTCTATGGGGCACAGAAATAACAATATGGGGGTAATAGGGGCACAACAATATAAATAATAGGGTCACTAGTATTATAGGGACCCAACATGCCCCTCTCCTTCAAAAAAGTGTTGTCCTCAACGCTTGAGTAGTTCTGGATACTTCTGCATAAAATTCTCATCCTCCCATGTGGAATCTTCAGCGGATAAGTTCTTCCACTTGATAAGATACTCTGAAATTGATCGATTTCGTAGCTGTCGAGTTCTTGTTTCTGTGACTGCTTCCGGTTCCAATATAATTTTTCCTTCCTCGTCAAGTTCTGGCAATATTGTTTGAATTGGGAGCTTGTCACCTATAACCTTCTTTAAACATGAAACATGGAAAACTGGGTGCAATCGAGAAGCTGCAGGAAGCTCCAATTTGTATGCCATAGTACCAATCTTTTGCAACACCTTGTACGGACCATAATACTTTGGTGATAATTTATTATCCTTCTTAGCTTGCTTTAGGGACATTTGCTTATATGGTTGTAGCCGTAGGAATACCCAATCACCTACATCAAAACTTCTTTCACTGCGATGTTGATCTGCCTGTTGTTTCATTCTATTTTGTGCCAACACGAGGTTATCCTTTAAGAGTTGGAGGACTTGTTGTTGATGTTCGATGTGATGTTCCACTGCCTGAACCTTAGAATTTTCTCTTAAATATGATGTGATGGATGGTGGTTGATACCCATAAAGTGCCATAAATGGGGTCATTTTTGTTGCTGTATGGAAGGAAGTGTTATACCACCATTCAGCCAGAGGCAACCATTTGACCCATTGTGTCTGTTTATCAGATACAAAGCAACGAAGATATCCTTCCAAACATTTGTTTACTATCTCAGTTTGCCCATCAGATTGAGGATGATAAGATGAGCTATGAGCTAACTGAGTACCAAGACAAGAAAATAATTCTGTCCAAAAATTTCCAGTGAAAATGGGATCTCTGTCACTTACAATAATCTTTGGGTTTCCATGTAGCTTTTGAACTGTTTCCATAAATGCAGTAGAAACTGTACTGGCTTTAAATGGATGTGATAATGCACAAAAGTGTGCATACTTGGTAAGTCTGTCAACTACCACCATGATGACACTCTTTCCCTCAGACTTGGGTAAACCTGTGATAAAATCCATTGAAACCTCCTCCCAACGTTGGCTTGGAATGGATAAAGGTTGTAATAGACCCGGTGTCTTAATTGTTTCAACTTTATTTTGTTGGCAAACCAAACATTCCGCCACAAACTTTTGAATATCTGATTTAAGGCCATCCCAAAAAAATTCCTTCTTAACCCTGTGGTAAGTTTTTAAAAATCCTGAGTGCCCTCCTAAGGGAGAAGTGTGCAATTCCATAAGAATCTTTTGTTTTAGCTGGGAATTCTTACAGAGGTATAAGCGATCTTTGTACCATAACGAATCATTTTGCCAGCTAAATGTATCAGAAGTACTGGAATCTTGTTGTAGCTTTCGAATAAGTGCCCACACTTCTTCGTCATTCTTCCATTCCTCCCTTGCTTCGTTTATCCAATCTGGTTGGATAATAGAAATGGCACACAACAATGCTTCCACATCCTCATCCTTTCTTGAGAGTGCATCTGCCACCACATTTTGCTTCCCTTTTTTGTAGATGATTTCAAAGTCATAACCCAACATCTTTGTGACCCACTTTTGTTGCTCTTCAGAGGATAATCTTTGTTCTAAAAAGTATTTAAGGCTATCATGATCCGTTTTTACCTTGAAGTGTCTTCCCATTAGGTAGGGTCGCCATTTCTTAAGTGCATGGAGTATTGCCAACATTTCCTTCTCATAAATAGCTTTGCTTAAAAACTTTCCCTTGATTGGACGACTTTCAAAAGCAATGGGTCTTTCATCTTGCATTAGAACAGCACCAATTCCATTTCCTGAAGCATCACATTCCACAATAAAGGTTTTTGTGAAGTCCGGTGTAGCTAAGACCGGTGCTTGGCACATTGCCTCTTTAAGATGTTCAAAGGCCTTTGTTGCTTCCGGAGTCCATGAAAATGAATCTTTCTTCAATAATGTTGTTAGAGGTGCTGCTATTCTCCCATAATTCTTAACAAACTTGCGATAATACCCTGTCAACCCAAGAAATCCTCGCAGATGCTTTATGGATGTGGGGATTTTCCATTCCTTAATGGCTTTAATTTTGCTAGGGTCTACCTTAACTCCTTCATGAGATACAATATGACCCAAATATTCCACCTCCTGGACTCCAAAGAAACATTTGGATCTTTTTGCATATAATTGTTTCTCCTCCAATAGTTGTAGCACCCTGTCAACATGTTCAACATGATCCTTCCAAGACTTGCTGTAGATTAGTATATCATCAAAAAATACTAACACAAATTTTCTAAGGAATGGTTTGAAAATTGAATTCATCAAACCTTGAAATGTTGAAGGTGCATTGGTAAGGCCAAAAGGCATGACCAAAAATTCATAATGACCCTCATGAGTTCTAAATGCCGTTTTCGGAATGTCTTCAATCTTCATTCTGATTTGATGATATCCCGAACGAAGATCCAACTTGGTGAAGTAAATTGATCCATGCAATTCATCCAGTAATTCATCAATGACAGGAATGGGGAACTTATCTTTAATAGTGAGCTTGTTGAGCTCCCTATAATCCGGACACATGCGCCATGATCCATCCTTCTTGTGCACCAATACTACTGGAGCTGAGAAAGAACTTTGACTCGGTTGAATTATACCAGCCTCTAGCATTTCTGCAACCATACGTTCAATTTCACTTTTTTGGACATAGGGATATCTGTACGGCCTGATGTTTGGAGGAACACTTCCTGGAATCAGATGAATAGCATGATCATGATCACGCATAGGTGGGAGACCTTTGGGAGTCTCAAATACCTTGGAATGATTGTCCAGGACTTTTTGGAGATCTGGAGAAATAGATGATTCCAATGTGGAAACATCTAGCGAACATAATTGTGCAATTACACCTCTTTGCTCCTTTTTTAGAAGCTTTGTCATGCCATTAGAGCTGATTATCTTTCCTGGTTTCCCTGCAATACCCCTTAATTCAACTTCCTTTCCTTCCGTAGAAAATTTGATGAAAAGTTCTTGAAAATTAAAAGCTATTGTACCCAAGGATTGTAGCCATTGGACTCCTAGTACAACATCAGCACCTCCCATTGGAATGGAAAGCATTGGGCTAGTCAATACATATTCTCCCATGGATAGCTTGATATTATGGCACTTTCCAGAGCAATTTATTGTTCCTCCATTTGCAATCATCACTTGACACTCTGGTGCTGGATATAGGAAGCAATTCAATTCTTTTGCTACCCTACAATGAATAAAATTGTGGGTGCTTCCTGAATCAATCAACACTATTACCTTTTTCTTCTTGATTTGTCCTTCTATCTTGATGGTTTGAGGAGTGGTAATTCCCGCCAATGCATTACAAGATATGGTCGGATTTATTTGTTCTTCATCTAGGCTTTGTTCCTGGAGTATATCTTCTTCTTTTGACCTTTCTTGCTCCTTTTCTTCTTCCTCTTCACAATCTATGTAGAATAATTTCTTCTCAGCACACTTATGACCTTTAGTGTATTTGCTATCACAACTGTAACAAAGCCCTTTTGCTCTTTTTTCTTCCAATTGTTGTGGTGTCAACCTTATAGGTTGTGGAAGACTAGGGGCAACAACACTTCCGTCTTTATAGTTGTGAGTGGTATGCTTCCTGGTTGCCATAATTTTGCTTTCCATTTTTCTTGCTAACCTGAATGCCTTCTCTAATGAATCAGGTTCCCAAAGGCGAACATCATGTTGGATATTATCCTTTAAAGACCCTATGAACACATCAATCCTATGCTCCTCTGGAATATCTTTTACCCTTATGTTCAATTTTTGGAACTCCTCAATGTGCTCCATTATTGAACCCTTTTGTTTGAGACTTATCAATTGGCTAAAAAAAGTGTTGCTTTTTGTATCCTCATAATGTGCTATCAATTCTTCCGTAAAAATTGCCCAAGTGATAAATTGTTTACGAGAGCAAAGCCATTGATACCATACAAACTGATTTGGTTCCAAATATACAGTTGCCATACGTACCTTTTGTGTGTTTTGCACATTATTGAGATCGAAGAATTGCTCCATCTGTAATATCCATGTGGCGGGATCCTTGCCATCAAACTTCCTCATATCGATTTTTGGAATATGGTGATTCTTCGATCCAACATTAGCGTCTATGGAATCATGATTAACATTTCTTTTGTTCTCATCATGAGTTTCCTTTACTACCTTTTCACCATTAGTGACCCTTTCTTGTAGCAACTTCTTCAATTCTTCCATCTCTGTCTTCAAATCTATCTTCAAATCTGCCATCAAATCCTCCATCTTAGCTTCCATGCCCTTTATCTTAGATTCCACGCCATTTATCTTAGATTCCACGCCACTTATCTTAGCTTCTGTTAGCTTTTGTGAGCGTGACATTTGTTGCACTTGTTCTTGTAATTTTGATATATCATGTAGCATTTCTTCCTCTTCTTCATGAGTCATGCTAGAGCTTTCAGGTTCCTTACTAGGTGTTTGCATTTTCTTTCCTCGGGGCATCAGTTACCGATAATAATGCTTTACTATGCCCTTTGAATTCCGTTAAACCAAGCTTACACAAAAATTTAAAAAAAACTACACACCTTTTTTCACTTTATAGAAGCCTGATATTGAATCTGATGTATCTCTGTAATTTCAGATCATCCAGTTCTGAAATTGCTACCTGTAGTAGCCTTCTGCGTCCTCTTTCCAATGCCACAAGTCTGAGCCAAATTGGATTCTCCAAGGAAGAGTTATGTGAAATCTCCCACAGTGACTTGCTTTTAGACTGGTTCAGTAGAGCGAACTTGTACGACGTGCCACGAGTCACTGTTTCAACCTTTGAATCTGAAACACACACACACAAAACTACAGTCCGTCCTCTTTCTGTACCTTCTTACGAAATTTCAATCCGATCCCCAGAGAGAAAGTTATGACGATTTTCCCCAGGTCACCTGTTTTGAATGTAATTCAGGAGTCTGCAAAAAGACCAACTTCCTCAGATCATATCTCCGCAAATATCACGCGAAAAGCTCTGAAATTCGGACCCAAGGTTCAGCGTGATTTCTTCTCAAATGGGTTTTTTTTGCGACTTCTGAAACGTCACAGAAAAAAAGTTATAGCGAAAATTCCACGATGACCTGTTTGGAGCAGCGAAACCCTAGAATCCAAAGCTCTGATACCAAATGTTATGAAACCAGCTCAAGAAAAGATAGAAAAGATAGATCAACGCCTTAGAATTCAGCCTCTTCGAGGGGGAAACCTCCTTTACATTACATAAATGAACAATTCTTGGATGATACAAATGACAAAACCTCCTTTCTATATATAGGAGTCTAAGGAGTCACAATATAATCCAGCCGACCTAACAATAATAATATAAAGCCACAAAAATAACAATAGAGGGATTCTATGGGGCACAGAAATAACAATATGGGGGTAATAGGGGCACAACAATATAAATAAGGGGTATAACTACAATAGTAATGGGGTAATCACTAGTATTATAGGGACCCAACACTAGTGGGCCACTTGCCTTGGTGCAAGAATTGGCCATCTTCTACAACATGATACAATTGGATCTTCTACTGGTGATTGTTCTTGATATATGTGTCCATGATCTAATCAAATGTGGCTTGTTCCATGCAGTCTGGGTTTAGTTTTGTTGGTGTAAGTTGTTTTGCAATGTCTGATGTGTCCAATAATGGTGGAAAGTATGGTCAAAGGTGGTCCACATTGAACATTGGGTGTGGGCCAAGGAATGAGGGAATGTTGAGCTTAAAGGCATTGTCTCCCATAACCTTGGTGATGGTGTAAGGACCATATCAAAGTGGTATAAGCTTCTAATGGGCTCTGGTAAGGAATTCTTTCTATAAATGCAACCCAACTTTGTTGCCCACCTGAAACTTGTGTGGAACCCAATGTTGATCCTCTCACTACTTGTACTTGGCATTGGACTTGTCTAAGATGTCATAAAACTACTGGAAAATGTGTTGGATGCATTCAATAAAAATCATTTTTTTATCAACCTTAGACTGTACTCATGTGGATTTTGTCTATGTAGCCGTCTGATGCATGACGACATCAAACACAATGGTTGAAATCCTAAACCCAGTTGAAAGGTATTGTGACTAGTTGAGCTATGGAGAGCTTTGTTATAGATATGTTGGCCATAGTGAAGGCTCTCATCATAGGTTTCTGGATGCTTGGAGTTGTACATGCAGAGTATGTGCACTACCATCCTATTGATGACCTCTTTCTGTCCATCTATCTAGGGATGGAATGTAGTCAACTTCGTAAGGTTGGTGTCAAATATTGTCCAGAGGCTCGACCAAAATGTGCTCAAGAACCTGCTATCCCTATCTGATTTAATGGTCTGTGGGATCCCAAAATGTACCCACATTCGTTCAAATAAGAGTTTGGCAGTGTCTTCTACTGTGATACTCTTCTTGTAGACCGACAATATAGCCATCTTAGACAATTTGTCCATGACCACAAATACACATTCATTACCATGATTGGTAGAAGGGAGGATGGATATATAGTCCATGAAGATGGACTCCCAGGGCTGGTTAGGAGTAGGCAGAGGAGTGTACAAACCTTGCTTCTTGATGGTTGGCTTGGCGATGGCATGGGCAGTGCATGATCTCATATATTTTCTAACATCATGTCACAGTTTTGGCCAATAAAAGTACTCATTAGGGGAATTTTGAGGACTAAAATGGGTCTCCTAAGGAAAATATAAAATAATAGTTGAAATAATAAAACAATATTAGATTACATCATCAAATTTTAGAGGAAAAAAAGAAAAAACTACTTTTTCAACTCATATTTTCAACCTATCTCCTTAAAGGTTTACTCAAATTTTGAGCAGGAACATTCATTGGATGCGGAATTTGATTCCTCATCCAAAGATTACCCATGTTGCATACTTTTGATGGACCCTGCTATACGAAAAATGAGAAATACATGAAAAACGTGATTGCAATCATGCGTTTTCATGTATTTCTCATTTTTCTTGTAGCAAGGTCCATCGAAAGTATACAACATGGGTACTCTTTCGATGAGGAATTAAATTTTTCATCCAACGAGTACTCCCGCTTGAAATTTGAGTAAAACATTATGGAGATAAGTTGAAAATACGAGTTGAAAAAGTAGTTTTATTATTTCATTATTTTTTAATCTTTTTACTTTTTTACTCCAAAAATGTTGAATCATCCCCCATGGTTGACATCATCTTCTTGAATCCTATTAGTTCTTATAAATTTTATTTTGGTTGCACATTTTTCTTAGGAGGTTCATTTTAGACCTCAAAATTCACTTAATGTCTATAGTACGACCACAGTTTTCTCCATACAAAAGTGTCCTACGACTTGACTATAGTGTGCCTCTCAAATCAGCTTGGCATGCTCACTTGAAGGAACAGAAAGGTGGCGCAGGTAGCATAATAATGCATCCCAGAGGTGGAAATCGAGAACTTTCTTTCCATCCACTAGCATTTGGTATGTGGTGACGAACTCTGGATCATTTTTTCATAATTGTGGCCATCCAGAGGTCTCGTGGCCATAGGATTTTGGAGCAATAGTCAGTGCTACAACTCGTGGCCAGTTGAGGAAATTTGCAACATGATTGATGCTGCCCTTTTTTTATTTAATGTTAAAGTGGAATTGTTGTAGATATGTAGACCTCTTATGATGGTGATAATTTTGCAACTTCCCTTGTGTCTATATAAAATGAAGAGGTCAACAGTCGGTGTGCATGACCATATCCTTCCCCGAACTGTAACGTTTTAACTTTTGAAAAAATTGCATGATAGAATAAATGTCTTTATCATAGGTGGGGTACTTCCAAATTGCATCAGAAAGTGTCTCATTATGATAGGCCACTTAATGCCCGTGCTAGGTTATGACTGCACAAATAGCATAGTCAGAGGTGTATGTCTCAATTTGAAATGGTTGTTGCAAGCCTGGAAATGTGAGTACATGTGTAGAGTAGAGGTAGTGCTTCAACTCAACAAACACTTTCTGTTGAGACTCGGACCAGGAAAAGTTTTCTTTCACTCTACCCTTGGCAATCTGACTCAAAGGCCAAGTAATATGTGAGAATCCCAACATGAACCTTCGATAAAAATTTGTGAGGCCCAAAAATGGACAAATCTTTGTTAGAGTGGTCAGGGTTGGCCAATCCTGAATGACTTGGATCTTACCCAAATCTGCGTACATGCCTTTCTCATCTATGATGTAACGCAGATATGGGACCTGACTCATGTCAAAGGTGCATTTCTTCAATTTGGCACATAGCTTGTGCTACCGCATGGTTTGAAGGACATGTCGAATGTGTTGAAAGTGCTCTTACCAACTCTTGCTGAAGATGAGGTGTTGTTTGGATAAAAAACCATGAACGAGTTGGTGAAGGGTCACAAGATGTCATCCATAAGCCTCTTCAAAGTAGCAGGGGCATTTTTCAACCCGAAGGGCATGACCACCATTCAAAAAGGCCTTCCTTGGATTTGAAGGTGGTATTCCATACATCTATGGGCTCTATTGGAACCTGCTGATGGCCAAACTTTAGATCGATCTTATTGAAATACTTGGCCCCCTTGAGCTGCTCTTGAAGTTCATCAATCCATGGGATTGGATACTTGTTCCTCACAGTTATTTTGTTTAGTGCCCAATAATCAATGAAGAGCCTCTAGGTCCCATCCTTCTTCTATACAAGTACAATCAAGCTTCCTCATGGTGAATAAATTGGTCAGATGTGCCCATTTTGCAGAAAGTCCTAGATCTATTGCTTGATCTCTTTATTTTCTAGAATGGAGCGACAATGTATCGGCCCATTGGGTAGGGCTAAACTAGGAGTCATATTGTTTGAATTATTAACTTGACAGTGAAAGGGTACCCCTGTGGGTGAGGAGATGATGTTCTTGTATTATTCCATGACCTTATCCAACTTCTTTTGTTGTGTGGAGGAATGCTTCCTGGGGGCCATGGATGTCACTGTGATCTTCCCCTTACTTTGAGATCGAATAAGAAAGAAAACAAATTTCCTGATCTCGGAGATGATCTTATTGCATTTCTTATAATAAATCAAAAAGATGGGGTAGGAGGGGCTACCTATGGTATCTTGTATAACGTATTTGCCAAAGTAATAATAACCGTGTGAGACCTAGACTCATACAAAGCATGACGCTTCCACAAGTAGTTTTGGCCTAATACTACATCACAAAATTTAAGAGGAGCAACATCACACAATACTTCATCTATGAAGGGCTTGATGTTGTATGGAATGTGAAATTGCTATTTTACGTAGAGATCTCATCCTTGGTGAAGCCACCCGATGGTGTACAACTATGGGTGTGGTGTGTTTGGTAGGCCCAACCACTTCACTACCTCTCCTGAAATGAGCTTATTTTGGTTGTCATTGTCGACAATGAACTAAAACAAAGAACCCTTCACCCACATATGTGAGTGGAAGAGACACTCCCCCTCCTCTGGATCTTCGCGCTCAATCTTCTAGATCTTGGTGGTGGAAATAGTGGTGTTGGGTTCCACATCAATAAGCTGCTTCCCTTTTTCATTCCCCTTTATATGTTCTGACTTAGAGCCAAAACATGCATCTGAATATGAATCCTTCAATTCCGCCACCAGTGACTGCTTGGCTCAACACTCACTTGTGTTATGAGTAGGTATTTTATAGAACTCACTCCACTTTCTTGTGTCCTCTATCTTTGTGGTTTTGTTCTTTGGTTGGGGCTTCAGCAGGTTGCCTTGGGTCACCTCGCCTTGGCTTTGTCATTTGTATTGGAATTTGGGGGTGCTCTTTCCCTTCTTCTCATTCACAGATCCAAACTCATGCTTCTTTTCTTTAAATTTTTGTTCAATCTTGGTATCATATTAGTATGCTTCACCAAGCGAGGATATTTTTAGGAACTCCATTTCTTCCTAAATGTATTTGTGCAGACATCCATGGTACTTGAGCACTAGATGTATCTTAGAGTCTTTGATACCAAACTTTGTGCGTAGAGTATGAAAGATATTTGTGAGCTCATGCACATCTTGATGCCTTTTTTGTAGTAGTGTGGTCCACCATATGCACTTGTCCGCATAGCTCCCCATAGGTTAATACTACTTCTTGACAGTGTCTCAGAAAGAGTTCCAAGAGGGGGTAGCTATAAATAGAGAGGGCTCCTTGGCCCTTTTCTCATATTAAGTTTCCTAGCAGTCCTTGATATGTGGAGCAACCTTAAGTAGTGTAAAAGAAATTTTCTCCTTATTGAATAAACTATGGACCAAAAAGTAACTTTCCAAAAGATTCAACCATTTATTTACATTGACATCTACATCTATGTGACCTTCGAATATAGGAATATCAAATTTTACTTTTACCTTGAATGGGGAAGCACCTCTGAAGTGACGAATTGATGAAGATGCATTGTTGGTGGGCATTCGTCGAAGGATCTGGTAAAATTTGTCCATCATTTCGTTCCTTTGTAGTTAGAGGGTTTATTCGAGCAATATTTTGAAAGGATCTCATGCTCCCTTGTCTGTATTTTCTTCTGCCATAGGAGGTCCTCAAGATTGGCGACACTAGTGTTGCAAAGATTCAACTAGTTTGATCCCTGACTCCTTATAACCCGACCTTGTTGGGGACATGTAAAGAAAAACAGAGAGAGAGTAGACTGCTCCAATACCACTAATCTGTATTTATGAAGGAATGCAATGAACTATATATATGAATAGAAACAAAAAGATATAGTAAAAACAAAACTTCAATTCATTAATAACAAAGTACAAAAAATTGTTACATGAAGAATGGAAATAAGATAGCTCAAGCGATGGTATATTATCTCTGAGAAGAGATGTGATGACTACATGTTTTATGAACTATGTTTCATTGAGGCTCAAAGGCCTACTTATTATTGAGAAACAATATAAAACCCTAAACATCCAAAAACCTAACCCTAGAGGATGAAGCACCAAATGTCTATGGGCCCTGTTGGGATAAATTGGTACATCAACTTCATGGGCTCATAACTTTGGCATACAAATTCCATTTGGCGCGCATGATACCTCATTAGAAATATCAATATGAGTACTACAACGTTTGACTACAAACCCCAAATGTAGATTATGTATTTTCCTATTTTCCAAAAAAAGCTTGTTTAGGGCCTCAAATTGGCTTCGGAAGTTCAGGCCCCAAAAAACTATTAAAAATAGTAATTTGTGCTACAATTAAGGAAACTAAAAGAAACAATGGTGGGGGTGAAAGTGGAATAGGTTGGTTACCATCAATATCCATCTAAATCAGTGCAAAGGTTGCATGCATCAGGTGAGGAATTCTCTTGCTTTTGTGCAAGAAAATAGGGGCTCTTCCTATTCTTTACAAGCATAAATTACACAAGGAAATATGAGGAAGCAGGAAGCCTATATTGGCTAAGTATTGGATATGTCAAACTCAGGAGGAGATCAATATTGTAGTGCAGGTTGAGATTCAAGGATTTAATTTTTCATTGTAATTGATCATTGTTCTCATTTGATTTAATACAAGAAGAGGAGGGGGTTTTCCTAGTTGGGTTCCCTAGTAAATACAGTGTTCATTATGATTGAATGGTTGCATGTTTTCCTATTGTATGTTTTCTCATCCCTAGATTGAGAAGAGGAAATTTGTGTCTATTGTTTACATTCTGAAATCATTAATAGTTGAAAATGTTTATTTATTTCTACATCACATTAGAGCTATTGAAAACTACATAGAAACTAGGTTCCTGATCTTCTCTTAGAGAAATTTTGAATAGTATTTTTTGGTGCAGGAATTTTTTTCAATGCAGGAACAATGTCCTTGTATGGATTGAGGCTTTAGTATGCATTAGAGGTCACTTCAAATTTCATAGCTTGGAAGGACAAAATGGAAGTTGTGTTGGATGATAATGGAGCATTGGAGTACACACAAATTGATATTCCAAAACCAACAACATCATATGCCTAACAATTGGCTCAGTGGAAGAAAAGCACAACAAATTCCATGAGGATTATTCTAGAGGGAATCAGAGGCAAAATTATTTCAAGTTTGAATGGAAAGAAGTCTGCTTATGCAATGTGGAAAACCCTCATAAAGTTATTCGAAATCCGTAGTGATGCCAAGAAATTGGCATTGAAAGATAATCTCAGGAATATTCTAATGCAAAAAAATGAAACCATTTCTCAGTATCTATCTAGGTTCACTCAAGTCATAGATGATCTTGGCATGTCACCATGTGAGCTTAGCACTCAGTCTTCCGAACTTGTGGCACAACTATTAGGATTCAGTTAATGGAATAGACAAGCTCCCAAATTGGGAGAGACTTTGGTCTGACTTGGCGTAGGAGGATATTAGAAGAAACACTAGAGATGGAGTCTCATTGAGATTTGATGAGGAAAAAGATTATGCTCTAGTTGGCAAAGGAAAGAATGCCAATGGAAAGAAGGCTAAAGGCAAGGCAACATTAGGCCAAAACCATGGAAAGAAGAAAGAACTCAGTAAAATTAAATTCTTTCACTACCATGAGTATGGACGCTATGCAACCAAGTGTCCACACAAGAAATCCAATAAGGAGTTTGAAGCAACAACAAGAAGAGATTATCTCACATCACAATCCGATTTAGATTTTAGCCTCATTTCTTACATGGAAAGCACAGTAAGAGTGAGTGAGTGCTACCTAGACTCTGGTGCTTCATATCATATAACAGGAAATAAAGAGTTCTTCAATAACCAAGAGGAGAAGAGCCTAAATTACCCATAGATCTTGGAGATGATGGTAGATATAATACCAAAGGGATTGTCACTCTCACCTTTAAGAGGGGTTCAAGTTCTCATCTTCACCTAAATAATGTAATTTAAGTGCTTGGTTTGAAGATAAATCTAGTTTTTGTAGTTGTACTTGAAGATAGAGGATATGATGTGGTGTTTAGCAGAGGGAACGCATATATGAAGCATGCCTCTACTGGACAAGTAAAAAAAATTGGTGTTCGAGTTAAAAATATCTACAAGCTAGAGCTAGATTTTTCCATGTGTGAATGTATACCTCAGGAGTGAGGAGTGGCGATGTAGAGACTTAGTCCCAGAGTTGCAAATATTTGGGCATGATCCATAGGATAGAAACAATAGTTGCAGTATACTCTTCTCATGAATCATTATTGTTGCTTCAGGGGCCCGCAATATTCAGTGGCAAAAGGATCAATGCCAATTGATGGACTAAGAGCTTGGGAGAAAATTGTAGTCTAATGGTAGTAAGAGACTCAGGAGATCGTTGCACCTCGAAGACATAGTTAATTTAGTATTTTGGATGCTTCTCAGTTGTAGTTGTTGTAGCAGCAACAACAATAGTGAGGAGGAGTGTTAATTATGTTATAGTACATTCCTACATAGGAGTAGGATTAGGGTTGTTCAGAACCCTTTTCTTGCAAAGAGGGAGTATGTAACCACCCCTCCCATATCTACCCAGTTTCACCAACCTCCCAAGGTAAACATGAGAGGAGGATAAACTATGACATAGATCAACATCATAAGTATAGTTAAGGAAGTGGAATCAACAAACTGAAACTTTCCTAACCTTCTTCAGGAGGTACATGACCCATAGGAGCTAAACAACCACTCAAAGGTGCCCAAACCCTGAGCTAGCTTTCATTTTTAGTGATACGGACTCCCATTCACTTGCATAACAAGGAAATATAACGGTTGTTACCCTCTAGTTGCATGGATAACCATGCCTCCCAGCGAGTGCAGTCTAGATTTCCCAGTTCTGAGCATGTGATCTTGGAATATGAGACACTTCTGAGGGCTAATATCCAGACCTCTGCCTAGAACTTGATATAAATTTCCATAATTATGAATGACACAAGGAAAAATCCATTAATTTAAAACTTAGTCAATAACATAACCCATCTAGGCCTAACCATGACATATATTTCATCAAACACATTGTGAACGTGTAATCTACAAGTCATAAATGCATATTTGAACATAGGGGTCTCATACTTATTTGAAAATCACCAAGAAGTTTTTTTGCCCTCTCACAATACCTACAATAACATCTATTAGGTCATGCATTCAATAACCATTCATTTACCAATCAAAACATGTTAAGTGCCATAAGTTGAATTTGTCATGAAACCATGCTTATAACCAACGTATAACCATAATAATAACAATGATAGAACAACCATCAATGCCACATCAAAACAAGTACATTTACTCATAAAATACATGAGGAAAAGAGCTATTATTAACATTTGAAAAATCAAACCAATTTAGGGACTTCCATGTACCACTCGACCATAGATTGGGCTGAACCAAATCTCTCTTTCAGCCGATCACCCTCATGCCATATTTCAAACATGAATGTGGGATATCATGGAATAAACCAAGAAAGAAAAAAACCATATATTCCATAGGCCAAACCACCTCAACCCTCAACTAGTGATTCCAACTCACGATTGGACATCACTAACTTTCACCAAATCAATCTCTACCCAAGTTGTCCAGGGCTCCATAGCATTTGTTCCAACCCATCTCCGGGACTAGTAACTCAACCCACAGTTGCCATAGGGCTCCAGAGAATTTTCTGAACCAAGGCTCCAGGACTAGTAACTCAACCCACCAAGGGCTCTAAATCATTTTTCCAAACAAAGTTTACAATACTAGTAACTCAACCCAAGTTTTTCTAGGGCTTCCAGATTGTTTGTCCAACCAAGGCTCCAATAACCAATAACTCAGCCCATAGCCATAAGAAGCATGAGCACCAATAAAAAATAATCAAGTGGGAAAACCCACAACACCATGGCTATCTAGGAAATCATGAGGCTAGGTAAAACCACTATCAATCGAGGCAATCCTCCATGAAAATGACATATCATAACCAAATAACCACATGCATATACCATGCATGCCAAAATTAGCAAGTAAATAATACATGCAATTCAGTACCTACAATGTAATCCAGCTATAGTCATTGATCCTTTTGTCCCCTTTCCATTTCCTACTTTCCATTTGCCTTCTTTCTCCAAATCCAATGTATGCTCCAAGAAACTCTTAAGTGTCCAAAAGTATGTGAGAGAGAGATCCAAGCTAAAACTGACAAAAGTCTTATCACACTGACAAAAAGCTATGAACTGATCCTCAAAAGTCTCTTTTTCATTGAGGACTCTATTTTCTTCATTTTCCTGTATTTTCCTTCAATTTTCCTCACATGCAATTCTATGACCTTTCACATTCCTTTTCTCCTATTTTTCATTATTTTCATACATAAAATGCCAATTAATGCCACTTTGCCTTTTCCTATTTCCATAGCCATTAATTAATCACAAGTGATCCCCATCGCTTTTTTTCTTCCCAACATTCATCTTGGAATACATGTCCCATGACATTGGTCTTATTTTTCCTTTATTAAATTTATGATGAAGCCTCGAAAATCGTTGCTACAAAATTGGGGGAAAACCACCCGGTTTGGACCTTAGTTGGAAGCTCCTTTCCCATTTGGTGTAGTGGCTCCAACTGGGGATAATGGGATTAGTTTCCCAAAAGATATTTTGACAGTGTTGATTGGGTGATATATGATGTAATGGGGGATGATTAAGCTAAGTGTAATCTAATCTAAACTATTTGAACACACGCATATATCCTAGTTTGAACACTATTAAACTATAACTATGCCCGGGAATAAAGTAAAGCATGCGATCTACAATAATGTCCTATAGAAATTGGTAATAAAGATCATTCAACTGCAATAAGAAGTGAAATTGTTTAACAATAATCATTTTGGATAAATAGTTAGTCAAAACGATTGTGAAAGATATATCACATATAGAATCGTTCATATATTCAGCGTAAAATTAAAGCCAACACCATACAAAAGTGCAATAATGCTAACCGAAATTCAAGATTTCATACATAAAACAATTGAAGAAAAATGATTTCCTGATACATAAATAAAATAGAATCACAAGATAAAAGTACCATATATGATAAGTTATTCTCATGTGTTTCAGCAATATCGACCTAATTCGAATCAATCCAACATCATCTAAGAGTGAAAAAGTGCAATTTCTATAAATCATGGTAGATATTCAAAAGAAAATAGATTATGTTCCATTCATTCCACCATAACCTCCTCAAAGGTACAGAAGTGCATGTTTTAAAGAATGTTTTTGATAAAATTTATGGACCCCTCTCTAAATGAATGAGAGGGGTTTAAATACTAAAACTATAGCTCCTAAAATAGATTATTACAAAAATAGTTGAGGAGGTTTTAACGACCTTCCTCAAATCATGATAAATAAAACAAAGAGACTAACTCATTTGCATTTGATCCTTAAGATTGCAGATATCTGTCATTGGTTTGACCTATGTCGGTTGGTCGATCGCAGATTTCAACTATCCAGTAAATATAGCGTTTGTCAGTGCTAGAACCATTTTTTGTGTGGAGGTATTTAGGCATCGCAAGGCCATCCACTGGTTGTATGGTTTGACTAAGAATTGTGAGTATGCCTCCCAGTTTAGCTTGCTCGTTTATCTGATCACCTACTCCCTTTCCTTTGCTTCCTATCCCCATTGTTGCTCTAGTTGATTGGCATTTGGAAGAAATCCTGGTATAGGTTATGCAACCAAGTTGGTGCCATGTAGATTATCGTTAATGGATTCAATGATGTTGTTAGATGCTACTGCCGTGACTGTTGTTTCCCTTTCTTCTTGCTTGAGCCAAGAATCCTAGTCTGCAAATAGAATTTCTTTATGCGATTCCTCCAGTTTTGGCAAATCAGCGTTTCTCCCATCTTCTGATTCTTGCCAGGTGAAAAAGTTAGAAATCATTTGATGGACTTCATCATACTCAAGTCTCATGTCGACGACTTGGCTTGTTAGCTTATCACTGATCTCGCAATAAGGACTTATTTGCGAGATTTTCTAGCACATAACTTCCTTTTGTTGCATTAGTTGGGAGTTAAGGTTCAATGCTTCTTTTACGAACTGATCGATTTATGGACTGTCCTTATACTTATCTGTCATAACTTGAATCCACGCATCCTTTTTTGCTAGGCTGGCTTGATGTTGTATTTGCATCTGTTCAAACTCTTGTTGAAGGTTAGCCATCTGTAACTCTGCTTGTTGGTTAGATTTTTCTTGCTCTAATTGTTGTTCCAATAGCAAGATACTTTTTTCCTTTTCTCTCAGTAGCATTTTGACCTCTATCACTTTATCAATAATTGTCATAGCATAGGCTCCTACAAATTGCGATAGTCTCGTAAGGTTCTCAGATGGGTCCATGGGCTAATCTTTCCAGACAATGTCCATTGTTTCATTGTTGGGAGTGCTAATAGCTGCAACATATAAATTTCTTTTCTTCCTCTTCCTTTTGATGACAGCTTTCTGGGTAGGGCTATAAAAAAAATCTAATGGAGGAATTTCCTCAACTCTCAAAATAATTTCAGAAGTGGGGGTGGCAAGAATGAGCTCCACATCCTGAGTGCCTACAGTTTTCTCCACTGTAATTTCTTGAGTTGATTTGTGTTGTGGATTCTGTATCTCAGATGTTTGTTCCTCTGTATGGAGCTTCTTATTAAAATGCTCCCATTCTTTTTCTAAATCAACAACTGGGGGTTTCACCAATTGAGTGGAAGTAGAGTGAATTTCAGCCTGTTTCTTTGTCGAGGTTTGCTCGGCTGCTTTCTCTATGGTTCCGGTTGTGTCCCTTTTGGACTATCTGTTTTTATTTCCCCCATTTTGAGATTGTAGCTATGAGTGCTCTGACTCATGAGTAGACTTCTCCAGGGACTCTGCTTCAGAATTTTCTTTGGAATTTTCTCTAGAGTTTTCCTCTAAGCTTACACTGGGAGTTGGCTCCCTTATTGGTTCAATCTGTAGCAGGTACAATGGGACCTGTAATAATCTCCTCTCCCTATATTCATGGAAGGCTTCAAGATCTTCTAGGGAAAAAGTAGTGATTCCATATGCATCACTTCTAAAAATGTCTCTTTTTGTAGGAAGAGGTCATCGAAGGCATCTTCCTCGTGGTTGAATGGTTTCACTTTCATCATAGTAGTGAAGTCTTTGGTGGTGCGATTTGGGTCATACTGTCTTCCTCAGAATGTTTTCAATTTTAGAGATTTCATAATCTCTACTTCCTTGCATGCATGTCTGAAATCGTGTAGTGCAAACGCACCACATTACAATGGAAATGTACGCCAAATGGCCTTTTTCTGTTCCTTCAATCCTTTGCTCAGCCCACCTTCCCCTGCTATTTGGTAGGCTATCTCCCTGGCCTTTAAATTGTCGGGGACATAGTATGGGAGGACATGTGGTGAAGAAATTCTCCCAAATACTCTGATATATGTAAATGACTCCTCCCTAAACCATCTGGCTATAGGTAGGATATCTACTTCAACTTCTCTAGAAAATCTAAGGGCATTCATGTTGTAGACTTGTTTATGAATAGGCGTCATAACTCCTTGGAAAATTTTGTAAAAATGGGGGCGAAACTGAGATTCCTACATACTCTTATGATATATATGGATAGGAAGCAGGTCTTACACAGTCCACTTCCATCCCATGATAGGAAATTTGGAACCAAAACAGATAGTTTCCATTACAAAGGCACTCATGAAAAATGGAGGGTAAACCCATGAAGAGATACTCCTCTTTCTCCTATACTCCATTATGACTTTCGCCAAATTATCAGGCAAAACTTGGGCCCAATTCATTATTGTTGCATTTACGGCTGCATCTATTAATGGAAGCCATTCTGGGGAAAATTTAGTACTATCGGGCTTACCGAACATTCTACATAACATGGTTGCTGCAAAACTATGAGGGGGAGAGATAGATGTTGTAGAGTACATACCCGTTTTATCCTTTTTGATCTTGCCTTCATTTTCAATCTAGGTCCACATGACATTTGCTGGGTCTTCATTCTCCTTAGAAAATTTCTTGAGGAGCTGTTTATTGTAGAGATTTTGTGGCTCTGGTAGATTGTACATAAGCCACAAGTTGTTTGGTGAAAAAGATCCCATAACCCCCTACCTACTATTCTTGAATTCTCTATCTGAGATGTCGACCTGATCGATTATCCACTTAACCATATCTGTATATGGAATTATCTTCGACCTTGCAACTATGTGGTGCAGAAATGAGCATGTTGTGTTGAAGAAGGAGGCATTGAAGGAAACATGACCATCAGTTGTGGTCTTTGTTACCATAGGTCTTGGTTTCTCCTCTTATAATAAGTCATACATGGCCTCTCATGTTGAGATTCCTCCATCTTTGTTGCATGTAGTGTTAGAGAATAGAGGGATCATTTCCGATTTTTCAGATGGGGTTGCCTTTCCCCTCCTTGCCAATGCTCCCAATGAATCTTGTTGTGGATTATTCCTAATAATGGAGAAAAGTGGAAGCTATTGGATAGACACAAGTAAAAATGAACATAAGAATGAATGATACAAATGACTTTGAAAAGGTGACAAGAAAGGAGTTTTTATTAAACACAAGTGAGAAGATATCATATCATGTCAAATAGCTTTTCAAACTTAAATGCCACTAACCCGTACTAAATTCCCACTAATGGTTCCTTATCCCTAGATTTATTGCTCATTAATGTTTTTCATCGTAAGTCGAGAAAGAAACTTATTAGGGTGGCGAGCATTTTAACTGCGAAAATGTTGATTTTGTGATTTGCGATGCAATATCGGAGATCGCATTATCACATTTCGTATGTGAGATTTCTTTCCCATTCCTTTGGTTTCTACAAAATGCGAAATCTGGGACATTCTTTATTAGTTTTCAAATCATAGCTTATTTGATAGGATTTTCTTCGTAAAGCCCTTTTCCTTGCTCAACGGACTTGAGTGTTTTTTATTACATAGTTGGCGATCGGTTCTGGACTTCCATCGCATTTCGCAATATCGCATGGCTGGTAAGGTTTCTGATATTCCTTAAGGGTTTCCAATGGGAATCGATAAGGGTGAATGTGTCATCACAATATCGCATATTGCATGGTTAAAGATACTTTGTGAGGGTGGTCCCTTTGTAAGCAACGATATGTGATGCAGGCCTTACTTTAATAAGAAATGTTTTAGGACTTAGTTCAAATTAAAAATTATAATAGTTTCGAGGTTAAGCGCAGTAATCCCTTTTGATTTATTTGCATGGGTTTTGGTCATTAACAGGGCTTTTGACATGCTTGAGCATGCGATATGCGAAAAGGCGAGCATTTGCTGGATTTTCAAAAGGTTTTATCTTGATATCTTGCTTTATTCCAAAAATAACAAGAAAATGCCTAAATGTAAATTTATTTATTTTTTTGGGAAGGATTTTTTTAAGGGTCCCCATTTATTAATAGAATATTATCTATTATTTAAAGAAATGGTTTTTTTTTTTGGGGGGGGGGGGGGGGGGGGGGGGGGGGGGGGGGGGGGGTTGACTAGCACAACACTTTATTACGTGGATTTTTAACCATGATTGTTACAAAACCCTCCCCCTTCAGGAAACACCTCCCTCGAAGCTACCCATGGAGATTTATAACACAACTCAATGCAACATTTACATCATATCCATCACCTGAAAACATAACCAACATATCATGTACACCATACCGCTTATTGGAGCTTTATAACACAACTCAATGTAGTATTTACAACATACATATGCAAATAGGCATAGCTAAAACACAACATCAAAACATATATCAAAAGACATCCGATCAACCAGTGAATAGAGAAGGATACATAGCTTGCAATGATTATCCATATCCCATGTAGATTCATCGGGCCCAAAGTGCTTCCAATGCACTTTAACTTGCTCGATTGCTCGATTCCGAAGCATGAGCATCTTTGACTGCAAAATGCACTGAGATTCCAGCTGGAATTCGCCTTTTGGTTCCACCTGCCATACAGACCACTCAATCACATGATAAACATATTTCACATACTTCTTAAGAAGTGAAACATGGAAAACATGATGGACTTTCACTGTCAGAGGCAGTGCAAATCAATAGGCTACTAGTCCAATCCTCTCAAGAATATTGAAAGGCTCGCAATACCGAGGTGCCAACATGGCACATGATTTAATCCTAAAGGATCTATTCTCGGGCTTGATGACCAAGTACACCTATTCCCCAATGTGGAACTCCTTAAAAACCCTTGTTTATTTGCATAACTATTTTTCCTGTCATGTGCTACCTTTAGTGTTGGGTGTGGATCCTGATTATATTCTTAAATGTTCTTAGGTTTTTTTTTCATCCGTGTTGGATCCGTGTTCTGAATGGGACAACAACACCAACCATTTAATCAACACCATGGGGGTCCAAGGGGGAGATGGTGATTTTATGAGCCCTACCCCTTGGCAAGGGTTTGGGGGCAGCGCCTCCGAAGCTAAAAATAAATAAAAATTGTGTTGTAAAATATTGTAATTTCATTATCAATCTGGGTCGTTCATTAGGCAGATGATATGACAGTAGAAGTTATGTTAATTAACGGTTTTTTTTTCCCTAGAATTAACCCCCTTAGTTTATATGAGGGAATTGTATTACGGCTATGGATTATTACTCTGAGTAAGAGAGGGAGGATATTGTGTGAGAGCGAAGAGGAAATTATAATGGATATGTTGTAGGTTGTATCTCTTCATTTTTTTAGATAATATAAAAGGAAGGATTGGTTGTTTCTCGATGGACATAGCCCCAATTGGGTGAACCACGTATATCTATGTCTCTCTTGTTTTATTCGCTTATGTATTTTTGTTTCCATAATACTTTGTGTATTTCATTGCTCTGTTAATTAATTTATAACATTTAAATTATTCTTTATTACCTGCATTTCTTATTCCATATTTGCCAACATGTCTGGTCTAATAAATACCTTGTTCACTGGATCACTCCAATTGATAGGAGTATTACAATTCCATCCATAAAGTGCCTCAAACATGCTCATCTTCAAAAATTCCTAATACCCATTATTATCCACAAACTCCACCAATGGAAGTTACTCTTCCCACTTTCGCTATTGATGCCTAACATACATTCTCAACATGCCCTCCAAAATCTTGCTGACCCTCTCTATCTTTCCATATGTCTGTGGATGATAGGTTTTACTCAAGGGAAAATATGTCCCAAAACCTACAAATAACTGTTTCCAAAACCTGAATGTGAACTTGGCATCTCTGTCTGAAAAAATCTTCGTTCCAACCTCACTATGTCTTTGATGAAGACATATGCTAATTCACTAGCTAAACTTGTGGACTTTAGTGGAATGAAGTGCGCTACCTTTTTCAACCTGTCAACCACAACCATAATAGAATCATGCCATCTAGATGTCCTTGGAAAACCTATAATGATATCCATGGAAATGACCTCCCATTTCCATTCTGGAATCGAAATTGGCTGTAATGAACCACCAGGATGCTTACAGTCTCCTTTTACCTGTTGACAATCCAAACATCTCACAACAAACTCTACCACCTCTTTCTTCAAATTCAGCCAATGATATAACTTCTTAACTCTTTTCAATGTCTTCTGATATCTCGGGTGACGTAAATATGACTTGACATGAAATTCCCACAAGATAAGCTTATTGAGTTCGCTATTGCACGACAAATAGATCCTACCCCTAAATTCTACCAAACCATCTACCATGAGATGATAGTCATCATCCTATTCACCTGTACCATGTTGTTGTATCTCGTGCTTAAGCTGCTGGTACCTATCATCCTACTATCCTACTTGCAAAACTTGATCCTGTAATTATGTTCCATATGAACTCATAGCTGTTATGTGATTTAACTGCACTCTTCTGCTAAGAGCATCTGCAACATTGTTCTCTTTACCCTTGATTTACTTGATCTCGAAATCAAACTCACTGATCATGGCCAACCACCTAGCTTACATGGAATTCATATTAGGTTGGTCAAATAAGTATCTCAATCCACTGTGATCACTCATCAAGATGAACCTCCTACCAAGAAGATAGTGTCTCCACATCTTCAATGCATGGATGATAGTTTCCAACTCAAGATCGTGTGTCACATAGTTCTTCTCGTGCTCATTCAATTTCCTTGTCTCATAGCATACTACCTTTCCTTCATGCATCGGAACTCCACCAAGTCCTTTGTTGCAAGCATCTGCACATACCACAAATTCTTTATTGGCATCTGCAATCTTCAATATTGAAGCATACATAAGCAATTTCTTCAACTGATCAAAACTCACTGCACATTCATCTTTTCATTCATTTATTTCCTTTTCTCTATAATGATGTAATAGGATAGGAAATCTAGAATAGGAATATACTATAATAACCCACCTGGATGCTTAAACTCTACTTTTACCTTTCAAAAATCCAAACATATTGCAACAAACTCTGCCACCTATTTCTGCAAATTCGATCGATGGTAGAACTTCTTAACCGTTGTCAATGTATTCTAATACCCTCGGTGACCTGAATATGGCTTGAAATGAACTTCTTGCAAGATAATATTCTTGAGCTTGTTATTTTCTGCCACATATGTCTTATCCCTAAATTTGACCAAACCATCTACTGTGAGATGATATTCCACATCTTGTTCACCTATACCCTATTGATGTAACCTATATTTAAGTTGATCGTACCTATCATCCTAATATCTTGCATGTAAGATATGATCTTATAATTTTGTTCCACATGAACTCATGACTGCTATGTGATTTACTTGCACTCTTCTACTAAGAGCATATGCAACCCTATTCTCTTTACCCTTGATGTACCTGATCTAAAAAATCAAACTCACTAATCATTTCCAAATTCCTAGCTTTCCTGACATTCAAATTGGGTTGGTTAAATAAGTATCTCAATCCACTGTGGTCACTCATCAAGATGAACCTCCTTCCAAGAAGATAGTGTCTCCACAGCTTCAATACATGGATGATAGCTACCAACTCAAGATCATGCAACACATTGTTCTACTCATGCTCATTCAATTTCCTTGACTCATAAAATACTAACTATCCTTCCTACTTTAGAAATCGACCAAGTCCTTTCTTGCAAGAATCTATATACCACAAATTCTTTATCTATATTTGCAATCTTTAATACCAGAGCATTTGTAAAAAAATGCTTCAACTTCTCAAAAAACACTGCACATTCCTCTGTCCATTCAAATTTCTTTCCTTTTTGTTGCAATGATGTAATAGGATAGGAAATGAGCAAGAAGTTCCTAATGAACATCCTATGATAACCTACTAACCCCATGAATGATCTAAATTCATCCAAATTCCTAGGAGTTGCCCATTCCATGATAATTATGATATTTTCTAGATCCACTACTATACCTTCCATAGAAACCACATGCCCCAAATAATGAAACTTTGTATGAAAGAAGTTGCATTTACTAATCTCGGCATACAACTGATTCTCTCTTAGAAACTTCAACATTGTTTCTAGATGTTCTACATGATATTCCTCATTTTTAGAATATATCAATAGGCCATCAATGAATATAATCATAAACTTGTCCAGAAACTAACGCAACACACTATTCATCAAACACATGAAAGTAGTTGGAGCATTAGTCAAACAAAAAGGAACTACAATAAAATCATAATTCCCATACCTAGTCCAGAAAGCAGTATTGTATATGTCCTCCTAGTTGATGCATACATGATGATATCCTGATCTCAAATCAATCTTCGAGAATACCACTTCTCCCTTCAATTAGTCAAACAAGTCATCAATCCTCGGAAATGGATACTCATTTTTAATTATCACGTTGTTCAAATGTTTATAATCAATATATAACCTGAGAGTGTTAGGATATTCCGACACATAGGATATAGTTAAGTTCAACTTGGTCTAGTGTAGAGTTAGGTATAGAGTTAGGTAAAGTGTGTTTCTTTACCGTTGTACATTTTGTAACTTACAATCCGACGGTCACGATATGTAGTGATCCGACGGTTCATTCTCTCCTCGGTATTACCGACACTTGATCCGTGGCTTGACACCCGATTGGTCCATGAGTTCTATTTAAAGCGCATGGAGGGTCATTGTTCGGGTAATCCGTGCATGAGAGAAGCTTATGTAAATTTTCATTCTTTGATTAATAAATTGCCTGTAGTACCCACGTTGGGACAGGCCGTGGACTGTTTCCCTCTTTGAGGGTTTTAACCACGTCAAAAATACTGGTGTATTGATCTGTGATCTGGTTGTGAGCGGTGTCCTTTTGGTATTCTTTCTGAGGAACTTACCCTGTAAATTCCTACATGGTATCAGAGCTATTTGAGGGCCGCGTCCGTTGGTGATCCAAATCTGAAGCCGGTAGAACTGCATGCGGCTGTCGTTTCCTAGATCTGCTGTTTCTGACTGCTTTCGGGCCGAGAGGACTGCTCTGTTGCGTTCGGAGCATCTGTTCCAGTGAGGAACCCCTTTCGTTTCACGCGAAAAGGTTTCCGGTAGCCCTAGCTGCGTCATTTTTCAGATCGGGAGGTATACAGTGTTTTTTGCAGTTTACTGTTATTTTCTCTCTGCTTATTTCGGTTTCGGTTTATTTAGCCCTTTTTTTTACCGGATCTATACCTTTCATTTCTGCGTATGCTCTTTGCCCTGCGACTCTGTGCGATCTGGGCAAATCAGAAACAGAAAGGAAGGATTTTTCTCATGCGTATGCTCTTTTCCCTGCACCTTAGTGTGATCTCGGAAAATCAGAAACATTGAGAAAAATATTTAGTTTTTCGGCTAAAGCTAACTTTGAGATTTTTTTTTAAAATTTCTAGTTTTTTGGCTAAAGCTAACTTCGAGCCGCAAGGTTCGTTTTTCTTTGCATATTCGTGTTGGGTTTTGTGTTTTGTGTTTTGTAGGGAAAAAGAGCTTTCTCAAGGCAAGCACGCAAACCAAGGCCCCCCCCCCCCCTCTCTCTCTCTCTCTCTCTCTCTCTCTCTCTCAAATTTTTTGTATAGATCAATTGGTTCAAAGCTATTTTAAGAGAGTAGAGGTCTTGGGTTCAAGTCTCCATTTTGTGGGGGCGGATTTTTTCATTCCCGCACATTCGCGCACTTTGCCGGCAACGTCAACATTTTTTTTTCAAAAAGCCATAACTTCTTCATCCGGAAGCCTTTTTCAGAGCCGTTTTTTTTAAAACCGCCTATTTTTTCGAGATCTATCCATTGGAACACTTACTTTCAGCATCTTCAGCTTCAGTTTTTTTTAAAAATGGAAAGTCCATGCCAAGTCATTCTTGACAGCACTAACTACTTCCAATGGGTAGCCTACATGGAAGATTTACTTAGAAGTAAAGGTCTCTTCAGAATAGCCACAGACCAAGAGAAGAAACCAAAAGATGAAGACAAGGCTGCAAAATGGGAAAATAGACAAGATCAAGCACGTGGTTTGATAGGGATGTCTATTTCTCCTGATCTTAGATTCCACATTGCAGAACTTGAGACTCCTCATGAAGCATTAGAAAAACTCGCTAAAGTTTTTGGGATTAAAAATGAAATTAGAGCCCATCAACTTGAAAATGAGTTGCTTACTTTGGATCCTAATAATTTTTCTTGCATTGAAGATTTCTTGTCCAAATTCAAGACCCTTAGATATCTCTTGGAAGGTGTTAAAGTTAAGAAAGAAGATGGTAACCTTATTTATTCCATCCTTACTAAGTTGGGACCAGCCTACTCTGTATTTGTTTCCACTTTCCATTCTACAAGGGAAGCTTTCATTTGTCAAGGAAAAGACTACAAGGCCCCTTCCTTTGACTCCTTTTGTGATTCCTTAATAAGAGAACAAGAAAAACTCTTACACCTTGGTCTTCTTAATCTTGGAAACTCTTCCACGAAAGCGTTAGCCGCCCAGCAGCAACCAAATTCAAAGAATCCTAAGAAGTCATATCCTCAAAAGAATGGTCCTAAACCAACTCAGCCTCAAAATGAAAGATCATTTCAGCAAAATGATAAGACCAATAAAAACAAATGGAAGAAGACTGATAGACATTGTAACTTTTGTAATCGAGATGGCCACTTAGAATCTAAATGCTTTAAGAAGATGGAAGCCTTGGAAGCCGCAATGAAGAAACATAACATCCATGTGGAGCCTACTTCAACTTCAACTTCCGGAATGGCACTTTCTGCATGTCATTGTCAATCATCTCAGTCTGGTTATGCATTAAATGTATCTTCTTCTTCTTCTCATTCTCATGAGTGGCTCATTGATTCTGGAGCCTCTTATCACATGGCCAAAAACCAAGCCATGTTTTCTTCTTTAAATGATTGTAACACCAAAAATATATATGTTGGTGATGATAGATCTCTTAATGTTGTAGGGACTGGAACTGTTCATCTAGACAATGGTCAGTTTAATGATGTATTATGTGTTCCAACCTTATCCTGCAACCTTCTATCTGTCTATCAGATAACTCATTCAGGTGAAGGTAAAATTGTTGAATTTTCACCTCATGATGTTGTAATCAAGGATCTAAAAGATCCTAAACAGATTCTAGCTACTGGTCTTGCTGATGATTCCACAAGGTTGTATAAGTTTCACAACTTTGGGTCATCAAATCTTCCCTCAGTATTTGTTGCTCATAATGATGAAGTGAGCAAACTTTGGCATGAGCGATTTGGTCACTTAAACTATCGCTCCCTTCAGCATCTATGTAAAGAAAATATGGTGACAGGTCTTCCTATGGTATCTTGCAGAGATGGTGTTTGTTCCGGATGTGTACTCGGAAAACATCATCGGGACAGTTTTGACAAACGTGCCTCTTGGCACGCCTCAGCCCCTTTACAGCTTGTGCACAGTGATTTATGTGGTCCTCTTCCTGTTGCTTCATTCTCTGGCTGCAAGTACTTCTTAACTTTCATTGATGATTTCTCCAGACGCACTTGGGTATACTTCTTAAAACTCAAGAGCGAAGTATTTAACACATTTTTGGCCTTCAAAGCCTTTGTTGAAAAACAATCTGGACATCAAATTCTTAAGCTAAGAACTGATAATGGTGGAGAATATGTTAAAAACACATTCATCAACTTTTGCACCGAAAATGGAATTCAAATGCAACATACTGTTCCATACACTCCACAACAAAATGGTGTAGCTGAAAGGAAAAATCGCACCTTAAAGGAAATGGCTAATTGTATGCTGCAATCTAAAGGACTCAGTCTTAGTTTTTGGGCCGAAGCAATTAATTGTGCAAATTATATAATCAATCGCACTCCTACTAAGGTTCTAGAGAATATCACTCCAGAAGAAGCTTGGAGTTCCATTAAACCAGATGTAAGTCACTTTCGTGTGTTTGGAAGTGAAGCATGGGCCCATATTCCAGATGAAAAGCATAAAGCTTTAGAACCTAAGAGTGAGAAATGTACTTTTGTTGGATATTCTGAAGATGTAAAAGGTTATAGACTTATTCCATTTAAGTCCAAAAATGTTATCATTAGAAGAGATGTAAAATTTGATGAAAATAAATCGGCCTGCGAGCCTAGTCCGGCGGATGTGCCACCTCTTCCTATCTCTTCTACTTTTGAAAACATTTCTTCTTCAGATGATGAAAGCGAGGATGATAATCCTCCCCCACCTTCTCAGGATCCTCAACTTCCAAGATGGGTCCGTGCTACTCGGGATGCAGCAGGTGATCTTGCCGGTGATCCTACAGATCAGCGACGTACACGTTCTCAGTTTGAAAGAGCCTCTTCTTTACTGGCTCAAGCTCCAGTAAATCATGATCCTGACACTTTTGCAGAAGCTTCAGGCCATCCACATTGGGAAGCAGCTATGAATGAAGAATATCATTCATTGATGACAAATGATACATGGGATCTTGTTCCTCTACCAAAGGGACGCAAACTTGTTAGATGTAAATGGGTTTACAGAACCAAGTATGGACCAGATGGGAAAGTTGATAAACATAAAGCTCGTCTTGTTGCTAAGGGCTTTTCACAGGTTGAAGGCATTGACTACACTGAAACCTTCTCCCCTGTTGCCAAAATGAACTCTATCCGCCTTGTTCTTTCCCTTGCTGCCTCTTTAAAATGGGAAGTCCATCAGATGGATGTTAAATCTGCCTTCTTGCATGGGGACTTGCAGGAAGAAATCTATATGGAACAACCCATTGGCTTCATACAAACAGACTCCAGCCTTGTTTGTCGACTTAAGAAATCCCTTTATGGTCTCAAGCAAGCTCCTCGGGCTTGGTATGCCAAAATGGATAGCTTTCTTTTAGAATCTGGCTTTTCTAGGTGTCATTCTGACAATACTGTCTACACCAAGAAAGTGGGCAACTCTCTTATCATCCTTGTTCTTTATGTTGATGATCTTATTCTTACTGGTAGTGATCCCAACCTTATAAACCATGTGAAGTCCAGCCTTAAAAAGAAATTTGAAATGACAGACTTAGGACACTTACACTATTTTCTCGGTCTTCAAGTCTTGCAATCCAAGGAGGGTATTTTCCTTTCCCAGTCCAAGTATGCTTGTGATATTCTTCGTCATTTTCACATGGAAGACTGTAAGCCAGCCCCTTCTCCCTTTCAGTCTGGAGTCAAACTTTCAGTCTCTTGTACTTCTCCTGAAGTTGATGCTACCTTATACCGTCAACTTGTAGGAAAACTCTTGTATTTAACCCATACTCGTCCTGATCTTTCCTTTGTTGTTGGCCTTGTTGCTCGTTTTATGCAAAACCCCCGTGAAAGTCATTGGAAAGCAGCTAAAAGAATACTTCGTTATGTTCGAGGTACAGTACAGTTTGGGATTCATTACAGTGCCAAAGCAGCTCCTCTATTAGTTGGTTTCACTGATTCTGATTGGGCTGGTGACCCTGATGATCGGAAGTCTAATATTGTCCAACAGATGATCAGGTTGTAGACATCTTCACAAAGGCTCTCACAGAGGCGAAGTTCACTAAACTTTGATATATGCTTGGAGTTCAGGAAGTTGTCACTAAGGGGGGATAGGCTCTAGTGCCTCCTTCCTTCTCCTATTGTGTCATATTTGTAAATCCTTCAATCCTATCCCAAGTTGTTCTTAAGGGGGGATGTTAGGATATTCCGACACATAGGATATAGTTAAGTTCAACTTGGTCTAGTGTAGAGTTAGGTATAGAGTTAGGTAAAGTGTGTTTCTTTACCGTTGTACATTTTGTAACTTACAATCCGACGGTCACGATATGTAGTGATCCGACGGTTCATTCTCTCCTCGGTATTACCGACACTTGATCCGTGGCTTGACACCCGATTGGTCCATGAGTTCTATTTAAAGCGCATGGAGGGTCATTGTTCGGGTAATCCGTGCATGAGAGAAGCTTATGTAAATTTTCATTCTTTGATTAATAAATTGCCTGTAGTACCCACGTTGGGACAGGCCGTGGACTGTTTCCCTCTTTGAGGGTTTTAACCACGTCAAAAATACTGGTGTATTGATCTGTGATCTGGTTGTGAGCGGTGTCCTTTTGGTATTCTTTCTGAGGAACTTACCCTGTAAATTCCTACAGAGAGTACCATCCTTCTTCTTCACAAGCAACATTGGTGCACCCTAAGGTAACACACTTGGCCTAATGTATCCCTTGTCAAGCATTTCCTTCAGTTGCAACTTTATTTCGACTAACTCTGGAGTGCTCATTATGTACGGTGCCTTTGATGTCAGTGCTACCCCTGGTACCAACCTAATATAGAGTCCACTTCCATGTGAGCATGGTAACTCTGAAATATCTACTGGGAATACATCCTGAAACTGTTGTAAAACTGGATACCTCTTCAAGACCTCAGCATCCTCAGCATCCTTACCTTTATCAATGGAAATATGAACTAAAAACAATACATATCCTTTCCTACGACTACGCTTTGCATGCATAGTTGTAACCATTCTAACTGTTGTGGCCTTCTTCTTACCTTACAAGATTCTTTGTTCTCCATTGTCATCAAAGTAGTAAATTTCATATTCATAATAATCCACCTTAATCCGATGAAGATATAACCAATCCATTTGCATGGGCATGTTGTATGATCCCAATGGAAGCACATTCAAATGCGCTTATGTAGGCATACCATTGCGATTAAATGCACAAGCTCTTACTCAATGATGAACTATTTTCTTGGTACCTGTAGCCAACTATACTAACCAAGATTTTGCATGCATTTATTTATTAAAACCACACTTATCCACCAAGTCAAGACTGATATAAATATAGTTAGATCCAGGGTCAATAAAAATAGAAACAACTTGATCACAAATCTTACCTTCCATCTTGATAATAGATGTCTGATGATCATCCTGCCTATTATCCAATGATGCATAAATCCGAGGAATAATCTATCTAACAATCCCCACTATCTGTGCCTCCTAATAACTGCAAATCTATGGTCTGGAACCCTAATGTTGTGGGAAATGTCTCCTACCATGATCTTTGCCACAAGTTCAACATTGTAAAGGATTCCTACCACCACCCTTATTCTTCTCCTCATAATGAAATCCATATCCTCTATCAAATGCATTGGACTTCTTGTGTAGCACTGCATTCTCTTTGTTACCTGTGTCCAATAGTCTTCCTCCCTTCTTATCACATTCTCTCTTTTTCTTGTCATTACCTTTCCAATCCTACTTAGAATCAAACCCGTACTTTGATTTCTCATAACAATGCTTCAACTTTTTGATGTCTTCATCCATTGATCTTGGCTCATCAAACTTAATCCTATATTTGAACGATACTAACATCCCACTGATGAATATCTGAATCTTCACTTTCTCCTCCTTAAGATAAGGCTCATACCTCAACAACTCCAATAATTTTCTAGTATACTCCTCATCGGTCATATATCCTATCTTCAACTCATAAAATTCCTTTGCCATGTCATCAAAGTACTTTCAGAAAAATACTTCTTCCTGAAAAGTCTCTTGAATTCACTCAAAGTCAACTCCTCTTTCAGAATGCCTCTAACATTCTTCACATCTTCCCACCAAATGTATGATTTACCTTTAATACTGAAGGTAGCTATCCTGGCTTTCATTTTTCCTAAATAATCATGCAATCTAAAGAATTTATTCATCCCAAGCAACCAAGATTTTTCATCTAATGACTTCTTCATTTCTCCATGAAATGTAGGTGTCTTTTCTTTCTTAAACTCTTCTGGAAAATATTGTTTATCACTCCTCCTATATGGGTGGTGACGGTGATGACCATATTGTCTCTCTGCACCAAAAATATGATAGAACCCATTATCACTTCCCCTACAGTCAGGTGTATCTATCAATCTTCCATCTATGAGTGTATCCTCTCTATCCTACCTGTGTCCTAATCGAGACCTACTGCTCTATGTGCCGTTTGTCGTTCCCCCTATCATTTCCTATGGAATGCCTCTTAGCATTTTCCTCTAATCTAGTGGAGAGATAGAGCTTACCTGTCAAGGCCTTGGTAATGTGAAAATGTCGATTATGATGTGGATTCTTATCAATTTATATCCTTTCTTATATGAATGTTTCACCTTGAGAATACCATGATGAGTCATTATGAATACCTCCCTAGATAAGAGGGAGTGTTGGAGAATGTAACTAGTTTTGGTCTTCATAATGTAAATCTATCATTAAATTATTAATGATAGTTATTATATTTTTGTTAAAGAACGTTCTTCATGCTTAGAGTCAAAAAGAGTAAAAAAGAAAATGTATTTGAGTTATTTCCTATTTGGACATTTTAAAGAAAAATAAAAAGAATTTGAATATAATTTTTGAGTCATAAACCCACAATATGACCAAGTCGATCCTCCTTGGACAAATCATCCTAGTGGCACCTATTCAACCCTCTTGGAAAGTTATGAATAAGAGATAGTTCGACCTCTTGGAAGGCTTATTTAATCATCACATCTTCAATTATCTTCTACACCTAAATAAGAAGGAAAAAGGACGAAGTCTAAGGAGAGAGAAATAAGTCAAAGGAGAGAGAGAAATCAAAATTTTCTACTCTATTTAAACTTGCATGTGCGAAATTTTTGAGGCATTTTCTAAGATATTGAAGGGCCAAAATTATGCCTCTATTGTGGGGCCAAAATTCTGATTTTGACCAAAACATTAGAAGGTTTACCAACATTGAATTTGAGTGTTGGAGGAGACTTGAAGGAGGGTTTGACTTGGTACCTTTGTAGCTACTTGGTCTTGGTATTTTCTTGGACATCTCTCACTTTGATATGATTCTATAAGAGAAGGATTGTTGAGTTTTCCCTTTGCGGGTTTTTCCTTGGTCTGTGGCATATTTTCTGGTGTCCTTTGTCTCATTTTTATCTTTATATTTTGAACATTTGTATAATAGCTTGATGAAGAATACATATGAAGAAATAAAGAAGACATAATATTCACAAGTAATTATCAACAAGAAGAATCAAGCCTTAATCTACAGTCCACATGATTATCCAACAAGAAAGGCTTGTGATTTGTTATCAGTCAAGGATGTTAAATGAACATGATAATAAATGTCACTCATGACTTAGAGCCAGCAACAATTGTTCATGCCCTAATGATGTGGAGACATTATTCATTTGGAAGAAGATTTTTGTTGATGTTAGATCA
The DNA here is from genome assembly GCA_031772625.1 of Pinus tabuliformis. Taxonomy (NCBI): domain Eukaryota; kingdom Viridiplantae; phylum Streptophyta; class Pinopsida; order Pinales; family Pinaceae; genus Pinus; species Pinus tabuliformis. The sequence goes on along the minus strand of CM062819.1, from coordinate 190,517,718 downwards.
TGGAGGGCTGAGATATTTATTCGATTAGCCCAAGTTAAATGCTATATAAGCCATAAAGTTAGTTTTAATCAATGAATTTTACTTTGAAATAAAATAGATTAAGGGCAAGGAAAACTAGGTAATATATGCACTTAGTAGACTCCTGCAAGTAGCTCACTTGGAAGCAATGAGTACTTGTAAGTTTGACTTCAAGAAAAGGATCAAAGAGACATTGATACATGGTAAGCATTTCTAGCATGTGAAGGAATGCCTACAACAAGAACTAGAGGTAACAATAAACAAGGACTGAAATCTCACTAATGATGGTATGTTGTTGTTTAAAGATAGATGGTATGTAATTTATATGATTGACTTGAATAATCTCATAATATATGATTTTCTTAAAAAACCTTATTATGGTAACCCTGCATATCAAAAAATGATGACAACCAACAAGAAATCATACAATTGGCAAGGATTGAAGAAGGAATTTGATGAGTACATTTCTAGGTTCCTAGAATGTCAACAAGTCAAAGTAGAGTGCATCAACCCAATGATATTGTTATGACCAATCCCAATATCTGAGTGGAAGTGGGAACTCATATTCATGGACTTCATCACGGGGCTACCAAGAATGCCCAAACAACATGATGCCATTATGGTGGTAGTGAAAAAGTTGAGAATGGAACCTCACTTTATTGTTGTTAAGTACGTCCACAAAGCTATTGATATAAATCATATTTTCATTAAAAGAAATATTTATACTACATGGTATGCCCGAGAATATCATATCATATCGAGATGCTGTGTTCACTCCCAATTTTTGGAAGGAATTTATTATTGGTTTTGGAACCTAGCTAGCTTTTAGTACAACATATCAACCTTAGAAAGATGGTTAAGCTTCACTGAAGATGAGCTCACTCAAGGGATTTTATGGTAGGAAATGAAACAATCCCATTAGCTAGGATAACCCAGTGAACATAGTGGTTCTTGGACCTAAAATGCTGAAAGAAATGGAGAAAAAAGTAATTAATATTAGGAGGCATTGAAAGAATCCTAGGACATGTAAAATATCTATGAACACTAGTAGAGAATGCACAAATAATTCCAAGAGGGAGGTCATGTGTAACTCGTATTGAGGCCAATAAATAACTCACTGAGAGTGGCATCTTGTACTAAGTTAGCACCATATTTTGTAGATCGTTTTATATTTTGGAAAGATTGGGACTAGTAGATTACATATTGTCCTTATCACCCACAGTAAAAACACATGATTGTTTCACATTTTGTTGCTTAACAAATATGTATGTGACACTAATCATGTGTTTGATTGATTTTTGATACAGGTGGAACCCAAGGGATAATTCCAACCTGAATCACTGCACATCCTGGATGAGATGTAAACCATGCCCTAGAATCAAGTAATAGAGTAGGTCAAGAGACAATGGAAGCACTTTGGACACACTGAAGAAACCTGGGAATATGTAGAACAAATAATGGTACTTTACTCATTTTTGTTTAATGAATAAGTGGATGTAAGAGATATAATTGTAAAACTCTTTTTTGTTTCTTTATTTTCATTATTATAGAACATTGAGGATGACGTTCCCTTAAGGGGGTGGGATTTGTAACATCCACATCTTTCACTATTTTTGTGAAATTAATTATGATTGTGTATGCCAACGTGAAAGCCACCACTGGCTAAGTCGAATTCCCATGAAAACTTGAAAATGTATTTCTTTAAAGATACAAATTTTATTTCGTCCTGAAGGAAGGGACACACATATTGGTGTTCTGAGGGGGTGATGATATTTTATGCCTTGAAATTCCATGAACCTAGTCCAATTAAAAACAAAAGTTGGTAGAATTAATTTTAGAATTCAATTGCAAGGTAATCAAAGCCACATCTTGATAGATTTTGTATATGATGTGATTCGGGAAGAGTTGATTGGTCGTAAATTAGTTATGTGATTTGATTGGGGTGGTGGAAGCATAAGGTGGTTCCAATTTCCATAACAAGAAGAAGAGCCAAGTGATCACCCTTAAATGCACGAAGGGATGTAGAGGAAAAATATAAATACACAAAATAGAAAAGAGATTGTGGTTAATGTTTATGGTGGGATTTGGTATTTTATCATTGGTTGTGTGAGGGAGTTGTCTCTCCCTTTCTCTCCCTCTCCCTCTCCCTAAGTTCTGGTGCATAATATTTATGTCATTCTATTGGGGAAGGGGCCATTTAAGACCACTTGTGGATTGTGTAGAGATGTGGAGTGGTGATAGTAGCAAGAAAAGTAGTTGTGGAGTTGATTGTTGCACCTTGTGACTAATTTGAATTGCTATGAAATTTGGAGATATTCCATATGAATTGTTTGAGGCCAGTAGACTATGTATCTAATCTTGAGTCGTCAATGGGAGGCTTAGTAGATGACTAAATCACTATGTTGCTTGCTATATAGTCGATAAGCCACTTGGACAAGGAAATTTGAGTATCTGTGTTGCTTGATAGAGAGTTGATAAATCACTTGGACAATGGAATGTAGTTTCTTATGGCGTTTTCTATGAAAAGATAGTTGATAAACCACCAAGACAATTGATTGAACCTATTGGACTAAGAATTACCTAATCAAGGTCCTACGTGAATCCTTGTGACTGATCTCAGAGGAGTGAGTGGGACACTATGGTGCTTACTACCATAGGGTAGTTGATAAATCACTTGAACAATAGACTCCATCCGCTAAGTTCTTACCAAGCATTGGTGTGAAATATTGTTGGGCAAACATCTCCTCAAACCTTGGATCCATCCTTGGGATGGTTACTTTCCATATTCAATGCATTTTAGTGTGATATTCTTAGAATAAATTCAAGTTTTAATATATCATGACAATATTAAAGGCTCTATGCATAGAGCTAGAATACACTTTTTGGCAAAGTGACGACGTGTTTTGGTGAAAAAAGGGAGCTTAATCAAGCCATTTTATGTTCTTGATCAAGTAATTTTTAAGCACTCAATTGAGTTGCTTAAGGGATTAGAAATCGCTCGATTGAGATCCTTTGTAAAGGAGCTTGATCGAGCCTCTATTTGGCATTAAAAGTCGCAGTCGCGGTCTAGCAAGCCATTTTTCAGACCGCAAGGCAAATGACAACTCAACCGAGGCATTTAACTACTTGACCAAGGGTTTTGGACATGGAGCAGTGACCCCACCAACATTCCCGAAGATCAAACCACCCACTTTATGCAGGCGAAGGAAAGTTTACTATCATTTTTTCTTTATTTGAATAATTGTTTCTTGCAAAAAAGATAAATTAATTTGAAATGAAACCCCACCATACAAAAAACATAAAAACCACAGAAAAAAAACCTATAAAACCATCAAGAAAACCTTTGAAAACCAAAAAAGGTGAAAATTGTGAATATGGGTAGCACTTTTCCTTATTTTTTACCTTTTCATTTTTTAGGTATCTGTCAACATTTTCATTGTAAGCATTAGTTTTTCTCTAAACTTTTTTTAGATAAAAAAGTATAGTATTACACACAGTTCGTAATATTGTTCCATAAGTTTTTCTATTAGTATTAGTTCTTCCAACACTTATTGACTATAGAACCCTAATTTCAAAAAGTGTTTTCCATTTTTGCATTTTCACCCAAAAACAACCTAGAAAACAACAAAAAACCACCAAGAAAACCCCTGAAAACAACAAAAATAGATAATTTAGGATTTAATTTTTTTTTTCCATTTCATGAATACGTTTTTAATAATTACAATGTTAGCATTTTTATTATGATTTTTTCTTGATTATAAATGGTAAAAACTTTAGTTTCTAATTATTTTATGTTTTGAAGTTTTTCTTAGGAATTTAGTGAAATAAAATTTTAAAATATTTTTATTTTTTGTTATTTCAAATGTATTTCAAATTTCAAACAAATTTGACAAAAAAATATGCCCAAAAAAACTCCAAAACATAAAACAACCTAAACTATAACCAATAAATAAAAAAATTATGAGCTTAGTGAATATGGTTGCGGTGAACCTTTGTTTATCAAATAAGAAATTTTATTTCACTTTTTTTAATTTTAAATTTAGATTAATTTATATTTAAATATTTTTTTAATAATAAATATAGTAAAATTAGTTTTAAAAATTAATTACTTAAATAAAATATTAGCGTGTAAGTTAAAAATCCAAAACAAAAAATGGGTATTTAATTATATTTTATTTTATATATATATAACAAAACATAAAGTTATATATAATATAACTATAACTGTTACACTAAAATTTGTCACCATGACTATTTGCAGTCAATATGGCTCCATCAATTGTCATATTGTCCTCCTTGGCAAGTCTTATACCTCTGCTCCTCATGTCAAACTCCAAGAAAGAGAGAAAGTCCTTAAAAGTCAATATAACTCTGGTTACGCAGTTTCTCTTACCCTTACCTGCGTCTACGCACCTCAAAGTTCATAATACCTGCATACTTGTACGCTCTGTCTGTAAAGGGGTGGGTGCGTACTCCTGTAAAGGTCAAAAGGCACAAGTTTTACTTCAAAAAAGTTACTTGTGGTCGAATCTAGGGCATTCTAGAAGATGGTTTGACATGGATTGAGCGCCTCCAGATGGTTCATGCATCCCAAAGAAAGAGGAACTTATCCCATCAAGAGGGGAGCTATCCCATTGAAAGAGGAGCTTATCCCATTGATGGTGGACCTGATTAACTTCCTCCAAAGCATTATAAATACAGGCATTGGGCCAGAGGGAGGAGAGGTTGAAAGCTGAACATTCCTAAGGGTAGATGCTGCTGAAATTAGGACTCCCTTTTAGAGCTTGAGAGGAGAGATTCCCATCCTTTCTTAGCTTCATTTGGAAGTGGGTGAGCTGATCAAAGTAAAGGAGAACTATTGCTGGACCCTGGGAAGGACCTACACAACACCAAGGCACTGGTTGTAATGGTTTCTTTTGTTTCCAATTAATACAATTAAGTTCATTTTTCTAAACAAGTTGTTATATATAATTTGTTTCATAAACTCCTTGGTCTTTATGATGAATATGTTTTATTATATGAGTTATTCAGGTGCTATGTAATCGTTTGCTTTTTAGTGAATGCAGGTTTCAAAGAGAAGGAGGAGCTCATCTGGATCGGAGAGGCTTGGCTGCTACAAACAGCGTTGGACTAAAGGTATGCTTTAAACACCTGGTTGCTTTTATTTTAAATGCATATTTAGGGAAAGATAGTGCTTGATTGTTTTGTTTGTCACTAGAAAGCCTTAGCTTCTAGGGAGGTCGGTTTTGTCCGCAAAATTGACTCTTTCCGCATGACAAAATGTTGACTCCACTGGGGAACCATGGATTTGATTGATTTCTCTTTTGATTGATACTTTGATTTGAGAAAGTCGATTTCTTTCTGGTTTTTGACTGATTGACTGTGAATTTGGGTGGAATAGCTTAGGATTGAGTTAGTTTTTATTTTTCTTGTTTTTGAGAGCAGTACGCACCCTCTGCGTTAAGCACAGTGCGTACCTGTACGCACTTTTGCTTTGTACACAGAGCGTGGCCGCACCTGTGCAAACAGGCTACCTGTGTACCCTGTCAAAAGTTTAGAAAATTCCATTTTTTCCTTTTTTACCTCTTAGATTTTGTTTATAGTTTGTTTTTGCTGCCCAGATCCACTGGTTACCTGTCAAAAGTTTTCATCTAAGCTTGTTTCATTAGCATCAAGGGTTTTAGTGAAGTTCATAGAAATTCTAGCACTAGGTTTGATTTTTGTATTGGTCCTGTAGTGACTTTGGCTTTAGAAGTTGTAAAAACCTTGGATATCCCTGGTCTTTTCAGTCTTCTTAGGAGTCGGACCTTTCGTAAAATCCACCTTTGTGAGAAACCTACCTTTGTGTTGTCTCTTTGCGAAATTTCGAGAAAGCTTGTTGGTTAAGCTGTGAATTTCATTCTTAAGAAAAAGAACAAGAGCTTTTTATTTTTGTTTTTGACTGGTTTATGATTCTGCATGAATGAGTCCTTGGTTGAATTGTAACCGAGTAAAACATCCTGGAATTATATTTTGTAGGCTTTTACCTCATTAGGTTTGCTTTTAGGTAAATTTCTCTTAGATTTGCTTTTAGGTAAATTTCTCTTAGATTTTCATAGATTTTAAAGTTGATTTTTGTTAAGTAGTTTTACATGCTTTGTTAAAATAGGAAAAAATACAAAAATCTCTTTTGAGGAAAGTTTGTTTTAGTAGCATTTGAAGTCTTTGAAAAGAGAAAGGAAGTTTTCGTGAAATAATTAGTGGTCATGTGTTGTGTGCTTTGGAAAAGATAAAGAGATTGTTTCTTTGATTTTCATTGCCAAGAAAGTTGTCTTTATAAATTTTGCATTCTCCAACTCTCTTAGCTAGGGAATTCATTGAAAAGGAAAGATAGTTTAAATCATCTTAGGTGCATCTTTTTAGTGGATTTGAGTCGAGTCTACACACCATCAGTTTCATCTCCACTACCTTTTTTCCTAAAGAAAAGCCATAAAAATTGACGCTTAAAGTAAAATTTACTTAGTAATTTTTTATTTACTAGGGCTCTGAAACACCAATATAGATCAGGCTAGTGTCTTGGAGTAGGAGAGTAATTAACTCTCCAAGACAGTAAAACCAAACAAGTAGCTCATCTTGTGGTAGGATAAATCCAATAGTTTCATTTATGCTCTGGGAAAGCTCCTCTTAAAGGAGAAGCACGAGATTGTGTCCGAACCAGTGAGGGGATAAATCCTCCTTCATTGGGAACGACGCGAGATATGCACGTACTCCAAACGGTAAACCTCGGATTAACCATTGTCGAGGAGCCTGGGGTCACTTGTCGGTAAACCTTGGATTGCCCTTGCGTGCTATCGGATCGTAGACTGTTCCCCCAGGTATATTTGTTGCTGTTGGTGACCTTAGTGACTATTATCTTTAGGATTCTACCCAAGGTGACGGTGGAGGGAAGATCCCACTGTACCTGGAGCAGACGTCGGCTAGACTCACTTGGATTTTCTGGGGGGTTCACTTCACTCGAGACGGTTAAAGTGGAGGAACTTGTGCCAGTCTATTCATTAAGCAGGTTGCCGGGGTAACTGTTCCACCCGCCACTTCTGTACTGAATTTTGCGATGTTGGATTTCATCACCAACTAGTGTTTTCGGTCCGAAAGGTTACTGTTTGTGTGTGGTTTGACGCCCTAGATTCTTTAGGCGTGTGATTCGAATTTGTTTGGTTCTTTAGAGACTTTAGGCGGTTTGCTTTGAGATTTTACTTTGTTTGCGTGTGCAGTAGTTAAAAGTTTTAACTGTGGCTGAATTACCGAGACAGTCCCGTAGACTTCGGGGCCAGTCTCCTGAGGTTGTAACCGTGGCCGATTTGTTGAGGAAGTCCCGTAGACTTCGGGGCCAACCTCCTGAAGACGTCCTGGGTCATTACGAAGGTTTGAAAGTCCTCGTAACTCCTAGTGGCAGTAAAGTAGGGTCACCTGAAGAAGGAGAGTCTTCGTTGGTAGTTCATCCTGATTACCAAACTCTAGAAACAGGTTATAATCCTGAAGCTATTTCGGTTTCCGAACTTGCTGGTAGTTTTTCATCTACTAGTGATATAGGCGAAGAACCTGAGATATCTGAACCTGTTACTCCAACATCGGGGTTAGTCTCTCCAACTTCTAGTGCTCCTAATTCACCTAGGGTAGAAAGAGTCATCACCGAAAATCTTCCTTCTTGTTTGATAGCTATTGAAGAACTTGCTCCAGAAGAAGAAATAGGCGTCCCTATCCCTGAGAATCAACCTACTATTGATCTAAGGGAGCGTGAATCCATTTTTTACAGTCCACCTAGAAGTACTACTTGGTATCTTTCTTCAACTAATTATTTGGACAACTCAGGGTTAAGTTTTTCTCCACCTCGTGCTCCTTATCCACCTAGAGGTCTTTATACTCCTGTAAATATGTCTGGTTAGTCGTCCATGTTTACTCAATCGCCTGAATCTTTTTTGTACGACGGTCCTTCTGTTCCCTCTGGGTATCAGTCACTTTCTGGTACTTTTGCGGGAGCATCTCCTCAACCCATTGAACATGGGTTATTAACTGGAAACAATGGTAATAAACCATTGAGCGTAGGAGACATTTTTATGATGTCAGGTTCTATTCCCAGTTCTCAACCTCAAGGTGGCCAGTTACCGCCTAGGGGGCAGCCTCAATTAACGCTTGGGGGGCAACCTCAAGGTACACAAATTGTGTCTGGGGGGCAACCTCAAGGACAGTATGTATCCACGGTACAATACATTCCTCAAGGTCAACCCCAAACTCAATATGTACCCCAAGGTCAACCTCAGTATCAATTTATACCTCAAGGTCAACCCCAGTATCAGTACATACCTCAAGGGTATCTACCCCAAGGTCAGTACTCGAACCAAGGTTTCCAACCACCCCAAGGTCAATCTTATGTTCAAGGTATGGGAAATGTACCTTTCAATTATCAATCCTACCCTCAATCCGGTTATGGATCTCAATATCCTCAACCTGTTATGGGTCAATACCCCGGAATGAACATAGTGTGGGATCCATCGCAAATTCAACAGGTGTTGCAGCCAAGTGTACAGTTGTCATCTCAAACTGGACAACCCTTAGTTTCTGGTTCACCCCAGCAACCAGTCCAGTCTAATATTCAAACTTTTGTACCTTCGGTAGTTTCTCAGTCTGGGCCTATTGCACCTAGTACTCCATCTCAAATGACTGCTGCAACTACCGCAACATCTGTTCAATCTACCCCACTTACTTTTGGAGTATCGACAGCTCCGGTTTCTACTGTATCTGTATCTACTCCTCAGACATCTTTACCATCGTCTGGATCCACGATTCAAACTACGGTTCAGATGCTTGTAGGACAACCTGGTTTAAGTACGGTTGTCACAAGTCAACCACAATTCACTTATCAACCGTACCAGGGACAGTACCAATTCGGTCCTGCTGTCCAGCAGCCAGTTTACCAGTATCAACCGTATCCTGGGTACACTTATCAACAATCACAACAACCCCAGTACGGTCTGGTTAATCCTGGTTTTCCGGGAGGATACAATATCCCGAACGCGATTCCTATTCCTAGTTATCCTGGATATCCTCCTCCTGGGACTGGTCTCGTGACCCAGAGTTTTAGGGATCCTAATCGGCAGTTACCGTTTATCGCAACTTTGGATTTACCAGACTTGTCGCGCCTAACGAACGATCCAATAAATTATCTTCCGTTTTGGCCGCCAATGCCAAATAAGTTGCCCAGTGACATTCCCAAGTTCGAAGGTAAGTCTGGAGAGGACCCGTCGAATCATGTGATGACTTACCACCTCTGGTGTGCCTCTAATTCCATCTCGGATGATTCGATCCGCTTACGTCTTTTCCAGCGTACTCTCATTGGTCTCGCGGCCAAGTGGTACATTGAGTTACCACGGGCCTCTTTTTATAATTTTAGCCAGTTAGCTACCTCGTTTTTAACTCATTTTCAGTTGCCGGTCAGATATGATAATGGCACGGAGTTACTAACTTCATTAAAACAATCGACGTCCACTTATATTTCCGATCATATTCATGAATGGAGACGTCGAAGGCGGTTAGTGAAAGTTTTTATCCCGGACCAGATCTTAGCTGAATGGTTTGTTAAATCATTGTTACCGAAGATTACTGAAGACGTAGCTAAGGCCGGAGTAGTTACTGAGGAGCAAGTGATTGCTCAAGCACAGTACCTTGACTTAGTTTATACTCAGTCAGGTACGTTACACGAAAAGATCCCAGATCTTCCTAAGTCAAATCAAATCGCTGCTGCTCCTTCGGGGTCTCATGCCGCTGATGGTATGATTGGTACGGTGAACACTAAAAGTAAGAAGAAGTCTTCCAAGAATTCTTCTCCTATTATAACCTTGCCTGATTCCCCGACAGGAGATTCTTCTGCTGAGGTTTCCGCCGATATTCACGTTGTAGAGTCATCTACGACTAAATCAAAATTCGGTGGGAAAAAGAAAGGCAAGAAGAAGAATAAAGCAGACAAAACTCCAAAGGAGAAAACTGAAAAGTCGGAAACCAATGACGAAAAACGCAAACCTCGTTATCCTTGTCTTATTTGTGAAGAAGAACACTTTACAAGAGACTGCCCTCATCGAGCAGAGGTTGTGAAAATCGTCAAAGGTTCCCAAACTCCTGCTGTTTTGAAAGATCCATTTCCAAAGCAAGATAGTAAGATGATAGGTTCTTCCTCGAGTGCCAGTGAAGAACCCATATTGATGATGTCTCATGTAAGGATTGCGACTCGATCGCAAGATTATGGTAGTAAAAGTCCTGTTGATGGCAAAGAAGTAGAATCTTCTCATTCTAATCCATCAACCTCAGCTCCCGGTTCCGATCCACTACAGATCGAGAAACCTAACCCGGACTTAGTAATCAAACCGCCCGCCAAGGGTATACTTCGAAAGTCTGCTTTCAATCCACATGCGAGAGCGGCCCAGAATTATAACATTGTTGAGGACTTAGCTGTTTCACCCTCAGCAATGTCGGCTTTGGAAGTGCTGCAATCATGCCCAGCACAACGCAAATTACTTTTGTCGGCTATAGGAGCTGTTGATGTTCAGGACCCGAACCTAATAATCTTTGATCTAGAAAATAGTACACCGCGTTTGCCTCATCAAATGGCTTTCCATATCCCAGTGATAGTCAAAAACAGGCCTATTCATCGGACTGTAATTGATGAGGGAGCTTCCACGTGTATTATGTCGATACAGTGTTGGAGATCGCTTGGTTCTCCTTCACTAAATCAATCCCCGACAATTCTTAAGGCCTTTGATGGCCGTGGGTTCCATCCTTTTGGCATTCTACAGGATTTGCCTATAGGGGTTGAAGGAAAAACCGTTAGTCTGGATGTGGAGGTGGTTGATGCCCCTCTAGACTACAACCTTCTCTTGGGTCGAAGTTGGTCTTACGCTATGACAGCGGTCGTTTCATCGGTCTTTCGAGTAATAAAGTTTCCACATAATGGCAAGATCGTAACAATAGACCAGCTGGCTTACTTTTCATCCGACCCAGCCTCTTCAGAGAGTATTCAACATGTCGGTAAAACGACTATCCCTTATAAGGATGTTGGAGTAGGATTAGTTAAAGATGCCGGTTTACTGGGAACTTTTCCTTTTCCTCCTATCAACGCATTGTCTTCATTTGCATCCATTCATATGATTACATCAGACACCATTGTTTATGACGATCCTTGGATCGTTCCTTCTGAATCTGAGATAGACTCATTTGGTGATGCTATGCCTTTGAGTCCATATGAAATTGCCTATGAAGCCATGCAGTCTTTTACCGACCCGCGTTCAACCAAAATCGACCAAATGAATGTGGTCCGTGAGGAATCACTTTTCACGTCAACCTCGGAGTTAATAGCGTTTCCCGAAGTTGTGTCATCTGACGAGCAACTTCGTGAAGTCCTGTGTGTAGACGATTTACCATGGGAAGATCTCCATCACAGATCTTCGTTTTTACCTGAGGATGATCATTTTGAAAATGATTTCTCATCAATCTTTACAACTGAATATGTCAAAGAAGCTCAGAATCCAATGAAACATCCTGATTCAAAGTTGAATTTGGGAAACATCTCTCGCACTATTCCCATTGACATTTCAGTTAAGCCTGGAATTGTTGAGCACATTCATATAGGTGCCTCGTGTACAGATGAAGAAATTCAGACATACAAGGCCCTATTTCAAGAATTCCGCGACGTGTTTGCCTGGTCCTATGAGGAAATGCCAGGAATTGATCCCGCGATTGTTGTTCATGAGATCAAGACTTACCCGGACGCTAAACCCGTTCGGCAACGTTTGCGTCAGATTCACCCACGAAAAGCGGCTGCAATTAAAGCAGAAGTTGAGAAGCTGTTGAAAGCAGGTTTCATTTATCCGATCCCGTTAACGGATTGGGTATCGAATATTGTTCCGGTTAACAAAAAACAGGGAACAATAAGAATATGCATCGACTATAGGGACATTAATTGAGCTTTTCCAAAGGACAACTACCCAACACCCTATATCGATCAAATAATTGATGATTGTGCCGGCAATGAAATATTTTCCTTTATGGACGGTTTTTCTAGTTACAATCAAATCAATATTCTACCTGCCGATCAACCAAAAATGGCTTTCATTTGTCCATGGGGGACATTTGCTTATTGCAAATTACCTTTTGGGCTCAAGAATGCCGGAGCAACTTTTCAAAGGGCGATGTCTTATGCGTTTCATGACATCAAACACATTGTGCAACCGTATCTCGATGATTTGCCTGCTCATTCGTTACATCGAGCTGATCACCTTGTCCATTTACGAGCAATCTTCATGAGGTGTAGGCATTATCGTATTCGGTTGAACCCACACAAATGTGTCTTCTGTATAGAAGTGGGTCGATTACTGGGATTTGTAGTTTCGAAAGCCGGCATTCGCATCGATCCCTCGAAGGTCGAAGCTATCATCAAATTGCCTCCTCCTTCGAGTCTTCGCCAACTCCAAAGTTTGCAGGGGAAAGCAAACTTTTTACGACGATTCATTCCTAACTACGCCGAGGTTACAAAGGGTTTTACACGGTTGTTAAAACAGAACGCTCAATTCTCTTGGGATGAGATAGCTCAGAAATCTTTTGATGCACTCAAACACGCGTTGACCCATGCACCGTTGCTGCATCCTCCCAACTACAACCAGGACTATTTTTTGTATCTCGCCGCCTCCCATTCCACCATTGGAATGGTCTTAGTTCAGGAAGATGAATTCAGAACGGAACATGTGATATATTACCTTAGTCGGAAGTTAAATCCAACTGAACTCAAATATTCACATGTGGAGAAATTGGCATTGGCAGCCGTTCAAGCTGTCCAACGTTTTCGTCACTACATTTTACTCCGTAAAACTACAGTCATTTCGGATTGCAACCCTATGATCTACATTTTGACTAAACAATTGCTAGGGGGCAAGTACTCTAAATGGATTGTTATCCTGCAGGAGTTCGACTTGGAGTTTGAGAAATCTAAGTCTAAGAAATCTTTAGTTTTTGCAGAGTTAATGTGTGACTTCCCGCGTGCTGACACGGAAACTGTGGCAGAGGAGCCCATTGCGGACGAATCTTTGTTTCTAATCAGCACTTTAGATCCGTGGTATGGGGATATCATCGTCTATCTCCAGACCCAATCCTTTCGGCCCGAAGTTTCAAAGTCGAAACGTCGGAAAATTCGATTCCAGTCCCAACAATACAAAATTATTGGAGATACTCTTTATCGCCGTGGGGCAGACTTGGTTTTTCGACGTTGCTTAACTCACGAAGAAGCTGAAAGGGTTCTGAATGACTGTCACTCTGGAGCGTGTGGCGGTCATATGTCTGGGTATGCCACAGCCCAAAAGATATTGCGCGCTGGCTACTTCTGGCCGTCCTTGTTTAAAGATTGTATTACTGCGGTCCGAAAATGCCACAACTGTCAGGTGTTTGATCGAAAGATGCGCGCTCCACCTGCTCCTCTCCACCCTATAATTGTCGTTGGTCCTTTTGCCAAATGGGGTATCGATTTTATTACATGTAACCCTCACTCGGCTGGGGGGCATGCGTATATCATCCTTGCGGTAGATTATTTTACTAAGTGGGCCGAGGCGATGCCTACATTCGAGGCAGACGGCAAGACAACTGCAATTTTCGTGTTCAATCACATAATTGCTAGGTTTGGTGTCCCACAAGCGATAATCACTGACCATGGGCGCCATTTTCGAAACGTTATGATGACAGAACTTACAGGCCAGCTTGGTTTGCGTCACGATAGCTCAACTCCTTATTATCCACAAGCGAATGGTCTGGTTGAGTCCATCAACAAAGTTTTAGTTATCATGATCCGACGAATCATTGGTATTCATCGGTCGAATTGGCACAACATGTTATTTTCAGCGCTTTGGGCGTACCGAACCTCAGTGAAAACATCAACAGGGTTCACACCTTTCCAACTAGTTTATGGTTTGGAAGTTGTGCTACCCATTGAATGCGAAATCCCGTCACTGCAAATGGCCATCGAGTTACTTCCAGCTACTTCCGAAGAGGAGAAGCATTTATTATACTTAGCTCAATTAGATGAGAATCGACGTGATGTTGCATTGGCGATCAAGACTCACGCAAAACGTATGAAAGCTCAGTATGATCGAAATGTGACCCCTCGAAATTTTTCGGAAGGAGACCTAGTGCTTTTATATGATCAAGCTAATGATAAATTAGGTGCTGGAAAATTCGTTCCTATGTGGCATGGGCCCTATATTGTCAAGCGAAAGCTAGCAAAAGGGGCCTATGAGCTGGTAGACTTTGATGGGGACTCTTTGGGTAAACCCAGAAATGGACTTTAGCTAAAGAGGTATTATGCTTAAAAGATGGGTATGGAGATTTTAGTTAGGTTGGGTTTTTTTCTTTCTAGCTGGTGTGTTTGTTAGTTTAGACAGTGTGCTTAGCTTAGAGAGTGTGTTTTCGTTGTTATTCTGGCTTATCTTGGTTTTACTCTTGATATTGCAGATGTCGATGCCTCTCCAAACATACATTGGATTTGCTGATGGTGCTTGTCGTAGTACACGGAATATCTCTTCCGCAGCTTGGGTTATCTATTCGCCCTCTGACGAGTTAGTTTCTATGCATGGGGTGAGCCTCGGTCAAACAACAAACAACATTGCCGAATACAGTGCAGTGATTGAGTTATTGTCTGAATCTATTTCATTTGGGATTCGGAGTTTGATAGTGAGGTTGGATTCTGAACTCGTTGTATTACAGCTTAATAGAGTGTATGTTATTAGAAATCCAGTGTTATTAAGGTTATTTTTGAGAGTGCATCTCTTGGAACGTGAGTTTGATTACATTGAATATCAGCATATTCCAAGGTCTTTAAATACGTTAGCAGATGCAATTGCTTCTCGAATGTTAAATAGACATTTGCAATAATCATACATGTAAATTTAAAAACATTTCATCACACATGATTTACAAGATAAGTCGGTAATAATGATATATATAGATAGGAGTGTGTCAAAAAATACATCGTCTTCGATCATAGGTTGAAAAACACCTTATGATCGGCAAAAATGATAAGTACAAAAAACCAAAATGTCGCATGTGTCTACAAAACGACCATCCAATCACTGGTGATGATCTCTATACGACACCACTGCACGGGCCACCCTACACAAGAACCTCCTAAAAGGTCCTGGGACCCCGACTACATAGCGCTGAAGCCTGATAGGAATATCATCTATAGTAGTCTCCGGTATATCTGCTGTAAGACGCTCTAGGTCTTGTTCCAACTCAGCTAAAGTCTCTGTGGCCTCGTCCTGTGGGGCCGGCGCCGCTGCAACTGGTAGTCTCCTCTCGAAAGGCCGGAGATTGGCTGGACGATGTGGGCCTACATCTGCATTTTGAAAATTATTACTATCAGTTTTGAGACGATATAAAAACAAACAAAAAAAAATAGATAGTTTAAAAAACTTGTGGAAAATGAAGTTACCTGTGTCATCCCATTGTTCTCCCGGTGGAAGAACCATGTCCGGATCTCCACGAAAATCAACTCCGGCATAAGGAAAATCCTGTATAGAAAAGACCTGGTCCTCTAACCAGTGAAAGTACTCCGGAGTAAATCGGACAACCTCCGTGCCCTCATCAGGATGACGGGCCATAACCGCAACCCATCGCATCAATTTGGGCTCTCGAGGAAGCCCAGCCTCAACAGTGAGCTACTGTGGGATCAGCATCAGAAACCTCTCTAAGCCAAAACTCACAACTAAAGGCCCATAACCAAAAGTCTTTAGCTGTCCGTTTTTGGCTCTAGTCAGTTGGCCTTTTAAATTGGCCAACACAGCATCACACCAGTTGAAAATGGTACCTCGATAGCCATCAATCGCCATCCGCATCTGGGATCCAGTGGCAATGTGTAAAGCGACAGCCCCGCAAAGTCTGGTAACTGTAAAAGCAATCACCATAAGTTCAGGGCGGGATATAGTTTTGATCTCTATCCCCTTCTCCTGAGTCTGAGTGTTACACCACTCTAGTCGGAGACTAGCGATGGACTGGCCACTCGGCCTAGTTCCGAACAGAGTCAAGTGTTCGCCTCTCTTGGGCAAACCAGTGAGAAAGTAGATATCTGAGGGCTTTATCTCGAGCTGGTGCCCTCCAATATAAAAACACTGGTCCTGAACGTTCCATCTTTCTACCAGCCACTCTAGAAAGCGCACTTGGGCCCTCATGCCAGGTATGGCCCAGTATTTATAAAGGCCGCGTGCCTTCAAAGCATCAATTGATGGTTGATGATTAATGGCGGCCAAATCAACATCTTCGTGCTCTCTCTCGCGCCAATCAAGCATGGTGAACAATCTACACACCGGAAAACATCCATTAGAATCCATGAAATCAAAAAAATTTGGCCCAATTTGAAGAATTTGGGGTTTGTAAACTCTTTGCATGGAGTACGCACCCCGCCTTTAGGAACAGAGCGTGGGTATGCAGGTTCCCTTAAGGCAAGGTGCGTACGCCCGACATTTTCCCAACTGAGAAAATGTCGGGGTACGCGAGTCCCTAGTGTGGCACCTGCGTACCCCGAAAGGCGGTTCTTGAAACCCCAAAGCCTCCAAAAAATGAAATCTAGGGCCTAAAAACGAATTCTAAACGAATGAAATTGAAGAGGAGGATGTTGTAGAATACCTGAAAGAGACGGTGTTCGATTTCGACGGTCGGATTCTCCGCAGTGTCCACGGGAAGTTTCTTGCCAAAAGCCCTTTTTCTCTCCTCAACAGTAAAATGGTAAAAATGAATTAGTAAAAGCCCTTTTTATAGGTTTTTTGGATAAATAAATGGTAAATTTGTTTATTTTTCACCATGAAAAGGTATTTTTCAAAGTATTTTTATCTATCTTCAACAGGTATGAGTAATGTGTTGGTTTTTGTGCAGGATAAAGGATTTTCAGGGAAAATTGTCATTTTTTACAAACAAAAACATCAGAGTCATCTTTAAGCCCTTTTCTGACTCCTAAAAACATGAAAAGATTGCTGAGCGTTTCTTTTACACTCGTTAAAACAGAATTAAAAGACGGTCCTCTTATAGCCCTTTTCTGACCGTAAAAACATGAAAAGATTGCCGGATTTTTGTCGTTTCAAATTCGATATTGGAAATAAAACGACGTGTCCTTGATCGCTTTTTACTTTTCAGATCAGAGACACTAATCATGAAAGTACTACTTGGTCGTAAAGATCAAGCGGTTCTCTCAAGTATTATTTTATACTTTTTCGGGCTTGGGAGACACAAATTTACGAAAAAGGTCAACCCTGGAGTCTTCTTAAGTTTTTCAGACTCTCTAAAATTGAAAAACGCCGAATTTCTCCTATACTGGACTCGTTAAAATTTCACAATAAAGGACCTGTTCGATTACAAACAGGAACGGACCACTCCTTCTTAGGGTTCGAATCTAAACTAAGTTGGACTCATCCGAAGGATGAGCTTATAATCAAGCAAATGTTATCCTCCTCAAGCTTGTAAAAAAATAAAGAGGTACTTGCCAGGAACGGTGGGGGAAAAGAGAGAGAAATGAGCCTATTTGTTATCCTTTGTCTCAGAAAAACCTTATCACCACTCTTGAACACGACACTTTTCATTCACCTGGGTTGGGAAATCCTTTGCCTAATAGTTGATCAAACCACATTGAAAGTCTTCAGCCAGTTTCTGGGTATTAACTTTGGGTCAATTTTCACCAAGCCATCTGTTGTGTCGTTATGTGTTCAAGAGGTCACTGCAAATATACCATTCATCTGCAAAATACCTGTCATCCATCTTGACCATCCCTGAGTCAGTCCTTACAGCTACATTTCTTCAACTTGATTTATGATTTCGTGTTGTGGGCTTGCCTGCAACGGGTCGCTTTCTATCGACATCAGCACATTATCTAGAAAGATGATCTAGAAATCGTCAGTACCTTGAGATCTGCATGCATCAATGGCAGGTTTCTCGCCTTTGACGACAGTTTACATCATTGACTTTCGATCAAGGGATTCCGTGATATGTTTGACATCAACACATTCATTCACATATCACGGATTGTACTAGGTACTTTGAGAGCCATTGACATCACTGGTGGTTTCTCTCACACTTGTTAATAGTTTACATCATTGACTGGTAATCAAGTGGTTTCTACCATGTTCGACATCAACTCATTTATTCGCATGGATAGAATCGTACTATTTCGGGAAGTAGAAATGAAGACCCTGGATCTAGTTTCTACCATCCAGGCTGCGAGGAGTTTTGTATTCATTATACAGTAGACTAATCATAAACAGATGGCTGCGTCCATACTGTGTCTACATGAGTCTATGATTATGATGTACTGTGAAATCATTCCTATATCAGAGCAGTAGTTAGTTTGTTAGTTAAAGTTTTTGATCTGAGTATGGGAATGCCTACCTCAGCGATGATATGATCTCATATATGTATTTTGTGTTGAATATTTGCAGGTTCCAACTGGGCTCTCCACAAGATAATCCTTGAAATGATAAAGTGCTTCACCCTTCCTAGATGATATGAAACCCTAATCTACTACAGGCTTCGCACTTTAGGGGGCAATCTGTTACACTAAAATTTGTCACCATGACTATTTGCAGTCAGTATGGCTCCATCAATTGTCATACTGTCCTCCTTGGCAAGTCTTATACCTCTGCTCCTCATGTCAAACTCCAAGAAAGAGAGAAAGTCCTTAAAAGTCAATATAACTCTGGTTACGCAGTTTCTCTTACCCTTACCTGCGTGTACGCACCTCAAAGTTCATAGTACCTGCATACTTGTACGCTCTGTCTGTAAAGGGGTGGGTGCGTACTCCTGTAAAGGTCAAAAGGCGCAAGTTTTACTTCAAAAAAGTTACTTGTGGTCGAATCTAGAGCATTCTAGAAGATGGTTTGACATGGATTGAGCGCCTCCAGATGGTTCATGCATCCCAAAGAAAGAGGAACTTATCCCATCAAGAGGGGAGCTATCCCATTGAAAGAGGAGCTTATCCCATTGATGGTGGACCTGATTAACTTCCTCCAAAGCATTATAAATACAGGCATTGGGCCAGAGGGAGGAGAGGTTGAAAGCTGAACATTCCTAAGGGTAGATGCTGCTGAAATTAGGACTCCCTTTTAGAGCTTGAGAGGAGAGATTCCCATCCTTTCTTAGCTTCATTTGGAAGTGGGTGAGCTGATCAAAGTAAAGGAGAACTCTTGCTGGACCCTGGGAGGGACCTGCACAACACCAAGGCACTGGTTGTAATGGTTTCTTTTGTTTCCAATTAATACAATTAAGTTCATTTTTCTCAACAAGTTGTTATATATAATTTGTTTCATAAACTCCTTGGTCTTTATGATGAATATGTTTTATTATATGAGTTATTCAGGTGCTATGTAATCGTTTGCTTGTTAGTGAATGCAGGTTTCAAAGAGAAGGAGGAGCTCATCTGGATCGGAGAGGCTTGGCTGCTACAAACAGCGTTGGACTAAAGGTATGCTTTAAACACCTAGTTGCTTTTATTTTAAATGCATAATTAGGGAAAGATAGTGCTTGATTGTTTTGTTTTGTTTGTCATTCAAAAAATTAGTACCATAATTTCAAAACTCAAATTTCTTTATCATTTAGAAAATTGGTAACAAACATTCTAGGAATTAAAACATTAATTATCTATCTTAGTTAGCTTTACTCGAGAAATAAACTAGGGTAGGAATTTTGTGACCATCCAAGCTATGAGACTGGAAATTACATCTAGGTCTCCCCTGGAGCCTTTGTTTCTAGAGCAATTTAAGATAGCAGACGTAAATACCTTGAGTCCAGTCTATAATTTTCATTTTCATGGTTTCCACTAATTATGACCAACTCAAGAACACCCTTCAGTAGTACACTTTCTTGACAACGTCTTGTCACAATATTTTCTATTTCCTTCTCACTTCCCTCCCTAGCCACTTGTGGCCTCCCCTAACTGAGATGTTTTCTTTTAATCTCTTCAGGGGAAGAGAGTAACTATCTAACTACTTAGAAACCCAAGATTTTCTTTCTAAATTATTTCCTTGTGATTTCTCTAACTTAACATAATTTTTTGAAGTAAATAAAATAATGAATACAATTTTCTAATTAAGTTCCTTTTGCCAACCTCTAGCAAACCAAATTACCAAGTCTTTCACATTAAAAAATAAATGATGATTATTTACATGACCAGGGGTTTCACATCTTCTCGCCCTTGAGCGAAACACCACCCTAATTGTTTACTCATGCCTTTGGAACAAGTGAGGGTATGATTCCCGCATCAAGCTTTCATCCTCCCAGGTGGCCTCTTCTGAGCTAAAGTTCTTCAATTGCACTTTAACTTGGGTGATAGCTCACCTCTATAGCATTGTTTCTCTTCATTCGAGAATACATAGAGGCTATACCAAGAAATCTCTATCCGACTCTACTTATTCGACATACATCACTAAATACCATTAGCTTATGAGTATTTAATAAACATCTTAAATTTTTAAACAAATGTTATTTATTAAAATTTTAACCTACACCTCTTTCCAGTTAATAATATGTCTAGAGTCATATACATATTTCTTTAATAAAGATACATGAAACACATTATGGACTTTCATGTAGCTAGGTAGTGCATGTTGATAAGTAACAGGTCCAATTCTTTCTAGAATTTGAAATGGTCCATAATATCAAGGAGCTAATTTTTCACACCCCTTGCACTGCAAGGTGCTTTCCTTAGGTTTCACTCGAATATACACGTAATACCCTACCAGAAACTCCTTATATGTCCTCTTCTTATTTGCATATCCTCTCTGCCTATCTTGGGATTATTTTAAATTCTAATAGACCTTTTTCACAGTGAGCTCCACCTCTGCTAACATATCAAGTCCGAACATTAACTTATCTTTTGCGTTGTTCCAATTAATGGGTGTTTTGCACCTCCTTTTGTATAAAACTTCAAAAGGGATCACCTTCAATGATTTGTGATCACTATTATTGTATGTGAATTTTACTAAGTGAAGGTAGTCCTCCCATTTACTTGGTTTCTAGATGACATACTTTCTTAGCATATCTTCTAGGACTTGGTTTACTTGCTTCACCTGTCCATCAGTCTGTGGGTGATATGTAGTGTGTTGCCACCTATCATTTGATCTTATAGTTATGTCAAATGGCCCTATATTTCATCCCTGTTATAGGGAAGGATGGGTGAAATCTTGGTATACCAAAGGGAAAACCAAAAAGGATAGCTTAAGTCCCAAAGCCATAAAAGAGCGTTGAAATTCAAAGGGGGCCAAAATATCGGGAGCCAATATCAAAAGGACCAACAAGTAGCATATCCGGACTATGGTATATCGGAGGAAGGAACAGGGAGACCTCCTTGGTTTATTTTAAAAGCAAGCTCAAGATGGCATATCAGAGACTCAGCATCTTGGGACTCGATATAGGAAGGAGAAGACTTCATAGTAGAATGGTATCGAGATCTCAGAGTTTTGTAATTCCTTAGAAATTGAAATTATTCAAAAAACCCCAAGGTTTCCAAGAAAAGGAAATACAAAGGAAATCATTGAAAATCTGAGGACCTGAGGGCCTTTTTCTCTCTCCTCCTCCGAAGACATATGGTAGCTAGCGATTGGCCCTGAGAAGCAGGCATGTCAGAGTTGTATGGTGGACATGTGGTAGTCGTTTTCAACATTTTTGGTGACTTAATGGGGTAAATAAGGGTTAAATGTGTCACCACTCAAGAGGCACCCCGTGGAGATGACAAACTTAGTGTGATGTCATCTCAGAGGTTGGCATTTCAAAGGAAAGAGATTATTTAACCCATGATTAAATTTTTTTATAAAAATTTATGATCCAATGAAGGCGCTCTGATGTATGATTGGAACCCGATCATGGGAACCTAAAAGAACCAAGCGTGCAGAGCTGGGCCAAGAACCAAGTGCTATGAACCATATCGGGGATGTGAATATCATAACTCCTGTGAAATTTCTTTCTGAAAAGGTTTTGGTGAAAGGGGCCCTGACGTTGAATGGAGTTTAGTCATAAGGACCCAAAGGGCCAAGGGCGCATAGTTGTGTTGAACACCTAAGTGTTATAGAGAATATCAAAGGGAGGTGGCAACATAACTCTGTTTTTAATTCTGAATTGGAGAATATCCAATGAGAGGGGTTCCAACGGGGAGAGGCACTTGGTCGCAAGCATCCCAAAGAACTAAGGGGCTAGAGCAATTACAAAGGGAAATAACCCCCCGATGGGATCGTGGAAAGCCTAATCACCCAAGCACCAATCCATTGGTCATGGCACCTAGTTCTATAGCGGAGTTTTGATTAGGAGGCTAATAGAAAATGGGGCTAAGAGCATCGAGATAATATGATTGTAACATCTATTTCAATAGAGTTATGATGCATGGGAGCTCTGAAATCTGAATGTTGTATTGTATGAATGCCTTTGATAACAAATAGTGGTTCTTTGACAAATAAGAAATTAGGATTTAAACAAAGAACATCTAGGGTCATCGGGAGGTTGTGATTTCATAACTATATTTTGATAAGAGTTATGATATATTAAGGCTCGATACTGCACCAAAGGAGTATGGAAGATGAATGGGTCAACAACTTAGTAAATCCATGCAGAAGGTTGGTGTCACAGGAGTAATTGCAATTGCAGGATCAAGATAAGAAGGACCACAATCTACAGAAAGGATTTTGGTCCTATCTTGTGCTGAGAAGTAATTTGTCCCAAATATAGTGTGTAGGTTACATGGGATTAAATAAAGAACAATGCCATCAGTTTAGAGAATCCATGCCATTGTACCTTTTGATATTTGTGCAGTATGACTGGGAATTAATTATGAGTATGGAAATCACTCAAAGGCCCATTCTCAAAAGTTAATGATGCATGAATGTAATCAATTCATCAACACCCCACAACTCTAGATCATTAACCCACAACGAGTCAAGATGAGGAAGCCTATGTCCACCTTAGAAAATCAGAGGAATCGACTCGGGAGATATTTTGTTGTGTCAACCATGAAACCTCATGCTTTGTTTATGTTTTGTAAGGATTTCATTTCTAAGAAGAACCAAAATATGTTAGGACAACTAGGCCACTCGCATGCTTAGATAGCTAGAGCATTCGAGATATTTTGTAACTATTCGTTTGAACTATCTCCTTAAAAAGGGGAAGGGAACTCAATAGGAAAGGTTCAATTTTCCTAGTTTCAAGGGTTTTTATTGTTTTGCAAATCCCACAAGTTGGGTCTGTAATATGTGTTCCATTCTTGAAGATTAATGAAGAATTTAATGGTGATTCCAAGAACTGAAGTTATGTAGTATGTGTTCTACCTCTATATCTCATTTCATATGTGTATTTTTGTTCATTGGAAATTGTGTAATTGTAGCTTCTATACTTACTCTTAAATTGCATATTTACTAATGTTATGTGATAACAGATGATACCTACTAGATTGTATATTTATCTTTGTCATGTGTTAGCAGACAGTACTTGTGAGATATGGAGTTGGAGACCTTAAAACGTGCTCCATAATTTTTCCATTTCATTTCCTTTACCTCTTCATGATTCTACCAGGATTTATTGCATGGGATTTTGTGTTTAGCCAACCCTCTACATCAATTTTATCTCTTCTATTTCTCCTTTCCATATTTACTACAACGACAATTTAAGTTGCATGCAACCAAACCTGAGCATTTATTCTTTGGGGAATGATACATTGTTCATGTGTATATTGAAGTTGTCTCTGAGAAAGGTAATTGAACCAAAATCCAAATGACTTTACATCCATCTCTTGAGTTGTATTGATTTATCTTCAAGAGCGACTAAGATGTCCTAGGCACTTACCTCTCCTCAACACAGGGGTTGTATCTAGGATCTAAAACATCTTATGGCATCATTTTCAGGGAGCGAACCAAAATATTTTTCCCTTGGTATGACATTAATACATTCTTTTGATCATGTGAGAAAAGGAATTGTGGGTTGAAGATGTCTTACCTTGGATATTCCAATGTTTAAAATCTTAGTTTCATCATCATAGCTTTCAAAAGGCCTCATAATCGTTCTGATATCTCTCAGCAAAAAACTCCTCCTCTATTCGACCTTGAAAAAATCATATCCAAGAGGACTTGGAAGGAGAGGGCCCCTATTACTCCAGATCTTGTAATCTCATTCCCTAAAGTGCCAACTTTCAGCTCTCAGAAGGTTGAGATAAGCTCCTTTGATCCCTCTTCCAAAGCATTAGAACATTCAGGAGAACATTGTCAACTGTCCAGCTCATTATGCTCAAGAACAAAATCTCAAGAGGCTTCCATTAGTACACCTATTTACACTTTTAGAACCCTTCCAGAATATGAGGAAATTAAAGATATCCTCATTAATAGTCTGACTCATAGCACTGCTCAACTCGAGACAATCATAATCCATACATCTCCTTAACCAGGTCCTGCAATGAATCTTATACCCCCCTCAATTGAAAAACATGGTTGTCCCTAGCTTTATACTTAATAGATATGCTCCACTCAACCTGCCATAGCCTCTGAATGAGATTCCACAAGGTTACCTTAAAATCCTACCCAGATTCATGGGAGAGGATGAGATCCCAAGGCAGAAGCATATAGAAACCTTTTGTGCATTTGCTAAGAATCTAAATGTAGAATACCTAGATGTAGTATTAAGACTCTTTGTCTAGTCATTGGATGGAGAGGTCACGAAATGGTTCAAGAATATACCATATGCTTCAATCAATACTTTGGAGGAGATGGATAACTCTTTCATGCAAAACGTATGGGAAATAAGGGAACATGGATATATCCTTACAGAATTCAATGTAATGCAGAAAAAACATAATGAATGTGTCTCAGAGTCTATATGGAGGTTTAATAAACTATATAACAGTCTTCCAACTGAAATTAAACCCCCACAAGTTGCTGCCAAAGTGGTTTTTGTTGGGGCTTTTGTACCATAATTTTTGTTTACTCTTAGATAAAGGAGGTCATGTACTATATATCAAATCCAAATAGATTCCCTAGAAGTCGAAGTAAATTTAACCTCCACTAAAAAGTGAAAAGGGAAGGTTGAATATGGTGACAGGAGGTGGGGAAAGGAGGAATCCAATTCTTTGGGGTATGCAAAGGAAACCCAAGAATATAAGTTATACAAGATGAAAAAGATAAGGAATTTGTCTAAAAAACTCGTAAAACTAGAGTTGGAAAACAAGAACCCCCCTCAACCAAGTCAACCAATTCCCAATATAAATTTTAATCCCCAATATAGGAGGCCAACTTTGTAGGTCTTGCAAAGGGAAATAAAGGATCAACCAAACCATATTAATCCTCCTCTGTATTTAGAAGATGATCTTGAGGAGACAGTTGAGGAAACTATCAAAGTTAAAAAAAACTAGTTGTCTTCCCTCTTAGAGGGAGAAAATGAAATAGAATCATAGGTAGGAGAAGGGGTTGAGTTGTACGCCCCACTAGATGATGAGGATATAGAAAGTTATGACAAACAGTCTGTTCATTTCATGCAAGGCCAAATACATAGGAAATATGATATCAGTTCATGTAGAAAAATGTCAAGGACAAGATCAGACTGAAGAAACTCTTCATCCGAGTTCGCCAAATCCAACAGATAAAAGGAAGAAACCACTCAATATTGTCTCACCAACCCAAAAATAATCCTCCAATCCCATACCAAATGAGTCTGGAGCCTTAAATACCGAGTAGTTTTAACCACAAGTAAATCCATTTTTTAATGAGGAAAAATAACCTACTAAGGTTTTAAAAATTGATAGGAACCCCTCCATTTTCACTCTTAAAAAGAATTGGAAAAGGTTAAAAATTTTGTTCCTTTGACTCAAATGTTGAAACAAACTAGTTACAAAGCTCAAGTATCTCAATTCATGTGCCCACCCACAATAGCCTGATTGAAAGAAAAACTTAAACTTCAAGAAGGGAGGCCCATGTTTGTGTTTGGACCCCATGTTGAGGAATGAGATTCTTCCACTGCCCCTTTCTATGTCACCTTGTTGATTCATGATATCCTACTGCATGATTGTATGGTTGACTTAGAATAATCTCATAACTTGATACCATTGTATGTCATGGAACATTTTGGACTACAAATAACAAATCCATACAAATATTTGTACTCCTTTGACTCCAAGAGAGTAAAGTGCCTAGGGAAGATTAAAGACCTAGTGGTCAATTTGGCTCAAATCCGAGTAAAAAGTGTATTAATGGAAATTGTAGTTGCTGACATCCATGCAAGATTTTGTATGCTTTTTTCTAGGTGTTGAAGCCCTGAAAATTGGGTCTACAACAAGAGGGATAACCACTCGGTCTGGACCTTGAAAGCAGCTCCTTTTTCGTTTGGGATAGTGGCTCCGACTGGGGATAATAGGCCAGTTTCCCAATTTGTTTGTGATGATGCTATGGGATGATGTTTTCTTTCCTAAAAGTTTCTAAAGAGAATTCTTTTAATCTAAATCTAATCTAACACATGCAATTTTATTCTAATGAATGGAAACATCTAATTCTAAAAACTAAAACTATCTCGGGATTAACGCTTCACTTATGCGATCTAAAATAGTTTCCAACAACAATCGATAATAAAGATTATTCAATTGCTACGAGAAAATAATCCATTAAAAGTAAATTGTTTCGTATAAGAAATTAGCTGAAACAATTATGATAAGCATATCGCATAATAAGTTATTCATACACTCAGCATAAAAAGAATAGTTACCACCGTACAAAAGTGCCAAATGATAACTGAACATTCAAGCTTTCATATATAAACAACTGAAAATAACATATCACTTGAGACATAAGCAGAAATCATTAAGAGATAAAAGTACCATTGATAATAAGTCTTACTCATGAGCTTCGGCAATATAGATTTATCTTCTCATAATTCAATATCTACTAAGAGTACAAAAGTGAATTTTAGTAGTAGACATTAAACACAGATATAAATAAATCTCATTCCATTGATTTATCAAAACCTCCTCAGGGGGGCAAGAGTGCATGTTTTGAAGAACTGTTTTTGATAAATTTTTGGACCCCTCTCTAAATGCATGAGAGGGGTTTAAATACTACTAACTAAAGACTAAAAATAGTTATTACAAAAATATAGGAGGAGGTTTAAATGACCATCCTCATCTAAAGAAAAAATTAAATTAAATTAAAATGAAACTGTATCTAAAGATCAACTATGCATCTATTCTCTTAAGTCGCAAGCATCCAGCATCGGCTTCAGGAGTGTCGGTTGGCCGACCTCCGATTTTAATTGTCCTGCGAAGACGGAATCAGCAAGCGCTGGTGCTATCTTCTCGGAGAAATTTGTAAGGCACTTCAGAGTCATACACTGACTGTGTGGTTTCACCAAATATTGCCAGTAAGTGTCCCATTTTAACTTAGTTAACTTTTTTATTGACTCTGCCCTTTCTTCAACTTTCTGTCTCCAACTTGTTTGCAGTTGCTGCGTTTTTGGGAGAAATCCTAGAGCGGTTTCCAATATCAGGTTGGCTCTGTGCAGATTTTCATTCACACAGTAAATGACATTGCTTGTTGTTGCCGCTGCTTCTTCCGCTGCCTGTTCTGCTTTTTTGATCTGTGCATCCCATTTATTAAACATCATTTCTTTGTGGGATTCATTGATCTTGGGAAACCCTGCTTTCTTGCCTTCCTCTGATTCCTGCCAATTCAAATAGTCAGAAACTTTCTTATCAATTAAATCATAATCAAGTTGCAAATCTACGACTTGACTTGTGATTTTGTCACTCATCTCGCAGTGAGAGTTCCATTGCAATATTCTTTGGCAAAGCGTTTCCTTCTGTTGCAAGAGTTGATCATTTAGGGCAAGGGCTTCTGTGATAAATTCTATGACTTTAGGGTCATCTTTGTGCATTTCTAACGTGGCCTGTAATTGTTGTTCTTTTTTGGCCAGACTACTTTGATAACCCAACTGCATTTGCTAGAAGTCCTGTTGTAACTTTACCAATTTTTCTTCTGCTTCCCAGCTAACACTGGCCTGCTTAAACTGTTGCTGCAAAAATAGGATTTTATCCTCTTTATCTTTAAGTAACAGTTGAACTTCGGATGCTTTTTCAATAGTAGCAGAAGCATAAGCTCCTGCGATTTGGGACAATCTAGTCAGGTTCTCTATCGGATCAGTGGTAGGGTCTTACCAAAGGACATCTAGCGGCTCTGCTTCAGGTGAGAGCATGCTGTCTAGTTTTCGCTTCTTTCTCTGTCTCCTGACCACAACTTTTTGCTGTGGACTGTAAAACACATCTAGAGGAGGGATTTCCTCTATCTTTAGCATGATTTTAGATGACGGAGCTATGGGAATGTACTTAGTTTCTAGAGCAATGACAACTGTTTCAATCACCATTTATGTGATTGTCTGTGCTAGATTCCTTAGTGTCTCCACATTTTTCTCCTGTGTGTTAATCAATTGATTAAAGTTTTCCCATTCTTTCTCCAGCTCTGTTCTTAATGGTTTTGTTGGCTGGATGAGGGGAGCGGGAATTTCCACCTGTTTTGGTGACAACTCTTGCTCCTTAGGATTCTCCTTGGATTGGGCAGTATCTCTGACTAATCCTTCACTCTTATTGTGATTGCTCTCTTATCTTCTAGACATTTCTGGTGATTCTCTTTCAGACTTAGATTTAGACTTGTCTAGCCCTGAGCTTCCACTCATGCTAATGCTGGGAGTGGATTCCCTCGTTGGTTCTACGCGCAATTTGTCCAAGGGGAGATTTGTCAATCTTCGTTCTCTGTAGGGTATAAACTCTTGGAATTCTGCTGGGCCAAACTAGATTTGGGCCAGGTGTAAGATGTCTCTGATTGTGCTCTTCTGCTGGAAAACGTCGTCGAAGAGATCATCTTCCTTAGTGAACACCTTTATTTTAACTGTCGTGGTAAAATTCTTTATCACATCAAAGGGATCAAACTGTCTCCCTAGGAACTTAAGAAATTGTAGACTCAACATGTTGTCTACTTCCTTGAAAGCGTGACCTAGATCAAACAATGCAAAATCCCCACAAACCACAGGGAATTGCAGCTAGATTGCCTTTTTCTTGTCCTTAAGTTCTCTGCTCATTCCTCCAACCCCACAGGTTTGGTAGGCTATTTCCCGAGCCATCAATCTGTCAGGAACATACAAGGGAAGTACATGAGGAGAGGCAATGCTTTCGAATACTATGATATAAGTGAAAAATTATTCTCCGAACCATCATCCCACAGGGAGAATATCAATTTTGGCTTCAGGAGAAAATCTTGGGGCATCTGTATTATACAACATCTTGTGAATGGGTAGCATAACTCCATGGCAGATTTTATAAAAATATGGGGTGAACTTAGAATCCCACAGTTCCTTATGGTAGACTTGAATGGGTAAGGGATTCTGTACCGTCCATTTCCAACCCATGAGAGGAAATTTAGAAACAAAACAAATAACATCCATGACATAGGCAGCTAGAAAGAAGGGAGGATAAATCCTCTGAGAAGGACTCCTTTTAGTCCGATAATTCCAAATAGCAGAGGCTAAGTTATCAGACAATATTTGGGCCCAGTCCATTATAGTGGCATTGGTGGCTGCATCCAGTAGGGGTAGCCACTCGGATGAAAACTTATTGATATCAGGTTTTCCGAATAGCCTACATAACATTGCAGTAGCGAAACAATACGGAGAAGAGAGGGAACCAGTGCTGTACATACCATATTTGTCCTTCTTTAACGGCTCTTCCTTTGCTGACCAGCTTTTGGTGCATTCCACCAAATCTTTGTTCTCCTTGGCGAATTTCTCCATGAACTGCTTGTTATAGCTAGCCTGCGGCTCTGGTAAATGATACATGCGTCTTAAATTCTGTGGGGTAAATGATCCTATAACTTCCTGGTTCCGTGTCCTGAATTGCCTGTCCATTATATCAGCATCGTCTATTTCCGATTTGACCATATCTGTATAGGGAAGTATTTTTGGCCTTGCTGTGATACAGTGCAGGAATGAGCATGCAAGCTCTGTAAGTGATGCTTCAGATGACCCGCGTTCATCTGCCATAGCTATAACCTCCATGACTTTTGGGTTTTCTTCCTCCAGCAGACTATACATGCCTTCCCAAGTAGATATCCCTGCTTCTCTGGTACAGGTGGTGTCCGTGAATAATGGATTCATCTCTATTTTTTCAGATACCGGAGCTTTTCCTTTCTTCCCCATCACGTTCTGTACACTACTTTGTGTATTGTTCTGCATACCGCTCCTGTAAGTTCACAAGTAGAGAACTAAGACACAATAAGAAAGATAACAAATGATGGTAAGTAATAAGGTGATGGGAAAGCTCTTAATTTCAAAATCACATCAAATATATCACCTTACATGAAATAACCCTTTTGCTCAGATCTAAATCATTTCTCATAAATAACCATCAATAAACCACTAAGTTGACATTAATGCCCATAACTCGGTATCGGATGACGAGAAATATTTCATCGAACTGTGAGCCCTTTTGATCTGCGATAAAGCGATTTTGTGATTTGCTTCGCAATATCGCAAATCGCAATATCACTAATCCTTTATCGTTAAAAATCTTTGCTTCATTATGAGACTGCGAGATGTGATTTGCGAGATGCTTTAACGCATTTCACAATATCGGGACGTTTTATCTTAGGTGGCGCTGCGATATATGGAATCTGCGATATGCGATGAATCTGTGTGGCTTGCAATCTTGCATCATCACGTTTTCGCAATTCCGACAGTTTCTTTATATATGATGTTCTCCGTTACCCTTTTGTGATGCGATATTCATCATTAAGAGAACAATTTTATTTGAGACTTTCATAATACTTACGATTTTGCGTTTGCGAATGTTTTTCCTAAGTTTATGATAGTGTGTTTTATTAAAAGGGAATTCTAAGTGCTAGTTTTTTTATTTTTTTAGAAGGGTTCCCATTTATTTAGTGTTATTACTAATACTAAATAAAAGGGGGGGTTGTTGTTGGCCACAACACTAGGTCACGGGGATCGAAAATTGGAGGATCTATCAAACTGGATTTTACATATGCTACCATTCTTGTGTTCGATGGAGAAGAACGTCAATTATACAGAGAATCCAGATTTTTTAAGATAGTCACATAGGAAAATTTCTCAAACAATGCCCATGTGTATGGTAAGGAGAAGGTATTTTAGTGTCTTTTATTAGAAGAAGATGATCAAGTCATGGGAGACACTCAAGTGGAATGTATGACTCAGCTGATTAAACAATCATTGGAGCATGACAAGGTATGGAAATTATATTTCGATGTTGCTTATTATACAGAAGGAAATAGGGTAAGTGTGTTGTTAGTATCTCTAGAAGGAAACATGTTCCCTCTCTCTTTCGAGCTTGAGTTTGAGGCCACAAAAAATTTTGTCAAATACAAATATTTGTTGTTGGGGCTACAAGCTACTAAAAACCCTAACATTTGGTGCTTAACTGTATCTGGGGATTCAGAGCTAGTGGTGAAGCAAATAAAAAACCAATGTCAAACCAAGCATTCAAGGTTGAAGGCTTACTGAAATGAGGTGTGGTATTTGATTGAGAACTTTTTCTTACCCTTCAATATTCATTTTTTTCCCATATAAAGAAATCAGATGCCTTACTCATTGGCAATTGCTGCTAGTAATTTTAAGCCTCCCCAAAATCCCTTGCTTTGATATAAATTCGTGGTCAGGTACATTCCATCGGTACCAAAAAAATGTGAAGTATTGATAGGTGTTTGAAGATGAAGAATAGATCAAGTGCTTCATGGAGGTGGTTAGGGAATTCTCAAGCATGGTGATCCATTAGGAGGACAAGGAGCCGACAAGGGAAAAACAAGAAAGTTGGGAAGGGTCTATTTCTAGTCACAGAATCTTGCAGCTAAAGGGAAATATCATCCCTAGAGGTTTGGTTCCATTGGAAAGGATTTTCAACTCAAATGATGTGGTTGCTAAGCCAGTTGAACAAGACCTTGAGGAGGAGGTGGAGGATTGTAACATTGGCACCAAAGAAGATCCTAAAATCATCAAATTGGCTAAAGGAGTTCCTAGGGAATACAAAAAAGGTACCTGCACCTTTTTAAGGAATACATGGATGTGTTTGCTTGGTCATAAAATGATTTGAATACTTTTGATCCCAGTGTCATACAACACAAAATTCCTCTAAAAACTAGGGCAAAGCCATATAAACAGAAGCTCAAGTAGATTAATCCTTTACTACTCCCATTGATTGAAAAGGAGGTGAAGAAACTATTACAAACTAAGATAATTGTGCCTTTAAGGTACTCGAACTGGGTATAAAAATTTGTTCTAGTCAAGAAGAACAATGGAGAAATAAGGTTGTGCATAGATTTCAGAAATTTGAATAAGTCCTCGCTGAAAGATAACTATCCTATGCCTAAAATGGATTATATTTTGCAGAAACTGGTAGGGTCTTCCCAGATGTCCATGCTAGATGGTTACTCCAGATAATTCAAGTCATTGTACACACTAAGGATTAGAATAAAATAACTTTTTCTACACCTTGGGGGACTTTTATGTATGCCAGAATGCCTTTCGGCCTCATAAATGTTAGAGCTACTCTCCAAAGAGCGATGGATATAGAATTTTTTGGAGAGGGGGATAAACTTGTAGTAATCTACCTAGATGACATCACTGTGACCTCTGAGTCAGGTGAAAACCACCTCAAGCACTTGCATCTCTCCTTTGAAAAGTGCAGAAGGTATGGTATGTCCTTAAACCCAAAGAAATATCAGTTTGATTTAAATAAAGGGAAGTTATTGGGTCATATTGTAGGAAAGGAAGGAGTGAAGATTAATCCAAAAAGGGTGGAGGCTATTAATAATATCCCTTTACCCAGGAATAGGAAGGAGATTCAAGTTTTCTTGGGTATAATAAATTTTCTGAGGAGAATCATACCAAACTATGCTCAAATTATCAAAGAAATCAAAAAAATGTTGAAGAAAGAGAGGGAAGTCAATTGGACCATAGAAACCATGGATTCATTCTCTACAATAATTTATTTGTTTTCCAGAAGACCCAACCTTATTTAGCCCATATTATCAGAGGTCATTCTTAGTGTTCTCTTTTTCCTCTCCCAACATAGTGGTAGTTGTTCTATTCCAGAAAAATAATGAAGGATAAAGACAACCCATCACATTTTTCAGCCAGGTGTTGCGAGATGTAGAGATAAAGTATAATATCTTAGAGAAACAAGCTTATGCCTTGGTTAAGGCCCTAAAAGACTTCTGAATTTATGTCATGTAGTCCAATATAATAGTGTATGTCCCAACTACTATCATGAAATATATTCTCGTATAGGGAGATAGTGAAGGTAAGAGGGGCAAGTGGATTGCTAAAATTAAAGAATATGACATGGATATCAAACCCACTAAGATTATCAAAGGGTGGGAATAGCTAAAATATTGTCTAAGGCTAACTGTGAGGCCCTAGGTATACATTTGCTAACAGATAACAAAGGGAGGAAGCGAAAGAGAAGAGGAGAAGAAAAGCAGTGTATCCTCAACACAAAAAAATTAGATGAAATACCTTGCCTCACATTGGTAAAAATACAATGTCCATTATTTACATTTTTTGGAGTGCCCAGTAAATTTTGACAAAGCTAAATAAAGAGCCCTGGGGTTGTAAGATCAGAATTTTTTTATCTCAAATGGACAACTATATTGGAAGGCTCTGTGGGGATTTTTCTATTATGCATGGTGGAAGAGGATATTTCCAAGGTAATTGATGAATTCCATAACTGTGTTTGTGGGGGACATTATGGTAATTGATGAATTCCATAACTATGTTTGTGGGGGACATTATAGTTGGAGAGCTACGACTCATAAAATCCTCAAAGCCATATTTTATTGGCCCAAACTATTCAGTGGGGTGCAAACATATGTTTGAGCCTATGAGAAATTTCAGGTTTTCGCAAAGAAGCAGAAGTTAGCACCCCTCCCCTTGATCCCTATGTTTGTGGAGGATCCCTTTAGGCAATGGGGACTAGACTTCATAGAAGAAATAAATCCCCCATCCAGCGTTCAGCACAACTGGATACTTACAACCACTTATTATTTCACGAAAACGATGGAGGCCATCCCAACTAGAAATGCAAACGATGTCGTGGTCATCAAGTTTGGTTGTCCAAAGAATATTATCACTGATAAAGTTCGGGTGTTCAAGTCAGCTGATTTTCTTAACTTCTGAAAAAAATACAACATCATCATGGGGCACTCCACCACCTACTACTCGTAGCGGAATGGACTAGTTGAATCTTCAAATAAAAATCTAGTGAGGATTCTGAAAAAGCCCATATTAGAAAATCAGAAAAACTTAGACTTGTAGTTGAAATTTGCTTTATGGGCCAACAGAGTCACTACCAAGAGGTCAACCTGTGGGAAGTCTCCCTTTGAATTGGTATATGGAAAGGTTTCCATTTTCCCTATTCAACTAGCCATGCTAGTGGCTAAAATTATACAAGATGTTGAGAAGGCAAATTCTCTGACCATGAGAATAAATTAGTTGGTAGAACTGCAAGAAATCAGAGGGGAGGTAACTCAGAATCTAATTAAATATTAGGAAAATATGGAGGCTCTTTTTTACAAAAAAGGCAAGGGACAGGCCCTTACATCAAGGAGATTTAGTGCTCAGATGGGATATTAGGAGAGCAGACAAATGAAAACATGGGATGTTTGATCCCTCCTGGTTTGGACCTTTCAAGATATCTGAAGCCAAAGGGAACAACACCTTCTTACTGGAAATCTTAGATGGTTAGTTGCTTGAACTGCCTATAAATGGGAAATTTCTCAAGCTTTATTTCCAAAATTAAAGAGGTCCATTTTCACCCACTATATCTACCGATGAGCCATTGTACATACCAATAATGCTTTAAGTTCTTAATGATCTTTTTTTTCTTTTTATGTACTTGAATAAAATGACTCCATTCCCAATGGCTAAAAGGCACTAATGAGCAGGTTCTCAAAGCATTCCTTGCAATAAATTATCCCCAATTGGAGTTGATGTTTTCACCTGTCATTCCATCTTATAGTTGTGTAAAATGGCCCTATATTCCATCCCTAGTATAGGGAAGGATGGGTGAAATCTTGATGTTCCAAAGGGAAAACCAAAAAGGAGAGAATAAGTCCCAAAGCCATAAAATAGGGCCAAAATTTCAGAGACCAAAATCGAAAGGGGGCCAAAATATCGGGAGTCGATATCGAAAGGACTAGCAAGAAGCATATTAGGACTGTGGGATATCGGAGGAAGGAACAAGGAGACCTTGGCGGTTTATTTTAAAAGTGGACCAGAAATGGCACATCAAAGCCTCAGAATCTCAAGACCTGATAGACGAAGGAGAAGACTTTAGAGCATAATGTTATTGGGATCTCAGAGTTTCGTAACTCGTTAGAAATTGAAATTCTTCAAACAACCCTGAGGTTGCTGATGAAAAGAAATACAAAGAAAATCATTGAAAATCCGAGGACCCGAGGGCCTTTTTCTCTCTCCTTCGAAGAAGACACATGGCAACTAGTGATTGGCCTCGAGAAGCAGGCATGCTAGAGACATACAGTGGACACATGGCAGCTAATTTCGACATTTTCAAGGGCCTAATGGGGTAAATCTGGGTGACACAAGTCACCAATGAGGAGGCATCACATGGAGATGATGAACTCAGCGTGATGTCATCCTAGAGGTCAAAATTTCAGAGGAAAGAGATTTTGTAACCCCTGATTAAATTTTTTTATAAAAAGTTATGATCCAATGAAGAGGCTTTAATGTATGATTAACACCGGGTCATGGGAACCCAAGAGAACCAAGTGTGCAGAGCTAGGTCGGGCACCAAGTTCTATGAACCATATCGTGAG
The DNA here is from genome assembly GCA_031772625.1 of Pinus tabuliformis. Lineage (NCBI taxonomy): Eukaryota > Viridiplantae > Streptophyta > Pinopsida > Pinales > Pinaceae > Pinus > Pinus tabuliformis. The sequence goes on along the minus strand of CM062819.1, from coordinate 190,481,791 downwards.
TGTGAATATTGAAACTCCTGTGCGATTTATATTTGAAAAGGTTCTGATGAAATGGGCTCCAACATTGAATGGTGTTTGGTCATGAGGACCCAAAGGACCAAGGACACAAAACTGGGTTGAAAACCTAAGTGCTATAGAGAATATCAGAGGGACATGGCATCAGAGCTCTATTTTTAATTCCAAATTGGATAATATCTGATGAGAGGAGCTCCAATGGGGAGAGGAACTTGGTCGAAAGTAACCCAAAGAAATAAGGGGTAAGAGCAATCACAAAGGGAAATAGGCCCCCGAATGGAGCCTAAAAGGCTTGAGCACCCAAGCACCAAGCCACTGATCATGGCACTTAGTTCTATGTCAGAGTTGTGATAAGGAGGCTAATAGAAAAGGGTCTAATAGCATTGGGATAATATGATTTCATAACTTCTACTTTAATAGAGTTCTGATGCATAGGGGCTCCAAAATCTCAAATGATGTATTTTATGAAGGCATCCAGTCATAGTAAATGGTTCTACGGTGAATAAGAAATTAGGAGCTAAACGAAGAAGAGCTAAGGGAATTTGGAGGTTGTGATTTCGTATCTTTATTATGATAAGAGTTACGATGCATTAAATCCATATACAGTAGCAAATGCGTATGGAAACGAATGGGTCATCAACTTAGTAAATCCATGCAGAAAGTTGGTGTCACAGGAGTAATGGAAATTGCAGAGATAGTTGGGTGAAGACGCGAAGAACCACAATCTACAAAAAGGAGTTTGGTCTTGTCTTGTGCTGAGAAGTAATCAATCCTTGATATAGCGTGCACGCTATGCGAGATTAAATAAATAACAGTTCCATCAGTTCAGATAAACCATGCCACTATACATTTTTGTCTTTGTGCAGTATGACTAGGAATTAATTCTCAGTATGGAAATCACTCAAAGGCCCATTCTCAGAATTCAATTATGCATGAATGTAATCAGTTCATCAACATCCAAAACTCTAGATCATCAACCCACCATGAGTTCATATGAGGGAGCCTAAGTCCACTTGAGAAAATCAGAGGAATCGGAAAGCGAGATATTTTATTGTGACAATCATGACACCTCATGTTTTGTTTATGTTTTGTAAAGATTTAATTTCTAAGAGGGACCAAAATATGTTAGGACAACTAGGCCACTTACATGCTGAGACAACTAGGCAGTTCAGATAGCTGGAACATTCAAGATATTTTTTCACTGTTTGTTTGAACTCTCTCCCTATAAAAGGGAAGGGAAACTTAATAGGGAAGGTTTGATTTTCCTAGTTTCAAGGGATGTTATTGTTTTGCAAATCCCACAAGTTGGGTCTGTGACATGTGTTCCATTCCTAAAGATTAATGAATAATTTTATGGTGATTCCAAGAACTTGAGATATGTAGTATTTTTTCTACCTCTATATGTCATTTCATATGTGTATTTTTCTTCTTCAGAAATTGTGTAATTGTAGTTGTTGGACTTACTCATAAATCACAGATTTACTAATGTTATTTGGTAGCAGACGATACCTAATAGATTGTATATTTATCTATGTTATGTGTTAGCAGATAATACTTATGAGATATTGAGTTGAAGACCTTAAAACGCGCTCCATAATTTTTGCATTCCATTTCCTTTATCTCTCCATGATTCTACTGGGATTTATTGCATGGGATTTTGTGTTTAGCCAACCCTCTGCATCAAGTTCCTCTCTTCAATTTCTCCTTTCCATCTTTACTACAACGATAATTTAAGTTGCATTCTTTGTGTATCAACCACTATACTTGAGCATCTATTCTTGGGGTAATGATACATTGTTCATGTGTATATTGAAGTTGTGTCCAAGAAAGGTAATTAAACGAAAATCTAAATCACTTTACATCCATCTCTTGAGTTGTACTGATTTATCTTCAAGAGAGACTAAGATGTCCTAGGCACTGATCTCTCCTCAACCCCGGGGTTGTCTCTAGGAGCTACAACAAAGTGTTAAACTGAACCCGAGTGACTAAGCCCATAAAGAGATTTTTCCAGAATGCTGATATGAATTTCACATCTCTGTCAAAGATCATAACATTTGGCATTCCATGTATTATGAAGATTTACCGAATGAATATGTATGAAATTTGCATAGTGTTGTATGTAGATTGAAGAAGAATGAAATGGGCTACTTTATTCAACTTATCTACTACCACCATGATTGAATCGTTATGTTTCTTAGTTTTAGGTAAGTTTGTTATAAAATACAATGTAATTACTTCCCATTTCCACTTTGGAATGGGTAGCGGGTGAATCAACCTGATGGGGTGCTGAAGTTCAGCCTTGAGTTGCTTACACTCCAAACATTTAGCTAAGTATTGAGTGATATATTTCTCATTCCGAGCCAAAAATAATTTGTCTTTATAGCAGTAAATAACTTATGGTATCCAGGATGGGAAAAATAAAGTCCCTTGTGAAAATCATCCAATATTAACTATCTAACAACTATCTGATTTGGAACATATACCATTCCCCTAAAGGTAAGTAAATTGTCTTTGTTTATACTATACTCAGTGTGTTGTTCAAAAAATTTTACTTGTTTAGCTTTCTCCCACAAAAACAAATTATTCTAGATCCTTATTCACAACCTCTTTAAGCAAATAGGAAAAATTAAACTCCACTTGACTATAAATTATTTCGTAGATGTGATGTGATTTCCTACTTAATCCATCTACTACATAGTTTTATTTCCATTTTAGGTTCTTAATATCAAAATCGAATTCACTTAAAAAGGATGTCCACCTAGCTTGTCATGGATTAAGACTAGGATGTTAAAACTTGTTAAGCTACAATGGTCAGTCATTAACACAAACTTCTTACCCAGTCAGTAGTGTCTCCATACTTTCAAAGTATGTACTATCACAGTTAGCTCTAAATTATAAGAAGAATATCTCTGCTCATGCTCCTTTCATTAACGATATTCGTATGCAATTACTTTTCCTTCTTGCATCAATAATTCTCCCACTCCTTCTAGACTTACATAAATGCAAATGACGAATTCCTTCTCTGCGTCTACAATTTCTAACACTAGAGTTGTAGTTAATAAATGTTTTAATAACTCAAAACTACGTTAGCAATCAACAATCTACTTGAAGGATTTATCCTTTCTTTTGCAAATAATTTATACAATAAGCTATTCTAGAGAATCCCTCATTAAAACGACGGTAATATCCTACAAAACCCATGAAATATCGGATGTCAGAAACATTAGTAGGAACATGCCATTCCATAATAGTTTTAATTTTCTCTGGATCAACCGCTATCCCTTCTGCAGAAATTATATGTGCTAAATATTGTATCTGATCCTTATAAAAATCACACTTACTATATTTGGCATAAGGTTGATGTTCACATAATGTTTGCAGGACTATTTGCAAATTCCTCTTGTGTTCCTCCAAATTATTTGAGTATATAAGGATGCCATCAATAAAAATTAGGACAAAATTATCAAGATAGGAATGAAACACACTATTCATAAGACTCATGAATGTTTTTGGGGCGTTGGTAAGGCCAAAGGGTAGAAACAAAAACTCGTAATGGCTGTAATCTAATCTGAAGGTTGTTTTATGAATATCTTCCCCTCTTACCCTTATTTGATGATACCCAGATCCGAAATCTATCATAGAAAACACACGTAGCCCCTTTGACTTGATCGAACAAATCATCGATTCTTGGCAAAGGATATTTATTCTTAATAATCAATTTATTAAGTTTTCTGTAATCTACACATAATCCCATAGTACCATCTTTCTTCCTAATAAACAAGACAGATTCTCCCCATGCGGATACACTTGGGTAAATGTAGCCTTTGTCAAGTAATTCTTGTAGTTGCATATTTAGCTCTCTTAACTCAGGAATACTCATTCGATTAAGAGTTTTTGACATAGGTGCATCCCCCAGAATTATTTCTATGGTAAAATATATATCTCGCTTGGGAGGTAGCCCTGGAATTTCTTTTGAAAACACATTAACATAGTCCTGAATAATTGGCATACTTCCTAAGGAGGCTGACTTATATTTTGAATTAGTGAATCCCACTTGGACTTCATATATTTGACATCATTTCCTAATACACTTACCTAGCTGGGAGGTGGCAATTGTTCGCAATTTTATAGTTCTTCTTAGCCCTTGAATTTCTTGCCTAACACCCTCCTTAATAAGGTGATTGATAATTTTATCATTGCAGTTCACTAGCGAACAATGTCTTTCCAACCAGTCCATCCCAATTAGAACATCATAGGACCCTAAAGGTAACATTTTCAGATTCACATTAATTAACTGGCATTCTATCTCAATGGGGCAATCATCTACTTTGGTTGTTACCCTTATTTTTTCCCCAGTGGCAAAAATAATTTTGTCAACACATTTCCATGATTTTAGGACTGATATAAGTTAAACTACCACTTGGGTATATCAAAATTGACACAACATGGTTATGCATATTACCTCCAAATTTGACCATAGTAGGTTGGTATTCTACTTGATGATCGTCTAAGGTAACATAAATCTTAGGTATACTTTTATCCACCTCACCAATTGTGGAATCCTCATGTATGTTAGCAGTCTTCTCCATTTTGTTGCGATGGGGGGGAATTTTTATAATAATGAGGCTCCCCATAACTCCAACACTCGAATGGAAGTCTTTGTGGTTGGCTAACCTTTGGTTTACTGAACACTTTCATCTGTTTTGATTCATTTTGTATTTTGAATTTCTAATATTTTTTCCTAGGAGGTTTGTTGTGCTGGCTTTTGGGTAAATTCTTGGCATTTCCACTTTTTGTATTTTTGATGCTTTTGAAGTTTTTTTGTCCTTTTTTATTAGTTCAAATATTTCTACATTCCCCCTTCTCTTTCATCTCTTCATAACATTTTTGTGGCTTCCTTATAGCCTCGTCCATAGTTTTAGGATTGTCAAGCTCCAAAAACTCTTTCATAAATGTTGGTAGGCTACTCATAATGTGTTGTACCTTGGCCTTCTCCTCCCTAATGTAAGGCACATACCTCAGCAGGGATGTGAACTTAGCCATAAACTCATCCATAGAAAGTTGTCTCAATCGGAGGTCGTGGAATTCCTTTTCCTTATTATCGTAAAATCACTGAGTTAAGTACTTTTCTTTAAAGTAATTTTGGAAGTCTCCCCAAGTAACACCCTATTTTCCAATTGCATGAATGAACTCAACCTCTTTCCACCACAATGTAGCCTTCCCCTGAATCTGATAAATCGCTAATCTCACCTTCAAGTTATCATCATATTCATAGATTTAGAAGTATTTATTCATGTTAACCAAATAGGCTTCAATTGATTCTTCCACTTCCCCATCAAAAGTCAGGGGTTTAATCTTCTTGAACTCCCCTTTTAGTTTAGTTTTCTATTTCTTTTTTTTCCTAGGAGCTGAGGCATTATTAAATTCCTCTTCATTTTCACCTTTGTTCCCCTCTAGTCTCGTGGTTTGACTTCCTACTACCATATTTTCACCTCTCTACCTTTGTTCATCATCTCTGTCTTCATTTCCAGGACTGGGTATGGAATTTGTATCATTTTGGTGATCAAAAAGACTTTCAATATTCGTTCTTGTTCTAGTATTAGTCTCTTATCTCCCCGCCCCCCCCCCCCCCCCCCCCCCCAACAAACTAGCCATTTTGATCCTTAACTTCTAAACAAATTCTAGCAAAATGGAAGTGGGGTTTTGGTTTCCTCTATCTAATTGGAACCACATCTCTGGTTTAACTCTAGAAATAGGTATGGGGCCATATTCTAGAGATGGCCATATTGGCTATGTAATTCTAGCTCCTCTCCTCATTTTTTTCCCTTTGTGATCACAATATATATATTTGTTAATAAGTTTCCCAAGTAGGTCACAATATTGCAACTTGTTCGCTCTGATACCACTTGTAACATGCATCATATCCAAGTAAAAAAAAACAAAATAACTCCAATCACTCAAGACTACACCATTTGGAAAATTCGTATTACTCCTTTTTTATATTAATTTGTTAAATATGCATAAGGTGCATCATCCCTTTAAGTCTTGTGGGTTAGTTTCCCTTTTTCATGATATGTGTATATACATCGTTATGTTGAAGGTTACATACTTCAACGATTTTTAACATAAGAAAATATAAATTAATCATTCAATAATGGTGAATATTTATTTCATGTATCAGGCCCAAAGCTAGTGCACTAGGTTGAATAGGTGACTTAAGGCTTTCAATTATTATTATTAGAAAGGTATGGAAATCTCTTGAATCATATTGTTATACCAACCGCAATTATTATGGTTTACACTTGGATGTAGATCCTCCATCCACTCCATCATCACTTGATCCAAAGGCTCATATTATCATTGCACGGTTATGGATAACTCACCCACTCTCTGGGTCGCGGTTCACCTAGTTATTTGCTCATCGAGGCAGAGGGTTTCCTAGCGCTACGACCAAATTGGTAATGGTTAGGGTTTAGAGTTGTCTTCTCTAGTTCAAGTGTATAGGTATTCTCGCTTCCTCTATAACTACTATTATTTTTGTGTTGCTCATTATCTCAGTGGCATTCTTACCAGATTACCCCTTTTTTTATAGATGCTGACAAATATTTGCTCAATCCATAGTCAGACTGGGGTAATGAACTGTGGTATTTCACTTGGGTAAGGAATGGTTCTCTCCTAAATTAATTCATATCACCCACATGCCCTTTTTTCCTTCCTATCCAGTTGACATAAGGGTTTTCTTACTCGTAGTTCAACAATGACGTGCAGTTTGGCTGTGGTTTTCTCTCAGGTAATGCTCATCCGTTCTTACTTTTTAAATTGTAATTATTCTTTCTCGCTTTCTCCCAATGTCGATTCTAATGTGTTTCTTTCTCCTTGGTTACATGCATGTGGGGATAATCTTTAGTTATAATGCAGGGCTAAATTATTTACTTATTGGTCTCTCAAAGAACTCATGTATGCTTTCGCTCTTTCTAGGTTTTGCTAAAAACCCTCATACCCTGGCATAAGTCTTACTGTAAATTCACCTATGAGGGTTATGGTGTAATTAATTAAGTTTATTTTGGTGGCCAGTTTGGTTTCACCTTAGCTCAAATATTATGGGTTATTCCCATACATTTTGTTGTCTTTTTTTGCAACGGTCGCAACACCATTAAGGCCACAAACATTATTTAACACTCTAATAAAATTTCCATGGATACTTCTGCGTATTAGGGTTATAGTTCTTTATTTATGGATACAAAATATTGTATGATCCATATAGAATTGGAATTTCATGGTTGATAAGATTGTAATACATTTCTTAACTTATGATATTCGATGCATTTGGATTATTGCCTTATTTCTTTTCAATGGCTCGGTGTTTTGGAAAGTTAGCAAGATGTATTGTACTTCTTCTCTCAATATTTTTGTTGCCAATATAAGGGTTTTAGCCCTATTACAATATTTTTTAATGAAGTTCGATGTAAGAAGTATAACGTACAATTCCTGTTTTCATTATATTAGCTAGTTGCATGTCGACTTCTGATACTTTCCCTAATCGGAATTAAGGTAACTGGTGGAATTTAAGACCTAAATACTTGGGTTCTATATATTCTACCCATAGGGTACAAGACGTCACATTTGTAGTGTCCGGACTACCTTGGAAATGAACTCCCAATTCGTTTCCCCTGGCCTTAATAGAAACCCCTATTCCCAGTTCATATATCAAAAGATTGTATTTGTCAATTATTTTCGAACATTTTCTAACGTGTTTAATGGTTACCAATCGAGGGTTCTTGTCTTAAAGTTATTTCCTTACGTCATATTATTTTTACTTTCCGAAAGGAAAAAGTGTTGCAATTCTAAATCTATGGCCTTAAACATTCTCGGCCCCTAATTCAAATTCAACAATATTATTCTAGATACATACACTATGTTTACCTATGTAATGAGTAAATTACTCTTCATGTATTTCTTTATTTTTCTTAACTTTCTCTAAATGCCTTTAAAGAGAACTATGTTCCTTAATATTAACATATTCAAGGGCCTATGTACAACTAAATTCATCCTTAAAGCAACCTTTTCATCATCATTCCAAATATATGGCAACTGATTCAAGTTTGGTCAAGCTATATTAAGAAAAGTAAATTTTCTTTATCATTTAGAAAATCAGTACCAGGATTTCAAAACTCAAATTTCTTTATCATTCAGAAAATTAGTAACAAAATTTATGGAAATTAAAACTTTACTTATATGTCCTAGTTAGCTCTGCCAGAGAAATAAACCAGGGTAGGACTTTTGTAACCACCCAACCTATCATACTGACAATTACGTCCAAATCTTCCCTCTAGCCTCTTAGTTTCTAGAGAAGTTTAAGACAACAACAATTATAGGACTTAAATACCTCCAGTCTGGTCCAAAATTTCATTTTTAGGGTTTCCACTGGTTATGACCAACTCAAGAATACCCTTCAACAGTACACTTGATTGATATGGTCATGTCACAAGCTTTTCTCTTTGTTTCTCACTTCCCTCCCTAGACACTCGTGGCCTCCCCTAACTGAGATGTTTTCTTTTAATCTCTTCAGGGAAAGGGAGTAACTGTCTAACTACCTGGAAACTCAAGATTTTCTCTTTGAAGTCTTTCCCCATCATTTATCTAACCTAGCATAATTTTTTAACATAAATACACTTTTATAATTAAGTTCCTTTTACCAACCTCTACCAAACATAATTACAAGGCCTTTCATAATAAAAAGTAAATGATGATTATTTACATGACCATGGGTGTACAGGTTTTTGTAAGCATATTATTGAGTCGAAAGCCTTATTTTACAGTCCACTATGAGAGAGATGTGTATGTCTGTGTTCAACTTGGAGTTGACAGTGTCCCTTTTAAAATTAAAAAAAACTTCTTTTACAATCCACTATGAGAGAGATGTGTAAGTATGCCTCTGTTCAACTTGGAGTTGACAGTGTGTTATAGCAGCTAGAACCACCCTCCAAAAATTTTCCTTAGCCATTTTTGGAGCCTCCCTACCAACTTTTCATAGCAGCTCGCTTTGTTTCGTCAAGTTCACAAGCTTCAGTGTTTTTCTCGCACAAAGGCAGCCTATTGATCACAACTTGATCCATTGCGCTCACAAGCTATTCATTCGGACTTGGTCCAGCTGCAGGTTGAGAAAATTCACCAAGAAAATTGTGCATTTCTAGAGGGCAACTAGCCTTCCCTCCTGAAATTACACAATCCTGTCTGGCAGCCTGCTGGACTCCAAGATTGCGCAATCCTGCCAGTCAACACTTCCAACAGGAATTGTGCAATTTTCCCTAGCAGGGCTACTCAGCCTAGAATTTGAGCAAATCTGGGCAGAAGTCAGCTGCTCTGCCCAGAAATTGTGTAGATCTCCTAGGAAGCCAGCCCAACTTCCAGCTAGAAATGCGCATTTTCTCCCAGCAGTCGAGCAGTCTCTTGCATGTGCAGCTGAGTTGATCGGTTCCCTACGGGACCGAGAAAAACTGAATTTCATGCATGAGATGCTTCTCCTAAGGCAGCATGCAAAGGCATTCCTTGTTTCAGGGATCTATGTTTAGCAGTTGGAGGTTACATGCAAGGATCATTTCAGAAACCTCCCACCAAGGTGCTTCTTTCCCTAGATTTGTGGCATACGCATCAGAACTTCGATGTTATCGAAACTCATCAACTGGACACTGCAGAACTCATTCCTCACATCAACCTTGCATCTCTGACATCCCACATCACATCTAGGAGTTGGCAGCACATTCAGCTTAGTTGTTTTGGGGTAAGCCCGCTTTCCATGACTTGTGTTGCATTTTTGTCACCTTTTGTGTTTTCGCTTGTATGAGTAGTGTTTTCTTGTTTTCTTTGAATGCTTGTTCTCATTTACATGTATATTAGATTTTACTAGCACTGTTTCAATTTGTGTTGCTATCTCACTACTATCGCATGCATGAATTTTTTTTTTCACGAACGGTCATTGATTTGGCGACTCGCCTCACCCACATACATGATGTTCCATTTTATGAATCTGTCATTCGTCGTTTGTGATCCGAATTGGATCCTAAAACACTCTCTAAGTTTTCATAACTCTGTGAAATTCATGCCAAAGTTTCAAAGACTTACAAAGGTCGAGCTTATCAGAAATATCCTCAAAACAGTTGTAATTTGTGAGCAGTACGGAGCAATGAGGACCCTCGGTCAAGCGTGTAGACCGTTGGCCCATGGTAACGAGCGTTGTCACGAAACAGCAAAATGGGAAGCCTTTTTGAGAAACAGGGGAGGTTTCTGATATGCGATTAGTGACATATCGTCGGGCAAACCCCTCAGTGAAGGAAAAACCCCTAGTGACCCGAACCCGAAAAGTCATAAAACCATACGAATATCACGTTGATTCTGTCAGAGGCGGGTCCCACACAAAAACCGGCAAGATATCGAAAGGGCTTCAAGTAGTAAGCGGTTTCAACCGAGTCCTACCCGATGCCACACACTCGGTGCCACGCGTCCGGCAAAAGAGAGAGAAAAATGCTCACATCGGATGGGTAAATGTCATGCTACTTACCCACCTGATATGGAAGGAGACCGTAGGATCTAGAGGCTCCAAATCGACGACAGAAATGCGATCTGATGGATGACTGGATTCAATGGGGTAAACAGGTCGAGTGTATAAGATTTGAAGTCCAGCATGAACAATGAGTTGGCAGAAGAATCATGTTCGCAGGAATTCTCGGAGTTAAATGGAAATAACGGTAGTTCAAACATTTCTAAGAGAACTGACACTCAGTTCATTATGAAACAGTTGGCCACCTCCCTCTGAGGCATTACATAGTGATGATAATGCATAACAGATGAATTCAAATGGACAAAGACAGGGAAACTAGAAAGTCGGGAAACGGAAACGAACAGTTAGAAAGCAAATTGGCTTTAAAGCCACAAACTAACAAAGAGAGAGGCAAGCAAGTTAGAAAAGTTAGTTAGACACAAAAAGCTAAGAGCAGAGAATAGAGAGAAGAAGTTGAGCTGACCTGAAGGCAGCATCAAGCCAAACAGAGCCAGAGAGAGAGAGAGAGTCAGAGAGTATGTGTACTCCAAAAAAGGCTTAATAAGTTCAAGCGAACTCCTCTATACATGTATGTCATGTATGAGTCTCAGATTGGGCTCATACTATTGTGACCAGTAGAGGTCGAGTTCAGTAAGGAGAGTCTGTGTACTCCAGAGACTTAGGGAATCCAAGTATAGTCCTACTGATTTATATCTGTTGAGTGAGACTCAAATTGAGCTCACTGTTGTAAAAACTCTGCTTTGAAAACATAATAGAGAGGCCACCACTAAAGGCTGGACCAGGAGACGTAGCCCAAGAGTGTTGGGTGAACTCCTTATTAAACTTGTTGTGTTTATATGTTTTCCTATTATGTTTTCTCTAACTGCTTCAGTGCCTATGTATTTTGCAATCTTATCGATCTGTTGCATAAAGTAACATAGGCACATCCATGCACATGAGTCTGTAATACCTTAAATTGTTTGTCCTAGATAAATTTCGGATCATTTTGCATGCATGATCATTCACTTATTCTTACACTCAGTATTACCATGCATTCACACTCACATTCAATTTCAGTTGCCCGTCGGCGAGTCTGGACAGCCTTACCCCAAACTCTCCCTCACCAAGAGCCTCACCAAGACAGCATTGCACAATCTTGAGAGGGAAGGCTTTGCCTTCCTCTCCAGAAATGTGCATTTTTTCCTAGTAGTTGTTTCCCAAGCATGCTTTGCACAATCCTGAGGGACAGTGACTACTGGCCAAGAAAATTGTGCAACGCAGTCACTGAGCTTGGAGCCATTGCCAGCTAAGATTGCGCATTGCATAATTCCAGCAGTGAGCAGCCATACTAGACTGTGCATTGTGTTGGGTGCTAAAAGGTGTCTATTAAAACTCCTAATTGCCTCACATTAATTATCAACCTGGGTAAGTCTTTTTGTTTCAATAGTGTACACAATATGTGCAAGCTATAAATCCAGAGAGTAATGCTTCTTAAAATGAAGTATAGATCTTTGATACAAGAGTAAACGAATGCATCTAATAAACTCAAATTGCAATTATTAAAGAAAATATGACATCTAAGCTTCAAGACTCAATCCTCTACTGAAATTGTAATCAATTCTCACACAAGCAATTCAATTAACAATAGCATCAGCTGAGAGTACAGTAGCAATAACTCATCTCTTCTTAGCTGATTCAATCTAAATCATACTCAATCTACACGAAGCAATCCAAATGGAAATGATATCAATATGAGAGTTCAATAGCGATAACCAAACTCTTACAGCTGATTAAATCAATATGAATCACTGTCTAAATAATTTAATCTGGAATAAGCGTAAATCGAATCAAATGATAATGTTGTAAAACATGTAAAGAAAATGTACTACTTCAATACAGGAAAGCAGTAAATAGTGAATAAGATAAACTCACAGAAAACAGGAAAATTATCAAACCAATCAAACTTGCGAGAATCAGAAATATATAACACAAGGAAGTAGTTCAATCCACCAAAGGTGGGGCCCTTAGCCACTAGTGAACACTGTTGAGCTACTTCAGAGAATACGAATGAGCAACAACATAGATTATGTATTAACCATTGAATTCAATCCTCATTACAGCACGATGCGTCCTTCAGAATAACATTCTATATATTACAATTGAGGTCTCCAGTGAAAAGTTAAATCCCTCCATTATATCTCCTCCTATCCTATCCTATCTATCTCTAATCTAATAGTCCACCTTTAATCTCTGTTCTCATTTAAATACACAAAGAGCAGAGAGAAGTTACAATAGACATGATTACAAAATGATTCTCATTACAAACTTGGATTGTTCACAACAAACTGATCAACAAGATCATATCTGAAATATCCTTCCATCAGCATTCAACAGGAACAAGTCGAATTTGGTATTGCAACTCAGATAATTTGGAAACCATCTGCAACAATGAATCTGAGAAAAATGTCTTCAGAGAACCTTTTGTTTCTCTTAATACGGACCGGATTTAGGAAAAGTAATCACTACAAAACTAATTCGGTCCGTTCTGAACAAAACCCATATTTCAAATTTTCCAAATTCTTCTCCATTTGCCTGAAACGTCTAATGCAAAACTATCACTTCTTATTCCAGTGAATTTCTGAGTTGGCACATTTAATGATGAGCTAGAGATCAAATCTGCAATATGGAAAATATCTTGGAGGCTAAAATGGTGAGTGAAGTTACAACAAATTTATTAATAAACCATCATTGGTGAAATCATGCATAATAATCATTAATTTATTAAAAATAAAAGAGAAGAAATAATATTTATCCATAAGAGCATAAATAATTATAAAATGGAATTATATGATAAATCATGATAAATGACGTGATATAGAAGGGTAGAAATGGATGAAATAGGTGTTAAAGAGTGATAATAATAATGACAAACTAGCGGCCCAACACATTGCGCAATTCTAGTAGTCAGTCAGTCTCCCAGCAGTCCCGACTGTTCCTTGTGCAGTCTTGGCAATCAGTCCCCCGACGTCCCAGCTGAAATTTCCCAACCTTCCTGATCAGTGACACAGGTATGTTGCAAGTACGTTCTCAATTTCATTTTGGTTTTCGACTGACACATTGCTTGCCATGAGTGTTGTCATGTCTCCAGGTATTACAAGTGTTCATATGCCTCTCAGCATTGCAGGTACCATGGTTTTAAGGGAGCAAAGTCAAAGTCACCGTTCAGAGAACACTTGGGGATGCAGTCGATCAAATGTCTATGATATTGCCTACACATGAAGATATCAACTTGTTTATAGACAAGAACATCAAGATATCACAGCAAGAAGCATCATGAATAGTAGTTGAAGGCATAATACCAAATGCAGCGAACACAATGAATGCAGCGAACAAAACGAATGTAGCAAACATGGCGAATGAAGCAAATGCAATGAATGCAAGAGGAAGGTTGTTGACAACATAGAGGTGGAACAAAGTTGCAAGATCAAGCAGATCCAATGATGATGAAAGAAACTTTGGAGACTCAGGCTATGAGGTGATGACGCGACATGAAGATCGCGCGAAGACAGAGAATGGAACAAAGAAGGAGTTGCATGTGCTGAAGCAACAACTCAAGGAAGAACATGAAGCTTCACAGACAGACAAATGAGTTGTTGCAGGAACAGGAACAACAGTGGGTGCAACATGCACTCATGGATGAAACTACGCCTGTACAAGTTAAAGATCCATCCCAGCAACTGGCACAGAGAAAACATGGTGATCAATGTTGTTTATCACATGCAAGAGATTCAGCAACATGCACATCATTGTGCGCATGCATGCAATCCAACCCATTCAACACACTCACCAAGGCAAAGATAAGAAGCAAGTCCAACTCGAGCTGAACATTTACCTCAGCAAGTTGATGCACATAACCACCAGTACACACTTGAATATCAGCATAGACATTATGTATCAGTGTGTTGCTGGTTCAGTCACACCTAAGAAGACCATGTGCATGTTAGCAGACGATTTGGATGAAGGAGCCGAACCAATGCTCTAGTTGCAACAGAGGCAAGAGTTCGCTTCAGCAAGATGTCACCATGAGGTGCATGCACACCATCATAGATGAACAAGCTTGGGATTAGTTCACAACCTTCACCATCACAACCATGTCAAAGATTTGGTCTCATAGAAGTGGACCGAGTGTCATTAATGTCTTGCATGCCTTGCTCAAGCCATGTTGTCTCACATGAGTACATGTGCATTGTAATGTTGAGTCATGTCAAGTGTAAGTCAAGTGTCAATAGTTGGATGTAATAGTCGTAGAGTAGGTGAAGAGTCATGAGGGTAGTTGAACTGTCACAAAGGGGAATGTCAAGGGTCACCCCACCCTTTGCTATAAATAGTCCCTCATAACTCATTGTAAGGGATTTTAGTCGGCCAAAATTCTGATAAGTCTATCTTGGAGAAAGCCTGGAGAGTATTATAACACACCTTGGCTTCTCCACTGCACGGAGCTAGTTCATCTCTTTGGAGGAGCAAGCGATGTGGTTGTAACGTTCCACTGTTGGGGCTAGCAGGTTTACATGGATGTATTGTATCATTGGCACTTACGCTTGTTTATATAATGAGAGCTAGCATATTTTCATGCATATGTTGTTATTGTAGTTGGACTGCTCCAGTTGCTTAGCAATATATGTTGTTTAACTTACGTAGTTGTGTATGAACTACTTCGTATGCGATTATATGAATCTTGTTGCAGATATGTTGTTGGTTTAACCATCACTTTGGATTTCCAATTGATCTTCTTTCTAGTGTGTGATGCATCTTCTCTTGCGTGTTCCCTTCTCAGCTAAGTACTGCTACAAGTTGCCAAGGGGCGCACTCATCTCACCCCCATGTGCTAGAACCTCTCATTCATCTTCCTTGACTCACTGTAGCAGTCACACCCTTGCTACTAACAGAGTTATCTTACTTGCCTGTGTGCGACATTGCGGTCAAGGCATTAACTTACAACCCACTGCTGAGACTCCTACACCAAATGGTCTGAGGTCTAATTGGGACTTCTTACTAGGGAGATCCCCTTGACATGTTGGCAGGTCCAGCACCATCAACATTTCTGGCACTAGAAGGAGGGCCAGATGACAAGTTGTGCCCTCTCATCTGGTTTTGAACCTTTGCATACCTTTCATGGATTCTTGCACTCTTCTTGCCCGCGATGTTTTTCGAATCGTGAAGATGTCTCCATCACAGGGGAGTTTTTCGATCTCTTGTCCACTTTCACGTATGATGGTGAAGGCGAAGTGGCCTGGCCTGAGTACTTACATGTATTTCTTTCCATGCTTCATGAGGAAGATGGGTGTTTTGACAAACAGGCCAGCTTTCTTCTTGCACACACACTTCGCGAATCTCCACGTCATTGGCTGCTCATCCTACCGGCTGACAGCATGCACTCACTTAAGAGCTTGTGTGATCTTATTGAAGAAACTTTCTATCATTTTGATCCAAACCATCTTGACCGAAAACTGTTACAGCAACGAAAGGCTCTACATGATTCGATTATTGATTTTTGGCAGCGATTCTGTGACTTGCCATTTCAAGCTCCGAGGAGTCAGATGAAATTTGCTTATCTTTGGGACTGGTTTGAGTATTTCCTTAAGAAATATTCCCATCCCAAGAAGAAGCTTGATATCAAGCCTCGCTCAACATTCTTCATTGATGGAGCTACACAATCTCATGTGGATGCAGTCACTGTCTCAACTGACTATTCGCCTCCCTCTCATTCAATAGCTCCACCACTGGCAAGTGATGTTAAAGATCACTTCACTCAATTTTCACATAGATGTAGTTGTGAGCCCTTCAAGTTCTCATATGGATTCTATTCTATGACCTTTGTCTTCGCACGCGGGTGTTCCTCCGGATGATTCTATCTTGTGTTCATCCATTTCGGACTCTTCACTTGTTGTGAATGAGGAACAACCCATTGACGATTTGGTGTTGCACAACCAACATGCGTTGTCATTCATGAAAATTATGAGTTGGAGCTTGAGCATCAACACTCAGTGAAGGATGAATCCCTTCCATCCGAGCCCCCTCCATTCTTTCCTAACTTCATTGGTGAACCTTCCATCCATGATTTTGCATGTGTGTCTTCATCCACGGATGCACCCATTGTTGATCACTCGCAAGACTCACTAGATGTTGGTCCATCATTCAACAACGGAGAGGATAAGATATTCATTGAAAACCCACTTGATCTTTCATCTGTCTCTTCTAGAAACACAGAGGATGAGTTTGTTCATTTTTCATCTACCCCTCTATTTGATTCATTTGATCATGAGGATGCAGATGAAATCATTGATTTTTATAATCATGGTGGTGGTGGTGATCCATTTGTTTCTGTATTTGATCACGATCATGACTCTATCACAGTTGATCTTTTGAAGCCACCTATTTATGATGATCTACCTGATGATGAAGTTGAAATACCCAAGACAATCCAGGCACTTCAGCTCGAGTTGATGGTTATGTTAGTTCCTCGCTCTCTTGGGGTTAGTCTCACTTCTGATCAGGAAACTTTTAAATCACCCAAGGCTCCTCATCACTCATCTGTATACATTGAAGATCCATCTCACACATAGATCACATCTCCTCCACTCGAACTACACAATCCCATAGCTCATGCATTGGAGGAATCTTACATTGCAAGCGCACATGTACGGCGCAAGTTATCTTTGTTTCTTTCATTTGCTTGCATGTCTCAGTAAAGAGTGTACTTATGCTTCAAAGTTGCACACAGTGTCACACAACACTATGATAAGTCCACGGACTACTTGTCATGCACTTGCACTCACTTATGTCCTGTGGGCACTATCAAGTACGAAGTGTGGTTGTCTTCATTGTTATGTCTTTCTTGCTGGCTAGTTCACACAACTGGGTTTCTCATGGACCAAGCCTTCATCAACATGGGTCAACCAATGCGCTAATGGCTGCATTAGAAATATCAATTTACGTGATCAGGCCCATGCACAGTTAGAGTAGGAGTAGGAGTAGCGTTTTCTTTCATCCAGTTTTCTCGTATGCTAATTTTCTTACTCGCTTTGTTTGTTTACTTGCTTGCTTGTTCGTTTAAGTGTTTTTCTTTCATTTTCACTTCTTCTCTTGCTTTGCTTTGATGTTTGTTAATTTGCTTGTTTTTTTCGTAGGTTAGTTTCGCATGAAACCATGTATGACTCTTCAAGCAAGTTGGGTAAAGTAAAAGAGGGCTTGTACAACTATCAATACTTGGTTATCTATCATATTGCCTCTGTATGAAGAGCTTGTTAATTTTAGTCCATGATACATCGAAGGAAAATATGTACCGTTCGAAGTGAACCTTACGAAAACACAACGCTTGCGCGCTAACTAGTTTCACCTTCTCTAATCGGTTGTTTTTGGGTTAACCCTTGTCAGCTCATTCAAGTAGAGTAAGGTGAGGGGGAAAACCTTAACAAGAACATCAGAGATACAATAAACTACTTCTCTACTGGAACAACCTCTTATGATCTCAATAAGTTGGGATCCCTCTTCCACCTTTGAAATGAATAAGTGCTATGCACAGTGATGAAAAATGAAAAAATGAAAAGTCAAAAAATTCAAAACGAAAATAAGGCAAAAGAAGAGAAGGGCTTCCTATGAAG
The DNA here is from genome assembly GCA_031772625.1 of Pinus tabuliformis. Taxonomy (NCBI): domain Eukaryota; kingdom Viridiplantae; phylum Streptophyta; class Pinopsida; order Pinales; family Pinaceae; genus Pinus; species Pinus tabuliformis. The sequence goes on along the minus strand of CM062819.1, from coordinate 190,463,578 downwards.
GGAGGTGATGCAAGTAACTCTACCAAGGTATTGACCAGGCTCATTGGTAGCAGAGCCATGCTTGTGTTCCTATGTGACTCCACTAGGGTATTGTCTAGTTCTGTTGGCAGTGGAGAAACACCAAAGATGAAACTAAGACTCTGACAACTATATTTCTTGTGCACCTATATACCCCTCATCCCCAATCGAAACAACTCTGTATCCTTGGCTTGGAATGTGTGTCAATTGACCAAAAGTTTGGCAGATGCTACATCTTACAATCAAGCTAGTGTGAAACCAAGATGAGCTAAGAATTGAACAATACTTCCGGAGGTGTTAGACTTGCTTTTCATGAACAAGGTCCATTCAAAGAGTTGGATTTCTACCAGTGTGTCACTAAGTGTTGTAGCAGATACAACCACCCTCCAAAATTTTTCCTTAGCCCATTTTGGAGCCTCCCTACCAACTTTTCACAGAAGCTCACCTTGCTTCATCAAGTTCACAAGCTTCAGTGTTTTTCTTGCACAAAGGCAATCTCTTAATCACGGCTTGATCCATTTCCCTCATAGGGTGTTCACCCGGACTTGGTCCAGCTGCAGGCTGAGCAACTTCCCCAAGAAAATTGTGCATTTATGGAGGGAAACCAACCTTCCCTCCAGAAATTGCACAATCCTGTCTGGTAGCCTGCTGGGCTCCAAGATTGCGCAATCCTGCTAGTCAACACTCCAAGCAGGAATTGTGCAATTTTCCCCAGCAGAGATGCTCAACCCAGAATTTGTGCAAATCTGGGCAGCAGTCAGTTGCTCTGCCCAGAAATTGTGTGGATCTCCTGGGCAGCCAACCCAGCTCCTAGCCAGAAATGGGCAATTTCTCCCAGCAGTCGAGCAGTCTCTTGCATGTGCAGCTCAGTTGATTGGTTCCCTCCGAGACCGAGCAAAACTGACTTACATGCATGAGCTTCTTCTCCCAAGGTAGCATGCAAAGGCATCCCCTGTTTCAGGGATCTATGTTTAGCAATTGGAGGTTACATGTAAGGACCATTTTGGAAACCTCCCACCAAGTGTCGCTTTCCCTAGATTTGTGGCATGTGTGTGAGAACTTCAATGTTATCAAAACTCATCAATTGTATGTTGCAGAGCTCATTCCTCACATCAACCTTGCAGCTCTGACATCCCACATCACATCTAGGAGCTATCGACACATTCCGCTCAGCTATTTTGGGGTAAGCCCGCTTTCCATGACTTGTGTTGCATTTCTGTCGCTTTTTGGGTTTTCTCTTGTATGAGTACTATTTTCTTGTTTTCTTTAAACGCTTGCTGTCATTTACATGTATATTAGCTTTTCCTAGCATTGTTTTATTTTTCGTTGCTATCTCACTGGTGTCACATGCATGAAACTATTTTTCACAAATGGTCGCCGCTTCAGTGACTCGCCTCACCCACATGCATGTTGTTCCATTTTCTAAATCTGTCATTTGTCATTTGCACGCATGATCATTCGCTTATGCTTACACTCGGTATCACCATGCATTCGCACTCACATTCATTTTCTGTTGCCCATCGGAGAGTCTAGGCAACCTTGGCCTGGACTCTGCCTCACCAAGAGCCTCACCAAGACAACATTGCACAATCTTGAGAGGGAAGGCTCTGCCTTCCTCTCTAGAAATGCGCACTTTTTCCTAGCAATTGTTCCCTAGGCCTTCTTTGCGGAATCCTGAGGGACAGTGACTGCTAGCCAAGAAAATTGTGTAATGCAGTAATTGAGCCTACAACCATTGCCAACTGAGATATCGCATTGCGCAATTCCAGAAGTCAGAAGACAGACTGGACTGTGCATTGCGCAGTTCCAACAATCAGTCAATCTCCCAGCATCCCAAACTATGCCTTATGCAGTCTTGGCAGTTAATCTCCCGACCTCTTAATCGAAATTGTGCAACCTTCCTTATCAATCACACAGGTATGTTGCAAGTCAATTCTGAAGTTCATTTTGGTTTTTGACTGACAGATTGCTTTCCATGAGTGTTGCCATGTCTCCAGGTATTGCAGGTGTTCATCTTCCTCTCAGCAGTGTAGGTACCATGGTTTCAAGAGAGCAGATTCAAAGACACCATTTAGAGCACACTTGGGGATGTAGTCGATTAAACATCTATGAGCTTGCCTACTCACGAAGAAAACAAGATTTTCATAGACAAGAAAATTAAGATATCATAGCAAGAAACATCATGAATAGCAGCAGAAGGAAGCATACCAAATGCAATGAATGCAACGAACACAACGAATGTAGCAAACACAGCGAATGAAGCGAATGCAATGAATGCAAGAGGAAGGTTTTTGACAACACAGAGGTGGAACAAAGTTGCAAGATCAAGAAGATCCCCTGATGATGAAAACAACTCTGGAGACTCAGTCTATGAGGTGAGGGCGCGACATGGAGATAGCGTGAAGACAGAGAATGGAACAAATAAGGAGTTGCATATGCTAAAGCAACAACTCAAGGAAGAACATGAATCTGCATAGACAGACGAATGAGTTGTAGCAGGAACAGCAACAACAGTGGGTGCAACATGCACTCACAGATGAAACTACACATGTACAAGTTAAAGATCCATTCCAACAGCTGGCATGGAGCAAACATGGTGAGCAGTCTTGTTGGACGCATGCAAAAGATTCAGCAGCATGCATGTCATTGTGTGCACACATGCAATCCAACCCATTCAACACACTCACCAAGGCGAAGACAAGAAGCATGTCCAACTGGATCTGAACATTTACCTCGACAAGTTGATGCGCATGACCACTAGCACACACTTGAATATCAGCAGGACATTATGCATCAATGTGTTGTCATTTCAGCTACACCTAATAAGACCATGCATATGTTAGCAGACGAGTTGGATGAAGGAGCCGAACCAATGCACCACTTGCAACGGAGGCAAGAGTTTGCTTCAACAAGATGTCACCATGAGGTGCATGCACGCCATCACGGACGACCAAGATTGGCATCAACTCACCACCTTTACCATCACAATCATGTCAAAGAGTTGGTCTCATTGCAGTAGATCGATTGTCAGTGATGTCTTGCATGGCTTTCTCAAGCCATGTTGTCTCACATGAGTACATGTGCATTGTAATGTTGAGTCATGTCAAGTGTAAGTAAAGTGTCAATAGTTGGATGTAACAGTCATAGAGTAGGTGAAGATTCATGAGGATAGTTGAACTGTCACAAAGGGGAATGTCAAGGGTCACCCCACCCTTTTCTATAAATAGTCCCTCATAACTCATTGTAAGGGCTTTTGGTCAACTAAGCTTTTGATAATTCTATCTTGGAGAAAGCTTGGACAGTATTGTAATGCACCTTGGCTTTTCCACTGCACGAAGCTAGTTCATCTCTTTGGAGGAGCAGGCGGACATGGTTGTAACGTTCCACTGTTGGGGCTAGCAAGTTTACATGGATCTATTGTATGATTGGGACTTACACTTCTTTATATAATAAGAGAAAGGGCATTTTCATGCATATGTTTTTATTGTAGTTGGACTGCTCCAGTTGCTTAGCAATATATGTTATTTAACTTATATAGTTTCATATGAACTCGTTCGTATGTGATTATATGAATCTTGTTGCAAATGTATTGTTGCTTTAACCATCACTTTGGATTTCCGACTGATCTTCTTTCCATTTTGTGATGCATCTTTGCTTGTGTGTTCCCTTCTTAGCTAAGTGTTGCTACAGGTTGCCAAGGGGCACACTCATCTCACCCCCCATGTGTTAGAACCTCTCATTCACCTTCCTTGACTCACTACAATGGTCACACCCTTGCTACTGACAGAGTTATCTTACTTGCCTTTGTTCAACATCGCGGTCAAGGCATTACCTTATGACCCACTGTTGGGAGTCCTACACCAAATAGCTTGAGGTATAATTGGGAGTTCTTACCAGCGAGATCCCCTTGACATGTTGGCAGGACCAGCACAGTCAACATAGTGTCCCTTTTAAAATTTAGAAATATATATTAAAAAAAACTTCAGATTTAATAAAAAACAAAAATGATTATACATGTTTGTTTGTTTAATTAAAGTATTATAAAACATAAACAATCACAATATTAGTGGTCATAATAAGGAGAAGTGATAAAAATATTCCCCTCACTCTCAACCATGTGTCCTTTTTAATATATATATATATTAAAAAAAAAAACTTCAGTTTTAATAAAAAAACAAAAATAAATATACATGTTTGGTTTGTTTGATTAAAGTATTATAAAACATCAATAATCTCACTATTAGTGGTCATACTAAGGAGAAGTGATAAAAATATTTAGCTCACTCTCAACCATAAATAAAATATTTCACGTAGGATATAATAAAAATAAAAAAGGCAAAATGAATATACATGTTTTGTTTGTTTAACTAAAAGTATAATAAAATATCAATAATCTCTTTTTTTTTTATCCAGTAAGAGTGGTACCTTCCATTAATCGAGAAAATTACATAATGTACATAAAGTATGGGGTTAAGAACAACAACACCAGCCCTATGGATGTTGGGCAGACACAACCCCTTACCTAACTCAAAAAACCTACAAAAGGATTGACTCTCTTAACCAGCGCTCAAAGCAACACTTAAGAACCCTGCCTTCTTAACCCGAAAGAGAAAAATAAAGGGTTTTAAAGTCCTTTCGGGACCGCTGAAAGACAAAAGTTTCGAGCCTCGAAGAACCCGAAAGCCTTTGAAGTCGAGGGCCCACAAATCCTATGACCCTTAGTGCAACAATATGTGACTAAAAACAAGCATTAAGCTTTGGTTTACTTAGCAGCCCGAAAACCAAGCGATCCAGTCCTCATAGATCCAATGGTTAAGATTGATTTCGGGTCACCAACTTGCCCGTTCCTTAAATTTTCTTACGGACCCGATGAGAAGCCAAAACCACCATTCTAAACAATTTTGGGTCCGGTTTAGGGTTAACCGTCTATAATCTTGATGGCCCAAATACCATGCGATCCAACCTTCGTAGATCTGATGGTCCTAAGCCGATTTCGGGCCGGTAACATGCCCACTCAATAATTTCTCATTCGGACCCGATGAGTGGCATTAACCATTGCTCTAAAGTATTTTGGGTCCATTTGAAGGTTTATCTTCCGAGCATTTATCTTCCCTAAATCTATTGGATGCCGGATTTCATTGCAATCGTTGGTCGAATGCTTGTCAACCTGCCCGCAGTATACCCCTTGTATCTTCTCTGTGATTGGTTCACTTTCCTCTGTCTCCATAGGTCAATTACTGCTTATATTTCATAGATTGATAATGCTCCATGTCTTCGCTCACCTGTCTATTACAGTCCTCCCACAAATTTCCTGAGGGTGTCGACTCCCAAGCATATCTTCTGTTGTTTCTAGTGCAGAGCACTCCTTCATTTGCCAGACGATCCACTAACCTATTGGCTGTTTTGCGCACGTGAACAAATCTGAGTGTTCTCAGGGTTCTCAGGTGGGATTGTATTCATTGGTAGACCTGCAGTAACCGCCAGTGCTTTGAAACTTTTTCTGGTGTTGTGCCATTGCCTATCTTCTTGACTGAATTGATTATCAATTCAGAGTCTACTTCTATGATGGCATTGTGTAAATTGGAGTTAATAAAGATTTTCAGGCATTGCTCTAAGGCCATAAGTTCCGCCATGTTATTAGTGGCCTTCCCCAAATGACTATGAAAGATGATTTTTATGTAACACTGCTCATCTCTTATAAGTCCGCCATAACCAACCACCCCAGGGTTTCCTTTAGAGGCCCCATCTATATTGAATTTCAAAAACCCCTGAGGAGGCGGTTGCCAGAAATCCTTTCCCATTGTTATGTTTCTTACTATCATGCTTATGCCCTGGGGGCAGGTAACTGGAGACCCAATTGAAAGAGTATCTGAGCCTCCTGCCTTAGAGGAGGGTTCTCAAGGGGTTTCTTTAGAAGGGTGCTCACAGTTTCTTTGAGCTGTCTTATAATCTGAGCTATGATGTTCTGGGTTGAGCCAATTTTGTTCTTGAAAATCCTATTATTGCATTATTTCTAGACATCCCAGATCAAAAACCTGGTATTAGAGTCTAGGATTTGTTGATTATTTCATTTTCTAAGAAGTCTTTCCTCCAGTTCTTCAAAGTGCCATTGATACTATATTCGTCCCTGTCGGTTTGTCTGAAGATTGAGGCAACCCAATTCCACAAGGCAGAGGTGAATGGGCAGAGGTTGAGTAGGTGATCCATTGTTTCTTCTTGTAGACCACATAACTGGCATCTATATGGACCATCTAAACCTCTTTTTCTAAGATTTTCCCAAGTCATAATTTTTTATGTTGCACCAACCACATGAACAGTTTGATTTTCATACTGTGCGGGTTCTGCCATATGTCCTTCCATGTCTTATCAGGGTTTGGAAAGTCAAGCCCAATGGCAATTCTTTTGGCTTCTTTGAGGTTTAAGTTTCCTTCGTTGTTTCTCCCCCATCTTAGTTGGTCAGACGAAGCTGAAGTCAAAATATTTCTTTGTTCCAAGATCATTGCGAGAGCTTCTGCCTGGGCCTTCAAAGGGGTCTCTTCATTGTAAATTAGGTCCTTCCATGTTCTCCATTTTCCCTTGTTCCTTGTCTGATCCCAGAAGTCACTTACCCTGAATAAACCTTTATTGTCAGTGTCATTCTTGAGAATGGCTAGTTCTTCTCTACACAGGTTAGGTTCCTGCTGCCAGTTATCCTCCCAGAACCAAGCTATGTTTCCATCTCTGATCTCCCAGAAACTATGCTTCTGTACTATGGCTCTATTCTCCCAAGCATTGTTCCAAATGTGGGAGCCCTTGATGAGCCCCGTCATCTGAATCAGATCCCTATCTTGCCAGTTATTTGCATACTTCTGTTTCTAGAGCTTGGCCCAAGGGGTTCTCGTTTCCTTTAGCCATCTCCACCAAAGTTTAGCCCCCAAGACTTTTCTTAGGGTTTCCGGGTTGTGAAGTCCCAAACCTCCATGGGTCTTGGGTTTACAAAGCTTTTCCCAAGCTACCAAAGCCCATTTCTTTTTCTCTTCCCCTTTGCCCCAAAGAAAATCTCTCTGGATGTTCCTGATATGCTGTATAACTCCTTTAGGAGCAGGAAGAGCTGAAAACATAAAGATGGGAATGGTTTGCAGGACAACCTTTGTAAGCACTAGCCTTCCTGCTAAATTCAAAGATCTTCTTGTCCATTTCCTGATCTTGTCCTGCAGTTTATTAGTCACTGCCTCCCACACTTCCTTGCTCAGGGGTTTGTCAGTGAGAGGTACTCCCAGATATTTGGAGGGTAGTTGATCTCTTTGAAAGCCGAGGATTCTGGAGAGATTTATTTGAATATCAATGTCAGTATTAAAAAAGAAAATTTTTGATTTGGTAAGACTTACCTCTGTGCAGCGGCCATAGCAAAATCGTTCAGGATGTGTTTGAAAGCTTTAGCTTCCTTGACTGTGGGAGTACCCTGCAACATGGTATCATCCACAAATTGTTGATGAGTCAAGGTGTCCCCATTCAGGGTTAGTTTGAGACCCTAGATTCTTCCTTCTGCATTAGCTGATTTGATTGCTTTGCCTAATCCTTCCATCATGAGAATAAAGAGGAAGGGGGAGAGCAGATCTCCTTGTCTGAGGCCTCTCGAGGGCCTAAAGGTTCTGGATGGGGAGCCATTAAGAAGGATATAAAAACTAGTTGTGGTGACAAGGGCCATAACCCATCTTATCCAATTATGGTCGAAGCCATACGCTTTTAGTACTTCCCTGATGTACGACCAGCTTAGCTTGTCATAAGCTTTGGCTAGGTCAAGATGTATGATCATGCCCACTTTCTTATTGCTCTTAAGAGAATGAACCACCTCGTGAGCTTGAATGATGTTATTTAGAATTTGTCTTCCTTCCACATATCCAGTTTTCTCCTCAGATACAAGAGTAGGAAGAAGGGGCTTGAGTCTGTTTGCAATTACCTTAGAAATAATTTTGTACACCACATTGCATAAAGCTATGGGTCTGAATCTATCTGGTGTCATATCTTTTTCCTGCTTTGGAATCAAAGCTATGAAAGATGCATTAAGCACCCTCAAAACTGTTTTGGAACCTCTCGAGTCCTCCACAACATCAAGGATGTCTTGTTTGACTATTTCCTAGCATGCTTTGAAGAAGTCTACATTGAACCCATCCGGGCCTGGAGCCTTCCCATTTTGCATCTCTTTGATAACTTCATTGACCTCCTCTTCAGTCACTGGCCTGTTTAGATTGTAATTGTCTTCCCTAGTTACAAGTTTTGGAATATACTTTGTGAAATTATTGATAAATAGTGATCTGTCTAAGAGTGGCTCCTCAGCTATATTTTGGAAATGTTGAACCAGAGCCGATTCCATTTCTTTGTGGGTGTTGAGCTCTTTTACTTGAGTGTCTCTGAGTTTTGAAATCCTGTTATGTACCCTGTGAGCCACAATAGACTTGTGAAAAAACTTTGTATTTCTTTCCCCTTCTTTTATCCATTGCACTCTCGATTTCTGTCTCCAAAATGTCTCCTCTTGCTGACATCTATTTTCCCATTCCTGTTGAAGAGAGTCAGCTTGCATTTTCCTTTCCTCGGTAAAGCCATCTGTGATAAGGATCTGATTAATTCCATGTAGTTTCTGTTCAACTTCTCTTTTGGCTTTGAAAATATTGCCAAATTCATTTTTGTTCCATTCTTTAAGCCTGCGTTTGATGTGTTTCAGTCTCTGTTGTAGTAGGAACATCTTTGTGCCTTGAACAGGCATGTCTTCCACCCACCATTTTCTCATGTTACTGATGAAGTTAGGGTGAGTGAGCCAGACATTTTCAAACCTAAAAGGCTTGTTCCTCGAAGTGCCTATGAACAAAGCTTCAAGCTGGATTGGCCAGTGATTCGAGCCTCCAAAAGGAAGGATTAATGCAGTCAAGTCAAGGCCAGTGAGAATGAGGTCCTCTGAGATTATGAATCTGTCTAGTTTAGAGGCAACTTGAGAAGCCCCTCCCCTCTTGTTGTTCCAGGTGAAGGTACCATTTATTGTCTCCGTATCCACTAGTCTCATGTCGTTTAGGAAGTTCTGGAAGGAAATGGAGTCCCTACCTAGTATTCTAGTCCCTCCTTTTTTTTTTGTGAGAGATTTTATCATGTTAAAGTCCCCTCCCAGAATCCAGGGCATAACAGGATGTCTCTCTCTCAGCTCCTCCAGTGAGGTGAGAAGCTTGAGTTTGTCTTCAAGTTTTTGAGGGCCATAGACATTTGTGATCATATATAGTTCCTTGTCACCCAAAGGTTGGATCACCATCGAAAGGTAGTTCCTGGATGCCTCAGCATCCAGGATTCCAAAGAGTGAGAATCCCTCATGTTGTGTTGTTTTCTTTAACTTCTAGATACTCGTACTTAATGAGCCATTTGTTATGTATCTCTCTGATTTTTTCTATTGAACATTTTGTTTCCTGGATAAATACCATATCTGGTTTTTCTTCTTTTATTCTATTGCTAAGATTTCGTTGTTTTCTCTTACTTCCTAGACCCCTAATGTTCCAGGTTGTGAGCTTCATTATGAAAGGTTTTTAAATGAGTATCTGATAAGTTCCTTCATCTTACCTAAGTTAATCATGAGTTTCCCGCACTCTGTCAATAGCTCATTATGTCCCTTCCTTCCTCTTTTCCTGCCTGGGTTCTTAGAGGAGTGTCCTGATGTTACCTCCATCGGTTTTACCCATATGTTTTCCTGGCTATCATGGTTCCTTTTGACCCCAAAACCCTTTGCTTGAGATCTCCAGAGGAAGAGTTGTTGCACTCTGTCAAACTCCTCTTGTGGTAGAGAGTCAACTCCTTTGGTGGTTCCCTGCTCCAGGAACTTTTCTAGATCAAGATTCTCCCTCTCAAGAATCTCCTGTAGTTCATGGTCCTTCATACCAACTTCACATGGGGTCATCTCTTGGTCCCCGCCAAGTTCCATGGTGCTTGGAAAATCCTCCTCTGGAATGTTGTTCTCAGGTATCTCCTCCATTCTGCCATCTTTTTCCTTCTCTACAGGATTATCCTCCAAAGCCTGGCTCGTTCCATTGTTCCCTCCTTCTTCTTCTAAAATCTTGAAACTGTTATGACTTGGTTGCTTATCCTCGTTAGCTTTCTTTTGATACTTTTTTCCTCCTTTCCCTTTGCCTCCTACCTTGGTAAAGCCTGCAGGATCTTTGCCTGTGTTGGTTTTAATATTGTCCATCAGTTTGTTTAGTGGGCAGTCTCTGAAGAGGTGTCTGTGTTCATGACACTTACGGCATCTGAATGGGACATGTTCATAGTCGACTGCCTGCACCCATTCTTCATCATAGACTTCTAGAATGATTTCATCCAGAAGTGCTCCCGATAGGTCCATTTCTACACATATGCGGGCAAAGGATGTGTATTTTCCTCGCAGAGTCGCATCTGATATTTTTAAAAAATGACCTAATTTATTGCCTATGGCTTTTAATGATTCTGGCAACCAGTAATCTAAAGGTAGGGAGTAGAGTCTTATCCATACCAGTACAGAAGTGAATGTCTCTCGTTCCGGGACGAAATTCATCACCCATGGTCACATGTAGAGGCCTGCAGCAACATAGAAATATGGTCCTCCTTCGAAGACTCTGTCTTTATCCTCAAGGTTTGTGAACACCACTGTAAAGAATCCCTTGGACCCAAGGTGAAGGTTTATGTCCCCCTTTGGTTTCCAGTGGTTTTTAATCCAAGCATTCAAAGCCTTCTCCGTTGGCCATATTCCCATAAATTTGCAAATAACTGCGTATGCCGCCATGTGATCCCTATGCACCTGTAGCGCTGGATCATTTAAAACAACCCTGGGTTTAATGGTTGACCTGGGTTTGCAGGGTCCTGTCACCATCTTGTGCTCAGCTTTCTGACTGTTGTCTCCTGTTCTCTTCTCCCTACTGACTTCCTCTTGATTCTCTTTTTGTTCATGAGATTTAATGTTTACCGGTTTTTTTGTGCTTATTTCCTCCATTTCTGCCTCCATTGGTTTCTTAAATAGATTCGAACCCGCTTCCTTGCCTCTGTTCGCAACTACCTGACTGTAGGAGGGAGTGGAGCTCCCCCCTCCTTTCCCCTCCATTGTTACCAACCCTAAAGTCCTGTTCCAAACCCTTGTTTAGCTTGCTCCCGTCGCTCCCGCACCTCCGGATTGACCTCCAAATTGGCTATTCATAAAATATCAATAATCTCACTATTCTCAACCATAAATAAATATTTCAATGTCCATATGAAACAACATAATATTATATAAACTTTATAGAGAAACAAGTGGTTAAAAGTTTAAAATGAACTATATTTACATTGAAAACCTTTTTTTTCATATATAGTTAAAACATTTTAAACTAGTCTCACTCTTTTATGCCCATGTAAATTTTGACTCATTCTATATGGGTTAATCGATGTATATGAAACAACATAATATTATATAAACTTTATAAAGAAATGAAGTAGTTAAAATTTTAAAATGAACTATATTTACATTGAAAACTATTTTTTTTATATAGTTAAAACATTTTAAACTAGTCTCACTCTTTTATGCCCAAGTAAATTTTGACTCAGTCTATATGGGTTAATAATTATTATTATTATTATCCAATTTTAATTTGACCTCATACTCTACCCCCTCTAGTTTTGAACCTGTGACCTCTTATGAGGAAAGAGATGCTCTTAACCATTAGGCCCACTCAACCTATATAAGGTAGGATACTTAGTATTATTAACATAGCTTATTAATAATGCTAGAAGCCCAATGCCAACATCTTCTTTTGTTTCCTTTCAATCTTTAATTTATGTGCTGATCCGAATTGGATCCTTAAACACTCTTAAAGTTCCCTGAACTTTGTAAAAGTCATACCAAAGTTTCAAAGTATTATGGATGTCGAAGCTTATCAGAAATTACCTCTGAACAATTTGTGGTCAGCACGGAACAACGAGGACCCTCAGTCAAAGTGCACAGACCGTTGGCGCATGGTGACTGTGCACTGGCACAAATTGACAAACGGGAGGTCAAATCCAAAAACAGAGGCAGTTTCTGATATGTGATCGCGGGGCGTCCCCCTCAGTGAAGGAAAGCCCCCAAGAGATCGGTCACGAGGAAAAGCATAAAACCGTACGGAAATCTCCGATTCTGTCAGAAGGCAAGGCCCACGCTAAAACTAGCAGGATATCAGAAGGGATTCAAGCAGTAAGCGGGTTTGACCGAGTCCCATCTGATGCCATACACTGGGTGACACGCGTCCAGCGGATGAGAACGAAAACTGCTCACATCATGCGGGTAAAGGTCATGCTACTTACCCGTGCGATATGGACAGAGACCGTAGGATCTGGAGGCTCCAGATCAATGGCGGAGAAATGATCCGATGGATGACTGGATTCGACAGGGAAATACGCTGAGTCATATAAGATTTGAGGTTCGTCATGACCGATAAGTTGGCAGAGGAATCAATTTCATGGGCAATCTTGGAGCAATGGAAATAACAACCGTTCAAAGAGAACTGACACTCACTTTGTGAGAAAACAAGTGGCCACCTCTCTGTGAAGCGTTACACAGTGATGATGACGCAGAGCAGGGGAATTCAAGTGGACAAAGGCAAGAGATCCAGAGAGTCGGGAAGAGGAAACAAGCAGTCAGGGAGTAGATTGGCTTTAAGCCATGGACAGACAAAGAGTAAAGGAAGTAGAGAAAGAGAAGCAGAAAGCCGAAAGGCAAGAAAGAAGTGAATTTCAAAGAACAGAGAAGTCAAGCTAACCTGCAGAGCAAAGGTAGCATCGAGCAGACAGAGACAGAGAGAGTTCGAGAGTCTGTGAACTCCAGAGAAGGCTTGAGAGGTTCAAGCAACTCCTCTGTGTATACCTGTCAGGTATTGAGTACCAAATTGGACTCATACCACTAAGACCAGTTGAGGTCGAGATTCAGTAAGGGGAGTCTGTGTACTCTAGAGACTTGGGGAATCCAAGTACAATCCTACTGATCATCATCTGTTAAAGTGAGACTCAAATTGAGCTCCTTATTGTAAAAACTCTGCTTTAAGACACAATAGAAAGGCCACCACTGAAGGCTAGACCAGGAGATGTAGCCCAGGAGGATTGGGTGAAATCCTTATTAAATTTGTTGTGTTTATGTGTTTGCTTACTATGTTCTCTTACTATTTCAGTGTCTATGTATTTCACAATCTTATCGATCCGTTGCATAAAATAACATAGGCACACCCCAGCACTTGAGTCTATAATACCTTCATTATTTATCTAAGGTCATTTACGGGTGATTTCAGATCAAGTGGTATCAGAGCTCTAGGTTGTTAAGGTTAGACAAGCTTGTGCGGTATTTTGTTATTGAATGCTAACTAGATCAAAGCTTAAATTAGGAGAAGGAGAGTTGGTTGAAACTAACCCGGAAATTGGAAGAGTCTATCCTCAGCGGAAAATGTCATAAAAAAGTTCCTTGGGACCAGACCCCTAATTTAAAGATAGTTTCCTAGCCATGAGTTCCATGGTAGAGGAAATGTATAGGGACTTTAGGAAACATAAAGATGAAGATTCATCAGGCTCTAAACAAGATAAAGGAGAAGAAGAGTCTCTCCTCCATGACCACTCAAAAGGCAAAGGGAAAGAAGAAAACTTTCTCACACCTCCTAATAGCCTTGAACATAAAAAGAAGACATCTTTGATTAAATTAGATGTTAAATTTGATTTACCAATATATGATGGAGAGTTGAATGCAGAGAAGTTGGATAATTGGATCAGAAAAATTGATGTTTATTGTAGAGTGAAGAGTATTGACTCAGACAAGAGTAAGATTCAGCTGGCCAGCCTATGCCTCGAAGGCACTGCCTTAGTATGGTGGGAAGGCACGAGACAAGCTGACATGAAGAAACATGGTAAGATTCTTTCCGTCTGGAGTGAATTTGTTTCTAAAATCAAAAAGCAATTCTATGCACTAGCTTACATGCAGCAAGCCATGATGAGCTAGCAAACTCTTCACCAATTGAAAGGGAAAAGTGTACAAGGTTACACCCAAGAATTTAGGAAAAGAGCTTTGATTCTAGGAATTTCATTAGACTCACCTGAGACTCTGTTGAAGTACATAGGTGGTCTACACAGCTACATGAGGCACACTATCCTCATGTTTAATCCCACTAGTATAGATGAGGTATTTGTTCAAGCTACGCATCTAGAAGCTAGAGGAAAGAATGGGAACCCAGAAGTTGGGGGATCATCCAAGCCCATTGCAAGCAAGAATAAGGAGAAAAGAAAACAGAAATGGAAAGAGAGGAAGGCCAACACTGCACAAAAAAGAAAGTCTTCATGCACTCAATGTAAGAAGGATGGGCATGATGATGAGCACTGTTGGATTCTACATCTGGAACTGAGACCTAAGAAGTTCGAGGGCAAGAAGAAGAAGACTGTTGTAGCTATTCAAAAATATTTGGGGTCGGACTCAGGAGATGAAACAACCATTACAGCCACAGGTATAAAAGGTTGTCTACTTTAGAGAATGTAGAAATCAAGAAGCAGGTGTAGGAGTTGCTCGAGAAGGGGTTCATTAGACCTAGCACATCACCATGTGGGTCTCCAATCGTTTTGGTGAAAAAGAAAGATGGCTCGTGGAGAATGTGCATTGATTACCGAGCACTGAATAAGATAACAATAAAAAATCGTTATCCCCTTCCTCGCATAGATGATCTATTAGATTAGTTGAAGGAAGTTGTTTATTTTTCCAAGTTAGACTTGCATAGTGGATATCATCAGGTCAGAGTTGTAGAACAAGATGCATGGAAGACTACTTTCAAAACAAAGCAGGGATTGTATGAGTGGCTGGTTATGCCTTTTGGCTTAACTAATGCTCCTGCTACTTTCATGAGAATAATGAATGATGTACTCAGACCTTTTCTTGATGATTTTGTTATTGTATATCTGGATGAAATTCTTATATTTAGAAAAACGTGGGAAGAATATTTAAAGCATGTTAAGCAGACACTAGATGTTTTGAAAAGAGAAAAACTTTATGTTAAACTCTCAAAATGTGAATTTGGCAAAACATCTTTGAATTATTTGGGACATATAGTATGGGGTGGTGAATTGAAGATAGATCCCTCTAAGGTGGCAGTCATTGTAAACTGACCTAAACCCAAATCTGCTACAGAAGTTAGAAGCTTCTTAGGAGCAGCAGAATATTGAAGAAAGTTCATTTCTAACTTTTCCTTAATTGTAGCTCCCTTGCATGCTTTAACAGGATTGAACAAGGCATTTTAGTGGGGAGGCAAACAGCAGAAAGCCTTCGACACCTTGAAAGAAAAGATTAGTACAACACCAGTATTAGCACTGCCTGATCTTCAAAGACCATTTGAGATCCAAATGGATGCCAATGACTATGCCATGGGCGCAGTGTTGATACAACATGGTAAACCCATATGTTATCATTCTGAAACATTTAATTCTACAGTAGTTAACTATCCCACATATGATAAAGAATTGTATGCATTAGTCCAAAGTGTGAAAAAGTGGAAACATTACTTAATGGGAAAAGAGACAGTTATACATACTGATCATCAACCACTTCAATATCTACACTCCCAAACTAAGTTGCAATAATCAAGACACTATAGATGGATGGGTTTTCTACAACAATTTCATTTAGTCATCAGATATAAAAAGGGCATACACAATAAAGTTGCAGATATGTTATCTAGACCAATTATAAACGCATCTACTATACTTAAGCATAACTCAGTATTGAATGAGAGCTACATTGAACAATATGCTCAAGATATAGATTTTAAAGATGTATATGCAACTTTAAGTCAAGGCAAACGAGTAGAAGAATTGGATTATCACATTAAGGACCAACTCTTCTATCATTGTGGGAAGCTATGCATTCCAAAAACCGAAAGATTAAAGATAATTCAAGAAGCATACACTTCTCTAATATCAGGTCACTTTGGGGTAAGTAAAACGGTTGCACAGCTGCAAAGATTTTGTTATTGGCTAAAAATGAATGAGATAGTTTCCAGATATGTAAGAGAGTGTACCATGTGTGCTAAAAGCAAGCCTAGCAATAGAAAACTAGGCTTGTACACTCCACTACCAGTTCCTTCTCATCCTTGGGAAAGTATTTCCATGGACTTTGTTGGAGGACTGCCTAAATCTAGGAAAGGTCATGACTATTTATATGTTGTTGTGGATAGGTTCAGCAAAATGTGTGTTTTGATACCTTGTAACAAACAAATTACAGCTGAACAAACTGCAAAGTTGTTCTTTCAGCATGTATGGGTTCATTTTGGATTACCCACTTCCATTGTATCTGATTGAGACACCCGATTTTTTCGGAAGTTTTGGTTGAGTTTGTGGGAACTGATGGACACCAAACTGAAGAAAAGCACAACCTTTCATCCACAAACAGATGGCCAGACAGAAGTGGTCAACAGGACAGTGATCCAGTTTCTCAGAGGCTATTGCAGCAAGCATCCCAAACTTTGGGATGAACATTTGTGTTATGTGCAACATGCTTACAACCGAGAAAAACATTCTTCCACACAGAGATCTCCTTTTGAGACCTGTTTTGGTTTCACACCAAGGTCTCCCTTGGATTTTGTCTTTGGTAAAGACATAGCAGTTGATGGACACAGTGATGTGGACAAGGAAACCAAGTTCATTGAACAAATCCAAGAGATTCACCAAGCAGTACAAGATCAACTGGAAAAGAGCCAAGCCAAATACAAGGCAAGGCATGACAAGCATCGGATGGAGCATAGTTTCCAAGTTGGTGATCAAGTTTCGTTGTATATCAGCAAAGACAGAATGCAAGGTGAAGGTAAAAAGATAAAGCCAATAAGATATGGACCTTTCAAGATACTTGAGAAAATTGGTGAGAATGCCTTTTGCCTTGGTGAGAATGCTTTTTGCCTTGATTTACCAGCTTACATGCACATCTACTCAGTCGTTAATGCAGAAAGCTTGAGACTATTTGAACCTGCATTAATTGAAGATCCCGAAGAGCAAATTCAATTCCCTTCTATTGATTATCTGTTACCTAAATATCTCAATGAATTGCAGGAAGACACAGTTCTAGACAGGAAGGTGAGGACGACGCGCAGGGGAGATGTTGGGTACCTCAGGATTGGATTCAAGGGTTTAAAGCCAAGCAGTGCTAAATGGATAGAGATCGGACAAGTGAGGCAGCTATACCCTCACTTAGTCGTTGCTTGAAAACCAACTTTTGGTGGTCCAAAAGCTTTTTCAGTGGGAAGGTTGTGATCCGAATTGGATCCTTAAACACTCTTAAAGTTCCCTGAACTCTGTAAAACTCATATCGAAGTTTCAAAGTATTATGGATGTCAAAGCTTATCAGAAATTACCTCTGAACAATGGAAATTTGTGGTCAGCAAGGAAAAACGAGGACCCTCGGTCAAAGCGCGCAGACCGTTGGCCCATGGTGACCGCGCACAAGCACAAATTGACAAACAGGAGGTCAAATCCAGAAACAGAGGCAGTTTCTAATACACGATTAATGCTAATCGTGTATCGCAGGGCATCCCCCTCAGTGAAGGAAAGTCCCCAAGCGCTTGGTCACAAGGAAAAGCATAAAACCGTACAAAAATCGCCGATTCCGTCAGAAGGCGGGTCCCACACTAAAATCGGCAGGATATCGGAAGGGCTTCAAGCGGTAAGTGGGTTCGACCGAGTCCCGCCCGATGCCATACACTGGGTGACACGCGTCTAGCGGATGAGAGAGAAAACCGCTCACATCGCGCGGGTAAAGGTCATGCTACTTACCCACGCGATATGGACAGAGACCATAGGATCTGGAGGCTCCAAATCAACGACGGAGAAATGATCCGATGGATGACCGGATTCGATGGGGAAATAGGCTGAGTCATATAAGATTTGAGGTTCGGCATGACCGATGAGTTGGCAGAGGAATCAGTTTCGCAGGCAATCTTGGAGCAATGGAAATAACGACCGTTCAAAGAGAACTGACACTTAGTTCGTGAGAAAACAAGTGGCCACCTCTCTGTGAAGCGTTACACAGTGATGATGACGCAGAGCAGGGGAATTCAAGCGAACAGAGGCAGGAGATCCAAAGAGCTGGGAAGCGGAAACGAACAGTCAGGGAGTAGATTGGCTTTAAGCCACGAACAGACAAAGAGTAAAGGAAGCAGAGAAAGAGAAGCAGAAAGCTGAAAGGCAAGAAAGAAGTGAATTGCAGAACAGAGAAGTCGAGCTGACCTGCAGAGCAAAGGCAGCATCGAGCAGACAGAGATAAAGAGAGTCCGAGAGTCTGTGAACTCCATAGAAGGCTTGAGAGGTTCAAGCAACTCCTCTGTGTATACCTATCAGGTATTGAGTACCAAATTGGACTCATACCACTGAGACCCGTTTAGGTAGAGATTCAGTAAGGGGAGTTTGTGTACTCTAAAGACTTGGGTAATCCAAGTACAATCCTACTGATCATCATCTGTTAAAGTGAGACTCAAATTGAGCTCCTTATTGTAAAAACTAAGCTTTAAGACACAATAGAAAGGCCACCACTGAAGGCTGGACCAGGAGACGTAGCCTAGGAGGATTGGGTGAACTCCTTATTAAATTTGTTGTGTTTATGTGTTTTCTTACTATGTTCTCTTATTGTTTCAGTGTCTGTGTATTTCGCAATCTTATCGATCCGTTGCATAAAATAACATAGGCACACCCCAGCACTTGAGTCTGTAATACCTTCATTATTTCTCTGAGGTCATTTACGGGTGATTTCAAATCATGTGCAATTTTAAATTATCAAATGCTATTAAAAAGTTAATAATGAATTTTATAACTAAATGTTCTCTAAAAAAAAATAGTTTAATTATTAAATGTTTTTATTTTGTAAAATATATTTTTTTATTTAAAATTTGATAGAAATTTTTTAAAATTAGAAATTTGAATTAGGCTATCTCTCCAATCTTAATACTTCATCATTTTTCATAATTTTAAATTCATTTATACATTTTAAATAATAAAAAATCAATATCATCTAAATTTATATCATCATTTTTTTTAAATAAACACTAATAAAACATAATATCATCCAAATTTATACCATCAATTTTTTTGTTAAAAAAAAAAAAACCATTTAATAATTAAATGAGACCAAAATACTTTTATAAACAATTATCTCCAGTTATATAATTTTCCATATAGTATAATCAAAATAAAATTTAAACAAAATTTATTCAACTAATATTCGAGCAAATTTCATTTTTTATATTTGATATGGAAGCCCTCATGTTACTTAAATAAGAATTTCATAACTTGAGAAAGGGAAAAAATCGTTTTATATATTTGAAAAATAATCCCTCATATCTTTTCAGGTTAAAGTAGAGTTTTATGACCCGTCAAGGTGCCTAGAATTCTATGAGTTGTTAAAGTGCGGATGACTTAATGTTTACTAAAAATGTGTTTTTATACCAATTAAAAATTAATAACTTTACAAATTCAAAATTCAATATTAAGTTATTCAATTGAATAGGATAATCAAAGTTGGAATTTGGATTCTTTTTTATTAGGTAGATAAAAAATTTGTTTTTAGTGAGATTTTTTGGAAGTTTTTCTGGTGGGTTTTTTTGGTTTAATTTCTCTAAAATCTAGTTAGAATTTATTGAAATTACAAGCTTGATGGGTAACCCCTACACAATCAAAGTGCCCTAATTTCTCTAAAATCTAGCAGGAATTTCTTGAAATCACAAGCTTGATCGGTAACCCCTACATAATCAAAGTGCCCTAGGGGTTTTTCAGAGTGTTGAATCTATATATACAGTCAAGAAACCAATTTAAATAAGACAAATCAAGATGTCACCTCGAATTTTTCCGTAGGATTTCAGCATCGGAAAGTCCAAAAAGTCGCACTAAAGACAACTCCAATTTTTTTTTTTTACGTTTTGGATCTTTATACTGCCCATCAAGGAATGTTTTGTTTAAAATTTTGCCCTTCAAGAATGATGTTTTGATAGTAAATTAACCCTTCACTAGTAAAGCTTTGATTAAAAAACTACCTTTCAATAACACAATGAGGTTAAAATTTTTCACATATTTATCATAAGAAAAAAACCAAAATTACCATGACACACGAATGACTTATTGAATCCAGAATATTATTGTTTCTTTATAATTGGGGTTTGTGGCATATGAATTTCCAAATGAGAGTTGAGATGCATTTCAGTTAATTCAAAAACAACATCAAAAAGTTTGAAAATTCAACTTAGATGAAATATTATAACTAAAGAAATCCTCATATCATTCAAACAAAATGACAAAGGTAATACTACACATCCATGGACCTTCAATAATCAATGACATATTTATTCTCTTGAAAAAAATTGAAAAATATTTTTGTCAAATTTGAGTAGCAAGGCGATCTCATCCTTAGTGCTTCTAAGACTTCTTAATTCAAGCCATAACCATAGTTTCCATGGGGAACTACCTATAAGATAACCTAACTTGATCTAGTGCCTAAGCCATTGCCTAAGCCATCACAAACAATAATTTATTCAGTGACATAAATTTCAATATAATTTTACCAAATAAAAAGTTATTACTTTGTGGAATACTTTCAAGACAAACTTCCAATAAACCTTTGGTGTTACCATGGTTATTATCGTTAAAAACAACAATAATAAAACTTTTATAAAAATAATGTGAATGGAATCCAAATGACCCCTCTAACCTTATGATGTTCATCGACCAAAGATCATCAACCAAAGGATAATAATAAAAACTATCAACATGGGAGAACGCTAGACTACATCACTAGTAGGCTTGATTAATAAAGAAAAATAATTTTAAAAAATCAAAATTATAAATTATAACAAACATTTATCTATTAAATTAAGTTGTTAAAGCACAAAAAAAAAATATTTAAAATATACATCTTTATTGAAATGAAATTATTAATGTGATTTAATGTATTCCATTAAAATATACTTTACATATATTGAGGCTGCTTTGAACCCAAACGAAGAAAGAAGAAACACAGGTCCGTAATGGGCCTCCTTTCCGTAGAATTCATATATTACTAAAAAAAAAAATACGGGACCGATATTTCTCATGGTTTTAGCTGGGGTCATGGTGAAACATAACTATTGCAAAAGATGCCTAGAGCAAAGCACCCATTAGCCCTTTGCGTAGAGTTTAATAAAAATCAAAACAAACAGTAATGTAAAAGTTTTAAATGCATTTAATGGGAAAAATGGCCCATATGCCCCTCAAATTCCAACCCGTGATGATAACGATCTCTCAACTAGGGAAAACGACGTAGTTCTATAATCTGAAAATTACGGAAGAATCTGTAAATTAAGATTGTGATGGTTGAAAATTTCGCTTTAAATGTTTAGTCGGATCTGTAAAATCATCCCCAAAAAGTTCCGTGGAACAGCAAGCTGTAACGATTGAACATAAGTGGTTTCATTTTTTTCATCCAAAAAGGCTAGTTTAGTCGAGTCTAGTCTAGTCTCGTTACCATCAATATCAATCTCCTTTAATCTCCTTTTAACAAACATGTGAAAAATATCAATTCTAAAAAAAATAATTCATAAAAGCAGATATTAAAAAACAATTAAATGATACTTATTATTTTTATTTAAAATAAATAATGAAAGAGCCAATTACTTATCATTAATTACATAAAAAAATATTTTAATATCATATAAAAATAAAATAAAATAAATATTTATAATATTTAAGTGTGACTGTATTATTTAATATATAATATAGAAAAAAATTAAATATCATCAAAGATATATATAATATTTTCATTAAAACTTTGTTCAGAAATTAAATATTATTTAGATTGTAATTATTATTTTATTTTAAAATTATTTTTTTATTAGTTTAAAATATTTATTTTTTTTAATTAAAAAAATAAATTAACAATCAAAAATATATACACAATAACGGCGGCAGCGGATAACGTCTATTGAGATCAAATTTTAGTTTATCGGACCTAAAAAAACAAATTATTTAGTTGTATTTAAGATTTTAGTTGGTCTATTGATGATGATGATGGTGGTGGTGGTGGTGGTGGTGGTTAACGTCTATTGAGATCAAACTTTGGTCTATCGGACCTAAAAAAACAAATTATTTAGTTGTATTTAAGATTTTATTCCTATGCTCAAAAAGCTTGGAGAGAAGCCTTCCAAGCTCACTGTAATTTTGACAACGTAAAAGGCTAGGAAGGTCAGAATTGTAACAAAGATTTTGAAACTGAGATCTAATGTGGTTGTACGCGGGGCACTCTAAGAGGAAGTGATTTTCATCATCGATGTTCGTATTCTCACAGAGATGGCAGAACCTTTCCATCCATGGTGTTTTAGGAACTGCCCAACGACCCGTTTCACTATGGAGCTCATGAGAGTTCGTTCTAATCTTGGTTATATTAATTTTCTTCTTTGAGCTAGTTAAAACAGAGAGATACTTTTGATCTTCTAGGGTGGGGTTAATGACCTCCTTATAATATCTTAATTTTCTTTTAGCTACTAAATCTTTCTCAGACCACATTTTTTCTTTGAACTTAGAAGTAACAATATTTTTAATGTTATTAATGTTTTACAATGCAACATTCCCGTCGATCTCCCAATGGTTTAACTAGGCCCTAGTGTCTTTATACCAGCCTCACTTGAGCCTTAGGTGGTTTTGGCTGGAATTTAAAGCTAGTTTAGGAAGTCTATGGTCTCCTATGTTATTGAGTTTGTGCTTGTACAACAGAAGCCTAGTCATAGCTAGGCTCTCGATAGGGGAAAGACCCACTTCTATAAAGAGAATAGGATAGGGTCTATTGCTTTTAATTTTGAGGTTATACGTTATAAAATGCTTCTAGATTTGCTCAACCTTTCTCCAGGATTCTCTAGAGATGCTACAACCCCAAACAGCACATCCATATAAGATAACTGGAGTGACTAAAGTTTCAAAGAGGAACTTCTTTCTATCCCACATTACGAGGTTTGTTGTTTTACAATTATTTTCAAGACCAAAATAAGCTTTCCACCCCCTATTAATCCTTTTCTCAATGCTATAGTTCCAGTTGAGCTTGTGATGAATATCAATTCCTAGCTACTTGTAGGAAGACACTTCCTCCAAGTTACTATTGTCATACATAAAATTAGCGTAAGTGTCCTTGTTGGATTTGATAATCATAACTTTTGTTTTGTTAGTATTAACAATCATACCCATGGTAGAGCAGAAATCCTTAAGAAGTCTAAGTTGCTTATCAAGATTAGATGGGCACCTTGTGAGAAGAACGATATCGTTAGCGTAGAGAAGAAGGATGATGACTATCCCAGCTAAGATCGTGTCAGCACATCTTGCTTCCTCTAGACAACCTTCTAGCTTGTCAATGTAAATGCCAAGTAGGGTAGGGGAGAGGGGACAACCTTGTTTAACTCCGATATTACACTTAATATCTTTCGACCACCCTCATTGCTCTTTAACTTGGCAATTACATTCTCGTATAACCTTATAGCAACAACTCTCAACTCAAAAGGAACCTTTAGCTGTTCTAATCTATTCCATAGGTTGTTTCTAGGAACCGTATCAAAAGCCTTTCTAAAGTCCATAAAGCAACAGAAGAGATTGGATTTATCATTGTGGCATTCCTCCACAATGATCCTAAGCATAACGAGGTGGTCCATTATTGAGTGTTGCCTTCTAAAACCCGCTTGGCCTTTAGCCCGCTTACCTTCACTTTCAAGCCATATGCTGAACTTATTTTCCAAAATAATACCATATAACTTGGCTAGGAGAGGGATGATCATAATTGTCCAATAATTAGAGGGGTTATTTGTATCCCCACTTTTAAAAATAGGGATAATGAGGCTTTGAATCCATGGTTTAGGGAACCCTTGCTTGACCGCTTGATTGAAAAGCTTGTGGATGTGGGGGATGAGGACAGGACCTCCAATTTTTAGGATTTCCACCTGGTAACCTTCAAAGTCCTTAGCTTTCCCATTAGCCAAAGGATTAATCCCAGAATCAATGTCTTCTAATGAGAAAACTTCTTTTGTAGTGAGCAAGGTTTCAAAGTTATCCATGACATTTGGAGATTCATAAAGCTTTTTAAGATAAGAATTCCAGTCGTGTAAAGTAATTTTATTATTATCTTTAGTTTTCCTGGTTAGAATATGCCTCCAAAATTTCTTAGGAGCTACCTTAGAGAGGTGTAAGATATTCTCTTGTCTTTTATGAATATGCTACCTTTTTTTCCATTTAGTTAGGGCTTTGTATATTTTTATCTTGTCAATTTTAAGAGATTCATCAACAGCTTCCTTAATTGCTCTCCTAGCACTTTTACAATCGTTGTCATACCAAGGGTTGGTTTTGCTATTTCTTTTATTACTTGAAACTTCAATTGAGAACTTGTTAATAGAATATGAGAGGGTTGTAGTAAAATTATGATAGAGTTCTTCTATGTTGTCTATGCTAGATAAAGGAATCAAATTAGTTTTTAATTCATTTAGAAAGAGATATTTTTTATTTCTATCAAAGATTAAGTTCTTTTGTTATAAGTATTATCTTCTATGGGATCTCTATGCATGACAAAACTAAGAGTTATAAATAAAGGCCTATGATCAGAGTCAGGCTTGTGGTCGTTTAAGATGTCGAAATTTATTATTTCATTGTATAAAGGGAGATCAGAGATAACATAGTCTACCACGCTGTTACAAAGCCCATGGATGTAGGTCATCTAGCTAGAATTGGACCACTTCTTTAGACTGTTGCAAATTATGAGATCCTGAGCACTACAGAGCTTGACTAGCTCAGATCCAAACAAATTATCCCCGCGGTCTTCAGAGCTCCTTTTGTATCAGCTAACTAGAGGAAGATGTTCATCTAAACAAAGAGGATTGGGGTTGAAATGATTGCTTAGAAGGATAGCTTGGTTGCTTGAAGTTCAAGCATTAAAGTCTCCCATTAAAAGGATATTACCTTCATTCCTTAGGCTAGAAATATCATTCTCTAAACCAATGTAAGGACTATTTTTATCTAGATTCTTTTTCTTATAAAAATTAGAATTGATGGGGGGGGGAATAACAGATTACTATGTATGTCTTTTTATCATAAATGTCAGTAATCTTTATCCAACTATATTGGTTGTAAGGGTTGTTTTTATAAATCCTAGCATGGGGATAGATGTTCTTCTTAATGTAACAAGCTATAGCCCCAATGCCTCTATGGGAGGATTTCTTGTTCTAGGTAGACCATAGTGTGAAGCCATCTATGTTAGGGACCTTAGATTCTTCGTGCTCCCAAGTTTCAACAAGCAAAATAATATCTACATCATTTGAGATCCAACTTAGCTTGGGGCCTTTGTTCCATGGAAAGCCCCGACAGTTCCAAGAAAGAATCCAAAGCATGTTGAATTGTTGTTTATTATTATCTTTTTGGTTTCTATCTCAAATAACGACTTTTCTATTTCTGATTATTGCCCATTTTCCTTCCTTCCTAGATTCCTTTACCTTTTGAACCTCCTTTCTTAATTCTGCTTGATCTTTTGGAATGAGATCTTCATTTATAAATATTCTCGTTCCTTTTAGACTTGAGGTTTTACTAAGTATGTCATACTTATGGTCAGTAGAGCTCACCTTTATTCGGATCAACCTTCCTTTATTCTCAGTTAGTTTCCTCAACCTTGTTGCTTCTATGAGACACGTTGTTTCAATTTGTAATCTGTTATGTAATTCTGTCTCGGCTATGGCTAAAGTATCCTCATCTACCTCCTCTTTCAAACCAAAGATTATAAGGTTCAGGGCCCTTTTGTTACGCTCATGGTCTAATTCTATCAATTTTTTAATTTCATCTTTAATTGGTTTGATATCTAATTTACCTGCCATACTATTTAGGGTGAGGCGACTATTAACTTTTTCTTCTAGTTATTTAATCATGTCCTTCATTTTAAGACTCTCTAAAGTATCATCATCTCCTTGTTGGGATGTTTGGTTTATATCTTGGTTTGTTTTTCTATAACCTGCAACCTAGTCTCCATTGCCTCCATTTTATTCTCCAATAGTTCTATTTTATTTTCTATTTGTTTTTGGATCTTGTCTTCAAGATATGTGAATTTATTTTCCAACATGGCTACTAACTCTTATTGTAGATTGACTTCTCTTTCTTCTCTATGTTTCTCTAAAGACTCTACATACTCATAGAGGTTCTGTAGAGTAACTGTGCTAGGTCTACCTTTGGTAATCTTTGATAGCTGTGGTGAATTATTCATACTTGAAAATATACGAGCATATATGTATTAGAAAGAGATAAGGAATGTGTGCACCTGATATCAGCAAGTCGGACCACAGACCCATGTGCCCCGAATTGGGTCGAACCACAGCCCGCAGAACAGATTGGATCTTTGATCTCTAGTTGACAAAAATTGATATCGAATGTCTTCATTGAATTTGTGAGTACAATCCCCCAAAATTATCAACGACTATCTGTTTCAATTTTTCTTCCCTCTGTATTTGTTAAAACTCCATTGTTCTTTCAATACGTTGTCCTCTCTGGATTCTGTAAAGATTATACGCCCATATTATCCCTGTGTGACCATTTGACTCAAGACCAACCCGACAAACTCCAATCCATGGGAAAAAATACGACTTCTCACCGAAATATTCTAAATAATTTGTTGTCGATGTAGATGGGAAGTTCACGCGTATTTACGGTTACATCTTTGATCTAATACTCAAGTTATGATGAAGTCCGAGTTTTAGTCCAGCACTTAGGGTTTCGAGTTGCCTTAGGGTTTTCTGATTTGTCAACCCAGAGCAACAATGGAGAAAAGCAGTTGTTGCTGCTTCTTCAAATGGTGCAGAATCTCCCCCCGTTTCGCGTGAGTGTGCTCTTATTCTCCCATTACCTAATGTCGTTCCCTTTCCTATAGGGCCACCGGAGAAACCCTAGCGCTTCCTCATATGCTTTCCCTTCCTCTTCTCCAGCAATGGCTTTCAAAATTGTATCTTCTGAGAATGACGATAAGGTTGGAGAAAGGCGGCTTCTCTAAATCGTCAAATGATGTTCCAGGACTCGATCTGTTCCTGGGATTGCCTTCATGTTCTTGCAGAGCTTCAACGGTGTCAGATCTATGTTTTTTAATATCATTAAGCTGCAGAACTGTAAGCAGAGAGATAAAAAATTACACTGCAAAACCAAAACCAGAAGCGGAGAGGACTATCTCTTCGATAGCGACTACATGATCAGATTCAGTATACCCAATTTAATATATAATCTTTAAAAAAAAAAATATCATCAAAAATATATATAATATTTTCATTAAAACTTTCTTAAGAAATTAAATATTATTTAGATTATAATTATTATTTTATTTTAAATAAATTTTAAATTTATTTTTTATTAATTTAAAAATATTTATTTATTTTTTAATTAAAAAAAATAAATTAACAACCAAAAATATATACGCAATAGTTTTAAGTAATATACTTTTATCAATAATAATAATAAATTAATTCATATTTCTTGTAATATTCAATGTAATGCTAACGACTTGCGGAGAGTAGCTGTCAAACCGTTTCCGCCCACCTAGATACAAGGACCGCTGAATTAAATGTCGTGTTGGACAATGCAACGACATGAAAGTCGCACGAACCCACAAAGGCGACCTACCAAAGGTGATTTACAACTTCACTGTGTTTAGTTCTTACCTTGTAGGTTTACTTTTCCTTTATGTTTAGTTGTTATTAACGACATGTTTAGTTGTTTTTACGTTAATAGAGGATTATTTTGGAATATGATTTTTATAATTATAATTTAATTATTAATAATTATTAAGTGGATAATATGAATTTTATTTTAAATTTTAAATTTATATTTATTTCTACATTAGTTAGGTTATTTTTTTCTATTTAATTAAATTTATTAATTTAAAAATATGTCATATTAATAAGTGTCATTTGAAATGACTTTTGATTTTTTGAAAATGTTGTATTTATAAGTCATGGTATTCACTTATAGTATTGTAACAAAGCATATTTACAAATTAAAAATCTTCATGATAAAGTGAAAGTGAATCTTCATGATTAATAATTTAGTTATCTATATATATATATATATACATATATATATATATATATATATATATATATATATATGTTTATGTTTTAACTCATAAATTAATTCTTGTCCTTAATCATAATAATAATAATATATTTAATTCTTATGAACTTTTTATTTTTAACAACTTGAGATGTATAACAACATGAGTGCTTGATTTTTATCGACAATTACCAGTCATTTAATTGATATGGTTGCCCTAATTATATTATAAGGTTATTTTACATATTGTTTTTTGTTTTGTCTTTTTTTTTGGTTATAGTGTAACTCTTTTTATTTAAATTCTATTTTTTATGTATAAATGAATTCAACACCTTAAAAGAATTTCATTGTCATGGTATTTAAATTCTTATTGCCAAAAATATGTAATCATTAGTTCATGCAAATCTTTCATTTAATTACATTTTTTTTGTAATTTAGAATATCAATGTAAATCCATCTTAATTTTAGATCTACAGTGCCAATGGGTTGACACATACATCTTTGAAAATGAGTGAGAGCCTCGTGAGAGGGAGATAGAGAAGATCCCTTACCCTATTACACCTCAAACACTGTAACATATCCCCTACTATCCCTAGCCGCGACTAAGCGTAGAAGGAGGTAGTTTCTATGATGACCCAACCTCCATAATCCTGTCATGGAAATGGGGTCTAATTTTTTCTCTCTTTTCCAACATTTGCAAAACATAAAACTATAACGTCATTGCATTCATCCCATCAAGACATTTCCAATGATATAAGATTTACCACAATCTGGCGTACATATCAAAAGTTATGGCCTTCAAAGTTTCATTATTTAATTTATGGCCATAGCAACAAGGAGATGCCATGCGACATCCATGTGATGCCCACATGAAAACCCCACCACATTAGGGGTATGCCTTAGCAAAGCCTACCACCGCCATGCTACTTTGGCCTAACCACGTCACCAAGCTGACATAAGGTCGATGTCGGACCTTTTCAAAAAGTCCCATAGGCACAAACTCCTGTGGCCCCAACCCCCACCCTGTTAACCTCTTACTAACTCAGGTTCCCGACTACTCATTGAATCCCGATCTCTAGCCTCCTGACCTGCGGTCATTTCATGTTGATGCCATTGTGGCCACATAGCCTCCTTTGATGGTGCCATGTGTCATAGATTTTTGGCTTATTTGGGCGTACCAAAAGACTAAATCCGGGTGCTATGTGTTATGACTACGTGGTG
Source organism: Pinus tabuliformis (assembly GCA_031772625.1). Lineage (NCBI taxonomy): Eukaryota > Viridiplantae > Streptophyta > Pinopsida > Pinales > Pinaceae > Pinus > Pinus tabuliformis. Next base: position 190,434,271 of record CM062819.1, on the reverse strand, counting down.
CAACATCACCCTCTGTTCCACGTCATTTTCCCACGTAGCCTAGATCCCAATATGGGCTCCATCCCTTTTTTGTTCATCACGTTACCATATGCTAAATGCTTATTTGGTTCAATGTTCCAACTTGGGTTCCAACATATACATCTAACACTTCTTGGCCCATGGAGATATTGATGGTCGACATCAAATGTGGACCTGCCCCCCACTCCCCATTCTGTGACCTCATAAGGGGGTATGTGTTTCCAGGAAAACTAGTGTCTTTTCGATCTGCTAGTCCCACTAAGACAGGTAGCTATCTTAGAAACAAACAATCAAAGCAAATTGTGATTTCCTTTATGTATGATAGATAAGAGAGAAGTAAAGAGGACCAACTTGGATCTTCCGCTTGGCTCCTTGCTTGTTTCCTCTCTCCTTTGATAGAGCTTGACACTCCTCTCCTACTTGTCTCGCTTTAGAGAATACTTGTAGAGTCAAAGCAACAAAACACCATCAAAGCATCTCGATCTATGATATCATAAACAATGCAGAATCAGAAATACATTGACCATACAAGTGCATCCACAAATAACAAGATTCACAAGTACATGATTATATGGAGGAAAACTCAAAGAACTTTATTAATAGTAGAAATAAAAGAGAGGATTACAACCCAGCTGTCTGATCCAACATCATCCTCCCAGCATCAAGGCCCTCTTCACCTCATGAAAAACAAGATCACCCAACAATACAATGTCTCTTCTCAAAGAGAAACCAATAGCATTTCCTTACAAATTATAAAATTCCAACCTTTAGATCTCTCAGATGAGGGATCCATTTATAGATATTTGTAGAGGGTTGAGTCAGCTCTGGGTTTTTGATTAGTGTCATTCCACTGATAGTTCTTGGTTCCACTTGGAGATTTCATTGATCTCTTACTCATCCCTGGGCGAATTCAGAGAGGCAAGTGTCATATGAGAAGTTTCTAGAAGATTCTCTGGGTTTCCACTTAGCAAACTGTCTCTGCCATTTTTCTACTCTCTCTCATCACACCCCACAGAAGGCTCTTTCAGTATGCATTGCACTTGGCTAGTGTAGCAGCCAGTATGCATCGCACCTTGACCATGGATTAGTCTGTATGGTCTAGTTTTGGCCAGTTCTGAGTGGTTTTTCAGGTAGAACTTCTGGGAAATGATGTAATCAGTTGACCATGATTCTTTAGGGTATGAAAAAATACTTTTAGGGGTTTAAGAGCCCTTGGTTTATCGACATATGTGATTGGGGTTGCAGTGCCCAAATATGTCTATAACAGTTGCCCCTAAAGCATGAGGTCGTAAATATTCTGATGTCGGGTGAAATGCTTTATCATGAGGATCCGAGGTATTCGAACTGGAAGGTGACCTGTATAAAATATAATACAATACATCATCTTCATATTATTTTCATGATCTAGCTGAGGTGGGCATTCCCATGCTCAGCTTTATAAATTCATTTTCATGTACATAGGACAGATAATCGTCTGCTGTTGCAGACTAGTGATTCTTGTAGAGTCATCATCCCTTAGCTTGGATGATCATCTGTGCAGCTTCTGTGTACATTTGATGTCTTTATTTTCCTGAATATATCGCAGCCCGGATGGATGAAACTAGATCCGGGGTCTTCAAACTCGTTCAATCTTCACCCGATGTACATGTCGAACCATGTGAAAGGATGTTTTGAAGTCGAACATGGAAAGACATCGCCTGATTACCAGCCAATGATGTAAGCTATTAACAAGTGCGAGAAGAATCATTGATAATGATAATGGCCCTCAAGGTACTACAGTACAATTCACGTGGTGTGAATATATGATCTGATGTCAAACACCACGCAAAATCTTTCGATCGAAGGCCATTAATGTAAACCTGTCGCCGGAAGTGTGAAACTTGCCATTGAAGCATGCAAGCTTCAAAGTACTGAAAGGGATGTTCCTAAGTCAACTTCTTGGATAATGAGCTGATGTTGACAAGAAGTGCCCCGTCGTAGGAGGGCCTTAATGTATCCCACATCTACGACACAAAACGAAGCAAAAGATTTTCTGGAGGTGAAAACGATCTGATGATACAAGGTTCAGGAATGGCGGTCATGAAAAATGGAGGGTGAAGGTATTGCAGTGGATGAGGCGTTAGCTAGGTGGTGAATTCTCTGAATGACTTCTCTTGAACATATCGGCGACACTGAGATGGATTGGTAGCATTAACCCAAAAAATGGATGGTATGGAGGACCAATGGTGATGTGACTGGTGAACGGAATAACCCAACCCAACTCAATCATGGTGATGGAGTGAAAGTGTCATGTTCAAGAGCGACCTGCTACTAATGAAGTTCTTCAAGTTTTCTTCCCTTTTTCCCCAGTCATTGCTGACTAGTACCTCTTTATTTTTGTCAAGCTTGAGGATAACATATGCTTGTTCTATAATTTTCCCTTCGAGCAAACTTGTAGCTATGTTTTAGCGAGCCTAGCGACAGTGAAACTCGTTCTTGTCTGGGTGGACAAGTTTGTCGCTATTGTTTTAACAAGTTTAACAACAAGGATAACTTGGTCCTTTTCATGTTTAGAGAGTTTGAAAAGGGACGAAAAGGAAACTTCAACAGTCCTTTTTTGTGGCATAATCCCTTAAGTCCAAAAAGTATAAAATAATACGAAAGGGATGACTTTTCGATTGCTTTAGCGAGCCGAAAAAGACAAGCACTCGATATTTTTGTGGAATAATCCCTCAGGTCCAAAAAGATTAAAATGCAGAGGAGGGATGGCGCTTCCCCTTACTTTAACGAGCTGGAAAGGCCAGTAGCTCGGCAATCTTTTCATATTTAACGAGTCTAAAAAGAGCTTAAAAGAGACTCGTTTTTGAGGAACGAGTGATGTTTTCGGGTAGCAATTGGTTCCAGGTAAGTTTGGAACTTCTCAAAACATGGCAGTGTGAAGAGGGTGGCTAACAGGATCACTCGTCGCAGTTGTTCCTCAAAAGGGTAAACAATCAAGTGGAAGCGTATGATCGGCCAAAAGAATGGAGGTGATGGTAAGAACACAACCAAGGCTTGAAAGGCTGATAGCATGGCAATCACAGAGGTCATTTACTGAAGGCGGGTTTATTTTTTAATGAGCTTGAACCTTGCGTTAACATATGCTCAGTGGCGGGTTTATTTTTTAATGAGCTTGAACCTTGCGGAAACATTGCTCATGATAATAGTCAGAGATGTTCAATTTACCATTAACATGCTAGATTCTTTCGACGGTCATACAACTTGTTCAATTGCTCCATCAAATTGATTAGAAATACAAATACATGCCTGAAAAATGAGTTAAAAACCAACATTTTACTTGAAGTACGTGAATAGTAACATAAAAGCAGTTTTACCTCTCATTTTTACCATTTCATTCAAATTTGGGATTTTTGGAGCTCTGGAGGTGTTTTCCCCCTCAAATTTCATCAGCTGATTTCAGGAGATCCGGTGGACTATTCTCCGCGCCGTCAGGACCAGGTAGGAGCTAACCCTGAGCTCTTCAATTGCATTCCATCCTTTTCTGATTTTGAGCAAGCTTTCCCTTTCTTCTAGGCCCCAAGGGTTTGAAGAATTCGTTCTCTCCCCATCGCACCTGGTCTGCATCGAAAAGTGCGATGCATACTGAGCTGGACATTGGCTAGTCAGTATGCATCTCACCTTGTACACAGGCAGGGTGTGATGGGCGCAGAAGGGAAAGTTTGTACAGTGTTTTTTCATGAAATTTTTGCCTGTTTTTTCCCAAATCAGGATCCTAATTCATCTTTTGTTTGTGTTTCAGAGATTCATTGGATCAAGATGGTTGTTACATGGCATGAACGTGAGCATGAAGAAGAGGACATGATTGCCTTACATGATCCGGGTACGGTTACTGCATTGTGAAACTGTGGCTTGCTCAAATTCTTCCACATATCCAGCATGAGGCAACAAATCAATTTGTTGCAATATTTTCTCGATGCATGGGATCCGATCAACCAGGTATTCCAGATTAGAGGCAAATCCATTCCTTTGACAATCGAGGATATCTACTTTTTGATTGGGTTATCGAGGTGTGGTGCCCCTCTCTCATTATCGGGATCCGCCCGTGGGGGTGAATCTGTGAGGGATTATATTCGCTAGTTTTGTAGAGATGGATCTCAGCTGAGCAGGGATGGTAAGATCAATATCCAAGATGTCACTGATCGGTCCTTGAGGACCATTTTATTCACCTTTGCTAGATTGGATGGTAGCATGGCTCTTCATTTGGCCAACAGATCTTATATGCAGTACGCCTTGGAATGCCTGGAACCAAAGGTATTCAATTGGTGTGAGGTGGTACTTCCGGTCATAAAAGAATAGCTCTCCAAGGTAAAGAATGGAAGATCCAAGAACTTTGGTTATGGTTCCATTCTGACTGCTTTCGCCTTGGAGAGGATTCCACTGATGCAGCCACAGTACATTTCACTAGGATTGCCAGCACCGAGGGAACCATGGATGCAGAGATGGGTTGACCTCATGGCGAGACATGCTGGCCAGTCACAGATTTCATTCTTTGATGCCTTCTTTGAGTGGTTCGACTGTCAGGAGATGGTCTTCACAGAGTATCCATACGTTGGGATGGATTTTCGAGGCGACCCAGACTTGGCATTACCAGCTGGCGAGCAATGGAGTGTTATAGGAAAAATTATTTGACCATATCTTTGTTTATTAGTTTTATAATGTTTTCGTGTTTTTTAAATATTATCAAGACTAATAAAACTCATAAATGCATGCAGATGTTGGGTCAGTGCGACCAGCAGCACGCCCTAGGGCAGCAACTGCCGTTTCAGCAGGCGAGGCTATAGGGAGGGCTGTCCTTCGCGATCTAGACATAGCAGAGACCCTGGCAGTGTTGCAGGATTAGATCTAGGGTCTCACTCTTGGCATTCAGGATGTGAGGACCGATGAGTTACCTCTGAGGTTATAGCGCCATACTACTGGCATGCTGAGTCGATGGACTAGGCTCTTACGTATGATCGCACAAGCGGTGACTTGCTATCACTAGCACCATTAGTCTAGGGTGCTTTTCTGCATTTTTGAGTTTTTGGGTCGTATGACCGATTTTGTCTTGGACACAGAACATTTTGTAAAAACTATAAACAGTTATATATTTTTGATTTTCAGAGTTTTATTTCGGTTAAGTTATGTGATCCTGATGCAAATGTTAATGTGAAATGTTTTTTCTTTATAAATGTTGCAAATGTCTATCTAACACATAATTTGCTAATGAATTAGTTAATGTGTTTAAGTTTCTGGAAATGTGTTGATATTGAATAGAATCAATCTGCCTTTCCAAAATACTGACCCTTAGGAACATACGATAAATAGTTGGATTCCGAACAGAATAGACGCTAGTAAGTTCTAGGATGACGAGTTGCAAATCTAGTCTGACAACAAGTCAGCGTATGCCATGTGCGATGGCATCAGAGAGAAGCTCCATCAACACGCTGTACTCAGCGATGTTTTTTGTTGATCAACCAATACATATCCCTCTGAAACTCACTAACTCGCCGCTTGGATCAAAAATGGCCCAAGCTGTAGAAGATAGGTTCCACGTACTACGACTAGCTCCGTTGGCGTATCCAACGAATGATTCCAATAGGTCTGACATCTGCAACAAATGCAAAGTGGATTACCTAACCAAAATGATAACTCTTGATGAAAACAAAAATGTAACAAAAGCATGTCTATAAAGAGATTACTACACTTAATCAAGCATAGTAACGCTTAAGATACAACCCGTTCCGGGGTTGCGACAATGGAATCCCATCGTAATCTACTAGCTTGTAGGCTCCTTTTGCTAATACTCTTTTAACAATGTAGGGGCCCATCCACAATGGTTCGAACTTACCTGCTCCCAATTTATCAGAGTCCTGATCGTATAGCAAGACCAGGTCACCTTCTGAGAAGACACGGGGTTTGACATTTTTGTCAAATTGCGCCTTGACATGTTTCTTATGAGCTTCATTAGCCAATGCGGCATCATGACGGGTTTCATCCAATTGGATTAGTTCCAAGAAACGAGCCTCTTCCTCCGAAGTTTCGGGAAGTAGATCAATTGTGAGCTTGAGAGATGAAATTTCACACTGAATCGATAAGACCGCTTCCAGGCCATACACCAACTGAAAGGGTGTAAATCCGGTCGCATTTCTCACTGATGTCCTATATGCCCACAAAGTTGAGTACAGGATTAAGTGCCAATTCTGTTTGTGGACTCCAATCATCCTTTGTAGCATGCGCTTCAGGACTTTGTTGATGGCCTCAACTTGTCCATTAGCTTGCGGATAATATGGAGTAGAACTGTCGTGGGACAGTCCTAATTTGGCAGCTAATTCAACCATCATGTGATTGTGAAAATGCGATCCATGATCTATGACTATAGCTTGTGGAACACCAAATCTAGAGACTACATGATTGAAAAAGAAAAGAGCAACCATTTTGCCACTGTTGTTTAATGTAGGCATCGCCTCAGCCCATTTTGTAAAATACTCGACTGCGACTATGATATACCCATGCCCCCTAGCCGACGTGGGGTTACATGTCATTAAATCTATGCCCCATTTGGCGAATGGCCCAACAACAACTACTGGATGCAGCGGTGTGGGTGGTAGTCTGGTTTTGTGGTCGAAGATCTGACAAGCATGGCAACTTCTGACTACGATTATGAAATCTTTGAATATAGTAGGCCAGAAGTAACCAGCTCGTAAGATATTTTGTGCCGTAGCGTAACCAAATTGATGCCCCCCACACGCACCTGAATGAAAATCATTCAGGACTTTTTCGGCCTCCTCATGCGTGAGGCACCTTTGCAGAACTGTATCAACACCACGATGGTAAAGTGTATCAACGACAATCATGTAGTCTTTGGCTTGGTATCGAGTACGCCGTTGTTTGGAGTGAGAGGTGTTAGGCCTAAAGGTTTGGGTTTGGAGATAGATCAGTATATCCCCATACCATGGATCGCTTGACGATATCAGAAACAGAGTTTCATCCACGATTGATGCTTTAGATGTTGAATCGTTGGACGATGATGGGAGGTTGCATAGTAACTCCGCGAAAACTAGAGATTTCTTTGATTTGGATTTGGTGAATTCCAGATCAAACTCTTGCAAAATGGCTATCCATTTTGAATATTTGTCCCCTAGTAATTGACGCGATAGAATGTAGGTCATAGGGTTGCAATTTGATAGAATGGTAATTTTGCGAAAGAGGATATAGTGTCGAAATCTCTGTACTGCTTGAATAGCTGCTAGAGCCAGCTTTTCAACATAGGAGTACTTGCTTTCTGTATCATTTAAGTTTTGGCTTAAATAATAAACTGGATGTTCAATTCCATTGTCTTCTTGTACTAAAACCATGGCGATGGTTGTATCTGCTGCGGCGAGATACAGGTTAAAGTCTTTTTGATAGTCAGGAGCGTACATTAATGATGCTTTTATTAGGGAATCCTTTAAAGCATCAAAGGAAGCTTGTGCAACCTGATCCTAGTTGAAGGGAACTTCTTTTTTCAAAAGACGTGTATAACCTTTAGAAAGTTTAGTGTAATTTGGAATGAACCTCCTTAGAAATTTTGCTTTCTCTTGGAGTTTCTGAATCTGAAGCAAATTTGAAGGTGGAGGCATGTCGATGACTGCCTGAACCTGTTATGAAACCAGTTCAAGAAAAGATAGAAAAGATAGATCAACGCCTTAGAATTCAGCCTCTTCGAGGGGGAAACCTCCTTTACATTACATAAATGAACAATTCTTGGATGATACAAATGAAAAGACCTCCTTTGTATATATAGGAGTCTAAGGGGTCATAACATAATCAGAGCGGACATAACAATAATAATGTAAGGGCACAATAATAACAATAGTGGGCTTCTATGGGGCACAATAGTAACAATATGGGCACTACATGGGTACATCAATATAATAAGTGGGTTATACTAATAACAATAAGGGGTTACACTAGTAGTATAGGGGCCTAACATGCCCCTCTCCTTCAAAAAGCGTTGTCCTCAACGCTTGAGTAGTTCTTGATGCTTTTGTATAAAATTCTTGTCCTCCCATGTGGTATATTCAGTGGGTAAGTTCTTCCACTTGATGAGATACTCTGAAATTGATCGATTTCGTAGCTGTCGGGTTCTTGTTTCTGTGACTGCTCCAGGTTCCAATATGGTTTTTCCTTCCTATTCAATTTCTGGCAATATTATTTGAATTGGGATCTTTTGCAAATTTTGAATAAGTGGCCATACTTCTTCGTCCTTCTTCCATTCATCCCTTGCTTCGTTTATCCAATCTGGTTGGATAATATAAATAGCACAAAGCAATGCTTCCACATCCTCATCCTTGAAGAGTCTTCCCATTCGGTAAGGTCGTCATTTTTAAGTGCATGTAGTATTGCCAACATTTCCTTCTCATAAATAGCTTGCTTGAGATGTAGCAGTAAAAATACCCAATCACCTACATCAAAACATTTTTCACTACGATGTTGATCTACCTGCTGTTTCCTTTGATTTTGCACCGAAGTGGCGTTATCCTTTAAAAGTTGGAGAACTTGTTGTTGATGCTCGATGTGATCTTTCACTGCTTGAACCTTTTTCTTCTTGATATGTCCTTCTATCTCTAGAGTTTGAGGAGTGGTAATTTCTTCCAATCCTTTACAAGATATGGTCGTATTCATTTCTTGATGCTCGATGTGATCTTTCACTTCTTGAACATTTTTCTTCTTTATATGTCCTTCTATCTTGATAGTTTGAGGAGTGGTAATTTCGAACAATGAATTACAAGATATGGTTGGATTCATTTCTTCTTTCGCGATGTGATCTTTCACTTCTTGCACCTTTTTCTTCTTGATATGTCCTTCTATCTTGAGAGTTTGAGGAGTGGTAATTCGTGCCAATGCTTTACAAGATATGGTAGGATTTATTTGTTCTTCATCTAGGCTTTGTTCCTGGAGTATATCCTCTTCTTTTGACCTTTCTTGCTTCTTTTCTTCTTCCTCTTCACAATCTATGTAGAATAATTTCTTCTCAGCACACTTATGACCTTTAGTGTATTTGCTATCACAACTGTAACAAAGCCCTTTTGCTATTTTTTCTTCCAATTGTTGTGGTGTCAACCTTAAAGGTTGTGGAAGACTAGGGGCAACAACACTTCCGTCTTTATAGTTGTGAGTGGTATGCTTCCTGGTTGCCATAATTTTGCTTTCCATTTTTCTTGCTAACCTGAATGCCTTCTCTAATGAATCAGGTTCCCAAAGGCGAACATCATGTTGGATATTATCCTTTAAAGACCCTATGAACACATCAATCCTATGCTCCTCTAGAATATCTTTTACCCTTATGTTCAATTTTTGGAACTCCTCAAAGTGCTCCATTATTGAACCCTTTTGTTTGAGACTTATCAATTGGCTAAAAAAAGTGTTGCCTTTTGTATCCTCATAATGTGCTATCAATTCTTTCGTAAAAATTGCCCAAGTGATAAATTGTTTACGAGAGCAAAGCCATTGATACCATACAAACTGATTTGGTTCCAAATATAAAGTTGCCATACATACCTTTTGTGTGTTTTTCACATTATTGAGATCGAAGAATTGCTCCATCTGTAATATCCATGTGGCAGGATCCTTGCCATCAAACTTCCTCATATCGATTTTTGGAATATGGTGAGTCTTCGATCCAACATTAGCGTCTATGGAATCATGATTAACATTTCTTTTATTCTCATCATGAGTTTCCTTTAATACCCTTTCACCCTTAGTGCCCATTTCTTGTAGCAACTTATTCATATTTATCTTCAATTCGTCCATGTCTGTCTTCAAATCTATCTTCAAATCATCCATCTTAGCTTCCACGTCAATCATCTTAGCTTCTATGCCTTTCTTTAAACAGTCCATCTTAGCTTCTACACCTTTCTTTAAACCATCCATCTTAGCTTCTACATCTTTCTTTAAACCATCCATCTTAGATTCTGTTCATTTTTGTGTAAGGGACAGTTGTTGCACTTGGTATTGTAATTTTGATATATCATGTTGCATTTCTTCCTCTTCTTCATGAGTCATGCTAGAGCTTTCAGGTTCCTTACTAGGTGTTTGCATTTTCTTTCCTCGGGGCATTAGTTACCAATAATAATGCTCTACTATGCCCTTTGAATTCCTTCAAAATAAATTTTCAAACCAAGCTTAAGCAAAAATTTAAGAAAATCTACACACCTTTTTTCACTTTGTAGGAGCTCGATATTGCCTCTGATGTATCTCTGTACTTTCTGATCATCTAGTTTTGAATTTGTGATCTGTAGTAGCCCTCTGTTTCCTCTTTCCAATGCCACAAGTCTGACCCAAATTGGATTCTCCAAGGAAGAGTTATGCGAAATCTCCCATAGTGACTTGATTATAGACTAGTTCAGTAGAGCGAACTTGTACGATGTGCCACGAGTCATTGTTTCGACCTTTGGATCTGAAAAATGCATACAAGAAACTACATTCCGTCCTCTTTTTGTACCTTCTTACGAAATTTCAATCCGATCCCCAGAGAGAACGTTATGATGATTTTCCCCGGGTCCCCTGTTTGGAATGTAATTCAGGAGTCTGCAAAAATACCAACTTCCTCAGATCATATCTCCGCCAATATAGCGCGAAAAGCTCTGAAATTCGGACCCAAGGTTCAACACGATTTCTTCTCAAATGGGTTTTTTGTGCGACTTCTGAAACGTCACAGAAAAAAAGTTATAGCGAAAATGCCACGATGACATGTTTGGAGCAGCGAAACCCTAGAATCCAAAGCTCTGATACCAAATGTTATGAAACCAGCTCAAGAAAAGATAGAAAAGATAGATCAATGCCTTAGAATTCAGCCTCTTTGAGGGGGAAACCTCCTTTACATTACATAAATGAACAATTCTTGGATGATACAAATGAAAAGACCTCCTTTCTATATATAGGAGTCTAAGGGGTCATAACATAATCAGAGCTGACATAACAATAATAATGTAAGGGCACAATAATAACAATAGTGGGCTTCTATGGGGCATAATAGTAACAATATGGGCACTACATGGGTACATCAATATAATAAGTGGGTTATACTAATAACAATAAGGGGTTACACTAGTAGTATAGGGGCCTAACAAAACCTTACATGGGTCGAGTCGAATTTCGTCCTTAGAAACTACGAAACCAAGTAACCAACCAGAACCGACACAAAACGCACACTTGTGTGGATTGAGTCATATCTTGTAGTGTCGGCAACGCAGAAATAGAGCTCTTAAATGCTACGGATGATCAGTCCGCTTTCGCAAATGAGCCAATAGATCGTCGAGATATGGTTGAACGATGTGTTTGATGTCATGGAAGGCATAGTTCATTGCCCTCTGAAAATTTGCCCCTACATTCTTCAAACCGAATGGTAGTTTATGGTACGCGAATGTGCCCCATGGACATATAAATGCAGTTTTCGACTAGTCCTGTGGGCGGATGTTGATTTGATTGTATCTGGAAAATCCATCCATGAATGAAAAGATTTCGCATCCGGCACATTCATCAATTCTCTGATCGATGAAGGGTGTAGGGTAGTTGTCCTTTGGACAAGCTTGATTTACATCCCTGTAATCGATGTACACTCTAATAGTTCATTGCTTTCTCATCATAGGAACAATATTCGATACCTAATCAGTTAGAGGAACAGGGTAAATGAAACCAGCATGCAAAAGTTTTTCAACTTCTACCTTAATGGTAGTGGCTTTCTTTGGGTGAAACGGTCGAAGCCGTTGTCGTATTGGTTTGACATCTGGATACATCTTGATTTCATGTTCAATGATGCTCGAGTCAATGCCTGGAATTTCTTCATATGACCATGCAAAGACATCTTTGAATTCGCGAAAGAGAGCGCAATATATTTCCAGTTCTGAAGAAGAACAAGATTTGCCAACATGAATATTCTCTACAACATTAGGTTTGGTCGAGATATTTATGGTGATAGTCTCTTCAATATTGGACAGATTTCACTCGGAATCCACCGTATTTACAGTATTTGATAGAAAATAAAAAATTGAAGGATGATTAAGGTCATTGGAATAATCTTCGTCGTTATCTTGAAGATGGGAACGATGGTGGTAATCTTCCCATGGTGCCTCTCCTATCATCATTGACTGAATGATTCCTTCATCTATAGAATGTATACGAGACCAAGGATCTGAAGAGGTGCCATATTCTAGAGACCTATCTATCCAAACACTCGATGAGTGTTGATTTGGGTTTGCCGCCCAGGCCCAGAAAATTGATTGCTACAAAATTTCTATGGGGCTTGGGGGCAACACCTGGCGATGATCCATACTAACAAAATGTTCAGAAATCTTCTTAATATTTGATGATGTAGAAGATACCATATGATAGGTTTCCACCGTGGCCACTTCCGCCAGATTACTCGGAGGCGGGAGGGAAAAAGTACCCATTAAGGTGGGGTCTTTTAGGAGGCCTACTCTGACATTTTGAAGTGATTGAGAGCTTCCATGGATCATTGGAATGCTTCCCGTAGCTTGTGAACTGTTGGGGAAAAAGGTTAGTTGGTCAACGATTGTAATTCCACCTTGGAAGGGAAATGCAATCTTTCTAAAATATGTTGACACAACAGCAGCCATAGCATAAATCTAGGGCCTTCCTAGTAGGATATTGTAATCAAGGTTTCCATCGATAACCTCGACTTCAATTTCTACTGTCTTGCCCCCCAGTTCAACTTGAAAGTTACTTAATATCCCATACGACGTGTATGTTCTTCCATCGAACGCTTTTAATGTTGTTGATGATCGTGACAAGGGTGGTGAGCCTAAAGTTTTCCAGCAACTCATTGACATAATACAGGTAGATGCCCCCTCGTCAATGATTGTTCTATGAATAGTTTTGTTGAGGGCTTTTACCTGTATAAGGAAAGCGAGTTGGGTTGGTAACTGAGGTTCATATCCTTTGTGGTTAAAGGCCACAAGATTGGAATCTGTTGGGTCAATCCCACCTATTGCTGATAATAAAGCTTGCTTTTGGGAGGGGCAATTCTGCAGTACTTCAAGTGTCGACATAGCGGATGGAGATTGAGCCAGATCCTCTACTATATTATAATTCTATGCTGCTCGAGCACAAGGATTAAATGTCGATTTATGTACTACTCCCTTTGGTGGCTTTATTGTTAGTTCAAGAATGATGGGTGGCACAACTTCTGACGAAGTTGTTGTTGAACTACTGGGTTGATCTGTAGCCTTGTTGTTCGACATCTATGGATTCCCATAATCTTTATTCCTCGTCGATATCAAAGCATCATTTTGTTATTTCGAGACGGATAACATAAGCACTTGGGATGGGGAAGCATGATCAATAGCAACCAGATTAGTTTCTGGGTTTGGAAACGGATCAGTCAATACTGCTGAGGTGCTTGAAGTTTTTAAAAATTTCTTGACCTCAGCTCGATGTGGACAATTTTTCGTATAATGGTCCTCATTACATATGAAACATGGCTGATTAGGTTTCTTTTGCCCAGCAGGGTTTTCAGAAGATTTTTCAGGAGTTGAATCTTCTTGTTTCTTCTTTTTGTTTTTCCCTTTCTTCTTGCCCCCTGGTTGCTTCGGTTCTTTGCCTTTGTTGGATGACACGACATTAACCTCCAAGGCAGGAAGTTTGTCATTTGCTTTTTTACTAGAAACTGCAAGGGCTTTACCAGATTGAGCCTTTGTGGTTTGCGTACTTGAGGTACCAATCACGCCATCGTCGGCATGAGAGTCCCTGTTTGATTTAGGAGGGGAGGAATGGAAAATTCTGGTCTAGGAGCGTCAGGGATTTTGTCATAGAGCGTGCCAGACTGAGTATAGATCAAGTCCAAATATTGTGCATGAGCAATGACTTGCTCTTCAGTGACAACTCCTCCTTTCGCCACATCTTCAATAATAGAAGGTAATAATGACTTAATAAACCACTCAGCTAGAAGCTGATCAGGAACATACGTCTTTACCATTCGACGACGACGTCGCCACTCATGAATATGATCAAATATGTGAGTGGCTGTTGTTTGTTTAAAGTTGGTAAGGAGTTCCGTTCCCGTTTCGTACCTTATGGGTAACTGAAAGTGGGTTAAAAAGGTAGTGGCAAGGGCACTGAAGTTATCGAATGAAGCTCTAGGCAATTCAATGTACCATTTCGTTGCTAGACCAGTTAGCGTTCGTTGAAAAAGGCAAAGCCTAATCGAATCATCATTGAGGGTGTTAAATGAACATCACAAATGAAAGGTCATTACGTGATTTGATGGATCTTCACCCGAATTTCCATTGAATTTAGGAAAATCTGAGGGAAGTTTATGAAGAATCGCTGGCCACCAAGGGGCATAAGCAATTCGATCATTTGTTAACCGGTTCAAATTTGGTAATTCTAGAGTTACTACAAAGGGCAATTGTTGGTTCAGGTTTGGCGAAGCATACCCAGGATAAGATGGGATCGCCTAAGCAGTGGGTCTTTGCATACTAGCATAATGTATCTGATGTTGGTAACTTTGATAAAGTTGATGGACATAACCAATATAGAATGGATGTTGATTATTGTTTTGAAAATGCGGTTGTCCATTACCTACAGAGTTTTGTTGCTCAAGTCCTCGGTAAGCTTGCTGGAATTGTGGTTGTTGATATTGTACCAGCCATGGTTGTTGGACCATTTGCTGTTGCCCAATACTGGATGATTGACCAAGATGCGGAGTGATAACACCCGTTTGAGCCTGAGTCATTCCAGTTAAGGAAGCACTAATCTGAGATTGTGATTGAGTCATAGAGACAAGAGGCTGTTGTACTGCAACCTGAGAAATTTGAGGTTGACATACAACAGGCTATGCTTGTACTTGCGACACAGTCACAATAGCAGGTGTAGTGGTAATATTCGACATAGGTTGGGTTGGTTGCATTGAATATACAACCCTTGGTTGTTGAGGCAGTATTGGTATCCAACCACCGGATGTAATTCCAGTTTGACTTGAATTTTGTTGTGAGCTCTCATATGGTTGTGTGCTCAAAGGATAGATGGGTCTTTGAAGACTAGGTTGCCCAAATTGAAACTGGTATGCAGGATCAATTTGCTAAGCTTCAACATAAGAAATGCCAGATAGGATCCCGAAGGAACAAATAGGAACAAACCATGTCGTCGAAACAGTCCCTGGGTGGACTCCATCTAGTGATTGATAACTAGTTGGGACAGATGGTATACCAGCAAACATCGTAGGAGTGGTAGCAGGAAGTTCTGTTGCGGCTGTATCAGATGACACAGTCCTAGATGTTGACGGTTGTTCAGACATATTTAGTCTATCCAAAAGATTTCCTAGCGATTCAACAGGAACTTGCGATGAAGGATGATTGAAAGAACTAACTTCAGGAATAGAAGGATATAAGTGGATCCCAGTTCCAAAATGCAATGGAGTACTAGATGGAAGATCCTCTACAACCTCTTCTATAGCAATCAGTCCAGGTGGAAGAGGTAGACCGTCAGGTCCGTAAAATATTTCCGGAGCCGAAGAAGGTATAGCTTCTGCAGTGACAGATACTGGAGGGGTGACACCTTCTGAATTCTGGAACTCAACTTCCAGATGTTCAGGTAAGTGAACTTCAGTTTCTAGACCAGCTCTTGCCGGAACTGTTTCAGGTATGGAAGCGTCTACCATCACACTAGGATCAGTTCTAATGTCTTGTAACTGCAAAACTTCTTCTGTAAAGGCAGATGTACCAGAAATTATCGGAGTAACTGTAGTCTCTGATGATGTTGAAACACAAGTTTCAAATAAACCAAGAGAGGTGGACTCAGTTAAACGAGACCGTTTTCCCGGAATGGTTTCGTTTCTGGAGTCAAAGACAGTTGACTCGCTAGCCTCCGCGAATGACGGGGTTTGATTGACTTTCTTCCATGATTGCGGATTACTTGATCAACTCAAAATTAAAAAGGGGAAAATGTTATTCCGAATTAAATAAATTTTAATGACGCTTTGACACAACTTCGCTTTTTCAATTTTTAAGAGTCAAGAAAAAGCTAAAGATGACTCTAGTCGCCTTCGATTTTTAATGAGCCTGAAGTGACAAGTGCTTAGATGGACCTTTTCTTTTAAGGAGTCAAAAAGGAACGAAAGTGACTACTCTGGAAATCTAGACAGAGGGATTACCAAACCAATCACAAAACTGCAAAATACACCTTGGTGGTAAATTAAAGAGAAATTACCAAGGACTTATGTACGGCAGTCAATCTTCCTGAATGTTGTGTTCAGTGCATTGCGATCGATAGGGCGGCAGACACAACTTCCTATGGATAAAGGATATCAGCCTATTGTGGTCTCCCAATATATACTCGACGGTACGGGGAGCACAAGTCTATACTAGCACTTGTCGTATCAAAGAGAAGGAATCACCCAACCTTCGATGAAAATGATAGTTACCAGGTTTTACGACGCCGGAATACGTCTCTAGCCTAGACCTCTAGATGTGTTGTGTTAGGTTCTAAAGCGTTGTTATGTTCATTGAGATTTATTTTTGAGTTGATCTTGCTTAGAAGTTTGTCTTTCAAGGTTCACTGTGTGATGTAGATGTAAAATTCCTAAATTTGCAATCTAAAATGATAAACAATCATTTATTTTCTTTTAGCAATGAAAATCCTAGCTACTAAGGAAAGAAGATAATGATTCTTTCAACACAGAGCAGAGAGCACACACTAAATACACTTTTCCTAAATCATTTTCCGCATGCAGTCTAAATGCAAATGTAGATGTATGTATTTGTTTTTTGTTTCCTTAATGTGAGAATGCCAAAAAGGAAAACTAAGTACAGATCTGAACTATTTTCTTCAAAGCGACACTTCGACAATTTCTTTTCAAAATGAAAGGAAGACTAAAATGACACTTTTCGATTTCGAATAGAAAATTGTTTTCGACACTTTAAATACTAACAATTCAAATCAAATACAATGGCAAAAGTATAATCGACTATCTAGAAGAGGAAGACTTTACGACACTCTTCTTTTTTATTCAAAATGACAGTTACGACACTTCTTTGCATAAAAAAATGACAGTTCGATTAAGCTACTTTTGACAAAGAAGGACTGCAAATGATAGACAAACACATAAAAACATTTACAAATCCCTATCAATGGAGGTTGAATAATGTGAAGGAAGGAGGCTTCAACAATGATATACTGATCATAAGGAGAAAAAGTACTGAATAGAGCTGAAAACAAGGAGGAAAAAACCAAATTCCAAAGACAGAAATAGTATCATTCAGTCATCGCACCTGTCCTTAAGGGAAACAGGGATGCATCTCACCTGCAACACACAGGAGGTGTGATGCATATAGGCTGCCAGTTACAGACAGTGCGATGGGCCAGGGAACGAAACTAAGTTTGGTTTTTGCTCAAAATTTGCAACTAAGTTCAGTGATTTAGGCTGAGCTATGATAGACAATAAAAACAAAGTAAAACAAAGTACAGGGGTATGATCTTATGAGGTTATTGAGCTACCACAAGGGTGTTTAGGATGCTTGTAAGTCAGATGTTCAATTCATAAACCAACCCAGAGATTGACTGAAGCAGCATTCATCTACTTTGCAGTTGCATAGCAAAAGTAGTTCGAAGGCTAGCTGGCTAACTTCAAACTTCGTCTGTAGTTTATAAAGCAAACAACAATAACAAACAAACAAACTATTCGCTCCCCAGTGGAGTCGCCATTTTGTTTCCTGGAAAACTAGTGTCTTTTCGATCTGCTACTCCCACTAAGACAGGTAGCTATCTTAGAAACAAACAATCAAAGCAAATTGTGATTTCCTTTATGTACGATAGATAAGAGAGAAGTAAAGAGGACCAACCTGGATCTTCCGCTTGGCTCCTTGCTTGTTTCCTCTCTCATTTAATAGAGCTTGACACTCCTCTCCTACTTGTCCCACTTTAGAGAATACCTGTAGAGTCAAAGCAACAAAACACCATCAAAGCATCTCGATCTATGATATCATAAACAATGCAGAATCAGAAATACATTGACCATACAAGTGCATCCACAAATAACAAGATTCATAAATACACAATTATATGGAGGAAAACTCAAAGAACTTTATTAATAGTAGAAATAGAAGAGAGGATTACAACCCAGCTGTCTGATCCAACATCATCCTCCCAGCATCAAAGCCCTCTTCACCTCATGAAAAGCAAGATCACCCAACAATACAATGTCTCTTCTCAAAGAGAAACCAACAACACTTCCTTACAAATTACAAAATTCTAGCGTTTAGATCTCTCAAATGAGGGATCCATTTATAGATATTTGCAGAGGGGTGAGTCAGCTCTGGGTTTTTGATTAGTGTCATTCCACTGATAGTTCTTGGTTCCACTTGGAGATTTCATTGATCTCTTACTCATCCCTAGGCGAATTCAGAGAGGCAAGTGTCATATGAGAAGTTTCTAGAAGATTCTCTGGGTTTCCACTTAGCAAATTGTCTCTGCCATTTGTCTACTCTCGCTCATCGCACCCCATAGAAGGCTCTTTCAGTATGCATCACACCTGGCTAGTGTAGCAGCCAGTATGCATTACACCTTGACCATGGAGCAGTCTGTATGGTCCAGTTTTGGCCAGTTCTGAGTGGTTTTTCAGGTGGAACTTCTGGGAAATGATGTAATCAGTTGACCATGATTCTTTAGGGTATGAAACAACACTTTTAGGGGTTTAAGAGCCCTTGGTTTATCGACATATGTGATTGGGGTTGCAGTGCCCAAATATGTCTATAACAGTATGTGTTCCTAGTTCCAGAGTACGTTTCCTCCCCTTTATCAGATAGGGCTTGTGTCTTGTGCAAATATGAAAACAGAAGTTAAGTGCATACCCCCTCCTCCCTACTGACGTCACAGGGGGGTCCACATTTCATACTAGTTGTCTGATTGTCGACCCATCGTGACTGTTCATAAATGTCAGTACCTAGGGTTCCAACCCATGGTCCCAATACCTAACCATAAGGCCCTTTTAAGGATCGAGGTTCGTTTCCAATTCTGTTGGGGCAATGTCAACCCAAGGTAACGTTGTAACAAACCTTGGTTAAAAGTTCCTGTAATAAAGGATAATAAAGGAAAAATAAGACAAAGGTCATGGGACACGTATTCCAAGTTGAACGTTGGGTAAATGATCTGAAACTAGAGGTGAACTTCTCCTCTCAAAAAATGACCTTCCTCTGACGCTTTGTAAGTAACAAAATGGGTCTTTTGTAAACAAGTTTTATAATATCTTTAAGGATGACGAGTTAGTTTTCATATGAACTTTAAACAAGCAACAAATTCACATGCAACTCAAAATAGAAAACATGAAGAGAGGAAAAACAACATTTGATGACAGAGTTCAACCCTCCTAGGCTACATGTCGAGGCTTGCTAACACAACTAGACCACTACAATGATTTCAGTTATAAAAGTGTACATGCAAATTGTTGACAACTGAGTGGCTTGTTTCTCCAACAAGAAAACATTATCCTCCAAATAATTCTCATACCAAAAGTATGACCACCTACAACCAGTCATGAAAGTTCAACATGAAAAGAACTTATGCAAACATGTAAGAAATATCGACTTTGAAAGAAAGAACTAATTCATAAAAGCAAATATTAGGAAACAATTAATTGATGCTTATTGTTTGTCTTATTCGTTATCTTTATTTAAAAATAAATTGGTGAAAAAGCCAATTATTTATCATTAATTACATAAAATTATTTTAATATGATATAAAATAAAATAAATATTTATAGTATTTAATTGGGACTTTATTAATATAGAAAAAAAAATATATTATTAAAAATATATATAATATTGAAGTTTTGTTAGAAACACGTCGACAAATGATAGATCTTGTGATTTACACTGAAAAATCTCTCGTAAACCTGATATGGATCATAAAAACCTCAATTCAATAAATTAAATATTATTTTTTGGTAATATTATTTAGATTATAATTGTGATTTTATTTTGGAGTAAATTTTAAAATTAATTTTGTATTAGTTAAAAAATGTATTGGTTTTCTTTTTATTAAAAAAGAATAGATTAACGACCCAAAATGTATACACAATAATTTTAAGTAATATACTTTTTGAAATAATAATAATAAATTAATTCATATTTCCGTAATATTAGACGTAATGCAAATGACTTGTCAGTTATCTTTCATCGTATCACCTACATGTGAGGCCCGGTGAATTAAATGTCGCGTTGGAAAATGCAAGCACACGAAAGTCGCACGAACCCACACAGGGACCCACCAAAAGTAAATACAACTTCACCGTGTTTAGTTGTTACCTTGTAGGTTTACCCAGAGTTGTTTTGAACAGTTGGTTTAGATGGAAAATTTAGGGTTATTTTGGTTTATCATTTTTATGATTTTATTTTAATTATTAATAATGGTTAAATGTACGATATAAATTTAATCTCAAATTTCAAATTTATATTTATTTTAAAATTAATTAGATTATTTTTCTCATTAAATTAAATTTATTAATTAAAAATATGTCATATTAACATTTTAATTAAAATTTGTTATATTAACGAGTGTCATATCAAATGAGTTATTTTGGGCATGTAGTATTCATAAATCATGATATTGATCCATAGTATTGTAACAAAGCATATTTACAAATTAAGAATCTCCATGATAAAGTGGAAGTGAATCTTTATCGTTGAGAATTTGGTTACATGTCTTTTCAAAATATATATATATGTTTTAACTCGTAAATTAAGTTTTAATTTTAAAAAATTGTAATGACATGAGTGTTTTGATGTTTATCGACATTTGCCAGCCATTTAATTTATATGGTTGCCCTAGTTATATTATAAGGTTATTTTACACATTGTTTTTTGTTTTATTTTTATTTTTAGTTATAGAGTAATTTTTATTATTTAAATTCTATTTTTAGCCTATAAGTGAATTCAACACCTTAAAAAAATTTCATTGTTATGGTATTTAAATTCTTATTGCCAATAATACGTAATCATTAAGTCATGCACATCTTTCATTTAATTACATATTTTTTTTGTAAAATTATCAATGTAAATCCATCTTAATTCTAGATCTACAGTGTCAATGGGTTGACACATACATCTTTGAAAATGAGTGAGAGCCTCGTGAGAGGGAGATGCAGAAGATCCCTCACCCTATTACACCTCAGATATTGTAACATATCCCCTACTATCCCTAGCCACGACTAAGCGTGGAAGGAGGTGGTTTCTATGATGGCCCAACCTCCATATTCTTGTGATGGAAATGGGGTCTAATTTTTTCTCTCTTTTCCAACATTCCCAAAACATAAAACCAATAACGTCATTGCATTCGTCCCATCAAGACCTTTCCGATGATATAATATTTACCCCAATCTGGCATACATATAAAACGTTATGACCCTTCAATGTTTCGTCATTTAATTTATTGCCATAAAAATAAGGAGATGCCATGCGACATCCATGTGACGCCCACATGAAAACCCCACCCCATTAGGGGTCCACCTTAGAAAAACCTACCACCTCCATGCTACTTTGGCCTAACCACATCACCAAGCTGACATAAGGTCGATGTCGGCCATTTAAAAAAACACCCCAATGGGGCACACTCTTGTGGCCCCAACCCCTGGCCTGCTGACCTCCGACTAAATTAGGCTCCCAAATACTCACTGAGTCCCAATCTCTGGCCTCCCGACTTGCGGTGATTTCATGTTGATGCCATTTTGACCACATAGCCTCCTTTGATGGTGCCACGTGTCATAAAGTTTTGGCTTATTTGGGCTTACCAAAAGACTAAATCTGGGTGTTATGTGTTATGACTATGTGGCGCCACATCACCCCCTATTCCACGTCATTTTATATTAGGTCCCAATATGGGCTCCAACCCTTTGCCGTTCACGTATTTCATGTTACCATATGGTAAATTCTTATTTGATTCAATGTTCCCAACTTGGGTTCCAACCTATACATACGATAACTCTTGGTCCATGGAGATATTGATGGTCGACATCAAATACAGATCTTCCCTCGCCCATTTTGCGACTTCACAGGGGGGTATGCGTTGCTAGTTCTAGAGCACGATTCTGTCCCTTTTAGCAGATAGGGCTCGTGTCTAGTGAAAATATGACAACGAAAGTTAAGTGTAAATCCCCTCCTTCCTACTGACGTGACAGGGGGTCCACATTTCATACTAGTTGTATGATTGTCAACCCATCATGACTATTCATATATGTGAGTACCCAAGGTTCCAATCCTTAGTCCCAATACCTAACCATAAGGCCCCTTTAAGGCTTAGGTCCCTTTCCAATTCTGTTAGGGCGACCTCAGCCCAAGGTGACGTTGTAACAACCCTTAGTTAAAAGTTCCTGTAATAAAGGATAATAAAGGAAAAATAAGACCAAGGTCATGGGACACGTATTCCAAGTTGAATGTTGGGTTAATGATCTAAAATTAGAGGAGAACTTCTCCTCTAAAAATTGACCGTCCTCTGACGCTTTGCAAGTAACAAAATGGGTCTTATGTAAACAAGTTTTGTAATCTCTTCAAGGATGATGAGCTAGTTTTCATATGAACTTTAAACATGCAACACATTCACATGCATCAAAATAGAAAACATGAAGAGAGGAAAAGCAACATTTGATGATGGAGTTCACCCGTCTTGGGCTACATCTCCAAGCCTACTAACACAGCTAGACCACTTCATTTATTTTAGTTATAAAAGTGTACATGTAAATTGTTGACAACTGAGTGGCTTGTTTCCCCTACAAGGAAAAATTATCCTCCAAATAATTATCACTCCAAAAGTATGACCACCTACAACCAGTCATGAAAAGGTCAACATGAAAAGGACTCATACATCAAGTCCCTGTACTCCACCTGAAAACCAAGCATAAAATGTACAACAATTCCACATTGAAGTAGTGAAAGGAGCTTCTCTCAAAAACACATAATGAGAAAGTACAAAGAAGAACTGCACCATAGAATTCACAGTTGTTGTAGATAAAATAAGAAGGTTGGAAAACCCCTACAACGTTCTCTCCATGCTCAGAAGGCCTTCAAACCTCTGATTGTCTCCTGCACTAAAAAATTTAAACTTGCACAAAATTCCTTCAAAAAGTGCTTGAATAAAAAAAACTAAGGCTGCAAATGGATTCAAAATGTCCAAAAACCTCTGGGCTCTTCTTGGGCTCAAAAATACCAAAAATAGATCAATTTATGTCTCTCCTCAGTTTCTTCTGCTATGCATCCCTCAATTTGACAAAACCTACTAATTGTATGACATTTTCTCCCTTTAAATAGTTTGAGAGGCAAACATTTTGTCTGCAAATGGTGTATTTTGTCGCTTCATTAATTTTCACAATAACCCCCTGAGTGCAAAATAAGGGCCACATGGGCGCACATACGGTCAGGGGTTGGGCAGACGTTCTGTGGCCACCGGCGCTGGCTCCTTCCTCGTCAAAACAGGGTCATGTGGTAGGTGATGTGGTTGGGGTCCAGGCCAACTGCCTACCCTCGCTGGGCTAGCTCCCTTCTCTTTGTCATTGGTTACACTAAAACCACGTGACTGGGGGTCGGCCTTAACTTTCGCCCCTGTCGGACTTGGCTCCACGCCGGTCCCGTGTTGCCCATAGCACCAGGTACTGGGGCTAAATCCCGACCCCCACTCCGAGAGCACACTCTGTTTACCTGCGTTGACATGTGAGATGGATTGTAACTAGGGGGTTGGGTTGGTCCCCACCCGTCCCACCACTGCTCTCCTACTGTGGTCTAGTGAGCGTTGTTGTGACCAGGGGCCAGGGCTAACGCTCGGCCCCTCTCCCCTAATGTGAAAAATACACCACTTCAAATACAACCAGTCACCCTTATGGGTTAAGAACCAAACTAATGGTGCGATGGTGGAGGCTGAAGATTGTGTGTTACAGGTTGTGGGTTTGACCCTCATCGAGCCCTTTGGGCCAAACACAAATTTTTGACCAGTGATGAGGCACCACGTGGCGACCTTTGATTGGGCCACGTGGCGGCCTTCTATTGGACCACAAAAATTGCACAACCTAATGAGACGTTACCAACGCACCATGTAAGAACTTGACACTCGGTGAGCTACAGTTGGTCCACCATACATCTAGTTCACATGCTGATGTCATCATGATATTAATAGTACAGACTACCTAGTCAGCAGCCCAGTGAGCCCACCTACAAATTTTTTTTATGTCGGTAAAAAATTTCAAAACATCTTAACTTTGTCATACGACGTCAGATTGAGGCGATTCAAGTGTTGTTGGAATCAGGATGAGAAGCACTACAAATTGATGCTAATTTTGGTAGATTATGGTTACTTTCATTTTTTAGCTTATTTTTTTATCTTCGGATCATACCTACCCACTAAGAAATTTTGGACCCCAAAATTTTATCTTCTCCTAGCGAACAAAATGAGGAAAAAGCTCATAAAATTTCCTTGTCCCAATCCTTTATGTTTTGTTTCAATTGGTTCCTTCAAGCTCCAATCAAGGTACTCCACCTACCCTCTACGTGAAGGCCTTATCTTCCTGTCAAGAATCGAGCCACAATTCTTCTAACCATGCAAGAAAAAAAACTTCGATGGATGAAATATGAACATTCTCTCCAAAACCATCTTTTTTTGGCTCAAACAAAATTCATCTTGAAGTCCCTCTTGACTGAAAACAAACTTAATTGTCCATCTTTGAAATCAAAAGAAACTCAATGCTTGCAATGCATTGATTCATACGTTGCTTTGTTGTCCTGAAATTGCACTTGTACTAAAAGGTACTCTGGCTGCATTTATTCATTAACGCTTCGCTTTGTTAACATAAACATAGTAATTTTCTATACAATTTTTATCAAATATTTCATTCACAAACAAGCTTCATCTTGAAACACTTGTATCAATGAGTACATGATGCAATTGTAGACATACTAGATGACATACAAATGTTCATCCAAAAAAGCCCTGAAACAATTGGACTCATTAACAAGCCAACACAACATGACATGTCAAAGAAAACATATTTGTTGCAAATACGTGATTATTCTTGTCTTCACTTTACAAAGTACACAAAACAGGAATGTACAACAAGTATTTATAATTTTACAAAGAAAGAAAACTATACAAACCAATCTACCAAATCTTTGCCTATCCTAGGCTTATGGATTCTCTTTTTTCTCTTGCTCTTCTTTGAAGGTTGCCTTAGAAACTATACCAGTTTCCTCTTTCCCACATGTCACTTTCCTTTCAATGGATTTCATGACCTATTTTTCCTTCTTGGGATGAAGTTTTGGATGACTATTACAACACCTTTCATTCCCATGTCGATTCATGTTACAATGGGTACAAAAATAGTTTCGCTTGCCCATCGAAAATGAAGTCTTCAAAGTTGAGGGAGGTTTTCATGCTTTATTCCAAGAATTAGGTCCATTCTCTTGACCATAACTTTGTGTTGGTCATAATTAGCCACACAAAGATCATCTATATCACAAAATGTGCAAGGATACATGTCCCATAAATAATCATAATCACAAACATTTTTAAAATTCCCATGACACCTATACCTATCCCTTGGGCTGTGACTTTGACGATGAGGAATGGACTTTGCATGTCCTTTGAAACATTCATCTCTTGGGAGACAAATTTCCATTATCACTACCATCTTGGTGTGACATATCATCGCTTGCTGATTTTTTTTCCTCGAAAAGTTTAGAGAATTCTCCAAACTCTCCATGACCATAACCCAATCCTTCATATCGTGGTCGCTCCTTCGCCTCAATAAGATTAGTTATACCTTTACCATTGATATGAAGGCCTCATCCTTAATAACCCATCCAAGTTAAGAACTTCATAGAAATTCCTTTAGTATGCTTTTCAAAGGCTGCAAAAGATGTGTTATCAACATAAATTGAAGGAGTAGAACTAGAGATGTTGATTACCTCCTTAGATTTTCCACCCATATTTCTTGTTTCAGATGTTGATGATGAAGTTGAAGATGACTCAAGCCACCCAATTTTACCAACAGGAACATAAGGAGAATATTTTATATGTTGACAAAATTCACAAGAAGCATTCTCCACATAGGGTCCATATCCTATGATTGGACCATTCCCACAAATTGGCTTGATCTTGGAGGAATTATTTGTTGCTTCTAGATTGGAACTCTCACGAACTTGTTCTCTCACAGATGTTGTAGCTGAAGGCACATTTTCCTCTTCTCCTCCTCGACAACTTTAAACAATCCCCTCAACTCAACATTCTCCATTCAAGGAGACACATGAATCTCCTCTAACTATTGGAGTCTTTCCCGCTTCAGTGTCTTGCCCATACTTGCAACTTGGTCAGAACCTGCTATGATATGAAAATGACCTGAAACTGGAGCAGAACTTCTCCTCTCAAAAACTTACCATCCTCTGATGCTTTGCAAGTAATAAAATGGGTCTTAATGTAAACAAGTGTTATAATCTCTTCAAGGATGATGAGTTAGTTTTCATATGAACTTTAAACAAGAAACACATTCACTTGTAGCTCAAAATAGAAAACATGAAGAGAGGAAAGAAAACATATGATGATGGAGTTCACCCCTCCTGGGCCACATCTACGAGCCTGCTAACACAGCTAGACCACTCCATTTATTTCAGTGGTAAAAGTGTACATGCAAATTGTTGACAACAGAGTGGCTTGTTTCCCCTACAAGGAAACATTCTCCTATAAAGAATTATCACTCAAAAAGTATGACCACCTACAAATAGTCGTGAAAATGTCAACATGAAAAAGACTCATACATCAAGTCCCTATACTCTTCCTGAAAACCACGCATAAAATGTACAACAATTCCACTTTGAAGTATTGAAAGGAACTTCTCTAAAAAAAAACATAATGAGAAAAGACAAAGAAGAGTTGCACCATAGAAGTCACAACTATTGCAGATAAAATAAGAGGCCTGGAAAACCCCTACAGGGTTTTCTCCATGGTCAAAATTTCTTCAAAATTGCTTCAAACCTCTAATTGTCTCTTTCACTAAAAGAATCAAACCTACAAAAATTCCTTCCAAAAGTGCTCCAATCAGAAAACTGAGGCTGCAATTGGATTCATAATGTCCAAAAACCCCTATCTAGGATCGTCTTGGGCTCAAGAATACCAAAAAAACATCAAGTTATGGCTCTCCCAAGTTTGTTCTACTATTTGTCCCTCAATTTGACAAAACCTGCTAACTGTTCGACATTTTCGCTCTTTTAACAGTTTGGGAGGTGACAATTTTGCAAATGGTGCATTTTTTTCGCTTCATTAATTTTCCCAATAACCCTCTAGGCACAGAATTAGGGCCACATGGGCGCACATACAAACAAGGTCTGGGCCAATAGTCTGCCCCCACCGGAATTGGCTCCTTCCTCGTCAGAACAAGGTAATGTGGTAGGTGATTTTGCCAACTGCCCACCCTTGTCGAGCTAGTTCCCTTCTCTTTGTCGTTGGTTATTCTAAGACCACATGACTGGGGCCTCAACTTAACTTATGCCCCTGTTAAACTCAGCTCCATGCCAGTCCCGTGGCGCCCATAGCACTAGGGGCTGGGACTAAATCCCAGCCCCCACTCTAGGAGCACCATCCTTTTATGTGCACGGTCATGTGAAATGGGTCTAACCAGGGGCTAGGGCTGGGCCCCACCCCTCTTGTTGCTTCTCTTTGGATGTGATCCAGTTAGTGATGTTATGACTAGGGGCCAGGGCGCACCCCCAATGCGCAAAATACACCACTTCAAATAAAACCAGTCACCCTTATGGGTAAAAAATCAAACTAATAGCGCGATGTGGAAGCCAGCGACTATGTCCTACAGGTCATGGGTGTTGTAGCATTTTCTATCTCCTATCACAAAAGTGCTTCAGAAGATATAGAAGCCTCCTAGAGATAATCTCTGGGTTGATAGGAGACCAATGCCTAGGGCATACGAGAGGAGTCCTTTTGAAGATTGTCTAAGGGCTTTCTATTGCACTCCATATGTCATGTAGTTTGAAAATAGATAATTCAGGGGCTTGGTTCAATAGTCCTTCATCAAGGTAAACTGAAGAAAACACGTAGATCTAAATATGGCTAATCACAAATAGAAATGTCTTGGTTCTGGTGGCCAACACACAACAATAGGCAGCTTAGCATTGTTGTTGTAGTATAGATGAACAAGAGGAAGGAAAGGAGGAGAATTGGTGTAGAGTGTTGGACATAACACTGAATCCTAAGCAACAATATCCAACAGAAATGTGGAAGAGTGAGGAGGTGAAAATGTAGAAAAATTGGAGCACAAATTAAGGTCTCAAGCTCTATGACTCATGAATATATTTTCCACCAATTAGCATAAGTAAATTTATGTTTACATACATGTATGGTAGGCTATCAAATAACACAAGTAAATCTCTAATTAACACAGGTAATGTTACTACTTAGAAACAAACATACAACCATAAATGAGAGTGAAAGAAGGGGCTTCATTACACGATTTCAGAAGAGGAAATACATACATGAAGTGATATACAGAGGGGAAAACATACTATGTATTTCTTTGATCAGAATCAACAAAGCAGTTTCATTAATCCTTCAAGATGGATTTCAAATCATCAGTCAATTACATTTAGCAATTGTATCACTCAAGTCCCTCATGAACAAGCAAATTGAACCAAATTGGAACCACATAATTCTGACCTCTTGGGTGCATAATTATGGAACCCTTTTTTATGAGAAATGTTTCGGCGTAAATCACATGATATTTCATTTGTCGACGTATTTCGAACTAACCATTGTGGTTCATCGTCAGGACAAGTTGAAGAATCAGATCTAGGTTGCATGTTAAATAGTCAGAGCAGAACATCCAATGGCTATATTTGACCAAGAAACGGCTAAATTGAACAGGTAGGCTAGACCAGCTAACGGCTATATTTGACTAGGAAATGGCTAGTTGGACTAGACCAAGGGATAGGAGAGCATAACTATATTTAATTAAAAATTAAAATTAAATATAAAACTAAATAAAAATAAGTTAAAGTTACATGTTTAAATAATTATTAAATCAATAGTAAATTAGTTATACTATTATTAAATTAAAAGGGGTTTAAATTTAAATATACATAAAATGTATTAACTATTTCATATTTATTTTATATATATATATAGTGAGTTAGTTTTATATTTAATTACAGAGGTTAATAAAAATTAAAATCCTATTTGTTAGATCGATTTTATTAATAAACCTATTAAGATAAATTAATTTAAGTCCTATATAATAAGAATAATTCTTTTATATTTTAAATTTATTTATTTGTTTATTTATTTATTTTAAATATAAATTAATAAGTCAAAAAACATATTATCATTTTAATTTAAGCCTAAATGTAGATTGAATTTCAATATCAAAATAACTATTCTTCTTTTTCATAATTAAATTAAAATTTTGTATATAACTAATTGCTTAAAATAAATTTAAATAGAAATTGCTATTTAAATATCTAATACTATATAAACTAACCCACCAAAGAGGATCAAAGAACTATGGCAAAAGCGAGTAGGTTAAAGGATAACAAGGGGAAACTAACTAATAAGAAAACTAGAACAAGCTATAAAAAGAGGGAGGGGAGGACTAGGAAGCAAGGGCTGGGACCCAACAACTACTGATCTTCCAGCTGTCCTCTCTATTGAGATTGCTCGGCCTTTTCTCAATCTCAAGGGCTTTTCTAAATTTTCGGTGATGGAACTGCGAAACTCTAGCAATAACATTGGCCTCCTTGAGGAGGCCAATGTTATTGCTAGAGTTTCGAGGAGGTCAATGTTATTGTTAGAGTTTTGCAGCTCTATCACTGAAAATTTAGGGAAGCCCTTGAGATTGAAAAAAGGTCGAGCAATCTCAATAGAGAGGATGGCTGGAAGATCAGTAGTTGTTGGGTCCCAGCCCTCGCTTCCTAGTCGTGTTCTTCCCTTCCTCCCCTCCCTCTTTTTATAGCTTGTTCTAGTTTTCTTATTAGTTAGTTTCCCCTTGTTATCCTTTAACCTACTCGCTTTTGCCATAGTTCTTTGATACTCTTTGGTGGGTTAGTTTATATAGTATTAGATATTTAAATAGAAATTTTTATTTAAATTTATTTTAAGCAATTAGTTATATACAAAATTTTAACTTCATTATAAAAAAGAAGAATATTTATTTTGATATTGTCAAAATTCAATCTACATTTGGGCTTAAATTAAAATGATAATATGTTTTTTGACTTATTAATTTATATTTAAAAAAAACAAATAAATAAATAAACAAATAAATAAATTTAAAATATAAAAGAATTATTCTTATTATATAGGACTTAAATTAATTTATCTTAATAGCTTTATTAATAAAATCGATCTAACAAATAAGATTTTAATTTTTATTGATATTTGAATCGGGGACTGTGAGGTCAAGGAGGGAAAGGGATGGAGCGCGTTCGTGAAGGTCTAGGCTAACCCTAGGGTTTTTTTTCTGAGCATTGCAGATTTCCGTCACGGCTCCGGTAACGCGCACTGTACACCCTGACTACTGCGGTCTACACCCGTCGCTTTCTGATAATGACCTGTGGAAGGATATGGATGATAATATGGAGACGGAAGCGGTAGACTATTCTGAGGAGCCCTACCCGGATCGAGTCATTTTTGATAACCCTAGTTTCACTCCCGCCCCATCGATTGATACATCTTCGCTGTTGGCTACCCCGGAACCGCCTCATCGCTCTCCCGTCGTATCCTTGCCGCGGCACAGTCCTGTCCCCCCCCTCATCAGGTCTCATTCTATCGAATCTCCGAGTTTCGAGGTTCCTCCACTCTCTCCAGGCACCCTTCACATTCTATCCTCTCACACCCCTCCCTCGCCCTCCTTTGACCCGCTTTCATCATTCTTCACTGTTCCTTCTGTCAATCCTCCGATTACTGCAGCAGCTCATACCTCCTGCACGGGAGCCCGTCCATCTGGGTGTTTCGAGACTCTAGCAGTCAAGGTTAGGCTAGCTAAACACTTTCCCCAGGAAGGCGTACCAAACCCCCTGGTGGACCACCCGTCAGCTCCTCGTACCAGTAAAAGGAAGTCGAAGTGCATCAAGGCTACCTCAAAGGATATCAACATCAGGTTCGGTGAGACCTCGGCAATTGGCGAATTTGCAATCATGGTAGGGACTGTGTTGGTGGGGCATGTCCGAGGTCGTGCATATTCGGCCAACAGGCTGACTCAATGGGTAAAGGAGATTTGGGGAGGGTTTCTTATTGATCTGCCAGAAGTCCATGTTCTGCCAAGAGGTTGGTTCTCCCTACATTTCTCAAAGGAAAGTTACACGGACCTGGTACTAGCCAGGTACTGGCATATCAAGATGGCCCTGGTCCTTCTCAAGCGGTGGAGCCCTTTATTTGATCCAGAATGTGAACAAATTGGTGCAGGACCGATTTGGGTGTGCTTGTCGGGTCTACCGTTACAGTTCTGGGGCGAAGAAGTTTTCATCAGGATTGGTAATGCCCTGGGTACATATCTAGATCATGATCGTACCTTTGTGGAGTCAAGAAGCAGGACCCTCGCGCGTATATTGGTTCACTTGGATACCCGCGAGGGACTGGAGGAAAAGATAACCCTTCAGTGGGGGAGATACATCAGAGTCCAGATTCTAGACTACGAGGGGGTCCCGTTCCGATGCGGGCGATGTCACAAGGTCGGACATCTTTTCAAAGACTGCCCCCTTAACCAGAAAGCAGAAGACTCCCCGAAGATCACTCCTGCACCCTCCAGGGCAAACTCATCGGTCAGCTCGCGCCCCATACCTACTGGTCCGACTCCGGTGGCAACCTCTCCATCGGTTGATCCTGGACTTAGGCACTCTTCGCCGCTGCTGACCAGGGCTCGCTCTGCTGCTGAAGCCGCTATAGCTTCGGGTACTCCTCTGAACCCTCCTCTCTCATCTTTTGATCATATTTTTACTGATGTAGGTGCCTCTGTCCAGACATCTATGGCTCATTGTATCATGTCATCCCTCCTCTCATTGCCTCTACTAGCCCCTCATTGCTCTCTCCCTCTTCATCTTCTACCCCTCGGCCATCCTCCGAGGTCTCTCCTCCACATCAATACTTCCTTCGATCCAGAACCCACTCCAAAGATTTGCCGGTCCGCCAGTCTGGTCTTGGTATCACTTTACCCGGTGCTATCCCCCTGTCATCCAGAGGCAGGAAGTCCGATCTCTCCAAGGCTATTAAGAAAGCAGGGGCGGAGGTCATCTCTGGTCATCAATCCACTATTGATGGGGTCCTTAGAGCAGGATATACCCCGCGTAGTGTTCCTCCATGAAGTGTTTATCCTTTAATTGCAGGGGTTTGGCTAGTGCCTCCAAGAAACTAGCCATGAAGCGACTCATTGAGATTGAGCCTATTGACATCATCCTGCTACAAGAAACTCTTTGCTCGGCCGACCAAATCTCCCATACCTTTCAATCCTTGACCCCGAGCTGGTCCTATGTAGCCCTAGATGCTGCTGGCAGATCTGGGGGTCTGGCCATTGGATTTAACCCTCGTACCATTAGGGTTGAAGCATCCTGGGGGGGGTCGGGATATTTGGGACTTGACATTTTCTCAGCAGACCTGGGCATGAATCTCAGGATTGTGAATATATATGCCCCCTGTATTCAAAGGGAACTATTTTGGCAGCGCATATTACATCTCTCCCTCCTGGATTCTGAGCAGACAATTATTGAAGGAGACCTCAATTTTTCATTGGGATTTAGAGAATCATGGGGATCTGCGGCACAAATTGACTCTATCACCGATTATATGACTAATCTGTTAGAACAGACAAACTTTGTGGATATCCCCATGCTTAAACTTCTTCCCACCTGGAGGAACAGGAGGGTGGGCAATGCAGCATTGGCCCGCAGACTTGACAGATTTATCATGAAAGATTCGCTCCTTCAACAGTTGCATCATTACAAGCAATGGGTGGGCACGGGAGGCATTTCAGATTACTCGCCTATATATCTAGAAATTCAGGGGCCTTTTAAGAAACCGAAAGCCCCTTTCAAATTCAATCACGTCTGGCTGAGAGACCCTTCATACATTAAGATGGTCTCTGATTACTGGACCACTCATCCCATTAATGGAGCAGAGTCCCTTGCAAAAGGGTTCTGCAAAAATCTCTTTGAGATCAAGCACCTCACCATTAATTGGGCCAGGGAAAAGCATGCTCGGGAAACTTCACAACTCACCCATATTGAATTTGAGTTGAGCTCATTACTCGATGAACGAAGCCTGGGATTCATTTCAGCAGAGGACAAGGCCCGATTGATAGAATTGGAAAATCAGAAGGCAATTATTCTAAAGGAGCGCGAGGAATCCCAGAGATTGAGGAGCAGAGCTATTTGGTTAAAAGCAGGGGACGATAACTCGAAGTTTTTTCACAGCTATTCCAAGGGCCGAAAGGTGTCCAATACCATTTGGAAGCTCCCTACACTTGAGGGAGACACGGCTGACACTTTTAACAAGCTTGCCCACCTTGGCATCACACATTTCAGAAACCTCTATAAAAGTCCTCGTGAAGCAAATCTTCCTGATATCATCAATGTAGTGGGACATTTTCCGAGATTTGTTAATGGGGATGATGCAGAAGAGCTAACTGCTCCGGTTACTTCTGGGGAGCTCGAAGGTACTTTAAAATGGTTCAAAAAAGATAAGAGTCCAGGCCCAGATGGCTGGACCATTGAATTCTATCTGGCTTTTTATGAAATCCTGGGGCAGGATCTTCTGAATGTAGTGGAGGAGAGCAGAACATCGGGGTCCATTTATCACGCCATCAATTCGACCTTCATCGCCCTCATACCAAAATCTGTCTCCCCATCTTCTTTTGACGATTATAGGCCTATCTCCTTGTGCAACTACCTTTTTAAGATTATTTCCAAGATCATTGCTAATCGTCTCAGGCCGATTCTCTCCAGACATATTGCCCCACAACAATTTACATTCCTAGAATCCAGATAGATACATGAAGCCATAGGTTCGGCACAAGAAGCCACCCATTCTATTTGGTCCAAGCATCTCAAAAGCATCATTCTCAACATTGACCTGTCCAAAGCTTTCGACCGAGTCAGTTGGCTCTATATCAAGATGCTTCTTATCCACCTGGGATTCCCCCACATCTACATCACTTGGATTATGGCCTGTATTACATCTCCTTCCTTCAGTGTCCTCATCAATGGCTCGACCTCTCATTTTTTCCTCTCTGAGAGGGGGCTTAGGCAGGGCTGCCCTCTATCACCACTACTCTTCTTGATTGTCATGGAAGGTCTCAGCCGTCGCATTGCCTCTGCCAAAAGGAATGGCGATATCTGCGGTCTCCGGATCTCGGATCATTGCTCCCTCACTCATCTCCTGTATGTGGACGATGTGCTCATTCTGTTGGATGGCAGCATTCGGGACTCCAGAACATTTTCCAAGATTCTTCTTCTCTTCTCTTCTGCTACAGGTATGCTCGCAAATCACTCCAAATCCACTATCTTCACCCGCACATCCGTTCATGAATCCAAATTTTCTCATCAGGCATTTCTCTACAGCATTCACCCCTTGGATAGGGGCCTCAAATATCTAGGTTTCTGGCTAAAACCTACTTGCCAAAGAATTGCTGATTGGGTCTGGCTTGTCTCAAAGCTAGAGAAGAGACTGTCAGTATGGAGCTATAGATACTTATCAAGGGCAGGCAAACTAGTGCTTATCAAATCGGTCTTGGAGGCCACTCCGGTCTTTTGGATGACACTTGCATGGATTCCCCGGAACATTCTCGCGCGTATAAAACAACTCTGCAACAGATACCTCTGGAACGGGAATTAGGATAAAAGATTATTTGCCTGGATAAGCTGGCATAAGATATCCCTACCAAAGAAATGGGGAGGATGGGGGCTCAAAGACCTTCCCCTTTTTGCACAAGCTCTTGCTGCAAAAATGGGTTGGTCACTGGTGACTAGCCAGAATCTATGGGCTCATATTTCATACCACAAATACATCTGGCCACAGAGCATATTGGACTGGATCAGACTTCCAACGTGGCAGTCGACGGGATGCTCATCGGTATGGAAGGCACTGCTCCATACCCTTCCCCACATACGAGACAATTTGGTATGGAGAATCAACGATGGCTCGCTGGGTAGGATCGGGCAGGATCCGTGGATTGGTAGTGGGGGAAGACACATTCTTAATAGAGATCTCATCAGGCACCTACACGCACGAGAGATCAGGGTATTTGCGCACATTGCTGATCAACAAAATTCAGACATTTTCTCTCAGGCATGGAAGTTAGCTCAACAACTCGACCTCCCTCCTCAATGGCATCAGGAATGGCATGAATTTACCTCAACATTATCAGAATCGCACATAAGAATCAAACAGGGACCCGATGAATTAGTTTGGTGTTTGGCAGAGAACAGAATATACTCACCAAAGCCAGGCTACTGTTCTCTCATTCAGCATAAAAAACCTGAACAATCTTTGCATTGGTGGCAAGATATTTGGAAGCTTACCGCCCCCCCGCGCACCAGACTTTTCTTCTGGTGTATTCTTAAGGACATAGTACCCACGGGAGAGCATCTTACTCATAGAGCGATTTACGGGCCATCCTGGTGTGTACTGTGCAAAGAGGCATCGGAATCAATAGCACATCTCTTTCTACACTGCACAACAATTCGCTCACTTTGGCAGAGAATTTCCACATCTATCGACTCTGCTGGGATTTGGACAGGTCACGACATGCAAAGTGCTTGGGAAGATTGGTTTCGTAGACATACGGGTTCAAAGCTACAGAACCTTCCCTTATTGGTTAATTGGCATATCTAGAAGGCCCGAAATAGGTTCATCTTTGATAACATGGTTGTGTGCTGGCCGCACATTGAGGCCGGCATTATCTCATCATTCAATGATTTGCCAGAACCTATTCCCCCTAGGGAGAGACGCATACAACCACCCCCCATCATTGATAAATCTGTCCCCTGGGCTTTCTTTGATGGGGCCGCAAATCAAAATGGCTGTGGTGGTGGTTTCATACTCAACATCGATGAACACCATAGCTACAAAGTTAAGTTGGGGCTCGGTGCAGGCACAAACAACTTCGCGGAACTCATTACCCTCCGACACTTATTACATTTCTCTTTGGGTCATCAGTGTCACAATCTTAACATTTTTGGGGATTCAAAGATTGTTGTAAATTGGTTCAATCATACAACCATTTGTCACATTCACACACTCAACAACATATTGCATGAAGTACATTCTTTCAAGGCTGCATTTAACTATATCTCTTGTATCCACATATACAGGGAACATAACTGCAGCGCTGATCAATTATCCAAGGAGGTCGCGCTACTTCCCAGAGGAGAATGGTTAATACTGGAGCAGAGAGGGACCGAGGAATACCGCTATTATCACAGGCCATATATAGACCAGCTATATCAGAGGGACATTAGTCCCTGAACTATAAATGTTTTTATTGTAAAGATCTGAAGTATAAATTTTGTAATCTTTTGATATATATAAAGGACACACTGAAAATGGACCCTGCGTGGTCATGTACAGGCTAAAATAGACTGATAGACTGACTTTTAAACAACAATTTTTGTATTTTCAGTCAGATCACCCTGCGTGGTGTATCTGGACCGCACAGAACCCCACATGTTAGCACATGGATGGTACTATTTACAGCATATGCTACAGCATTTACAATATGTAATTTTCTCTATATTAATGAAAATTACGGATTTTTCCAGTGGAAAAAAAAGATTTTAATTTTTATTAACCTCTGTAATTAAATATAAAACTAACGTACAATTATATATATATATATATATATATATATATATATATATGTATGTATATATATCTATATAATTAAAATTAAAATAAATATGAAATAGTTAATACCTTTTATGTATATTTAAATTTAAACCCCTTTTAATTTAATAATAGTATAAGTAACTTACTATTGATTTAATAATTATTTAAATCTGTAACTTTAACTTATTTTTATTTAGATTTATATTTAATTTTAATTTTTAATCAAATATAGTTATGCTCTCCTATCCCTTGGTCCAGTCTAACTAGCCATTTCCTAGTCAAATATCGTTGTTAGCTCGTCTAGCCTACCTGTTCAATTTCGCTGTTTCTTAGTCAAATATAGTCGTTGGATGTTCTGCTCTGACTATTTAACATGCAACCTAGATCTGATTTTTCAACTTGTCCTGATGATGAACCACACTGGTTGGTTCGAAACGCGTCGACAAATGAAATATCATGTGATTGACGCTGAAAAATTTCTCATAAACTTGATATGGATCACAGAAGTCTCAATTCAATTATGGAACCCTTGTTAAGTGTTTCTTCCCTCTATTTATAAGGATAGGGGGAGATTTGAAAGCAGTTAAAAAATATCTCAGTTGAGCTCCAACTATCTGATCGACTAACTGTCTCAACATGCGAAGGTTTGCTACCCAAATCATTACAATCGGATTTGATTCCTTTATTTAAAATGCAGAAATTACAGAATAAAAGAAAAATGGAAAACTAAATGATGTTTGAGGAAAATGTATCTCTGCCATTCCTATGATGGCCTCCAATCAGACCACGTCTTTTCCATGATGTGCTTCTCTTGTTGCTCGGCTGGTAACAATGTAAACTTTGAAATGAGAAATATAAACTCAAAATGAGAACTCTAGCAAAAAAAACCCCAAAACAACATGAAAAACAATGCTAAAAATGAAACGTGTTGATGCTAGAATAACACTTTTTTTTTCTATGATAAATTTTCAACATGTTTTAAAAATGAATGTGACTTTTGTGCAAAAAGCACCCTAAAAATGAAAATTGTTGATGCTAGAATAACACTTTTTTTTACTAGGGTAAATTTTCAACATGTGTACCCTGAAAACGAAAAGTGTTGATGTTAGAATAACACTTTTTTTTTCTAGGGTAAATTTACAACATGTGTTGATGAAATAAGATCTATTTTTTTTTTTCAGGGTAAATTTTCAAATTTTGAAATAATGGCGTAAAAGATTTTATCGTGACTTCAAAAAACATTAAAATTTCAAAAGAATAATGAAACCATAAATTTAAAAATAAAAACAATGAAAAAAAACAAAAAAAAAAAGTTAAAGAAAAAAAAATAACAAAATGTAAATAAAAATGTATATTAAAAAAAACATAAAATAAAAAAAGAAAATATATATATCTATATATATATATATATATATATATATATATATATGACAAAAATAAAGCCGTAGTCTAACGAGCCGGAGGAATTGCCCAAAAAGTTATGGAAATTCTGGTCATATTTAGAGAAAATTCGGCAAGGATTTTTGTAAATCCAAGTTATAGTTGTTAAACTTCAAAATTTTAGGTGTCCTAGACGTTTTTGATGGTGCTCAATCTATTTCCACCATCAAAAATAGGATTCAAACACTGTCTCTATAAAAAAAAGAAAAATTGAAATTTTTTTGCCTGGATTCCGGCCACTTTTGGCCGTTAGGGCAATTCCTTCGCCTCGTTAGACGACTCCAAAAATAAAATCAAACATAAAAATAAAAATAAAAACAAAAAAAAAAATTAACAAAAAAAACAAAATCAATCATAAAAATGTTATAAAAGAAAAACAACACTAACCTATAAAAGATAAGAATAAAAAAACTAACATATATCTATATATATATATATATATATATATATATATATATATATATATATATATATATATATATATATATATATAATAACACAAACATATTTTAAAAAAACATTAAAAATGTAAAAAAAAAATAAAAATTATGGTAAACTAAAAAAAAAAAATTGGAAATATATATATATATATATATATATATTAAATCTATAAAATTAAGTAAATAAAAATACAAAAAATTTAAAAACCATTAGCAAAAAGCTAAAAATAAACTAGATTAAAAAAAAAAAAAAATTAGAAAAAAAAAAAAATTAAACTTAAATAATCTATATACAAAATAAAATAAAATAATAAAAAAGAAAACACAAATTAAAAAACTACTAAAATAAATTAAAAACATTGTAAAAACACGAAAAAATTATAAAAAGCCTAAAAAACCAAAAAAAAGCTCAAATTTAGAAAAAAAAAAAACCGAAAAAAAAGAAGCCTATTTAAATTAAAAAAAAAAAAAAATCAAACTAAAAAGAAAACATGCACCCCCTCAGGTCCTGGGTGGCTGAGGGCAGATTCTTAGATAGAAGATAGATACCAAAAGAACCACAGAAGAAATGACTCACAAGACCATAATTGAAAACACAAAAATCTCTTTCTATTATGGAAATACTCTGATCAATTTACAAGTGAGTAATACTGAGCCTTTCCTTCCTTTATATAGGAATATTGAGGTAAGTCTCGTTTCTCTAAATTCTTCATTTCAAATCAACCTAAAAAAAATCATCGAGGACTCTCCTTAAAGACATGATCATTTTGAATCATATCTAAAACAAATCATCCAGGACTGTCCTTAAAGATATGACTTTCATAAGGTCCTTCTATAGATAAGACTTAAAGTGGACTACGAAAAATTTTACACAATGGAGATTCTTGAGGAGGAACCCATGAAAGCAAGTAAAGTAGATTACGGAAAAGTAAACACAGTGGAGATTCCTAAGGAGGAACCCACGAAAGCAAGTAAACTGTGCACCATACTACACAGAGGAGATTCTTCATAGGTGAACCCCTCGAAAGCCGAGAAAGATGAAATGAGAGTCTACCAATCCTATCCTTTTGGACTTTTGTCAGAATTATATTCATAGTCAGAATCAATGGGTACTTCATGATGAGGATCAAGATTTATTCTAGGTATGATTTGAGCAATCCAAGGTGGCTCATGTCTAAACCAAGCTGAAAAGGATGAAGATTCCATAAAAGGATCACAATTGGCTGGTAGAATACCAATTTCTCCAAAATAATCGATGTTGATGTTGAAGTGATGGCCTGCTGGAGAGCTGTCAAGGGTGATCAATAACGTGGTACCTCGATAAATAAGATCATATCCAAAGATATCATATCTCAGACTGCCTTTGATAAAGTCCATTGTGGGCTTACTTTACCAAGATCATATTTCCTTGGAACAAATGAATACATCAGCAGGTCCATCCATTGGCTCTAATGTCTGAAAAGGGAAACAACATCTTCACAATACATTACAATAAAAATTCTTCCCCAAGCTCTGGAATATTGCATAATTCCATAATAATCCATCCAAGTTATACTTGGATCAAAGATATAAACGATTTTTGGGTGGTTTACCTTGGCTTGACCAAAATAGATGTGATTATTATTAATGTGGCTCTGGTTGATGTTATCACTATGTCTCCCATTCTCAGAATTGAACCATTTTTCTAAAATCATTTTCTGGATCTCTAATGGTAGTGATAAAATATTTTGAGAAAAACAATCCCAATAGAATTGATAATGGCATGATGGACATAAATTGATT
Source organism: Pinus tabuliformis (assembly GCA_031772625.1). Lineage (NCBI taxonomy): Eukaryota > Viridiplantae > Streptophyta > Pinopsida > Pinales > Pinaceae > Pinus > Pinus tabuliformis. The sequence continues at coordinate 190,393,733 of CM062819.1, read as the reverse complement.
TGAGATTGGGTTTTAGAAGAACTCTCTCCTATCTCAAACTTTTTGATGGATATAACCTTTAGATCTCCTTACTTCTCTGGTCATCATATCAGCAAGATAGTTTTCTTTCCCTGCTTTGTAGATAATATCAAAATCAAATCCTTCGAGCCAAAGTGCCCATCGTAGGACTCAGGAATTCCCTTGTTTTAACAATTTTTTTATTTTACAGCATACCTTTCATATGTTTGAGAGTTGTCTTGACAGTAAAATGCACACTTTTTAGGAAAAGGCAGAATCTTTTAATCCCATTCTTAACAACTAGTATTTCTTTATGGGAGGATGGATATTTTAACTCAGTTGCCGAAAATGTTCTTGAAGCATAAGCACAAATCTCATCTCTCTTATGATGCTTTTGTAGAAGAATAGCAGCCCAACAAGAGTCAGAAGCATTAGTTTCTAGAATGAAAGGTAAATCCTATTCTGGAAGGGATAAAGATGGTAAATTCTTGATTTTATCTTTGATGCATTGGAATACTTCAGTCATCTATGGTAGCCATACTGAATCATTTTTTAATCTTCACTGAAGAATTTTGGTATCCTTAGCTTGTTTTGGATAGAATTGTTGGATATAGTTCAAACATGCTAAGAATCTTTGGACATATTTGATATCTAGAAGCTGGTCTGGAAATCTTAACAGAGATTGCAGAACATGAGGTTGCAGTTGTATCTTCCCTTGGGAAATATATAATCCAAGATATTCGATCTTGGTTTGAGCAATAATAAACTTATCATGGGTGGGAGATAGAACTAAGGCGTGCTTGAAAACAACCTGATAAAATGATTATAGATGCTTTTTATGTTGGTGTATGTCTCTGCTAAAAACTAACAAATCATCAATATATACAATAATAAAATCAAAATCATGGAAAATATCTTCCATGCGTTTCTGAAATTTAGAAGGCGCATTCTTTAGGCCAAATGTCATAACTGTCCATTGGTATTGCCCTCCTGGAACAACAAAGGCGGTCTTATATCTATCCTTAGGATTTATGCCTATCTACCAGAAATCACTTTTCAAATCAAACTTTCTAAATACATTAGCACCTGAGATTTTTGCAAGAAGAATATCTTTGCTGGGTAGAGGATACCTGATGGGTTCTAATGCTTCATTTAATTCCTTGTAATTGATCACCAACCTCTTTTTTCCTCTTTTCTGTTCTGAGTGTTTGTTGACATAGAAGGTTGGGCACACCCATGAACTTTTGCAGGGTTCAATTAATCTTCTATCCAAGAGTTGTTTGATTTCTTGCTGGCACAAATTTTTCTCTGTAGGGCTCATGTGGTTGGCATATGCTTTTTTTGGTTTGTGATCAAACCCTTTTCTGAAAGGAAGTGAAAAAAAATACTTTTCCCGGAACCAAAATGCATTAGGATGCTCTTCTGTGCATTCTGTTCTAAGCTTATGTGCAATACCTTTGAGAACTTCTTGCCCATGAAGGTCAGCATGTTTGATAATATTTTTAATTTTTGACAAGTCTTCAATAGTTTCAGTGACTGTATCCACATTATCAGGAGGAATCCTGATAGAGTATGTATTTGTCGCAGGGACAGATACTTTCTCATTTTGGACACTGAATGTGATCTGGTCCTTATCAACAATCATAGGCATGTGTATTTTTACAAAATCTTGGCCAAGAAGAATATCAGATCCAGTATCGTAATTATACAAAGTAACATATACAATTGTTGAAGAAATATATATAGGAAAATCATGAGCTACATAAGAAATCTTCATGAGTTGTTTGTTAACAACTTTGAAATGTACCTTTGTTGGTTTCCAGTAATAAGTTGGGATAGCTTTGTAATTGTAGCAACTACTCATGGCTCCTGTGTCATTTTGGGAATCCAACTGATAGTTTTTGTATCCTGGTATCTTGATGGAAACTGGAATGACCATAATATCTCCAATGCCACTGATTTCTTTTGGTGGTTCTTCTTCTGTGCTCAGTCCAATTGGTGTGTGTGTCTTGTCAAATATAGACGATACAAATTTATAATTGAGTTCGTCTAATTGTTAGACCTTTAGTTGAATCTGTTCTACTATGTTGACCAATTGTTGTCTATATTTTCGTAAACTTTATTCAAGTTTTATGATGTCTTCAAGGACATCATTGTGGTCAGAGTCTCTGTTGGGTTTTGGTGTAGATTCTATCCTAAACCATTCTGTAGGAACAAAGTCTTCATCAGGCTGGGACTCCATAGTCAGTGTATCAATTTTCTCTTGGATTCATCTCATTGGGATAACTAGGCTCAGATTGAAGGAATCCATATGTCTCTAGAGACTAGATATCTATTGTTGAGTCTTATTAAAAGAAAACATAAGGAAAAAAAAGAGATATGTACAATCGCCTTCACTTGTAGCATCATCTGTTACTGAAATATTTTGAAATTCATTTTCAATCCCACTACCAGAATCAGTATTCACAGAAAATTATTCAAATTCAGAATTTGATTTAGAGACTAAATCCTAGTCTGCTAAATTATGTGAGGAGTTGAATAGTTCCATAACCTTGTTCCGGATCCCTATTTTGTTCTTTTCTGAACATTTATTTGCCCAGTGATCTTTTCTCTCGCAGATGAAACATTTTGATTCTCTAGCTGGTTTTGATCTCCTTGTGAATACATATCTGTTCTTGGGGAATTTTCTTCCTTGATGTTCTTTTCGTTTAAAACGGTTAGGGAATCTACGTCATGGGCTGGAGCACTTACACTTTTGCCTTTGGGATATATGAGAACTCTTACTGGAGGGGTTTTTAAAGCATCCAAAGTGGTCAGTTTATGAGAAAGAGTTGCAAAGATTAGGACTGAAACTTAGCTGCTTCTTGACATTCTTTCGGGTCTTATCATCTGCACACTTGTTCCTAGGAATTTGAAGAATATGTTTTTTGTAAAGAAGCTAAGGTTAGAGTATCTATTGAGATACTTTGAGAAAATAGTGCTTGGTGAATAAGCTCTAGAATTTTGTTGAGCATTTATGCTATATAATGACGCAGATATGCAATATTTTGGTGGTCTGGGATTTTATAGTACAACTTTTTCATGGTGCAATAGTATTCATCTAACAAATCTAGGTTGCACAACCTTTGACTCATGAACTTTTGTTCATAATGGTCAGAATATGTTGATAGAGTACCAAGAAACGCATGGGATAATGCCATTAACATTGCTTCAAGTGGATCTTAATTTTATAAGATTGCCATTTGTTCAGATCTTTTTAATGTTTCCCACCAAAGTCTAGCATTCCCTGTTAGTGCCCATGTCACTTGTATGACTACATCCTTTCATATAGTCTTGAGGTCAAATTTTCTTTGACTGGCCCATGCATTAATCTGTTGCAGTAATATTAGTGTTTGATCTATGTTTAAACAATCAAAATTAATGAAAAAGGTTGATCCTTGGCTGTTAAAAGAGGAGTAGTTTCTTCTTGGGCTTCTACTAATGACATGTGATGAGCCCATTTAGAAAATGGATTGGTTTGGGACTAAGATCCAATATCAGACCCTGTAGTTCTTGCAGCTTTATGTGAGAAGTTAAATGAGGACAATACCAATGGACAGTTATGCCTTTTGGCCTCAAGAATGCGCCTTTTGAATTTCAGAAATGCATGGAAGATATTTTCCATGATTTTGATTTTGTTATTGTATATATTGATGATTTGTTAGGTTTTAGAAGAGACATACAACAACATAAAAAGCATCTATAATCATTTTATCAGGTTGTTTTCAGGCACCGCTTAGTTCTATCTCCCACTTAGGATAAGTTTATTATTTCTCAAACCAAGATCGAATATCTTGGATTATATATTTCCCAAGGGAAGATACAACTGCAACCTCATGTTCTGCAATCTCTATTAAGATTTCCAGATCAGCTTCCAGATATCAAATATGTCCAAAGATTCTTAGCATGTTTGAACTATATCCAACAATTCTATACAGAACAAGCTAAGGATACCAAAATTCTTTAGCAAAGACTGAAAAAGGATTCAGTATGACTACCACAGATGACTGAAGTAGTCGAACACATCAAAGGTAAAATCAATAATTTTCCATCTTTATCTCTTCCAAAACAAGATTTACCTTTCATTTTAGAAACTCATGCTTGTGAATCTTGTTGGGCTGCTATTATTCTAAAAAGCATCATAAGAGAGATGAGAATTGTGCTTATGCTTCAGGAACATTTTCGGCAACTAAGTTAAAATATCCATCCTCCCATAGAGAAATACTAGCTGTTAAGAATGGGATTAAAAGATTCTGCCTTTTCCTAAAAGGTGTGCATTTTACTGTCAAGACAACTCTCAAACATATGAAAGGTATGCTGCAAAATAAAAAATTGTTAGAACAAGGGAATTCCTGAGTCCTACGATGGGCACTTTGGCTCGAAGGATTTGATTTTGATATTATCTACAAAGCAGGGAAAGAAAACTATCTTGCTGATATGATGACCAGAGAAGCAAGGAGATCTAAAGGTTATATCCATCAAAAGGTTTGAGATAGGAGAGAATTCTTCTAAAACCCAATCTCAAATCAATTTATGTCCATCGTACCATTATCAATTTTGTTGGGATTGTTTTTCTCAAAAGATTTTATCACTGTCATTAGAGATACATAAAATTATTTTAGAAAAATGGTTCAATTCTGAGAATTGGAGACATAGTGATAACATCAACTGGAGCCACATTAATAATAATCACATCTATTTTGGTCAAGCCAGGGAAAACCACCCAAAAATTGTTTATATTTTTTTATCCAAGTATAACTTGGATGGATTATTATGGAATTATGCAATATGCCAGAGCTTGGGGAAGAATTTTTATTGTAATGTATTGTGAAGATGTTGTTTCCCTTTTCAGACATTAGAGCCAATGGATGGACCTGCTAATGTATTCATTTGCTCCAAGGAAAGATGATCTTGGTAAAGTCAGCCCACAATGGACTTTATCAAAGGCAGTTTGAGATATGATATCTTTGGATATGATCTTATTTATGAAGGTACCACAGTATTGATCACCCCTGACAGCTCTCCGACAGGCCATCACTTCAACATGAACATCGATTATTTTGGAGAAATTGGTAGTCTACCACCCAATTGTGATCCTTTTATGGAATCTTCATCCTTTTCAGCTTGGTTTAGACATGAGCCACCTTGGCTCACTCAAATCATACATAGAATAAATCTTGAACCTCATCATGAAGTACCCATTGATTCTGATTATGAATATAATTCTAATAGAAGTCCAAAAGGATAGGATTGGTAGACTCTCATTTCATCTTTCTCGGCTTTCGAGGGGTTCACCCATGAAGAATCTCTTTTGTGTAGTATGGTGCACGATTTACTTGCTTTCGTGGGTTCCTCCTTAGGAATCTCCACCGTGTTTACTTTTTTGTAATCTACTTTACTTGCTTTCGTGGGTTCCTCCTCAAGAATCTCCACTATGTAAAATTTTCCATAGTCCACTTTAAGTCTTATCTATAGAAGGACCTCATGAAAGTCATATCTTTAAGGGCAGTCCTGGAAGATTTGTTTTAGATATGATTCAAAATGATCATGTCTTTAAGGAGAGTCCTCGACAACTTTTTTTAGGTTTATTTGAAATGAAGAATCTAGGGAAACGAGACTTACCTCAATATTCCTATATAAAGGAAGGAAAGGCTCAGTATTACTCACTTGTAAATTGATCGAAGTATTTCCATAATAGAAAGAGATTTCCGTGTTTTCAATTATGGTCTTGTGAGTATTTTCTTCTGTGGTTCTTCTACTATCTATCTTCTATCTGAGAATCGGTCCTCCCACCCATGACCTAAGGGGGTGCATGTTTTTTTTAAGTTTGATTTATTTTTTTAATTTAATTATTTATTTTTTTGTTTTTTTTTTTTAAACTTGAGTTCTCTTTTTGTTTTTTTAGGTTTTTTAAGATTTTTTTCATGTTTTTAATTTATTTTAGTATTTTTTTAATTTAATTTAATTTTACTTTATATATAAATTATTTAAGTTTTTTTTTTTTGTAATTTTTTTTTTTTTAATCTAGTCTATTTTTTTTTTTAGCTTTTTAGCTTTTTGTTAATGGTTTTTAATTTTTTTGTATTTTTATTTACTTAGTTTTATAGATTTTAAATTTTTTATTTTTTATTTTTATAGTTTGATATATTTTTTTTTAAATATGTTTTTGTTATTATTTATTTCTTTATATATATATATATATATATATATATATATATAGATATTAGTGTTTTTATTCTTATCTTTTATAGGTTAATGTTGTTTTTATTTTATAACATCTTTATGATTGATTTTGTTTTTTTTTCGTTAATTTTTTTTTTTTTTTTTTTTTTTAGTTTTATTTTTATGTTTGATTTTTTTTTTTTGTCTTTTTTTAATTTTATGTTTTTTTTTTAATATACATTTTTATTTATGTTTTGTTACTTTTTTTTTTAACTTTTTTATTTTGTTTTCATTGTTTTAATTTTTCTCTATATTAAATTTATGGTTTCATTATTCTTTTGAAATTTTAATGTTTTTTGGAGTCATGATTAAATCTTTTACGCCATTATTTCAAAATGTTGAAAATTTACCCTGAAAGAAGAAATAGACCTTAATTCATCAACACATGTTGTAAATTTACCCTAGAAAAAAAAAGTGTTATTCTAGCATCAACATGATTTTGGTTTTGTTATTGTATATATTGATGATTTGTTAGTTTTTAGCAGAGACATACAACATCATAAAAAGCATATGGAATCATTTTATCAGGTTGTTTTCAAGGACGACTTAGTTCTATCTCCCACTCAGGATAAGTTTATTATTGCTCAAACCAAGATTGAATATCTTGGATTATATATTTCCCAAGGGAAGATACAACTGCAACCTCATGTTCTACAATCTCTGTTAAGATTTCCAGACCAGCTTCCAGATATCAAATCTATCCAAAGATTCTTATGATGTTTGAACTATATCTGGAAATTCTATCCAAAACAAGCCAAGGATACCAAAATTATTCAGCAAATATTGAAAAAGGATTCAATATGGCTACCACAGATGACTGAAGCAGTCCAGCGCATCAAAGATAAAATCAAGAATTTTCCATCTTTATCCCTTCCAGAATAGGATTTACCTTTCATTCTAGAAACTGATGCTTTTGACTCTTATTTGGCTATTATTCTTCTACAAAAGCATCATAAGAGAGATGAGATTTGTGCTGATGCTTCAGGAACATTTTCGGCGACTGAGTTAAAATATCCATCCTTCCATAAAGAAATACTAGTTGTTAAGAATGGGATTAAAAGATTCTACCTTTTCCTAAAAAGTGTGCATTTTACTGTCAAGACAGATCTCAAACATATGAAAGGTATGCTGCAAAATAAAAAATTGTTAGAATAAGGGAATTCCTGAGTCCTACGTTGGGCACTCTCACTTGAAGGATTTGATTTTGATATTATCAACAAAGCAGGGAAATAAAACTATCTTTCTGATATGATGACTAGAGAAGCAATAGGAGATCTAAAGGTTATATCCATCAAAAAGTTTGAGATAGGAGAGAGTTATTCTAAAACCCAATCTCAAATCAATTTATGTCCATCATGCCATTACCAGTTCTGCTAGGATTATGTTTCTCAAAAGATTTTATCATTGCCATCAGAGATGCAGAAAATGATTTTAGAAAAATGGTTCAATTATAAGAATGGGAGACACAGTTATAACATCAACTGGAGACTCATTAATAACAATCACATATATTTTGGTCAAGCCAGGAAAAACCACCCAAAAACTATTTATATCTTTGATCCAAGTGTAACTTGGATGGATTATTATGGAATTCTGCAATATGGCAGAGCTTGGGGAAGAATTTTTATTGTAATGTATCGTGAAGATGTTGTTTCCCCTTTCATACATTGGAGCTAATGGATGGACCTGCTGATGTATTCATTTGTTCCAAGGAAAGATGATATTGGTAAAGTAAGCCCACAATGGACTTTATCTTTTCTTCATAAAGATATGGAAGAAGGCAGTCTGAGATATGATATCTTTGGATATGATCTTATTTATCAAGATACCACGGTATTGATCACCCCTGACAGCTCTTTGACAGGCCATCACTTCAACATCAACATCGATTATTTTGGAGAAATTGGTATTCTACCAACCAATTGTGATCATTTTATGGAATATTCATACTTTTTAGCTTGCTTGGGACATGAGCCACCTTGGCTCGCTCAAATCATACATGGAATAAATCTTGATCCTCATCATGAAGTACCCACTGATTTTGATTATGAATATGATTTTGACAAAAGTCCGAAAGGACACGATTGGTCGACTCTAATTTCATCTTTCTCAGCTTTTGAGGGGTTCACTCGTGAAGAATCTCCTCTGTGTAATATGGTGCACGGTTTACTTGCTTTCGTGGGTTCCTCCTCAGGAATCTCCACTATGTAAAATTTTTCGTAGGCCACTTTAAGTCTTATCTATAGAAGGACCTTATGAAAGTCATATCTTTAAGGTCAGTCCTGGATGATTTGTTTTAGATATGATTCGAAATGATCATGTCTTTAAGGACAATCCTCGATGATTTGTTTCAAGTTTATTTGAAATGAAGAATCTAGACAAATGAGACTTCCCTCAAAATTCCTATATAAAGGAAGGAAAGGCTCAATATTAATCACTTGTAAATTGATTGGAGTATCTCCATAAGAGAAAGAGATTTCTATGTTTTCAATTATGATCTCGTGAGTCTTTTCTTATGTGGTTATGAAATTTTAAAATCAAAACAAGCATGCACCATGAAAAATATTCAAACAAAAAACTTGATACATACCACAGAAACAACCTCTGTTGCTGACCAAAGAATGTTGTCATGTAGTCAGCTACTAGGTCATAGAACTGATGAGAGAAAATTGCAACTGCCTTATTTTCTTGAAAAGTCTGTTGACCAATATCTTCTTGGTTAGGGCAGCCACAGACACTACTTGGCTCTTTTTCTTTTTCATAGATGGGCCTAGAGGGGGGAGGTGACTTCTCTTCTTTGAGGACTTCAGGCTTAAAGAAGTTTGGATATGAGGACTCCTTCTTTTTTTTAATAATTGGATCTAAAGGCCCCTTCCCCTTATCAGCTAGCTTAGGAGGCTCTTGGGAGGAAGTGCCTTCGTTTTGGTCTTGTCCCCTTGATCTCTTTCTAGATGACCAAAGATCATATTTCTTGTGCAACTGAGCCAACATGAAATCAACGAACTGCTTGCAATAATAATCAATATCACCATCATTTAGCGTTGCATCAAGATCATCCTCCTCTTCTTCATACGTTATGACTTCTTGTTCTTCACAAGAGAAAGAGGAATACATTTTCCCCTGAACTTCATTGGCATCTTGTATTTTCTCCTTTGGATCATATTTTATATACAATGGAGGATGGATGTGGTATTTATGTTCTTTCCTCTCCCTTTATATCATCTGTAGGGGAGGCCTTCTGTATTGGGGATTAAAACCTCGATTATTAGCCTGGAAGTTTTGTCATTGAAGGTTTATATTTTCTAGCTCTAGTTTTATCAGTTTATTTAAGGAGTTCTTTATTAACCTCTCCATCTCTTCCATCTTCTGTTCTTGGGATTCTCTTCCATGACTTAAGGAAGTTGCCTCCTCTTTCCCCTTTTTCTTCTCTCTAGGGTTAGTTCAGCTTCTTAACTTTCTTGTTGATATAAAATTTTCTTCTACCTCGAGAGCATCAATATAAGGGCTTTTTTCCTTTCAAATGCTTCTGGATATTAGTCTTTCGAGATTAGATACAGATAGTGTTATCTGCTGAGAGTGTGGGGCCTCTTAAAAGCCAGGGTGATGAACTTATGACTTGACAGTGGAGTCGTTAGGATGTTTACAATAATATTCAAATAGTGGAGTCGCCAAGGCGAGAGATCTTCAACCAACACTTCCCTTTCTCACTTGACAGAGGGAATGTAAAAATTGTCGTACCCAGGGAAAAATATTATGATTCATTCTTCGGAAACGATGCCAGAAAGATGTTGTAGCTTTTTCTATCTCTTGTCACACAAGTGCTTCAGAAGATATAGAAGCCTCCTAGAGACAACCTCTAGGTTAATAGGAGACCAGTGCCTAGGGCATCCGAGAGGAGTGATTTTGAAGATTGTCTAATGGCTTTCTGCTGCACTCCATATGTCACATAGTTTGAAAATAAATACTTCAGGGGCTTGGTTCAATAGTCCTTCATCAAGGTAAGCTCAAGAAAACACATAGATCTAAATATTCAGGTGGTAAATATGGCTAATCTCAAAGAGAAATGTCTTGGTTCTGGTGGTCAACACACAAAAATAGGCAACTTAACATTATTGTTGTAGTATAGATGAACAAGAGGAAGGAAAGGAGGGGAGTTGGTGCAGAGGGCTGGACATAACACATAATCCTAAGCAACAATATCCAACAGAAATGTGGAAGAGTGAGGAGGTGAAAATGTAGAAAAAGTGGAGCATGAATTAAGGTCTCAAGCTCTATGACTCATGAATACATTTGTCACCAATTAGCATAAGTAAATATGTGTTTAAATATAGGTACGATAGGCTATCAAATAACACAAGTAAATCTGTAATTAACACAGGCACTGCTACTACTTAGAAGCAAACATACAACCATAAATGAGAGTGAAACTAGCAGCTTCATTACACGATTTCAGAAGAGGAAAGACATACATGAAGTGATATACAGAGGGGAAAACATATTGTGCATTGCTCTGATTAGAATCAACAAAACAGTTTCATTAATCCTTCAATATGGAGTCCAAATCACTAGTCCATTACATTTAGCAATTGTATCGTTCAAGTCCCTCATGAACAAGCAAATTGAACCAAATTGGGACCATAGAACTCTGGCCTCTTGGGTGAAAAATTATGGAACCCTAGTTAAGTGTTTCTTCCCTCTATTTATAAGGAGAGGGGGATATTTGAAAGCAGTTACAAACTATCTCAGTCGATCTCTAGTGATCTAATCGACTAGCTGTCTCGGTGTGTGAAGGTCTGCTACCCAAATCATTACAATCAGATTTGGTTCCTTTATTTAAAATGCAGAAATTGCAAAATAAAAGACAAAAGGAAGACTAAATGATGTTTGAGGAAAATATCTCCCTGCCATTCCTATGATGGCCTCCGATCATGCCACATCCTTTCCATGATGTGCCTCTCTTGTTTCTTGACTGGTTCACCTGTCGCTTTCACCTTAACTACTTGAATTCCATACCCTCTAGAACTGGGAGCGATCACCTATCGGTTTCTTGTCATGGTGTAGAAACATAGATCAACCTTGCAGTCCTTCATTGTTTGGCTATGTGGAGCTCCATGTTGAGAAATTAATTCTCAGGTGACTTGCACACTGCTTCCTGAGTCCCATACCTCCATTTACTCACTGAAGATGCACATGTAAAGCAATAAAATTCATTTGTGTGCCAATGTTTTCCTTGGTTTCTTATTACAGAGTCTTCCATATGATTAGCCCTTTTATATTACTAACTCCTCTGTGCCTTCATTTAATATCGCAGTTACCAACCCATCCATCTCATAACTCTTTGTATTGCACTATCAGAGCCCAATATATCGTATATTACTGGAATAGTGTTAGATCAAAGCTTTTACTCATCGGGCCTTTTGTTATTAAATACATTACAAAAATAGAGTTCTGATGTCCTTGGCCCCTTTTGTGTAACCCCTTTCTATTTTCCTCCATGGGACTGGGTGCGGTGACCGGAGGCTTAGCTTTAAGGCGATAAGGCATTTAAACTTCCGTTGGGGGCCATTCTCCCTTTGTTAACTGGTTAGTGCCCGAGGTTATTTAACTTCCTCTGAACCATGTTCCAACCTGTTGATGCCTCGAAAATCGCTGCAACAACATCGGGGAATACCACCCGGTCCGGACCTTAGAGGCAGCTCCTTTTCCATTTGGTGTGGTGGCTCCGACTGGAAATAATGGGACCAGTTTCCCAATGATTGATAGATAGGATGAATAAGTGGTGGATTCTCTAATATCTAATGATAATGGATGAATAATTTAATCTAAAAAATAAAATTATAAACAACTAATATATCCCGGGAAATCTCTGCTTTAGTGTAACTTTTGATGGTCTTTATTCACAAACAGGCATATAGATGACTCCATTGGTAAACAAAGATATTTACTCATATGATAATTACTTTGTTTAAGTAGTTGAACAAAGTGATTATTAAAACATTATCACACTCTTCTTTATATATCATTGACATAGATATGATTGAAAGGATAATATTCCTTAAACATTCAATAGTGACAAGCATAAGGATTGCTGTTAAAACACACATATATATATATATCCAATGATAGCAAGATTAAACAAATGCCGATTCACATAAAAGAATGAAACAAGAGCATAGATAATAGTACCATATGTTATTTGGATCACTCTCGATATCAATCGCATTCAAATTCCTTCTTCTAACTTAGAAACACTTCCACAAAATGCAATAGTGCACATCTCATCAAAGATTTCTTCGTTAAAATTCAGAATATTGGCCCAGCCTTTATAAAAGATAGATTAGAAGCACAATAGTGTGACTTACTGATTTGAGTTTATACAAAAACTGAGGACCCTTTCTAAATGCATGAAAGGGCCTATAAATACTAATTAGGCTAACTAATTACAAAATAAAAATGCTATAATTGGTACAGCTACATTATGAGTATCTCCTCAAAAATCGGCTTGTTCAGAGTCGGCAACATGATTCATTGTTTTGGATGATCTCCTTTCGGCTTGAGCTGGCAGATTGCAAGCATCGGTTGCAATTCTAGAGGGCGACTTAGGCGAGAACGTAGTTGGGCTGAATATGTGGCATCGTGGATTTCGGGAATCACGCAACTGATGGCATCGGTTAAACATTTGAGCGCAGCCTCTGATTGTATGGTTTAATTAAGAAAAACCAATAGGCATCCCAAGTTAAACTTTGGATGCCAGCAATTAATCTTCCATTCTTTTCCAATTCATGATTGCATGTTTGTTCCAAGGCTTTGGCTGACGTCAATTTACCTGGGGAGCACTGTGAAATCATGTTAGATAGATAAAGTGTCATTGATTAGCTCAATTAAATTACTGGTAGACAATCTGCATCTTGAGGTCTCTCTTTCTGCTTTTGTCAGTTGTGACTGCCATTCTAGGAAAAGGATTTCTTTGTGTGACTCTAGAATTTTAGGCAGATTTGCGGCCTGTCCTTCGCTGGTTTCTTGCCAAGCAAGAAAGTTGGATAGAGTCTCATCGGCCTGTTCAAAATCCTGCCTGGCATCGACTGATTTGTCAATTATTGATGCAGTAATTTCACAAAGGGGCTCAACCAGAGAAATGTTATGACATAGCAGTTTTAGCTGTGTAATCAATGCTTTATTGATCTGGAGCGCTTCAGATTTGAAATCTGTTGGTTGGGGAAGACTCTTGAACTTCTCTACTTCTTGTGACAGTTGAGCGATTTGCTCATCCTTCGTCTTACTCATTTGTTCATTCATTGTCTTCAATCTGGCCAATGCTTCGGATAATTCCTTTTGTCTCTGTACTGCGCTTAAGTCTATCCTCTGCTTCTCTTTGAGCAATTGCTCATTTAATTGATTGTTTATCTACTGCTGTGTTGATAGTTGCTGTTCTAACTATTCTATTTTTCGCTGTGCTTCGGACACTTGTGACTGCAATGAAACAATTGTTTGATCTTTTTCTTTAAGTAGATTACTTACTTCTGATGCCTTATCCATGGTGGCTACCGAATAAGCTCCGGCATACTGAGAAAGTTTTGTAAGATCATCGGAAGGATTACATTCCTCCTTCCACACCACATTAGCCATCTCTGTTTATCCTGGTAAAAGGGAAGATTGATCAAGTCTCCTCATTTTCCTCTGTCTTTTCACTACAGCCTTGTGTTTGGGATTGTAAAAGACATCTAATGGTGGTATGTCTTCTATCTGCAAAACAATCTGATCGGACGGATCTTTGGGGATTATTTCTGCATCTTTGCTGATTGGTGAGTCGCTGGTTCCTTCAATTGGAACCGTAGTTGTTGTTGTTTCTTGACCAACTGTTACCTGAGGTGTGCTGAAACCTTGTGAAGTCTCGGGATTGCTTATAATAGAGTCAAATTGTTGCCATTCTTTGAGGAGTTTGGGATCAATTTGAGTCTCTAAATCAATATATTCAATGTCCTGATTCTTCTCTTTCTCCTGCTCTGTTTCTTGTTCTGGCTCATTTCCCTTCTCTGTCTCTTGTTCTGGCTCTTTTCCCTTTTCGGGAATTTTCTCTGTAGCAGGAGATTTGTCAATAATTTTCTGTTCAGGCTCGCTTGACTTAGTTGTTGGTGTAGTAGCTAATAAGTCCAGAGGCAGAGTTTGCAACCTCTGTTCTCTGAGCCTATTGAATTCTACCAGTCCTTCATCTTTATATTTCATTTTGGCCAATGTTTTCACCTGCGATAATGATTCTGCTGAAGAAAACAGGTCGTCAAATTTATCTTTTTCATGGTCAAACTTTGTAAGTTTGGCTTGTTCAAGCACATTATATGCAACTTTCCTTGGATCGAATTGCCTGTTAGGAATGGTTGCAAGATTGAGCATGTTTATTTTGTCTGTCTCCTTTTCCGCATGTTTGTAATCATGCAGAGTATAAACACCGCATCTCAAAGGAAATGTAGGCCATGACTGCTTTTTAGAAAGCCTGAGAGTTTTGGATGTTCCTGCTGTTGTTATTTGGTAGGCTAACTCTCGAGCCAACAGCTTATCAGGTACATACAATGGAAGGACATGGGGTCTTGTTAGGCTTCCATAAACCCTTATATATGTGAACTTGTCTTCCCCGAACCAATTCCCTACAGCAGTCAAATCAATCTCTGCCTCCTCGGAAATCCTTGGGGCAGGCTTATCAAAAATGGCATAATAAATAGGCAACATGAAACCATTACAGATTTGGTACAAGTGGTCTTTATAGTGCGCCTTCCATAACATTTGATGATAAATGTGGATTGGCTTAGGATCTTGTGGCGTCCATCTCCACCCCAGTACCGGGTATTCAGAATTAAAACAAAGCATATCCATAATATAAGCACTGTAATAAAAAGGGGGAATGGTTCTGGTGGTTTTACGTGTTTTAAATCTGAAGTCAAGAATTGCAGCGGCTATTTTATCGGACAATATGTTTGCCCAATCCATCACATAACTATTAACGGCCGCTTCCATTAAAGGAACCATTTCAATAGTGAACTTTGCAGAATCATGCATTCCCCACATTCTACACATCATCGCTCCAGCATAAAAGTAAGGAGATGATAACGAATCGACAGAGTACTTACCCGATGATTCATGTTTGTGCTTTGCGGGATTCTATCTCCATTGCCTAATTGGGGCCGATTCAGTCTCGTTCTCTGCTGTGAATTTCTCCAGAAAGGCTTTATTGTATTTCTTCTCGGGTTCGGGCAAATGATACATCTTCCTTAAGTCATCAGGCTGAAATGAACCAAAAACTCTTCCGTCAACTGTGCAAAACGTTCTATTTGATACTGGGATTTCTTCAACCACCCATCTGACTACATCAGTGTATGGAAGAACTTTCTCCCGTGCTGCTATCCTGTGCAAATATGAGTCGGCCAAATCTTTCAGGGAAGCTTCTGATTTATTAGTTGAGCCTGCAGTAGCTTCTTCCGACACTTCCTCCGGCTCCTCTGCTTCAATCAAATTGTAGATACTTTGCCAACTTGTATTTCCAAGGCCAAGACACGTAGTGTCTGAGATTAAACCTTTTTTACTTGGTCCTGGATCACTGGTGGGCTGCGCTTTTGCTGTAGGAGCCGCTGCTGCCGCGGGTTTCTTTGATTTCTTGCCCATTTGTTTCAAATTTGTTACTTCGGCAGAGTTCTGCGCAAGGAATGAAAACAACATGATACAGAGAATAGGAAGTATGAGCCAATATGAAAGAATTATATCACTTAGCGAATAATCAAAGGTTATAGTGAAAACTGTCGTAGATACAATCTAAGTGGAAAAGCTCGGCATAATTGCTTCATTAATTGGTCGTTTCACCTGTAAATCATGGTAAAGGGGTTTTTAAATACCCATCATAACATTTATATGGTGAATGATCCATTTAAGCGTGGCTTAGATTTTTGGCAGATAATCGCAATTGATGATTGGTGACGTGAACGGGAAGGTTTTAATAATAGTCCAAAATATCCCTCGTCCACCAAAAGGTGGTATAATGCATGCCAATATTTAATATGCCTCGAAACACGTGCCTTGATTTAATGTATCGCAATCGGGAATGGGCTCGGATCATATTACTTTATGCCATTGCAAAATCGCCGATCGCCGATGGCGATACGTCTTATCGCATCAGAAGATTCGAAGGTATTACAATTCATGTATTGGGTTGCTACGGCCGATTGCCGATAGCAATACCCTTTGTCGCATCGGAGGAATGGGAGAGGCGTTATATATATATGATGTGTTTTGCTTTCCTCGATATCCGATAGCGATTTCCCTTTTCGGATCGAAGTAAGTCAATGGGTGCATGCATATGTTTTCTTTATTGTTGCAATATGCGATCTTGCGATCGCTTTATTGCAATAATAAAGAACCTTATATTTATTTACAAGACCGATTTCATTATAGTTTAAAAGGTTTATTTTAAAATATAACATTTCCATTGGACCTTTTAATGAGGGTTTTTCTAATGATGAGTTAATACCAATTTATTCACACATCTAAGTTTAAAAGGGACCCATTCCATATTATGATTTTAGAGAAAAATTTTATGAAATGGGGGGTTGTTGTAGAGCACAACAATTGGCGATTCACTGGGAGAAACAGTTATCTCTGAGAAATATTAAAAATACTTAAACTTTCTTCATCTGGAAATCTCATCTAATAGGAGAATTCTAATATAACTAGGTATTTATAAATCCTGAATATAATAATAACTATTTCTGCTATTTTCTTCTCTGGTTAAAATTAAATACATTCTAAGTTTTAAATTAGCCTTAATTGGTTGATAATGGTAAAACAAAAAACTTTTCCAACTTAGCTTTATAATGACTCCTTTGTCATAGGTAGAGCCTCTGCTGCCAGCAAACGTCTATAGTCTCGACAGGGATACCTTTTAACCATTTGATCATTCATTGTCCCATCCATTTCAGAGTATAATTAAAAAGAATGAATCCAAAAATATGTCTTCATATTTTTGTATCACTTATTCTTTTTACTTATTTTGTAAGATAAAAAGCCATTGTCCTGGTTTGGTGGCCAGCTGTTTGACAATGCCATTCACTGGTTGTAATTTAACTGAACAAGCTGGCTCGTGATGAGACCCCTTGTCTTATAATTATAAGCCATTACCCTGTTTTGATATGCAGTATTGGTAATGTCAGTTGAACTATTCCCCTATGATCATGGTAAGCAGGCTTGTAATAAGACCTCTTATCTTTTATATCAAATATATTTTAGAATTACACTCTGAGTAATTATAAACTTTGATGAATGGGATGAACAATTTTCTCCTTAAGAGAAGATGGATGACAGGATAAGAGTTGAAGATGCTAAGATTGAATCAGTTTCTGTTTTGTATTGATAACCGTTTTCAGGCTGCTTAAAAACATTAAAATGATTTACAGTAGTTCTAAACCTTGAGAAGATTTCACAAAAATAAAATGGGGTTTCCAGGACCTAAATATACCTAATTTCCTAGAAATTTTCCTTTCGTCGAAGGCTTCCATTTTAAAAGCAAATATCAGAAATATTTCTTTTGAGAAACTTTTTCAATATAGTAAAGACCAATGGAAGGCTTCATACAACTTTATTTTCCTAAATTTAAGCTATGCATACAAATTTTGCTGAAAATTGAATATTTACAAAGGGAGAAGGGGTTACCTCCTCAATTGAAGAATTTTTTCAAGCTAAGGCTGTTAACATGAAGAGAATCTCTCTTTCCCGATAGATCTTGCAATATGAAAGTAGAAGGCCTATCTTCTCGTTGATTTGAAATGGTCCGAGCCACATTTTTTGAAACTTAGTGTGTTTTCCTTTATCTTCATGGGCTTTGTCCCATTTCAAAACTAGATCACCAACTTGTAATTGCTTTGGACTGGTTGAAGTTGTATCAAAAGATGACTTGATAATTTGCTGATGTTTTGCATGTATAATTCTGGCTTTTTCCCTTTCTTCTTCTAGTTTCAAAATTTGATCATGTCTTAGTTGAATAGAAGATGAGGGACTTTCTTCAATAAACTGCACTAAAGCTAGGGATGGAAGTACTAAATTGGCTGGTATGACAGCTTCCTTTCCATATACTAGATTAAATGGAGAAGTACCTATGGAGGCCTTCTGTGTTATTCTATCAGCCCATAGTGCGAATATCAAAGATTTATGCCAGTTTTTATGATTCTGCTCAATAGTTCTCTTAATGATTTTGATAAGATTTTTATTGGTGGATTCTGCCAAACCATTACCCTGGGGGTAGTAATTTGCAGAATACTTCAATTTAAATCCCCTTTTAATTGCAAACTCAAATATAGAATTTCCAGAGAAATAAGATGCATTATAAAAAACAAGAGCGTTTGGGACACCAAACCTGGTAATAATGAATTGATCTATGAATTCCATGATTGCCTCAGAGTTTGCTGTTTTCAAAGGAATTGCTTCAACCCACTTAGTGAAATAATCAGTGACAGTAAGGATATACTTATGCTGTTTGGAAGAATGTGGAGTAATTTCCCCAATGATGTCCAATCCCCATTGTTCAAAAGGCTGTTCAATGTTAACTGGTTGCAAAGGGAAAGCTGGCTTCCTCTGTCTTCCACTAGCGGTTTGACAACTTTGGCATTTCCTTACGTATTCATGAGTATCTCTGAATAGAGTGGGCCAATAATATCCAGCATGAATAATTTTGTGAGCTGTTGTATCAGCTCCAAAATGTCCTCCTGCCGGTCCGTCATGTAGCTCCTGCAAAACCTTTTGCGCTTCAGGTTTTTCTAAGCATCTTAATAAAATTGAATCATAATTTCGCCTAAACAATACATCATCTACAATTATGAAGTTTTTCGCTTTCAATCTAATGGCACGTTTGTTCTTATAGGAGAGATTGGGGGGAGCGTATCCATTTTTTAAATAAAAAATCAGATCTGCATATTGTGATTCAGGATCTGTGATACTTATCTGATTGATTTCTTGAGTATCTTCTGTACCTTCAGGTTCCTGAATATTGGATGCTCCTGCTAATAACCTGCAAAAACCTTGGCCTTTGACAATCTTTGCTGGCTTGATTTCTAAGTCATATTCCTGTAATGTTGTGACCCAATTTGCTCTCTTTTCTCCTAATTCCCTTTGGACTAGTAATTGTCTTACTGCTGAAAAAGGAACTATAACTTTTGTGTGAGCTTTCAAGAGGAAGGGTCTATAGTGTTTAATGGCTTTGTACACAGCAAAGGCTTGTTTTTCAACTTCCAAGTAATTAAGTTCAACACCTTGAAGATTTGAGTTGTAAAATGAGATTGGTGCTTCCAAGTTTTGATCATTAATTTGAGTCAGCACTGCTGCATAAGATGAGGCGGATGCGAGGGTATATAGTATGAAATGATTTGAAAAATTGGGAGTGCTTAAGGCAGGGGCATTAACGATTGATTGTTTGATAGAATCAAATGCCTCTTTCTCTGCAGGCCCCCATTTAAACACCGAATTTTTCTTGATCATTGTTTGCAGTGGTAAAATAATCTGGGAAAAATCTGGAATAAACCGCTTAACAAAGTTAATTTGACCCAAAAATGACTGCATGGATTTTTTGTTATGAGGGAATGGAATATCAAAAATCTCTTTAATCCTATCTGGATCAATATAAATGCCATCCCTTGAAACAATGAAGCCCAAAAGCTTTCCTTGATTAAGAGCAAAAAAGGACTTCTTTGGATTTAGCGAGATACCATACCTTTTGCAGCGTTCAAAGATTTGTTTTAAATCATGTAAATGATCAGATCTTTTCTTGGAAAATACAGTAATATCATCTAAATAGACAACTACTGATTTATTGATCAAACCTTTGAATGCTATATCCATTGCTCTTTGGAATGTAGCTCCAGCATTGATAAGTCCAAAAGGCATTTTTTGGTAAGCATAAGTTCCCCACTTAGTTCTGAAGGTAGTTTTAAGCTTGTCATCAGGATGGACCAAAATTTGGTTATATCCTGAAAACCATCTAAAAAGGACATTAACTCAAAACCAGCTATCGAATGAAGTGTCTGCTCCATGGTAGGCAAAGGGAAGTTATCCTTTTGGCTTGCCTTGTTTAGATTTCTGAAATCGATACAAATCCTAATGTCACCATTTTTCTTCCTAACTGGCACCATATTGGAGACCCAGTTTGAATGTCTAACAGGAAATATTATCTTAACCTTTAAGAGTTTATTTAACTCAGCCTTTATTTGACTCTCAAGGTGTTGATGCCTCGAAAATCGCTGCAACAACATTGGGGGATAACCACCCGGTCCGGACCTTAAAAGCAGCTCCTTTTCCATTTAGTGTGGTGGCTCCGACTGTTCATCTAGGTCCAGTTACCTTCTCCCTATTTCTATTGGTTTATAATGTATCTTTAACTACCAATAGACAGGGACATCAGATCACTTCTTCTTGCTGATCAGGCAAGAGAATGACCCTTAAGCTGATTTGGGTTCAGCCAAGCCACAGCTAAAGTCTTGCCTCTTTGAGGAGAGGACTTAAAAGAATGTAGAATTTACTCTAAATGCAAGCTTATTCTATGATGCAAGCAAAAGAAACTAATCTAAATCCTATCTTAATTAGGCAGATATAGATCTAACCCAACTAAGAGCAAGATAATTAAAGTATTGGGATTTAGATATGTCTTGTTTATAATGAATACCAAGTTAATGAAGTAGTTCAATTAACTGATATTATGGATATCAAAACACATCCTATTGAGACCTCTTAACTGAAATAATAAACCAACAACACTCAGGAAGTAGTTCACATAAATGATATTGATTATCAAATCAGCAAATCCAATAACTAAACAATAATATGTGGAAATAGTTCACAACATATTATCATTCAATAAATCAGTTTTAACAAGGCAGATTTCTGAGTAAATAGTTACTCAGAAATCAGAAATTAATCCATAAGAACAGAGATACATGATAACAACATTGAGACAAACTGCCCATATTGACAATAGTGCACAAACATGAATAAAATGACACATTCTTGTTACCATAAAAATGAAACTGATATTTGAAATAGTAGTATTAAAAATACCAATTTATTGCATCCATTTCTCTGATCTTGGTCTCCAACAGTCCTTTACAGTGCTTGAACTTCTGCCTTTAAAACTAGAGCCACAATAGTGCAAACTCTGCCCCTCATACATAATCCAAGATACAAAGTAAAAATCCGCAATAATCCTCAGATCTGAGATTTTCTCTCCTCTCTTCTACAACTCTAAATTCCTATTACAGTAGTGC
This sequence comes from Pinus tabuliformis, assembly GCA_031772625.1. Classification (NCBI taxonomy): domain Eukaryota; kingdom Viridiplantae; phylum Streptophyta; class Pinopsida; order Pinales; family Pinaceae; genus Pinus; species Pinus tabuliformis. The sequence continues at coordinate 190,372,191 of CM062819.1, read as the reverse complement.
TTTTAGAAGTCTAGCATTGCAGAGGAAAGCAGCCCCTTATTACATTCTGCAATCTATTACTTATACTATCTGTGAAGGAATTCTTGAGAGGAAAGTTTGGTGAAGAGAAATCTGCTAAATCCAATTGCTGGAGCATTTTCATTGATTGAGATCCTTTTCTCCATATTTCTTCCACTGTTTTCCTGCAAAAAGAAATCAAAATAAATTAAAATGCAACAATAAAATCAACATGGCATTGCTGGCATTTAAATCAAATCCAATCGAATTCTATTTAAATAAATAATTGAAAATAAAATATAAACTTTCTCTTGATGCCTGGGATGGTTTGATTGACAAATAATATCATTGACCAATGGATCTGCATTTAGAAGAGGCCTGGACCAATGAAAATAAAACTCAGAAAAATGATTTTGTTTTCAAAATTCGGAGCTTGATCTTCTGCCTGATTTTTGACCCAATAAATGAACAAATCTATCAATGAAATCTCCTCAGAAATATTCTCCTTGATTTTTTCTTTCCAATGAGCCGTCCTGGGCCTCATTTGGCCAAGTAAAACTCATTCTATGAGCTTCCAAAGTTGATGAGTCAAATCTGGCATGAATCTGGAAATTCTTTGCTAGGCTAAAAATTACAATTTTCATTAAAAATTAAATCCTAAATTAGAATTCTAATTAATTGTTAATTATAAACTAAACTAATTATTAATAACCCATTTATTAATCTAACTAACTGATATCTAATTAGCGATTTACAAGCAAATTTAATCTAATTAAAAACTAATCAATCTTAATCTAAATGATATTTAAATTTTAATTAAATTAATTAAATATTACATATTAATTTAAATAATATAATATATTACATATTATTAATTAATTTAATTAATATATAACATATTAATATTCAAACTAATATTAAAAAATATATAATAACCTACACTACTTTTAATTCACTCCACTCATACGTTAATATATTTAAACATATTAAATTAAACCTATCACACCATTCGTTAATATATGAACCATTTTAAAACCATGAATGGAGTTATTAGCATTGAAGTCAAAGATTGACTTATCGCATCGGAGGAGGAGTGGAGTCGGGGTATATAACTTATATCAAATAAAAACTCCTGATGCGATTGAAATGATTTAATGCTCCATTGCCCTTTGGTTATCGGCGATCAGAGGTATGTTGTATTCGCAATCGGCGGCATGAGTGTATCGGGGTTTAATAAACTTGCACATATGAAAACTCCCGATGCGATGCATTGTATACTTTGATGATCGGGGGATCGGCAATCGGGGTAGGGTATGTATCGGGGGTTCTTAAAATGTGTTCCGAATAAAATCTCCGATGCGATTCAAACTCCCGATGCGATTAATTTTATTTTATATATATTTAATTTATATATTAAATTAAATTAATTATATTTTATATAATAATTAATTTAATTATTTTGAGATTTAATATATAAAATTAATGTTTTGTTTTGATTTTATTTTAATGAAATTTAGTTATGAAATTAACTAAACTACAGCTACTTGGAAAATAAATGAAAAATAAACTACAGCCACTTGAATGTTTGGATTTTTCGAGATTAATAATTGATTTAGAAATTGGAGTGAATTTCTTAAAATCCTGATAATTAATGGTTTGGCTGCATAACTAAAAATGGAAAAATGTTAGAAAAAACTCACTATGGGTTAATATTTAAAATGAATGCATTATTGAACTAATTTATTTACAAAATGCAATATTGTACATTTTATGCATTTTTAACCCAGGCTAGATAAATGATGAGACTTCAAAGGAGTGCCATTTTCAAACCGGTTGACCAAATGAGGCAAAACAAGCGTCAATGGGAAGCTTATAAAAAATCGATTTTAACAAAGCAATCAAAACAAGAATCCAAAGAAAATGTAAAATTAACAAAAGCGTAGGGCAATCAACTAAATAAAGATCCAAAAAGGTGTTTAGCCAAAATTTTTATAGAAAGGGTCCCCATTATTTGAGTTGAGCAAGTCAAAAATGGGGGGTTGTGTTTTTACCACAACAATGGCGACACGTGGGAGAAGAACCAGTTATCTCTGTTTGATATGAATAAGATCAAAGTAAAAATAATTAAAGAAGATAAAATTATGCTTGAAATGCTTGACTAAGTTCATTAGTCTGAATAAAAGCAAGAATCATCTAATTGTAATTTTTCTTAAAATTCCTCATACATTAAAATATTTTAAAACTCTATATGAGTCCTTAATTAGTTGTAGAGATAAAGCAGGGGTCACTTTACAGCTTAGCTTTTAAAATATACTTTTTTGTCATAGGTAGAGCCACTGCTGCCAGCAAACATCTATAGTTTTGACAGGGTTACCTTTTAATCATCAATGATTCAGAATCCCATCTGTTTAAGAATTATTGATCTAGAGATAAATCCATTTATGTATTATTATTATTTTTTTTTTTTTTTTTAGATAAATCTTAAAAGCCATTATCCTAGTATGGTAGCCAGATAGTTGACAATGCCATTCACTGGTTAAAATTGGGCTGAACAAGCCGGCTCGTGATGAGACCCCTTGTCTTATAATTGTTTGCAATCATAAGCCATTACCCTGGTTTGTTTAGCAGTATTGGTAATGTCAGCCTATTTTTCCCCTATGATCATGGTAAGCAGGCTCATGATGAGACCCCTTATCTTTTAAGTTTAAATATATTTCTGGACTATACTCTAGAAAATAAGACTCTTTGGGACAGGGAGAATCATTGACTCCTTAAGAGTTAAGAATGACAATTTCAGAGTTAAAGGTGCTTTGCTGTAACGTGTCTTTACTTGGTTAAAAATAACTTTTCTTGACTGATAATAAAACTTTGAAAGATCTTAATAAAATTTTGAAATCTCAAAATGATTACAATTTGATGAAAAAGAAATTTTCAGATTTTATGATACTTTGCCAACTTCTCTTGATTGGTAATCTCTTCCTTAAGTATGTTTACCTCTATAATAAGAAAATCAAACTTCATTAAGAGATTTAAGAAAAAGCTAATAGATGACTATTAACAATTTTTCTCCACGTATCCTGACCATTGTTAGGTAACAAATAGGCCTTCCATATAAATAATGACATTCACCAAAATCAAAATTGAAATCCAAAGGAAAAGAATTCTTATGCTAAAATGAGAAAAGAAATCAGCGAACAAAAATAAAAACAAAGAAATCTCTAAAAATGAGAAGGAAAATCCAAGTTTCGCATGATAAACTTCAAACAAGAATGTTTATACCAATGTCTCCAACAATATGAAGAAAAAGAAAATAAGCATGTAATCATTCCTTCTTATGTTGAGATTTAGAAAAACATACCTTGCAGAGTTGTGAATGCTTTAGGCTTTTAGATAACAGTGATTGTAAAATTCAGCCACCATGAAAACTTTCTGTCTGATATTAATTTTCTTGTTTCAAAGCATCATCTTAATTGTTTTCCAATGAAATGAATGCTAAAGAAACAAATTAAAGGTTCAGAAACTTCCTGGTGTAGATGTTTCATCGAAGATCATCGCTGCTTCATGAAATTAAGCCAGGAGAAGAGTATGGACTTCGAAAATATGATCTGGCAGAGGATTGGAAACTTCAAATGGAGAACTGCAAAACAGATTTATATATCAGAAAAACAAAACCGAGAGTAAATTGCCGAAATGGAAATTAATGAAAGTGGGTAAATGAATCTTACCATTGGATAATTGCTTTTGATCTTACCTGAAAAGGTATCAATTTCTCCAAACTAGCTGACTTCTTATTTTAATTATCATTAAAAACATGAAGAAGTCCTACTAACCAAAATCCTATAACCCAAAATCATTATTTATTTTATTTAAACTAAAGCAAGCAGTAAAATGTAAAAATAGAATGCTTAGTGCTCAGGGGAATTGAAATTAAAAAGAATGCATCAGAAATAAGAATGAGAATGTGCAGTAATGACTGTTTCTCAAAATATTATTAGTTTTATATAAACTCCATGATTTGATAAATTGTTCAGAATCAAGACCAAATCCAAGATAATAAAATTTAAATATGAAGATAGAGGTCTTGAATTCCATTTTTAATTATGGAATTATATATTTAAAACTAAAATGTATGAGAAATTGAAATGATTTTTGTATGCTGCAAATTTTCCATCAATTGCCTTTTTCCCATAGTGGTTACCCACGCTCGTTTTAACACATCGCCTCATCGGATGATCCACACAACATGTTTCTTCATCATGCTTTAAGTTTAATTTGCAAGACTTCAATTTTATTGCTATGCCATATATTGATTAAATGTTAACGGCTTAGAGACATGCATTGGAAGTTCTTGCATCAAAAGTTGCAATGGCGAATCGCCGATATGAAAATATGCGATGAGAAGTTGTGCTATGAGATAGAGTGATCGCATCATTAAAGAAATATTAAATCAGGGATCGGGGACAGTTATGTCACAAATTGCACATCGCACACCATATCTTGCGATTTGTACTTTGGACATCGCGCATCGCAGATTCAGAATAATGATATGGCCATAAATAAAAATGCAAGGAAGCGATTGCGATATCGGTGATGCGATGGATGACATAACTAATCGGCGCAATCGGCAATCTTAAGCCCATGATGAAACAATATTTGATATGCCGATATGCGATGAAGAGTGGACCCGATAACTTTATGATGAAAATTTGATAACATATCGGATCCGAGACATCGGTCCTTTAAACGTTATGCTCTTACCATTATTGCGATTAAACGGACGCGATAATTTTATGACTTTGATTTGAATTTCATATCGGGCCCAGAATTATGTGTTTATCGCAATATTGGTAAAGTTAATTATCAGAGATTGGCGATTCACGATAATGGAAGTATATGTCAACTGCAAAGCTCTGATATGCGAAATGCGATATGACATATGAGTAAGATAATACATCAGAGGTATGCAAAATGTTAAGAATTACTTCTGATGAAATCTTTTGATGCAAATGGTCTTATGATATTCCTTGAAATTTCAATTGGATTTTCTAAGTGAATAAAAGAAAAATTAAAAAAATGCTTAAATTCTAATGCATCACAAATAAAATTTCCCTGAGCCTATTGCAAATTTGAAATGGGTTTACTGCTTACTTCAAGTTTTGAAAACGAATGAAAACCTGCAAATAAAACATAACACAAAATAAAAAAAAATAAACTAAAGAAAAGAGAAGCTAATAAGAGATGAGAATGAACTTGCAAATGCGTACCTGGAAGGAAATTGTTTGGAAATTTTACCTCATAAATCTTCAAATTCTTCCTTTGATTTATCAAAATTTCGACTTTGTTCAAAATCATCTCATCATTTATTCTAAATCTAAGTGTGCAATCGGCCTAAATAAAATCTGTTTATTCATGTCCAGGGAATATAAAATTTATCAGAAATAAATATGAAACTATGCTTCCCTTTTGAAGTGAAACAACAATTTATTACCTCTGCTCATTCTGAATTAATCTTTGAGAAAAAATCTGTATTGTTATAGTGACTGTTCAATAATGCCTTTAGTAAATAAACATGATGCGTTTTACAGCATTAGATAATAAACTAAAGATTAGAATGTGATTAAGCCACTAATATTAGAAAAATATCACAACAGATTTAAATGTGTGCACTCGGCAAAATGGGCATCCTTAAGATCAGCTTTTGGCCAATTCCGAGAAAGATAATATGAACTTCATATGATTACCGTGACAGGTTAGACTGACTAATAATGATTGAATTAGAATTAGGCTTATCATAGTCAATCACACATATCTTGGGATAATGGGATCATGACGCTTTTATATCCTCAAATCCTCACCATATAAATTTCAAAAGAAAATCTTAGAAAGAAATATCGAAATGAAGGAAAGTGGCTTTGAGGCAATCGATACCAAGTGCAACTTTAATTGAATTTAATTAAGACATTATTCGAAATAGGCAGAGTAGAGGTATTGCTGTAAGAAATTTAAAAGAAAGCAAGAATTAAAATTTTCTGATAGGGAAAAATGTTTTTACTGAACATGTATGAGAATCGTTGATTGCTTTGTTTTATTTTTAATCTACAGAACTGTTAAAAATAAATTATCTATACAAAACAAACTAACTAAATTAATTCTACTCCTATTCTAACCATATACATGAAAATCACTAGGTATAGTCATATTTCCAGTATAGCCATTTTCTCATTTTTATTCCCGCATTTATGTACAGTTCAAATGTTAGTAATAAAAATACAGATTTGACTAAACTAAGGAAAATAAATATGAAATCATAATTTACAGTTATTGTTAGGAACTTAATTAAAATCTCTCTCTCCTGAAATTTCCTTTCCAATTGACTACCAATTGGATCATAAAAATCTGGATGGATTTCTATTAAGGATTGAGAAATGTTCAAAGGAAGAGATAACAGGCCAGATTGTGAAGATGAGCTTTTGGATTCTTTGACCTGAAAAAATTTGTTAGTGTTATGTACAAATATTAAGCTATTAACCATTTCCTTTGAGAGAAAAATTTCCAAATATTTTTCAAATGAGTCAATGAAAAATGGATGGAAGCCTTTCAAATAAAATGACAATTTATTAATTGAATTGAATTGCTGGCCAGATTGCAAAAATACATTCTCTTGTTGACATTGCCTTTGAAAAGATAGAAGCTTTTGATGAAACATCAGCATTGATATAAATTGGAATATTAATATCTTTCGATGCTGATGATTATAATATGAAACTTAAATTTCCCAATTGGGCAATGCATCAATGGAGTGTTTGATAGTAAGGTATTCAATATGCCAGCGAAAAGTGTGGAAAATTTGAAAAATTAAATCTGATTTTATACAAAATAAGTGGGGAAATAAAAATAAAATGAAATTACTATTTTTACAACTAATGTTACAGCACATTTGGAATCATTTTAAAATGATTTCATTTTCACAAGGAATGGCCAGAATTATGGAATTTGGGTAATTTCGAATTCCAACTTGTGAAATAGAAAACGAATTATGATTATGAATAGGAATGGGAGTTTGATCCTCATATGAATCATAAATTGGAATGATTTCTTGAATGGTGAAATCATGAAGATAATTTGCTGCTCTAAAATGAGGATTAGTTGGGATAATTTCCAAATTGAAGCGTTCCTCATTCTTAGATGTTATTTGAATTTTATCATGAGGATTCTCTTGAGAAAAATTGAAATCAACATCCTCAATATCAAAGTAATTATCATAAATGACCTCACAAGACTCTCTAGAATTCCGTTCAATTTCATCCAATATACCAAAACAAGGAGGAACACAAATCTCATGTTCATTAATGGCAAAAGAATGATCATTAATTGCTCCTCTATCTTGATAAAAACTTAATTGTAATTCATTTAGATCAGCCTCTGTATTTTCTGAAATATCATTAATACCAAGAGGGGAAAAATTACCATCATTAAAAATATCAGGATAAAGGGAAAAATGTGAACCTGAAACAATGCATTTAAAACTGTCTCTGTTTGAGAGCTCTTGTGCATTATGCTCATTGTAAATTTCAGATTGTAAATCATTCCTTTGCGTGCATATGCTTTCTTGAAGAACGCTGCTTTGCTTCTCTGATTTTGGCATTTGCTCATCATGGAGAAATTCAGAAATTTGTACAGCAGTTTGCATTTTATTTACTTTGATTGCTGCTTGTACTTGCTGTTTTGATATTTGATTTTCCGAATTTACTTCAAAGTAGCTTTCAGATTTCAAGGCGGCTTTTTCTCCAAAATTGTTGCTGTTGTCTTCTTGCATTTGAATGGAAATATTTTCCAAGCTTTGTGAAACCACTTCATCACAATTGATTTGCACATCCATATTGGAATTCTCATTTACATTAGAAGGGGATGGAACAAAGCTTGAATCAATTTCATAAGGATTGGGAATGGTTGGAAGAGAACAAATATATTTAAACCAATCTAATGATTCTTCTTCCGTAGGTTTATCTTCGTCCTTAAATCTTAAACAATTCAAGTGAAATCGAATATGAAAATCATTAACAGACTCATTTTCAAACCTTCGTAGATATTCAATTTCTTCACATACCTGTTCATAATCATAGCTGTCGAATTTACAAATGAAAATTGTAACAAATTGATCCCAGCTGTGGATTGAAGCAACTGGAAGAGTTTTGCACCAGTTTTTGGCTTTTGCCGCAAATGTGAGAGTAAAAATTCTGCATAAAATGCCTTCATCAATTCCTTGAAAATCATAATTTGAAACAATTTGAATAAATTGAAAGACATGGTTAAAAGCAGAAGAATTTCCCTTACCATTGAATTTTACCTGAGACAAGAGTCTTACCACTTCAGGTGGGGTATTGGAGGATGCACGTCCATGGATACAACTCCAAATTGGAAGTTTGAGAGGAGCCATCGCAATAAATAAAATATTAAAATTGAAAAGACTCCAAAAAGATCTCAGGCCTTCCTTCTAGCGCCAAAAATGTTGATGCCTCGAAAATCGCTGCAACAACATTGGGGGATAACCACCCGGTCCGGACCTTAAAAGCAGCTCCTTTTCCGTTTAGTGTGGTGGCTCCGACTGTTCATCTAGGTCCAGTTACCTTCTCCCTATTGCTATTGGTTTATAATGTATCTTTAACTACCAATATACAGGGACATCAGATCACTTCTTCTTGCTGATCAGGCAAGAGAATGACCCTTAAGCTGATTTGGGTTCAGCCAAGCCACAGCTAAAGTTTTGCCTCTTTGAGGAGAGGACTTAAAAGAATGTAGAATTTACTCTAAATGCAAGCTTATTCTATGATGCAAGCAAAAGAAACTAATCTAAATCCTATCTTAATTAGGCAGATATAGATCTAACCCAATTAAGAGCAAGATAATTAAAGTATTGGGATTTAGATATGTCTTGTTTATAATGAATACCAAGTTAATGAAGTAGTTCAATTAACTGATATTATGGATATCAAAACACATCCTATTGAGATCTCTTAACTGAAATAATAAACCAACAACACTCAGGAAGTAGTTCACGTAAATGATATTGATTATCAAATCAGCAAATCCAATAACTAAACAATAATATGTGGAAATAGTTCACAACATATTATCATTCAATAAATCAGTTTTAACAAGGCAGATTTCTGGGTAAATAGTTACTCAGAAATCAGAAATTAATCCATAAGAACAGAGATACATGATAACAACATTGAGACAAACTGCCCATATTGACAATAGTGCACAAACATGAATAAAATGACACATTCTTGTTACCATAAAAATGAAACTGATATTTGAAATAGTAGTATTAAAAATACCAATTTATTGCATCCATTTCTCTGATCTTGGTCTCCAACAGTCCTTTACAGTGCTTGAACTTCTGCCTTTAAAACTAGAGCCACAATAGTGCAAACTCTGCCCCTCATACATAATCCAAGATACAAAGGAAAAATCCGCAATAATCCTCAGATCTGAGATTTTCTCTCCTCTCTTCTACGACTCTAAATTCCTATTACAGTAGTGCTTTTAGAAGTCTAGCATTGCAGAGGAAAGCAGCCCCTTATTACATTCTGCAATCTATTACTTATACTATCTGTGAAGGAATTCTTGAGAAGAAAGTTTGGTGAAGAGAAATCTGCTAAATCCAATTGCTGGAGCATTTTCATTGATTGAGATCCTTTTCTCCATATTTCTTCCACTGTTTTCCTGCAAAAAGAAATCAAAATAAATTAAAATGCAACAATAAAATCAACATGGCATTGCTGGCATTTAAATCAAATCCAATCGAATTCTATTTAAATAAATAATTGAAAATAAAATATAAACTTTCTCTTGATGCCTGGGATGGTTTGATTGGCAAATAATATCATTGACCAATGGATCTGCATTTAGAAGAGGCCTGGACCAATGAAAATAAAACTCAGAAAAATGATTTTGTTTTCAAAATTCGGAGCTTGATCTTCTGCCTGATTTTTGACCCAATAAATGAACAAATCTATCAATGAAATCTCCTCAGAAATATTCTCCTTGATTTTTTCTTTCCAATGAGCCGTCCTGGGCCTCATTTGGCCAAGTAAAACTCATTCTATGAGCTTCCAAAGTTGATGAGTCAAATCTGGCATGAATCTGGAAATTCTTTGCTAGGCTAAAAATTACAATTTTCATTAAAAATTAAATCCTAAATTAGAATTCTAATTAATTGTTAATTATAAACTAAACTAATTATTAATAACCCATTTATTAATCTAACTAACTGATATCTAATTAGCGATTTACAAGCAAATTTAATCTAATTAAAAACTAATCAATCTTAATCTAAATGATATTTAAATTTTAATTAAATTAATTAAATATTACATATTAATTTAAATAATATAATATATTACATATTATTAATTAATATATAACATATTAATATTCAAACTAATATTAAAAAATATATAATAACCTACACTACTTTTAATTCACTCCACTCATACGTTAATATATTTAAACATATTAAATTAAACTTATCACACCATTCGTTAATATATGAACCATTTTAAAACCATGAATGGAGTTATGAGCATTGAAGTCAAAGATTGACTTATCGCATCGGAGGAGGAGTGGAGTCGGGGTATATAACTTATATCAAATAAAAACTCCCGATGCGATTGAAATGATTTAATGCTCCATTGCCCTTTGGTTATCGGCGATCGGAGGTATGTTGTATTCGCAATCGGCGGCATGAGTGTATCGGGGTTTAATAAACTTGCACATATGAAAACTCCCGATGCGATGCATTGAATACTTTGATGATCGGGGGATTGGCAATCGGGGTAGGGTATGTATCGGGGGTTCTTAAAATGTGTTCCGAATAAAATCTCCGATGCGATTAATTTTATTTTATATATATTAATTTTATATATTAAATTAAATTTAATTAAATTAATTATATTTTATATAATAATTAATTTAATTATTTTGAGATTTAATATATAAAATTAATGTTTTGTTTTGATTTTATTTTAATGAAATTTAGTTATGAAATTAACTAAACTACAGCCACTTGGAAAATAAATGAAAAATAAACTACAACCACTTGAATGTTTGGATTTTTCGAGATTAATAATTGATTTAGAAATTAGAGTGAATTTCTTAAAATCCTGATAATTAATGGTTTGGCTGCATAACTAAAAATGGAAAAATGTTAGAAAAAACTCACTATGGGTTAATATTTAAAATGAATGCATTATTGAACTAATTTATTTACAAAATGCAATATTGTACATTTTATGCATTTTTAACCCAGGCTAGATAAATGATGAGACTTCAAAGGAGTGCCATTTTCAAACCGGTTGACCAAATGAGGCGAAACAAGCGTCAATGGGAAGCTTATAAAAAATAGATTTTAACAAAGCAATCAAAACAAGAATCCAAAGAAAATGTAAAATTAACAAAAGCGTAGGGCAATCAACTAAATAAAAATCCAAAAAGGTGTTTAGCCAAAATTTTTATAGAAAGGGTCCCCATTATTTGAGTTGAGCAAGTCAAAAATGGGGGGTTGTGTTTTTACCACAACACAAGGTTAGGATGAATCTTCCTTAACTTCTATTGCACTAGTCTTTGTTCAGAGAGCATTGGAATAGTATGCTGAATGATTGATGTATCATATGTTTTCAGATCATCATATTTCCAAGCGAAGACATATTTATTCTTACGCAATAATCTAATGAATGCTGTTCTTTCTTCTGAAGAAAGTCCTAATCCCAAATTGATGTTTTGAGGATTTTCCTCAGTACCTAGGTTTATCAATTCAAATCTCAAAGTAGAACTCTGAAGCTTAGAATTGGTCACCTGTTTAAACCTGTCTTTAATATCATAAAGATCTTCAAGCTTGACCACTGGTTTAGGTATTGAGTTTTCTTCTTGCTTTTCCTTCATTTGAAGGTCATGATCACTTTCATCAATGATTTGATCATCATAGGACTTGTCAGAAGTCAAGAAATTTAAAATGTCTTCATCGTGATTAAACACTCGCCAATTGGTGACATTATCGGGGATTGATGGTCTAAAAATCAACTCTACTGAAAATCTATCTGGGCTGTAATCTTCAGATGGAAGGAGCTTGGAAGCAACATTAGCTAGTAGGTCAGCTGCTGAATTCTGAGACCTAGGGATGGGAGAAATATTGAATGCTAAAAATTGAGATATGAGTTCCTGGACCAAAGACTGATAGTGTTTGAGATGACTAGAAAGATAATGAATTGTGTTTTTAACTTGTTTTATAACAATTTCTGAATCACCGAACACTTTCAAATATTGAACTTTGAGACCAATGGCTTTGTAAAGTCCTTAAACTAAGGCCTCATATTCAGCTATATTATTTGTGCATTCAAATTCCAATCTGCATGATAACATGGTTTTTTCTCCCTCGGGACTAACTAAAATACATCCTGCTCCTGCACCTTCACTAGACTTAGACCCATCAAAGTATAGTGACCAAAATAAAGAATTATCAACAATTTTATTTACAGTTTCTTCAGCAATATTAACACATCTTGATCTATCTGTTTGTGAAAAATTTTCGATTTGAGATGTGAAATTATTGACTGAGAAAGGAGATGATTGGGCTGTTAAATTGCCAAAGAATGATTCGGATGAATAATTCCCCAAAATATTGTTATTGAATGCTATTGGTTGATTTTCTTGTTCAAATTCAGTAACAGTATGGGTCATATGTTTCTCTCGATCGATCTTGATCTGATTTGGCTTTCCTTTATAAGGTAGCCACATATGGGACCAATCGGTAGAAATATAACCATGGAGCTTCTCAGACCAGTCTCTACTCAAAATCAAACCATAGAATTCAGGTATATCAGCGATTAAAATATCAATTCTTTGAACCACTCTGGGGTCAGCTGATAACCTGATAGTTACTGAGTTGATTTCTCCTAAAACATGGACTTTAGTTCTATCCAACTGTACAATGTGAATTGCAGACTTTTGGGGTTCAATGTTCAGTTTTGAACAAACTAAAGCTGGCATTATATTAGAAGAGGCCCCTAAATAAATCAAACAGTTGTGTAGATTTCTATTATAGATCTCATAGGTTAAGAGGAAAGGAGGAGTATGAGAATTTGATCTATCCCCAATTAAAATAGCATCAGTAGCTTCCACTCTACCCGGAGGTGGTTGGCCTGAATCATTAGCAGCTTTGGACAATACAGCATTAGGGAGAGGTGAAGAAGGTACGGCATTTAACTCCTTAAGAAGTAATTTATGTTGATGCTTGAGTTTGCTAAGCTCAAACATAGTAATATTTGCCTTTGTCTTCTTCATGTCTTCGATAATATTGTAGTCCATAGAATCTGACACTACCAATGTCTTAGATGTTGAAGGAGTATTTGAGGATGATTGTTGATTTTGGGATGGCATCACTGTAGCTTTCTTTGTGGGGACCTTTTCTTTGGTGGTAGCGACACCTGAATTCCTTTTCTTTGAAGTTGTCGGAACAGGTTCAGGAGTGCCCTTACTCCTGGTAGTCACAGGAAAAGCTTCCTGTTCATTTTCTGTGTTGGAGTTGGGTAAAATAAAGTCCCTCATCCCATGACATTCGACAGTCTCTTCTTCTTCAGGTTCTGTGGATGACAAGACTGTTTCATCTTCTTCTTCTTCTTCAGGATCTGAATCTGCATTAGATATAGCATTTGGTGGTTTTGATTCAGGTTTCTTAAAATTTCTAAATGGCCTTTTTGTTGAAGTATCAACTACTTGCTTCTTGATTTCAACCATTTCATTTGACATAGTCTTGAGAACTTTCTGAAGACCTTCCATATCATATGGATCTTTAGGGGTTTTTTTATTTGAATCGTCCTTGAAAGAAACTTTTTTGGATTTTCTATCTTCAAGAGCAGCTTTCTTTTCTAAAGCAATAATGCGTTTCTCTACAGCAAGCGCCTCTTTCATGTTTTCAGCTAAAGTTGGTTTTGCAGCTCTATCTACAAAAATAGCTATATTTGAGGGTAGGGATGTTATATACCATTTGCTTCTGATGTGCTCGCTTGGTTTAGAGGCGGTTGGAATTTTATTCAAGAGTTTATTAAATCGCGAGTTGAACTCCTTTATAGGTTCTTTAGATTCAATCTTAAGATTGGAGAGATCATTGATTAATGTCACTAATGATTTGTCATCACCATACTTAGTCAGAAATTGTTCTTGAAAAATGTTCCAACTCGTAATGGATCCAGAGGGCAGGGAAAAATACCAAGACCCAGCTGGTCCTTGTAAAGTATAAGGGAAAAGTCTAACAACAACATCTTCCTCTGTTACTCCTTTTAAATTCACTGATAACATAAAATTGTTAATATGTTCTTCAGCGTGTGTTCCAGCATCTGGATTAAATTTCGACAACCATTTTTCAGGAAAATCTGGCAATGGGTGTAATGGCGCAGGCATGGTGACCGCGCCAGGACTATTCCAAGGATTCTGAGCCATTGTAAAACTAATAGATGATATTGCTGATGAAATTCCAGATGTCTGGGAAGGAGTTGATATTGAGGATTGAGGTGGTTGGGATATTGAGGTTCCTGATCCTTGTTGAACAACAATGTGTAATGGAGGAGTGGATGGGTGACTTCGCACCGGAGAAGATGAGATGGAAGATGATGATGAGAAAGTCTCACTGTCAGATCCTTTAGTATTCTTTTTTTCCCTTTTCCTTTTGGGTAAAGGCAGCTCAGTAGGTTCAATACCGAGCTTTCCGCTCTGAAGTCTGGTGAGAGGGTGAGGTAGATTAAATTGTGAAGTCTCACTGCCTTGGGATACTTCAGATTTCTGTGGTGAAATCGAAAAGCCTTGAAGTTTATGGATGAGAGACTGAACTTCAGGAGACTCAGGACTTAATCGTTCTGAAGTATGGTGGGTTTGAGCAGTGGTAGTTGACTCCTCTTCTTCTCGTTTGAATACTAGTGTTCCAACATGCAAACGGGAGGTCTGAGGTGAGGTGGAGGGAGATTTACTCTCAGAATGGGCTATAGGTTTTGGTTTTCTCGCCATTCACAGTTCATGCCCTCCTTCTAGCGCAAAAAATGTTGATGCCTCGAAAATCGCTGCAACAACATCGGGGAAAACCACCCGGTCCAGACCTTAGAGGTAGCTCCTTTTCCGTTTGGTGTGGTGGCTTCGACTGGAAATAATGGGACCAATTTCCCAATGATTGATAGATAGGATGGATAAGTGGTGGATTCTCTAATATCTAATGATAATGGATGAATGATTTAATCTAAAAAATAAAATTATAAACAACTAATCTATCCCGGGAAATCTCTGCTTTAGTGTAACTTTTGATGGTCTTTATTCACAAACAGGCATATAGATGACTCTATTGGTAAACAAAGATATTTACTCATATGATAATTACTTTGTTCAAGTAGTTGAACAAAGTGATCATTAAAACATTATCACACTATTCTTTATATATCATTGACATAGATATGATTGAAAGAATAACATTCCTTAAACATTCAATAGTGACAAGCATAAGGACTACTGTTAAAAACACATATATATATATATCCAATGATAGCAAGATTAAACAAATGTCGATTCACATAAAAGAATGAAACAAGAGCATAGATAATAGTACCATATGTTATTTGGATCACTCCCGATATCAATCGCATTCAAATTCCTTCTTCTAACTTAGAAACACTTCCACAAAAGGCAATAGTGCACATCTCATCAAAGCTTTCTTTGTTAAAATTCAGAATATTGGCCCAGCCTTTATAAAAAATAGATCAGAAGCACAATAGTGTGACTTATTGATTTGAGTTTATACAAAAACTGAGGACCCTTTCTAAATGCATGAAAGGGCCTATAAATACTAATTAGGCTAACTAATTACAAAATAAAAATGCTATTAATTGGTACAGCTACATTATGAGTATCTCCTCAAAAATCGGCTTGTTCACAGTCGGCAGCATGATTCATTGTTTCGGATGATCTCCCTTCGGCTTGAGCTGGCAGATTGCAAGCATCGGTTGCAATTCTGGAGGGCGACTTAGGCGAGAATGTAGTTGGGCTGAATATGTGGCATCGTGGATTTCGGGAATCATGCAACTGATGGCATCGGTTAAACATTTGAGTGCAGCCCTCTGACTGTATGGTTTAATTAAGAAAAACCAATAGGCATCCCATGTTAAACTTTGGATGCCAGCAATTAATCTTCCATTCTTTTCCAATTCCTGATTGCATGTTTGTTCCAAGGCTTTGGCTGACGTCAATTTACCTGGGGAGCACTGTGAAATCATGTTAGATAGATAAAGAGAGTCATTGATTAACTCAATTAAATTACTGGTAGATAGTCTGCATCTTGAGGTCTCTCTTTCTGCTTTTGTCAGTTGTGACTGCCATTCTAGGAAAAGGATTTCTTTGTGTGACTCTAGAATTTTAGGCAGATTCGCGGCCTGTCCTTCACTGGTGTCTTGCCAAGCAAGAAAGTTGGATAGAGTCTCATCGGCCTGTTCAAAATCCTGCTTGGCATCGACTTATTTGACAATTATTGATGTAGTAATTTCACAAAGGGGCTCAACCAGAGAAATGTTATGACATAGCAGTTTTAGTTGTGTAATCAATGCTTTATTGATCTGGAGCGCTTTAGATTTGAAATCTGCTGGTTGGGGAAGACTCTTGAACTTCTCTACTTCTTGTGACAGTTGAGCGATTTGCTCATCCTTCGTCTTACTCATTTGTTCATTCATTGTCTTCAATCTGGCCAATGCTTCGGATAATTCCTTTTGTCTCTGTACTGCGCTTAAGTCTATCCTCTGCTTCTCTTTGAGCAATTTCTCATTTAATTGATTGTTTATCTGCTGCTGTGTTGATAGTTGCTGTTCTAACTGTTCTATTTTTTGCTGTGCTTCGGACACCTGTGACTGCAATGAAACAATTGTTTGGTCCTTTTCTTTAAGTAGATTACTTACTTCCGATGCCTTATCCATGGTGGCTGCCGAATAGGCTCCGGCATACTGAGAAAGTTTTGTAAGGTCATCGGAAGGATTACATTCCTCCTTCCACACCACATTAGCCATCTCTGTTTGTCCTGGTAAAAGGGAAGATTGATCAAGTCTCCTCCTTTTCCTCTGTCTTTTCACTACAGCCCTGTGTTTGGGACTGTAAAAGACATCTAATGGTGGTATGTCTTCTATATGCTAAACAATCTGATCGGATGGATCTTTGGGGATTATTTCTGCATCTTTGTTGATTGGTGAGCCGCTGGTTCCTTCAACTGGAACCGTAGTTGTTGTTGTTTCTTGACCAACTATTACTTGAGGTGTGCTGAAACCTTGTGAAGTCTCGGGATTGCTTATAATAGAGTCAAATTGTTGCCATTCTTTGAGGAGTTTGGGATCAATTTGAGTCTCTAAATCAATATATTCAATGTCCTGATTCTTCTCTTTCTCCTGCTCTGTTTCTTGTTCTGGCTCATTTCCCTGCTCTGTCTCTTGTTCTAGCTCTTTTCCCTTTTCGGGAATTTTCTCTGTAGCAGGAGATTCGTCAATAATTTTTTGTTCAGGCTCGCTTGACTTAGTTGTTGGTGTAGTAGCTAATAAGAACAGAGGCAGAGTTTGCAACCTCTGTTCTCTGAGCCTATTGAATTTTTCCAGTCCTTCATCTTTATATTTCATTTTGGCCAATGTTTTCACTTGCGATAATGATTCTGCTGAAGAAAACAGGTCGTCAAATTTATCTTTTTCATGGTCAAACTTTGTAAGTTTGGCTTGTTCAAGCACATTATATGCAACTTTCCTTGGATCGAATTGCCTGTTAGGAATGGTTGCAAGATTGAGCATGTTTATTTTGTCTGTCTCCTTTTCCGCATGTTTGTAATCATGCAGAGTATAAACACCGCATCTCAAAGGAAATGTAGGCCATGACTGCTTTTTAGAAAGCCTGAGAGTTTTGGATGTTCCTGCTGTGGTGATTTGGTAGGCTAACTCTCGAGCCAACAGCTTATCAGGTACATACAATGGAAGGACATGGGGTCTTGTTAGGCTTCCAAAAACCCTTACATATGTGAACTTGTCCTCCCCGAACCAATTCCCTACAGCAGTCAAATCAACTTCTACCTCCTTGGAAATCCTTGGGGCAGGTTTATTAAAAATGGCATAATAAATCGGCAACATGAAACCATTATAGATCTGGTACAAGTGATCTTTATAGTGCACCTTCCATAACATTTGATGATAAATGTGGATTGGCTTAGGATCTTGTGGCATCCATTTCCATCCCAGTACTGGGTATTCAGAATTAAAACAAAGCATATCCATAATATAAGCACTGTAATAAAACGGGGGAATGGTTCTGGTGGTTTTACGTGTTTTAAATCTAAAGTCCATAATTGCAGCGACTTTTTTATCGGAAAATATGTTTTCCCAATCCATCACATAACTATTCATGGCCGCTTCCATTAAAGGAACCATTTCAATAGTGAACTTTGCAGAATCATGCATTCCCCACATTCTACACATCATCACTCCAGCATAACAGTAAGGAGATGATAACGAATCGACAAAGTACTTACCTGATGATTCATGTTTTTGCTTTGCGGGATTCTGTCTCCATTGCCCAATTGGGGCCGATTCAGTCTCGTTCTCTGCTGCGAATTTCTCCAGAAAGGCTTTATTGTATTTCTTCTCGGGTTCGGGCAAATGAAACATCTTCCTTAAGTCATCCGGCTGAAATGAACCAAAAATTCTTTCGTCAACTGTGCAAAATGTTCTATTTGATACTGGGATTTCTTCAACCACCCATCTTACTACATCTGTGTATGGAAGAACTTTTTCCCGTGATGCCATCCTGTGCAAATATGAGTCGGCCAAATCTTTCAGGGAAGCTTCTGGTTTATTAGTTGAGCCTGCAGTAGCTTCTTCCGATACTTCCTCCGGCTCCTCTGCTTTAATCAAATTGTAGATACTTTGCCAACTTGTATTTCCAAGGCCAAGACACGTAGTGTCTGAGATTAAACCTTTTTTACTTGGTCCTGGATCACTGGTGGGCTGCGCTTTTGCTGTAGGAGCCGCTGCTGCCGCGGGTTTCTTTGATTTCTTTCCCATTTGTTTCAAATTTGTTATTTCGGTGGAGTTCTGCGCAAGGAATGAAAACAACGTGATACAGAGAATAGGAAGTATGAGCCAATATGAAAGAATTATATCACTTAGCGAATAATCAAAGGTTATAGTGAAAACTGTCGCAGATACAATCTAAGTGGAAAATCTCGGCATAATTGCTTCATTAATTGGCTGTTTCACCTGTCAATCATGGTAAAGGGGTTTTTAAATACCCATCATAACGTTTATATGGTGAATGATCCATTTAAGCGTGGCTTAGATTTTTGGCAGATAATCGCAATTGATGATTGGTGACATGAACGGGAAGGTTTTAATAATAGTCCAAAATATCCCTTGTCCACCAAAAGGTGGTATAATGCATGCCAATCTTTAATATGCCTCGAAACACGTGCCTTGATTTAAGGTATCGCAATCGGGAAAGGGCTCGGATCATATTACTTATGCCATTGCGAAATCGCCAATCGCTGATGGCGATACGTCTTATCGCATCGGAAGATTGGAAGGTATTACAATTCATGTATTGGGTTGCTACGGCCGATTGCCGATAGCGATACCCTTTGTCGCATCGGAGGAATGGGAGAGGCGTTATATATATACGATGTGTTTTGCTTTCCCCGATATCCGATAGCGATTTCCCTTTTCGGATCGGAGTAAGTCAATGGGTGCATGCATATGTTTTCTTTATTGTTGCAATATGCGATCTTGCGATCGCTTTATTGCAATAATAAAGAACCTTATATTTATTTACAAGACCGATTCCATTATAGTTTAAAAGGTCTATTTTAAAATATAACATTTCCATTGGACCTTTTAATGAGGGTTTTTCTAATGATGAGTTAATACCAACTTATTCACACATCTAAGTTTAAAAGGGACCCATTCCATATTATGATTTTTAGAGAAAAATGATATGAAATGGGGGGTTTGTTGTATAGCACAACACAACCCTAATATCAGAGTCCCCTTATCGACACTTTTGCAATTGCCAACTGTTATAAATTGCCGACATCCTTAGCCTCCTATATTCCAACCTTTGATATGATGTCATCACTCCACTGGCACTTCCTGAGTGGTGACACGTGTTACCCAGATTTTCCCCCTTAGGCCCCTAAAAACACCAAAACTTCCTGCCATGTGTCCTGTCGTTCCATGACATCATGCTGGCGTCGGATGCCACTATAGCTTTATCTAAACCAATCATGTGCTACCACCTGTCTTTATCGGAGCCAATCATACGCTGCCTTGTGTAGCTTATAAGAACCAATCATATGTCACCATGTGTCCTAGAGGAGAGAGAAAAGGGCCCGCCCACCTTTGCGATGAAATCCTTTGTTCATCCTAATCGGCACACCTCGACGATTTTTAACGCTATCAGAACATTTTGAATATCACAAATTTTAAAGGGTTTACACTTTCAGAAGTTCTGATTCTCCGATTTTCGATGTTCTGTTGTTTCCATATTGCGATGCACCAGTCTCCTCCTAATTTCGATATTTCTTGCTCCAATGAATTGGACCTCCGACATGCAGGACCTACGATATGAAATCACCGATATGCTAGGATCTTCAATATGCAATCATCGATATCTCTAATGATTTGATGTTGCGATCGTCAATATCTCTGGACCTCTGATATGCGATCTCCAATATTCTGGACCTTCCTAAGGCTTCAATCCTTGAACTTCAATAGACCATATCTTTTGATCCAGGATTCAATTTTTGGACTTCCACATATCGTTGGAAATATTGCTCAGGGAACTTTCCAATGGAGAAGGTCTGATTTAGGCTTTGATTCCTTCTACTGCTTGGAAAATGACCTTAAAATTCTCTACTCGTTTACACGTTGGACAACTAAAAACACATTTTGTAGTAAGTGACAACAGTGGGTGCGACCCTCGTCAAGCCCTTCGAGTGAAACACAATTTTTTGACCAATTATGAGGTGCCATGTGGTGGCCTCTAGTTGGGCCACCTAGCAACCTTCTATTGGACACGAAAATTGTACGACCCAATAAAAATTTCCAACAAACCCTGTATGAGCTTGACACTTGACGAGTTGCGATTGGTCCACTGTATGTCCAGTTGGCATGCTGACATCATCATGACATCAATAGTACGGTTTGCCTAGTCAGAAATCTAGTCAACCCACCTGCAATTTTTTTTTTGTTGGTCAAAAACTTCAGAACATCATAAATCCATCAAAAGAACCAATAAAATCCATCTTCACTAATCATTAAATTCATCGAAAGGACCAATAAAATCCATCTTCATTAATCACTAAATCCATCAAAAGAACCAAAGCAACAATGGCATATTGCAACAACTCATAAACCATCATAAGCCAATACTACTTCTAAGTAGTATCTAAGCATCAACAAACTGTATCCAACCAATGTCAGAGCCATAAATCCAAATAATAATTGACTGAAGCATATAAGAACCTCTCCCTGAGTATCTCCAACTATTTTTTTTATCTCAGATAAACATACTCGTGTATATACATGAATGTCTTTCATGATATCCATATACAAAAAGTCAAATGTTGAATTTTCATAGCCACAACTCCCCCTAAGCCTGTATTGTATGTTTGTGTTTTGTGTTACTACATTAGATTCACTATTAGTAATGTAAGCAACATGAAAATTAAAAAAATATGGGAATCATCATCAAAATATACATATGCATAGCTACCCCGAAGATCATATACCAATGATTATAAGGACTTGATAATCATCACCTTCCTTTTCATGAGGTCATGTACCTCACATCACTTCAGAAGTTACTGTGAGAAGTATTCTTTTAAGAACAATGTACTGCAGTAGAGACCATCTTCTTTTACTCTGAGTTTGAAGAGGAGGAAGTATCCACCTCATTTCTGTGAGAATTTCTCTCTAAACACATATAATTTATCTGAATTTCTATATCCTATTGCTATGGCTTTTCTAGTTTCTTCATCTATAACCTTGGATTTGGTTGATGTAAACACAATTCCATTTCCTTTATCCACCATTTGACCTACACTTTGAATATTCTTCCTTAGCCCTTGAACTAATAAAGTATCAACTACTCTTATATATTTATTAATTTTGGCTCTATCGTTTCCCAGAAATTTTGTTGGAGAACTATTTCCAAGAATAACCTTACCATCTATGTTTTTCTCGAGAGGCCCAAACTTGCTCTTATCTCTAGTAATCTGATTAGATCATCCGTTGTCTATGTACCATTCATCTTCATCTTCAAACAAGCTGAGAGCAAGACCACACCTTATCTATTCTTTTTCTTTCTTTTCATTATGAGAAATGTTAGTGGATCCATATTTTTTAGGTATTTTTACATTAATATTCTTATTTAATTGCTTGCCATGTTGCCTCTGGCGATCCATTGATTTATTCATGCATTCCTTTGCTACATGTCCAAATTTGTTACAAGGATAACATCTTATATGACCAGAAAAGGGAGCAGAGGAATCCTAATATTTTTGTTTCATATTCCTCTTATTGTAATCAATAGCTTTGTGACCAAATATGTTGCGAGAAAAAAAATATCCCTTAAAGAAAGCTGAGTACTTGGGATCTGATGATATTCCTGTGAAGCGACTATTTACTTGAGATCGAAATATTTTGCTTTTGTAATTGGCTGCAATGTGTCCATAATTATGACATATAAAACATTCAATATTATTGATCATATGAGAGAATCGATTAATGTTTCTATTATTCGGAGAAAATGATTTCTTTTGAAAATTCATCTTCCTTGGATGTTCACCTGGTTGAATTCTTATATCTTTGACAAGAATTTCAGATTTCATATTATTCTCCTTCAAGATCCTTGTACAAGCATGTGAACTAGATTCTCCTTTTACAGTTTCATGAAAACCAAGACCATAGATTTAATGGAAGGAGTCATTTGGTTACTAAGAATGTTATCCAAAATCTTAGTACTTTCTTGAAATCTCAAGTGTTTGTCCTTTTCTGCTAACTTACCTTCTAGAATACTTACCTCAAACTATTTTTCTCATCTTGTCTTTTCCAATTTAGTTCTCAACTCAATGATTTCCTTCTTAAGCACATTTCTTTTTCTTCAAATACTTGAAGAATCTCCCCATATCATTTGTTTTATTTTTCAAGATCGGATTTGAGAGAGATGACTTCTTCTTCAAGTCTTTCACAGTAACTGGTTCTTTCTTTAAGCTCCTCATCTGTTGCATCTTCTTCATTCACTTTATTTCTTAGTGAGGTTACTTCATCCTGTAGCCTTTGACATTGATCTTCCTTTTCCTTGTACTACTTCCTCATTCCTTCTTCAATTTAGTTTCCTTCTTCCAATTGATTCTTTAACTTGAAAATGTATTCTTTGTAGGTACAATCCCTTTAATCAAATAATTGAAGTGAATTTTGATGATCTCTATTCTCATTTGTGATCCTTTCAATTTCATCTTCTAGGGCTTTCATTCTTGAATCTGAATTTTCTGTATAATGATTATCTTCACTTTTACCCACTAGGGAAATTATGAATAGATTCATTATCATCATCACTACATAATATGGAAAATGTGCAGTCATTTTTACAAAGGTCATCACGTCTACAATTAAGACAAAAATCAATACCTTGTGATTCTTCATCACTATCTTTACTGGCTTATTCTTTCTTGATCACCAGAAAGCGAGGTGTTCCTGTAGCTAAATGTTTGTTAACATCAATAATCATCATTTCATATCACGTATTTATTTCACAATTTTCTTTCATTGATTTCTTCCTTTGAGCTACCTTCTTCTTTCCCATTGTCCTTGATCCACTCTCAAGTGCTTAAGCTTCTGTTGGAGTGACCTGCTCTGATACCAATTGTTGGGAAAAATAATGGGGGGGGGGGGAAGGTGGGGCTGTGAATCAGTATTTTAAAAATCACTTAAGACTTTAAACTTATTATTCATATTTTTGTATGCTATTGTCATTAAGTAAACCAATGTATGTATGCGACTATAATGAAGGAAAACGACATATATCTAGTTAACTAAATTTTTATATATTTCATCCTCTGTTTTATTTTAACTAGTGTATCATTACTTCATTAGCCTTTAATTAAACAATAACCATGAACAGTAAGAATAAAATAAACCATCACACATAAGCAACACAACAACACATGAGGACACCCAGATTTTTTAGGTGGAAACCCAATGTGGGAGAAAATCGTCGTTGTCGTCCTCTCTGTCTTCATATTTTATTATAAAGGAAAAAATCTTACAATCTTGTACTATAGCAGACTCATACTAGTATGCATGCACCCACCTGCAGAAGGCTACAACCTCCTCTCATTCTCCAACACCCATTGGAAGGGAGATTCAACCACCTGATCTTGCTTACCGACATCCAATGAAAGGGAGCTCCAATCCCCTGATTAGATTTACTAGCTACCACTGGAAGGAAGCTTCGACTCCCCTACTGAAGGCTCCAACCCTCAGCATCTTTGTGGACCACGATTCATAATATTTCATACTGGATCCACCTGACTCAACTGCATCAAACTTGTATGCCACTTTTCATCATAGTTTCAGACTGGACCCACTACCAACATTTAAGCCCAATACCAAATAACAATATTGAAACAAATCACTGTATGAAATCACTCAATCACTGAACCAACTAAATCATCAAAGAAATCATAGAATCTTAATCAATCAATACAACTAGATCAAACTAAACAACTATAGATAATATCAATTCACAACTAATCATCAATATACCAAGCCAAACACTGTTACCCATCATAGAAACCAACTGCTGCTACTACAAACCTTGATCAACCATATGTCACAATATATATGCTACTCTTTTGCAATATAACTGCGCATGTATGCACTTCTCCTTAAGAGGACCTATGTACAGATCTCAGAATACTGAAAAACTGGGTCTAACTCTCTATCACACTAAATCAACCACAGACTCACATACTAAACCCATCACAGATCACCGAACCAGATATAGGTCATCACACAATAACATCATCTCTAGTCAACATATTAGTCCATAAATAATTCAACCCAATGAGAATTATCAAACACATATTATCATGAGAGAGACATCATTGACAAACATTAAAAAACATGAAAGAACTGATAATCTACATCATTAACAACTCATACTGCAAAACCCTAGTAGATGTGTGTGATTGTTATAAAGCACTTCTGCGTATGTATGCACTTTTCATAGTTGACGCTTGCGTACAGATCTATCCATACTACAGAATATATACATGACTAGTCAGAACAAGATCCACATATGTATGTGACTTCTTAATGGCAAACCAGCGTACAAAACTGTAATCATTAAGTCATACCTTTGTTGCAGAACACAATGTCTATCAAATCCAAATCTCGGCATGCAAATTATTACAAACACATCATAATATCATCATCACGGATCTATCAAACCATAAACAAACTATTCAATATGTGGTCATTTCAGATCTATTAGATCTGATCAATCTCCATCCTCCGTGGTGCAAACCTATTTCAGATCAATTCATTTATAAATAATACATCATATGCACACTTAACACTTTGATCTCCATATCCTTATATAGTATGAGCCTTAGTCAATACCCTAGGCCAATCCCTTAGTAATGTCGATGGTATTCTTTGACGAGATCAAATAATTGTTTTCGCGCTCATTACTATGGGTCGATACCATGGTAAAGACGCCTCGTATTCATAATACCATAGTGCAAAAAATGTGCGCGACTTCTTTTCATCATATTTGCGTATGTACGTGGGTTTTCTTCACAGGATCCATGTATACTTTCCTAAAATTCACCTTTATTATCCCTCTGTCTCTAAACTGATATTCCTTTGTCCATTCTCTCTATCACACTGCATAACTATCATGTTTACATCTTTATCAAGCAGATTTCCATCAAGGAAAACATATGTCCCATCTCTTAGTTTGATTTTTAACTCTAAATTTAATCTCCAAAATCTGAGTTAAGAGAGATATTGTCATGGTATTAGTTTAGGAGATGGATTCTCATCATCCAAAATAAACAATCCTCGTTTCTAGGTGGCAACCTTATTTTCTAGATTTTCTGCCACTGAGTTGATATTTCTTCTAATATGAAAGAATTCCACACTTTCAAATTTATCAATTTAGAGGTTGATTGTATACAGAATTGGGATTTCAATATGTTGAAACCTCTCTTTAATTTTGACCGCTTGCAATATTACAATCATGGAGTCACCAAAGACCAATAAATGTGATTTTTTTCTTGCAATTGTGAAATCTAATGCTTGCCACAACACTAAGTGTTTGGCCTGGTTATTGGTTGAAGTCCTAAATCCCTAAGCATACTATATCTCTCTTCCTTTGTCGGGGCGAAAAATAACCCCTCCCACCTGTGCTTCCCCATATAATCTTCTCCTTAATTATTCAACAATTATTTAATATTTATTTATGACTTTTTTTTTCTCGTTTTTACCCACCCCCATTTCTAATTTATTATTTTATTATTAATTCATTCTTCCAATTTATTTGAATGTTAAACTTTGAAATTTATTTAAAATTAAATTATTTATCCATTAGGGAAATTTTGAGGTCTGAAATGAGCCTCTTAATTAAAAGAATAAAATAATAGTTAAAATAAAAAAACAAGGCTTGTGAATTTTTAAAGAAAAAGAAAGAAAATACTTTTTTTAATTGTATTTTCGACCTATCTCCTTTTAGGTTCACTCAAATTTCAAGAGTAGAAACCTATTGGATGCCGAATTAAATTCAAGATCTGAGAGATATCTACTCTTAAAATTTGTGCAAACCTATAAGTAGATAAGTTGAAAACATAATTCTAAAGAAAAAAAGGAAGTTTTCTTCTTTTGCCTCCAAAATATGTTCCCTTGGGGATGACATCACCATATTAAATTCTATTGGTTCTTTTAATATGTTCCCTTGGGGATGACATCTCCATCTTAAATTCTATTGGTTCTTTTAAAGTTAATTTTGTTAGTACATTTTTTGCTCGAAAGGTCAACATTCTAAGAATTGTTGTTTCCACATCTATTACTTGTACATTACTTTCTATTAAATTTTTAGTGAAAACTGTGACATCTTCTTGTTCTATCCCTAATTTCTTTATAAGTGTATCCCATTAATATCCCCTAAGCTCCTTTACAATAATGACCTTTGGTGAATACGGATCAACACTGATAAAAATGTTCTAAATAATCTAGCATGCTCACTTCCATCTTTGGAACCTTAAAAGCATGAATATTGCATTGACTAACTTGCAACTTCTCTAAATATGATCATGTAAGCTCTTCTCTTCTCTTTTTTACTCTTGTATGTATCAAAGAACTTTGTTTTGAGTGCAATTTATTGAAATTAATTTAATTCAGTTTAAGTACAAATGTGCAAGTCACAAGTCAAAGTTTACCCGTGAGAAGGGTGGGTAAGGCCAAAGCAGGAAAGAGGAGCAAAATAAATAGACTGCTACCCAAAGAGTGGGAAAACAATTACAAAAAAAACTCCGAAAACAATGAAAAATTAAAACATTTTCCCTACAAACATCTATAACAAACTATTAAAGAAACATGTTATAGATATAAGGGCATGATAACTGATATATAATATCTTTTCTCTCACATGAGCATGATACATAATATCTTTTCTATCACATGACCATGATAACTGATAGATATAAGGGCATGATAACTGATATATAATATCTTTTCTATCACATGAGCATGATAACTGATATATAATATCTGAATTATATTGGTGTTGCAGACGACTAGATTACATTATCGCTCTAACTATTCAAATAATTTCATATTTGTTCGTGTCACTTGGGATTTACCGACTATTCACTTGGGGCAGATCCGGATGTAGATGATTGGTAGTGTCCAAGCTGGACTGCTTGCTCTTCATCATTCTCGCCGGAGATTTCTTCGAGTGATTTGCCCATTGATTCAGGGATCAGGAATGTGAAAAGGAATCCTAGAGCGCTTGCTACTGCTAAGAGTAGCAGAGAAACTGTGGTTTTAATACCCGTTGGGTCACCTGCGTAGGGAAAAACGATGGTTCCGATTACGGCTCCTGCTTTGCCTGCTGCTCCGGAGATGCCGTGGCATGTAGAACGAAGCCTTGCCGGGAAGATTTCCGCCGGCACAATGAATGTGGTAACATTTGGACCGAAGTTTGAAAAGAAAAAGGTGAATGAATAAAGTACGATCTTCAGGCCGATGAGATGTGTTTGCGAACTGATGTATGAAATAGCAAACGCGATGGTGAAGAGTGTCATGAAGAAGAATCCCATCAGCTGAATAAATTTTCTACCCATCTGATCAACGAAGGCAATTGTGAAGAAGTAGCCCGGGACGGTTGAACACGCAGCAACAATCAACTGGCGTCTTGCTATTTTATAGACTTCTTCAATGGCGTTCATTGACTTGGGGTCTGGAAGCCATCCCAATTTCGTGAACTTGTCCTTCTGGTAAAGATTTTGGCTGTAAAACACGATGTCGACCAGAAACCATGTGCTTGCAGTGCCCAGTAGGTGCAAGCCGTGTCGCCTTGCGAACTCCCTGGAAAATAAACTGAACCGCGGCTTGGTCATTGCAATCTCTTCGGCCCTCCCCTGGTCTACTTCGATTTCTATGTTAAGAACACTAGACATGTCGGCCGCAGCTTGATTTGCGTCTCTTCTTATGAGCGCGGTGTAGCGAGCCGTCTCTGGCATTTTCATTCGCCAGTAGTATGTCAACGCAGCGGGAATGGCTCCGAACATAAGAATGATCCGCCATACATGATCGGCTTGAGGGGCTGTCGAACGTGCAGGATTGTCACTGTATGCGGGGCGGCGGTATTTGCTATTGAATACTGCAGACACGAAAATGGCCACCGCGCCGCCGGCAAGAATCCCGAATCCTTGGAGCGCAAACACTGCTGCGATGAACGACCCTCGGTTTTTCTCGTTGGCATACTCGGATATAATGGTGGCAGATAAAGGATAATCTCCGCCGACGCCGAAGCCGAGCCAGAATCTGAAAAAGCAGAGCGTGGTTAATACGGCTTTGGGTGTTTTGCCATAAGAAAGACCTGATGCTATGGAGGCAAAGACCATGAGCAGAAGGGTTATTCCAAAGACTTTCTTCCGTCCGATTTTGTCGCCCATCCATCCAAAGAAGAGCTCCCCGCAAAGTGCTCCGCATAAAGCCACTCCCATCACAGCAACCGCAACAGGTTTAGGTAGCATACCGGGACTACTACTGGCCTCGTGGAAGTAATAAATCCTTCCCAGGAGACTCGTGATGGTGGAGATGCAGAACAAGTCATAAGCATCAGTGAAGAAGCCCATTCCTGCAATAACGATGGCAGTAAAGTGGTACCATTGCAATTTTGCCCGGTCCAAGGCAGTTAATACCTCCAATTGATTTATCGGCATGATGCCAACCTTCTTTCCAAGCTTTCTTCTGCAGATTTTTTGCCCACTGTACAGCAGAAAGCTTAATTTATTAAAACAAATTCTGGCTTCAACCAAAGACAAAGAAATTCAACAACTGCGAAGCAAGAACCTTGAAATTCATGCTGCGAAATTCTTCAAAGCAGGAAACTGAATCCTATAAATGAGAAGGCAACGAAAAGGGGGAAAAGGGTCAACTCAAAAGCCATGGCTACAAAGTCTCCTGAAAGTGTTGAGAAAATCAATCAGGGAAATCGGCATATCCCAAATACAAAACATCTAAGACCGTTAATTGCAATACCCACAACCCTTTCTAAAGCTTTAGCTATATTTAAAAACATATAAAAAGCGTCAAACTGGAAAACTCTCAGTTCTTCGAGTTCCAGTTAATTTTTACTGCAGATAGGACGCCAGGACCAAAATTCACAGATCGAAGGCATGATTTATGACCATTCTTCGATTCTGGAAGCCGAAGACTTCCTGAAAGATGAAAAATGGGGCGAGGTAACACACTAATTCGATTACAGTAAAAATGCGTGAGATCTGTACCGTACCTTATTTAGTTCTCATTCAATGGAACTGAGAACTGAGCAGGAAAGTATCTGAGTCCAGTTCCCTAAGCTTCCCCACAACAAGTTTATGCTCTACGGACTCCTCTTCCTCTCCAATTTATGCTCTACGGACTCCTGTTCCTCTACAATTTTGCTCATCGCTTTGAAAGTTCGTCGTTGGAACCCTCTCTTTGATTTTTTCTTGTCGCTTGCAAAGTACGCCATCGAAATTTTGTCGTTGGATCCCTTTCTCTGATTTTTCTCGTCGCTTGCAAAGTTCGTTATCGAAATAAATTTTGTCGTTGGATCCCTCTCTCGGAAAGTTCGTCATCGGATGTAACTCCAGCCACATATCCGAAGTATTTTCCGCTATGCCATTGCCAATCGATTACAACGAAGCAATAAACGTTGTTGTCTGTGTTCGTTTATCTCAATACATTGTTGTCCGTGTTCCTTTATCTCAATATTATTGTCCAAAAGTCAATGCAGAATTAATTGGGTGAAATTTTTTCAACTGAGTCATTCTTTTTTGATATCATATTATTTGGTAAAGACCAATCGAGATCCATGATAAAACTCACATTTTATAGTTTTAAATTAAAATTAATATATCTCATGAAATAAGATTTTTAATCACCAGCTGTAGTTTCATTTTACAATAAACCATTTTAATTTGTAAATATGCTTTCTCGTAATGTTATTATCAATAATATATATTTATAAAATCATCATTAATTTTATATAAATTATATTTATGTAATAATATATTTATGGAGGCATGATTAATTTCATATAAATTATATTTATATAATATTCTTTTAATTAGTCAATCTAATTAAAAAGATAAAAAAATTATAACTATTTTGGAGATAAATCTCAAACTTTTATTTGTATATATTATTATGAATATTTTATTATAAATATTGTAGAATTTTGAGTTAAATCTCTACCATCCAACTAATAATTATTAATAATTAAATTAAAGTTTTGAAAACCCTATTAGGAAATAAACATGTCTATTGGTGTAATTAAATTAATAATGGAAATTCTATTGTTTACAAAATAATGAAAAAAAACTATATCTTAATTATTATATAAAACATTAAATTATGCAATTTTCTTTATTAGTGCAACCACTATTATATAATATTATGAAATATATAATTTACTTTTCTCTATAATCCATATAAATTGCTCATAAAATTAGAATAAATGGAAATGGGTACACTACTAAGTTACTCTATGTGAAAGGTCACTCATTAAGAAATGGTGTAGCCTAAAAAAAATATTATCCCAAAATGATTCTGAAGCCAAAAAATAAATCTATAACAAAATATATATGACAAACACAAACCATTTAATAAACAAAAAAAACTAGATATATTTATTTTTATTCTATATTACTTCAATATTTATAAATAATATAATTATAAATTCCCAATATTCTATTAATAAAATATTATAAAATATATAATTTAATTTTCTCCAAAACTCCACATATTTTTTTCCGTTTATATTACTTAACTCTAAATATATTACTTAACTCTAAATAAATAATGTGATTATAAATTCCCCATATCTTAACACATTTAAGATAAATTAACTGAGAGCCATACGAAAACCTTATTATGATTTCGTGACTTTCTTCTATATGCAGTTGGTGATTTCGTGACTTTCGTGATTAGAATAAATATAATAAGATTAAACATCTACCAAACCAAATAAAAACAAATGAAGATATTCACGTGTGGCATTTCTAAGCTGTGTTATCGTCAGGATTACAATTTATTCGCAATCACCCAAAACTCTTTTTTTTAATATTAGTTATATTGAGATTATCTCTATATGTTAAAAGGAATAGTAATTATTAAACTATGATTAATGGATATGTTATTTACTACATTGAAATGCGAAATCCTCTATGAAAAGGGTTTTAGATTTAAATGTTCGTTATAAATAATTTTATAAAATTTTTCCTATAAAATAGATTGCAGATTGTTTAAAGACCAGACGAACTTCCCATTATTAATTGTTTTTAAGATTATATTGGAGATTATTTGAATAATTAAAAGTATTATTTAAATTTTATATTTTTTAAATAATCATTATTAACCTCATTTAATTTTAATTATTTTTTAAAGATATTGACAAAGCTTATTATAATTTAATTGTTAAATTATTAGTGGGTTAATTATTTTTAATTGTTATCTACCTATGTTACTTTTTGGATTATGGAGTGGGGTTCTTTAAAGAGTCATGTTCTCACCCTTACCAAATACTTTTGGCTTTTAGAAATTAAGTCATTAACCTATTTCCTTACCTTAGTCAAACAAAAATAATTTTAAAATAATTTAATTAATTATTAATGTAAGTTTTTGTATATTTATAATTTAATGAATTATTTATTAATCATATTTATGTTTTATTTTTTTAATAAATTATAATTTTATTAAGAGAAAAAATCCATACTTATTTTTATTATTATAGTTTTACTTAATTTTATTATTATAATTTACTTTATTAAAAATATATGTACTCTAATTCATTAATAAAAAGCAATGTAATTGGTTAAGATACTTTGAGTTAAATTTTGCTTAATATTTTAAATATAGTTTGAAAATCAATATAAATGGTTATACTTTGAGTTGAATCTTGTCTAATATTTTAAATATAGTTTGAAAATCAATATAAATGGTTCAGATACTTTGAGTTGAATTTTGCCTAATATTTTAAATATAGTTTGTGGACTATTAAATTCTACTAAATTTTATATTTGAAAATCAATATAAATGGTTCAGATACTTTGAGTTGAATCTTGCCTAATATTTTAAATATAATTTGTGAACTATTAAATTCTACCAAATTTTTTTTTTATAGCAATGTGATGTCTTTTAAATAAAAATAATAAATTATAATGTATTTTTTATTTATATATGAAAGTCAAATTTAACAATTAGATATCTCCTGATATACTATACAACGATTTACCCATTATTTTCTTTAAAAATATTCTCTAGAATTACTTTTTCTTGTAACCCTTTAACATTGTATAACTTACTTTTATTTCCTATTAGTTGTGTTGTAATTTCGAATCCCTAAAATCTGTAAAACAGTGACCGACTATAATGTATTTTTAATTTACGCGTCAAAATCAAATTTGAAAACTAGCTCTTCACATGTAATACAACCACCTCCCCCATCATTTTCTTTAAAAACATCCTCTTTAATTACTTTTTATCGTGAACCCTTTAAATTTTATTTTTATCGTGAACCCTTTAAATTTTACTTTTTATAATGAACCTTCTAAACTTGAATAATTTCCCAAGCTTAAATTTTCAAATAAATATAAATAATCATTGTGATGCTGTGTTACTTCTAAATAATCATTGATATTATAATTTTTTAAAATATAAATTTATTATTAAATTATATAATTATAAATGGAGTCGTTTAAAGAGGCGGAAGAATTGTCTGGACAGTTAAAAGTAGCCGGAATTTCTCTAGATATGATCCGAATTTCCATAACTTTCCGGGCAACTACTACACCTCGTTAGACTATGCGATTATAAATTGAAAAATAATAAAATGATAAAATATTATGAATATTTGATTTGCATGTGAGTCTGAAAGTCAAATTTGAATAGTGATTATGTTCTTCAAATGCTATAAAAGAATTTGTGTTTTTTAATAAATGTTTTTTATAATTGTTTTTCTTTATGAATTTATAGTTATATATAATTTTATAGTGTAGATGTGCCATGTTTAATTGTTTTTTAATTTATATAATGAATTTATAGTTATATATAATTTTATATTGCAGAGGTGTCATGCTTAATTGTTTATTAATTTATGTAAATGTAAATTGAGGAATGGTAAAATAATGAAATGTAATGAATTTTTCATTCTAATGCTAGAGTCTAGAGTTAGAGTCAAATTTTAACACTGAGAATATCTTTCACATGCTCATATTTTCTCACATGCATATCATTTTCTTTTCGTAGAAGTTTCCTCTTTATTTGTTATTTTATTTATTAACACACGAATGTGTTGTACTTTCCAACTCCTAAAATTTGCAGTTTTAGAATAAACTTGTCCATGTATTTATCCATCATTTTTTCTTACAAAGATGTCATGTTTAATTTGTTTTCATGTGTACCCATTTTTTGTGTATATAATTTGGATTGGATCACTATATAATTTTCTATTCATTTTTATGCTTCCAAAATGGAAAAATTTAAGGAATCATCTTATAGGAGCTATTTTATCAGTGAGACTCCCTCTAGATTGGGTTTTGAAAACTTATGGGGCCATTTTGAGACCTTAAATGATGTTTATGTTGGGTAAATCATTCTTCATTATGCATCAAGCCCTATAAATTTCAATTAAATAATTTTCTAGTGGTGCAAGAATCAAGTCAATCAAGGTTCAAATTCAAAAATTATGCCTCCGAAAAGATGACCTATGCTGATTAACCACCATAATTTGATAGGGTGTCATATTCGGCCTCGTTACTCTTGGGAAAAAGGATAGTCATGTGGGGACTATAAATATGAATCTACAATAGTTGAGTTGTAACTCATGTTGAGGGTTGAATGAGTTAAATCTAAGGCCTAGTTGGCTATCAAGCTATGTTATAACAAGGTCAGTAGGAGGAAAATGGTTGCATTCTATTTGCTTGCATTTTTGTTCCATAGTAAAGGAGAGTAGTTATGTATAGAGTGATAGAATAATAGAGGAGATTTATATTCTATAACAACCATGGGCCATAGGTGTAAGGAAATTCCATAGAGAGTACCTTCTCCTTTATACATGCATCAGTTCCATTTTAGACAAAAGAAAGAGGAGAAGTCTCACCTTCTGACCATGTTTCCTCCCATAAGGGCTTCATAAAGCATATCTTGGTATTCATTATGGTTTGTGAGTTATTATACTTACTTGCTATTTGTTTTGTACATATTATCTATTGTTGTCAGGCCAGGAGGTAACTCCTCAAATGAAATTATATTATTCATTTAGGTTGTTCATTATTATATACATGAGGGAGTGACTGTTGAGTTTCATCTCTCGATGACTCTGCATTTTCTCTACTATTTATTTACATTATTTGCAGTTGTTCACCCAATCCCTATGATTAGGTGTCAACATTCCCCCCTTTAATCTGAAGGGATGTTGGTGAGTTCAAGCATCGTTCTGAATCTTTCAAGCTTTTTTCTTCCAAGCACTTTGGTGAAGATGTCTGCAATCTACTCATTAGTGGAACAATGGTGAAGATGGATTGTTTTGGCCTCAACATGATGCCGAATCATATGATATTTTGTATTGATGTGCTTCGGTCGATCATGGAACTTTGGGTTCTTGGCCAACTTTATTGTCGAGGTATTGTCAATCATGAGTGGAGTCGAATTTACTTGTTTTATCTACAAATCTTCCAAAATTTTCCTAAGCCACATAATTTCTTTTGTTGCCTCAGCTGTTGCCACATATTCTGTCTCTGCTGTGGAATCCGTTGGAACTAATTGTTTGCGTGATTTGCAGGAGACAACTCTTGATCCAAGACTCATAGCATAACCAGAAGTAGATACCCCAGTTTCTTTGTCTCCATCGAAGTCTGAATCAGAGTATCTAATCAAGCTGAAGTCGCCCACTTGTGTATACTTGAGTCCAAAGTCTTGAGTTCCCTTCAAGTACTTTAGAACTCTTTTTGCAGCAGACCAATTGTTACAGACATATTTGGGCACATCAACCCCAAACTCATATGTCGATGATATTAGGGCTCATCAACCCCTAAAAGAGTTGTTTTATACCCTAAAGAAACTTATTCATCTGAATGCCTCATTCCCAAAAAGTTTCATCTCAGAAATCATCCAGAAAGTGCTTAAAACTGAACCATATTTGAAGGCCTTATGTTAGGGTGAGATGCATCTCACTTGCTACACTGTCAAAATAATATGCATCACATTTTGGCTCTTTAGTAAGTGCGATGGGTGAGGTTAGACATATTTTCGGGACAGTTTGTTAGTTGGTTGCTCATGGAATCTTCTAGAAACTTCTCCTGTGCCACTTGCCTCTCTGAATTTGCCCAAGGATGACTAAGGGAAATAGGAAACCATCTCCAATTCCCCTCTCTTGTGGAACTAATTTCAACAAATGGAATGGCATTCATCATCCCCAATGATGAATCACCCTCTTGCAATCATCTATAAAAGGATCTCCCATCCAAGAGATCAGAAGGTTGAATTGTTGTGAATTGTAAGGAAGTGTTGCTAGTTTCAGTATTGAGTAGAGAGCATTGTATTACTGTTGGTGTGTTCTTGCTAATTCAAGAGGTCAAGAAGGATTGAAGCTGGGAGGATGGCGTTGGATCAGACAACTGGGTTGTAATTCTCCTTATTATCAATAAAGTTCTTCGAGATTTTTCCCAATTCATTGTGTTAACTGTAAATGATTTCATATGTTCATTATATCTCCGATTCTATAATGTTTATGTTGTGATAGGTCACGATGCTTGAAATTCTTTGTTGCTGTGCAGGTACTCTCCAAGCATGTTAAGTACGGGGAGGAGTTACGGGATCAGCCAAAGGAGAGGGAGATCAAGTGAGGATCAAGCGAAAGTTCCAGGTTGATCCTCTACAATCTTTCTCTTATTTATCACTCATAGGAAAGATCATTAAATTGCTTTAAACTGTTGTTTCTAGGTTAGCTACCAAACCTAGAGGGTTAGTCATTCGACAAGACACTAATTTTCCCAGAAACAAATTGGCGACTCCACTGGGGAACGAAGATGATTGTTTGTTGCTATTTGTTGTTCTATGTTGAATTATATAAAATATAGACAGAGTCTGAAGCTAGCCAGGAAGCTTTCGAATCGCTATTGTTCTGCAATTGCGTGGTAGATAAATGTTGCTTCAGATCTCTGGTTTAGTTTATGAATTAAACATTTGACTTGCAAACACATCTAGATGCCCTTTTGGTAGCTCAGTAACCTCTTAGGACATTCCATCATACTTTGCTTATCAGTTTTCATCAAAACCAAGCTTGATCCATTGAAAAATACTGCAAATTTGAGAAAAAACCATTTTCAGAAGTGCTCCCTGACCATCGCACTGTCTTCCGCTATGACTTAATATGCATCTCACCTCCCGAGTGTGTAAAGTGTGATGCATCTAACTGTCTGCAAAGGGCAGGTGCGTTGATTGACTGAACTCAATTTCCCATCTAGGAGTTGAGGGTTTTTGACTTGTTTTCAGACTTGTTTTGGTTGTTTGCTGAATTTGAACAATACCTCATCACTGAAGTCAACTTACATCACTTAGATCAGCCTCAATTTACATTAGGATTAGTGAATGTTTTTGTGTGTTTGTTCTTCATTTACAATCCATTGTCAAAAGTAGTGATAGTCGATTTGTCGTTTTTGATAGAAAAAGTGTCGTAAAGTCTTCCATTTTCGTCGAAAAGTGAAGTGTTGCAAATCCTCCTTCATAAGCTTATCGATTAAACTATTTTGATGCATTTGATTTGATTTGAGTTTATTCAAAGTGTTGAAAAAATATTTCTTCAAGTTTGAAAGTGTCGTTTTGAGTCTTCCTTTCCCTCTTTGAAGCAAAATTGTCGAAAAATGTCATTTTGAGTGAAACATTTTGAGTCATTGCTGCATCTAGTTTTCCTTCTTGGATCATTCACATTAAGGAGAGCTGAAAACAAATACGTGCATTTGCATTTTGGCATTTTTGGTTTGTGTGCAAAAAGATGATTTAGGGAAATTGCATTAGTGAGTTCTCTTTACTTTTTGCTTTAAAAGCGCTTCTATGCTCTATTCTTTGTAGTTAGGATTTTCATTGGTTAAATAAACGAAAAGATTGTTTATCATCGTAGACTGCATCTTTAGGAATTTCAGATCATACATCATGTGGTGAACCATCAAAGGCAAACTTTGAAGAAAGATTAGCTTTAAAATGAACTTCAATGAACTTAACAACACTTTGGAATCTAACGCAACACATTTAGAGGTCTAGGCTAGAGACGTGTTTCAGCGTCATTAAAACTAGTGGATATCGTTTTCATTGAAGGTTGGGTGATTCCTCCTCTTTGATATGACAAGTGCTAGCATGGACTTGTGCTCCCTGTACCGTCGCGTATATATTGGGAGACCACAATAGGCTTAAATCCTTTATCCATAGGAAACCGAGTCTTCCACCTAATTGATCGCAACGCACTGAACACAACATTCGGGAAGATTGATTGTCGTACATAAGTCCTTGGTAATTTGTCTTTAATTTATCACCAAGGTGTATATTGCATTTTTGCGATTGGTTTGGTAAACCCTTTGTCTAGATTCTCCAGAGTAGTCCCTTTCGTTCCTTTTTGACTCTCCAAAAGAAAAGGTCCATCTGAGCACTTGTCCTTTCAGGCTCATTAAAAATCAAAGGTGACTAGAGTCATCTTTAGTTTTTTCTGGACTCTTTAAAACTGAAAAAGCAAAGTTGTGTCAAAGTGTCGTTAAAATAAATTGACCATGAAATAACATCACTTTCCCTTAGTTGAATTTTAAGTTGATCAAGTAATACACAATCGTGGAACAAATTCAATCAAAACCCCGTCATTCACGGAGATTAGCGAGTCAACCATCTTTGCCTCTGGAAGCAAAACCAATTCGGACAAAGCGGTCTCGTTTAACTGAGTCTAGTTCATCTGGGTTATTTGGAACATTTGTTTCAACATCGTCAGAGACTCTAGTTACTCCAATTATTTCTGGTACATCCACCTTTAAAGAGGAAGTTTTGCAGTTACCAGAGGACATTAGAACTGATCCTAGTGTAATGGTAACTACTTCTGAACCTGAAACAACTCCATCTAGAGTTGGTCTGGAACCCATTCCAGTTCAAACCGAGGTCACATCTGAACCAGGAGTTGTTCAAGAACCTCCCTTTGAGATGGTAGTTCATTTACCTGAACATCTGGACTTTGAATTTCAATATCCAGAAGTTGTCACCCCTCCAACATTTGTCACTGCAGAAACTACACCTTCTTCGGCTCCAGAAATATTTTACGGACCTGATGGTCAACCTCTTCCACCTGGTCTGATTGCTATAGAGGAGATAGTAGAGGATC
Organism: Pinus tabuliformis; assembly: GCA_031772625.1. Lineage (NCBI taxonomy): Eukaryota > Viridiplantae > Streptophyta > Pinopsida > Pinales > Pinaceae > Pinus > Pinus tabuliformis. The sequence goes on along the minus strand of CM062819.1, from coordinate 190,332,957 downwards.
CCACATCTAACACCCCATTTCATTTTGGAATTGGGGTTAATTTGTATCCTGCTACTCCTAAGTTTGTTTCCTTTAATCCTACTTCATCGCGAGTTCCCGTCGAATTGTTAGGAGAGCTTTTGGACAAGTTAACCATGTCTAAACAACTGTCAAAATCCAGGAATGTATCATTTGATGCAGCTGTTGCAGAATCTTCTGCTGCTACTCCTTCAATGCTTTTTGGTACACCTAAGTCACACCTATACGGTGCATCATCCATTCTGGTTGGTTACCAATCACTAGCTGAAACCCACTCGGGGGTTGCTTCAGCACCATGGTCTCCCATTTATTCGTCCGGATTTCAATCTAGTTTTTCTCACATGGAAACTCAACAATTTGATCCTGCATATCAGTATCAATTTGGGAAAACCGGTTATCAAAGACCGATGTATGCTTTAAACACTAGAATGCCACCATATGGAGAGTAGTATGATTACTCACCGTTTCCTCCTTTTTTCGGGGGACAACCATATGAGTGTTTCCCACGGTATTCAGGTCAAACTGGAATCACAACTAGTGGTTGGATACCAGTACTGCCAGATCAGCCAGGAGTTGTATATCCAACACAACCAATCCAACCTGTGTCGAATATTCCCACTACACCTGCTGTTACGATTGTGCCGTAATCATAAGCACAACCTGTTGTATCTCAACCTCAACCTGTTCCTTCTTCCTCGCAACCTCAGGTTTCAAGGCAAGGGGCTCAAGTTTCTCAGGTTGTTGTACAATAGCCACTTGTTTCTAGGGCTCAACCGCAACCTCAAGTTAGTGTTCCATTATCCAGAACGACTCAGGCATACACGAGTACAGTTAATCCGCAACTTGGTCAATCTTCCAGTACTAGACAGCAGCAAACAGTCCAACAACTGTGGTTGTCGCAATATCAACAACCTCAATTCCAGCAATCCCAACCTCAGTTTGGACTTGGTTCCCAAGCTCAAACTAGTATGGGACAATATCAAACATATCAAGGATCTGGGCAACAAGGCTTTTCCGGTTACAGACAACCATATTTCCAAACTGGTTATCAACAACTGCCTTATACTGGTTATGTCCAATGACCTTATCAAGGATACCAGATGCAGATGCCATATGTTGGTATGCAAAGACCTATTGCTCAAGTGATTCCATCTTATCCTGGATATGCTCCACCCAACCTGAATCAACAGTTGCCCTTTGTAGCAACTCTAGAACTACCAGATCTAAACCCTCTTACTAATGACCCAATTGCATACGCCCCTTGGTGGCCAGTGATTCCACATAAACTACCATCTGACATTCCAAAGTTCAATGGAAATCTAGGAGAAGACCCATCGAATCAAGTAATGACTTTTCATTTTTGGTGTTCATCCAACACCCTAAATGATGATTTGATTAGACTTCGTCTTTTCCAGAGAACGCTAACTGGTCCAACTGCAAAATGGTCTATTGAATTACCTAGAGCTTCTTTTGATAACTTCACCATTCTTGCCACTACTTTTCTAACCCACTTTCAGTTACCTATTAGGTACGAAACTGGAACAAAACTTCTTACCAACTTTAAACAGGCTACCTCCACTCACATATCTGATCATATTCATGAGTGGTGGCGTCGGTGTCGAATGGTAAAGACGTATGTTCCTGATCAACTATTAGCTGAGTGGTTTATAAAATCCTTATTGCCATCTATCACTGAGGATGTGGTGAAGGGAGGAGTTGTCACAGAAGAGCAAGTCATTTCTCGTGCCCAATATTTGGATTTGATTTATACACAGTCAGACACGCTCTATGAAAAAAATTCCTGATGCACCTAAACCAGCATTCACCATTCCACCACCTCCAAAATCAAATAGGGACTCTCATGCTGGCGATGGTGTGATCAATTCCTCGAGCACACAAACGGTGAGAGGACCATCTGGTCAAGCTCTTGCTATTTCCAGTCAAAATGAAAATTCATTTGAAAACACTCTTGCCTCTTAGATTAATGCCATGTCATCAGACAAGGGAAAAAATCCAAAGGAACCAGGAGGCAAGAAGAAAGGGAAGAATAATAAGAAGAAATAGGAGAATTCCACTCCTGAAAAATCATCTGAAACCCCTACTGCAGCAAGGAAACCTCCTTATTCGTGTTTAATATGCAAAGAAGAGCATTTTACGAGAGATTGTCCACATCGATCTGAGGTTTGTAAACTTTTAAAGGCTTTGAATACCTCAGCGGTGCTGACAGACCCGTTTCTAAACCAGAAATACATTTGGTTGCCACTGATAATGCTTCCACATCCCAAGTGCTTATGCTATCCATCGCAAATAAGCAAAATGATGTTTTTGTATCAAAAAGGAATAAAGATTATGGGAATCCATCGTCGTCAAACAACCAGGCTACTGATCAACCTAGTTCTTCGACCATGACTTCACCAGAAGTTGTACCACCAATTATTCCTGAACTAATAATTAAGTCACCGAAGGGAGTTGTACATAAATCGACATTTAATCGTCGTGCTCGAGCAACCCAAAATTATAATATAGTGGAAGATCTGGCTCAGTCTCCTTCCACTATGTCGACGCTTGAGGTATTGCAAAATTGTCCCTCCCAAAAGCAGGCTTTGTTATCAGCGATAGGTGGGATCGATCCTACAGATTCCAATCTTGTGGTCTTTAATCATACAGGATATACACCACAGTTACCAGCACAACTAGCTTTCCTTATATAGGTAAAATCCCTCAACAAAAATGTTCATCGAACCATTATTGATGAGGGGGCATCTACCTGTATTATGTCAATGAGTTTCTGGAAAACTCTTGGTTCACCACCCTTGTCATGATCACCAACAACACTAAAAGCTTTCGATGGAAGAACATACACTCCATACGGGATTTTAAGTAGCTTGCAAGTAGAACTAGGGGGAAAAACAATAGATATTGAAGTCGAGGTCATTGATGGACTCCTTGATTACAATATTTTACTGGGAAGGCCTTGGGTTTACGCTATGGCTGCGGTTGTGTCCACATACTTTCGAACGATTACATTTACCTTCAAAGGTGGAATCACAATCATCGACCAACTAGCCTTTTTTGCTAATAGTTCACAAGCCACTGGAAGCATTCCATTGATACATGGAAATTCACAATCACTTCAAAATGTTGGAGTAGGTCTCCTAAAAGATCCTTCCTTGATGGGTACTTTTGCCCTATCATCACCATTTGGTTTCGCAGAAGTGGCAACAGTGGAAACTTGCAACATGATCTCTTCTACATCATCTGAGTTTAAGAAGAGTTCCAACAATTTTGAGAGTGATGATCATCGTGAGGCGTTGCCGCCAAGCCCCATCAAATCTTTTTAGCAATCACTCTATTGGGCTTGTGCAGCGAACCCGAATCCGCACTCAACGAGTGTTTGGGTAGATAGGTCTTTAGAATATGGCACCTCTTCTGATCCTTGGTCTCGTATACATTCTACAGACGAAGGAATCATCCAATCAATGATGATAGGAGAGACGCCGTGGGAAGATTATCATCATCATTCCCACCTTCGAGATGACAATGAATATTATTCAAAAGAACTCAATCACCCTTCTATCTTTGATTTTTTATCAAATTTTGTAAATACAATCAATTCTGAGTGAAATCTGTCTAACATTGAAGAAACTATCTCCATAAATATTTCGACCAAGCCCAATGTTGTAGAAAATATTCACATCAGCAAATCTTGTTCTCCATCAAAAATAGAAAATTACTGTGCTCTTTTTCACGAATTCAGAGATGTCTTTGCATGGTCTTATGAAGAAATGCCAGGCATTGACTCAAGCATAGTTGAACATGAAATCAAAATGTATCCTGATGTCAAACCGGTTCGTCAACAGCTTCAACCTGTTCATCCAAAGAAAGCCGCTGCCATTAAAGCAAAGGTTGAAAAACTTTTGCGTGCTGGTTTCATTTACCCTATACCTCTCACTGATTGGGTATCGAATATTGTTCCTGTGATGAAAAAACAAGGAATGATAAGAGTGTGCGTCGATTATAGGGATGTAAATCAAGCATGTCCGAAGGACAACTATCCTACACCCTTTATCGACCAGATTGTTGATGAATGTGCTGGATGAAAAATCTTTTCATTCATGGATGGATTTTCCGGATACAATCAAATCAATATCCGCCCACAGGACCAATAAAAAACTGCATTTATATGTCCGTGGGGCACATTCGCATATCGTAAATTACCTTTCGGTTTGAAGAACACAGGGGAAACTTTTCAGAGGGCAATGAATTATGCCTTCCATGACATCAAAAACATAGTTCAACCATATCTTGACGATCTGCCTGCTCATTCGCGAAAACAGACTGATCATCCGCAACATTTGAGAGCCATATTTTTGCATTGCCGACACTACAAGATAAGACTCAATCCACACAAATGTGTGTTTTGTGTCGGCTTTGGTCGACTACTTGGCTTTGTAGTTTCTAAGGACGGAATTCAACTCGATCCAATAAAGGTTCAGGCAATTCTTGACATGCCTCCACCTTCAAATTTGCTACAGATCCAGAGACTTCAAGGGAAGGAAAACTTTCTGAGGAGGTTCATTCCAAATTATGTTGAGCTCGCTAAAGGTTATGCACGTCTTTTGAAGAAAGGGGTACCCTTCCATTAGGATCAAGTTGCGCAAGCTTCCTTTGATGCTCTCAAAGATTCCCTGATAAAAGCCTCATTAATATATGGCCCCAACTATCAAAAAGACTTTTTCCTATATCTCGCCGCTGCAGATACAACCATCGGTATGGTTTTAGTGCAAGAAAATGACGGAATTGAACATCCTATATATTATTTAAGTCACAATCTTAATGATACAAAAACCAAGTATTCTTACGCTGAAAAGTTGGCTTTAGCAGCCATCTAAGCTATAAAGAGATTTCGACATTATATTCTCCTTCTCAAAACTACCCTTGTGTCAGATTGCAACCCTATGACATACATCCAATCACGTCAGTTGCTGGGGGTCAAATATTCCAAATGGATAGTCATCTTGCAGGAGTTTGATCCGGAATTCATCAAATCCAAATCAAAGAAATCTCTCATCTTTGCAGAGTTACTTTGTGACCTTCCCTCGTCCTCCAACGATTTAACATCAGAAGCATCAATCGTGGATGAGTCTCTGTTTCTAATATCGTCAAGTGATCCATGGTATGGAGATATATTAGTCTATCTCCAGACCCAAGCTTTTAGGCCTAACACTTCTCGCTCTGAACAACGACGTATTCGATACCAAGCCAAATATTATCTAATCATTGGTGATACACTTTATCGTCGTGGTGTCGATACAATTTTACAAAGGTGCCTTACGCATGAGGAGGCCGAAAAAGCTTTGAATGAATGTCATTCAGGTGCTTGTGGGGGGCATTTATCTGGTTATGCAACTGCATAAAAAATCTTACGAGCTAGTTACTTCTAGACAACCATATTCAAAGATTACATATTTGTAGTCATAAAGTGCCATGCTTGTCAAATTTTCGATCGTAAAACTAGATTACCACCTGCACCACTGCATCCAGTTGTTGCTGTTGGCCCATTCGAAAAATGGGGCATTGATTTCATGACATGTAACCCCACCCCGGCTGGGGGGCATGGGTATATTATAGTCATTGTCGACTACTTTACAAAATGGGTTGAGGTGATGCCTACATTGAACAACAACGGTGAAACGGTTGCTCTCTTGTTTTTCAATCATGTAGTTTCTAGATTCGGTGTGCCACAGGCTATAGTCACAGATCATGGGTCACATTTTTGCAATCACATGATGATCGAGTTAACTACCAAATTAGGACTGTCCCATGATAGTTCTACTCCATATTATTCGCAGGCTAACAGAAAAGTTGAGGCAATCAACAAAGTCCCTAAGCACATGCTGCAAAGAATGATTGGAGTCCATAAGTGGAATTGGCATTTAGTCTTGTACTTAGCTCTGTGGGCATACCGGACCTTGGTGAGAAACTCGACCGGTTTTACACCCTTTTAGCTGGTGTATGGTCTAGAAGCAGTCTTACCTATTCCATGTGAAATCTCATCCCTCAAGCCCGCGATCGACCTACTACCTGAAACTTCTGAAGAAGAAGCTTGTTTCTTGGAATTAATCCATCTAGAAGAAACCCATCATGATGTCGCATTGGCTAACGAAGCACATAAGAAATGTATCAAGGCACAATATGAAAAAAATATTAAGCCTCGTGTCTTCTCAGAAGGTAACCTGGTCTTGCTTTACGATCAGGATTCTGACAAATTAGGAGCAGGGAAATTTGAACCATTATGGATGGACCCTTATATCGTTAAACGTGTGTTGAAAAAAGGAGCCTACGAGCTAGTCGATTATAATGGGATTCCACTGTCACAACCCTGAAATGGGTTGCATCTCAAACGTTACTATGCTTGATGTGTAGTAAAACTCACTGTACATATGCTTTCATTGCATTTTTGTGTGTTTTCTTTTAGACTTGTCATTTTGGTTAGGTAATCCACTTCACATTTGTTGCAGATGTCAAACTTTTTGGAACCATTTGTTGGGTATGCCAATGGGGCTAGTCGTAGCACACAGAACCTATCTTTTGCGCCTTGGGCCATATTCATTCCAAGCAGTGAATTAGTGAGTTTTAGAGGCATATGTATTGGTCGATCGAAAAACAACATCGCTGAGTATAGCACATTGATTGAACTCCTCTCTCATGCCATTTCACATGGCATATGCCGAATCATTGTCAGGCTAGATTCACAACTTGTCATTCTACAACTTATTGGCGTTTATTCCATTCAGAACCCAACTATTCATCGCATGTTCCAAAGAGTTAGGATTTTGGAAAGACTTTCGATTCCATTCAATATCAATAGATTTCCAGAAACTTAAACACATTGAATGATTCATTAGCAAACTATGTGTTAAATAGACATTTGCAACATACGTAAAGAAAGCATTTTACATCAACATTTGCATTAGGATTTCATCACTTACAAAAAATAAAACACCGAAAGTCGAAATAGATAGTTGTTTATAAGTTTTCACAAATTTTTTTGTGTTCAAGACAAAATTGGTCATCTGACCCAAAAACTCAAAATGAATGCAGAAAACATCCTAGACTAGTGATGTTGGTGATAAAAGGTCACCACCTATGCTATCATGCGCTGGAGTCTAGTCCAACGACTCGGTACACCAGTGGTATGGTGCTATAGCCTCATAGGTAGCTCGTAAGTCTGGACATCCAGAATGCCAAGAGTCAATCCATCTATCTAATCCTGCAGCTGTGCAAGGGTCTCTGCTATGTCTAGGTCCCTAAGGATTTTTCTCCCTACAGCTTGACCCGCTGGAGCATCTTCCTCCCGTGGGCATGCCACTAGTCAAACTAGTCCTATATCTGCACACACATATGAGTTTATTTAGTCTTGGTAAACAATTAAAAAATACAAAAACAATAGAAAACTAAAAGAAAAGATGTGGTCAAATAATTTTACCTATAGCACTCCACTGCTCACCAACTGGTAATGCCAAATCCGAATCACCTCGGAAATCCATCCCAACATATGGGTACTCCGCGAACACCATCTCCTGGCGGTCGAACCACATGAAAAAGGCAGATGAGAACGAGACCTGTGACTAGCTAGCATGCCTAGCCATAAGGTCCACCCATCTCTGCATCCGTGGTTCTCTACTTGAAAAAGGCAGATGAGAACGAGACGTGTGACTAGCCAGCATGCCTAGCCATAAGGTCCACCCATCTCTGCATCCGTGGTTCTCTTGGTTCTAAGGTTTCATAAGTGGGATTCTTTCCAAATCAAAGGCGATCAAAATGGATCCATAACCAAAATTCTTGGTTCTTCCAGTCTTTACTTTGGACAGTTGATCTTTCATGATAGGAAGTACCGCCTCGCACCAATTGAACACCTTCGGTTCCAGGCATTCCAAGGCATACTTCATGTAGGATCTATTCGCTAAGTGTAAGGCCATGCTGCCATCCAATCTAGCAAGGGTAAAAAGAATGGTCCTCAAAGGCCGATCAGTAACATCCCAGATATTAATCTTGCCATCTCTGCTGGGTTGGGATCCATCTCTACAGAATTGATGAATATAATCTTTCACCAATTCGCCCACATGAGCGAATCTTGGTAGTGAAAGAGGGGTTCCATGTCTCGACAAACCTGTCAGAAAATAAATATCCTTGATTGTGAAAGGAATGGATTTGCTCCTGATCTAGAATACCTGGTCAATCGGATCCCAAGCATGAAGAAGATACTGTAGCAAAATTATCTGTTGTCTCATGCTAGATAAGCGGAAGAACTTTAGTAAACCACAGTTCCTTAATGCATCCACTGTGCCCTGGTCATGTAAAGAAATCATATCGTCTTCTTCATGTTCTCATTCTCACCATGAAATTAACATCTTGATCCAACAAATATCTGAAATACAAACATCAGGTGAGTTAGGATCCTTTTCTAGCAAAAAACAATTCAAAAATTGAAGAAAAAACATTGTACAAACTTTCCCTTCTGCGCCCATCGCACCTAGCGTTTGATCAAGGTGAGATGCATACTGATTTGCCTATTGATAGCCCAGTATGCATCCAATTTTTTGATATAGGAAAAGTGCGATGATTGGAGAACAAATTTTTCAAACCCTTGAGGCCCAGAAAGATGAGGAAACTTGCCCAGAATTGAAGAAAGATGGATTAAAATTGAAGAGCGTAAGTATAGCTCCTACCTAGTCTTGACGGCATGGGAAATGGTCCACAGAATCTCTCGCAATCGACTGGTGAAATTTGGGGGGGGGAACTGCTTCAGAGCTCCAAAATCCAAAATTTGAAATGTAATGGTGAAAATGAAATGATAAAACTACTTTTATGTTTAATTTTCCATGTACTTCAAGTAAATGTTAGTTTTAGTTCATTTTTCATCCATAAATATGTATTTTTAATCAATTTGATGGAGTTTTGAGTAGGTTGAACAACTGTTGATAGAATTTGATGTGCTAAATGGTGAATTGAGCATCTTTGACCACCAAGAAAACTTTTTGTCTTCTTTTCGAGCTTTGATTCAAAAATGAAAAGAAAACTATAGAGTCCTCTTTAAACCCTTTTCAGACTCTCTAAACATGAAAAGATTATCGAGCGCTTGTCTTTTCCGGCTCGTTAAAGTATTGGAAACGTCATCCCTCTTGTATTATTTTATCCTTTTTTGGACCTGAGGGATTACTTTATGAAAAAGAACTTATAGAGTTTTCTTTTCGTCCCTTTTCAAACTCTCTAAACATGAAAAGGACCAAGTTATCCTTGTCATTAAACTCGTTAAAATAATAGTGACAAACTTGTCCATCTAGACGAGACCGAGTTTCATTGTCGCTAGACTCGTTAAAACATCAAATAGCGACGGGTTTGCCCGAAGGGCGAATTATAGAACAACCATATGTTATCCTCCTCAAGCTTGAAAAACATAAAGAGGTATTGGTCAGCAATGACTGGGGATAAAGGGGAAAAATCTTGAAGAGTTTATGGTAGCAAGCCGCTCTTGAACATGACACTTTCACTTCATCTCCATGATTGAGTTGGGTTGGGTTATTCCATTCACCGATCATCATACCATTGGTCTTTCATACCGTCCATCTTTTGGGGTTAATGCTACCAATTCATCTCAGTGTCGCTGACATGTTCAAGAGAAGTCATCCAGTTGAGAAATCATCCAGTTGAGAAGTCATCCAGTCAATGTCTCATACACTGTAATACCTCCAACCTTCATTTTTCATTACTGCCATTCCTGAACCTTGTGTCGTCAGTTCATTTTCACCTCCAAAAATCATTTGCTTCATTTCGTGTCATAGATGTGGGATACATCAAGGCCCTCCTACGACGAGTCGCTTCTTGTTGACATTAGCTCATTATCCAAGAAGTTGATTTAGAAACACCCTTCCAGTGCTTTGAAGCTTGTTTACATCAATGGCAAGTTTCTCTCTTTCGGCGATGGGTTGACATCAATGGCCTTCGACTGAAAGATTTTGCGTGGTGTTTGACATCGAATCATGTATTCACACCACGTGAAATGTATTGTAGTACCTTGAGGATCATTATCCTCATCGGTGATCCCTCTCGCATTTGTTAACAGCTCACATCATTGGCTGGTAATCAGGCAATGTCTTTCCATGTTCGACCTCAGAACATCTCTTCACATGGTTTGATTTGTACATTGAGCGATGATTGAACGAGTTTGAAGACCCCGGATCTAGTTTCATCCATCCGGGCTGCGATATATTTAGGTATACAAAAACATCAAATGTACAAAGTCTCTACATATATGGTCATCCTAATAATGGATTATGACTCTATATCTATAGAATCACAAGTCTGTATCTGTAGACAACTATCTGATCTATGTACATGAAATGAAAATTTATAAAGCTAAGCATGGGAATGCCTCCCTCAGCTAGTTCATGAAAAAAACATATTATTATGATGTATTGTATTGTAATTTATGCAGGTCACCTTCTAGTTCGAAACTTCTGATCCTCATGATAAAGCATTTCACTCGACATGAACATTTACGACCTCATGCTTTAAGGGGTAACTGTTACAGACATATTTGGGCACATCAACCCCAAACTCATATGTCGATTATATTAGGGTTCATCAACCCCTAAAAGAGTTGTTTTATACCCTAAAGAAACTTATTCACCTAAATGCCTCATTCCCCAAAAGTTTCATCTCAGAAATCATCTTGAAAGTGCCTAAAACTAAACTATATCTGAAGGCCTTGTGTTAGGGTGAGATGCATCTCACCTGCTACACTGTCAAAATAATATGCATCACAGTTTGGCCCTTTAGTAAGTGTGATGGGTGAGGTTAGACATATTTTCGGGACAGTTTGTTAGTTGGTTGCTCATGGAATCTTCTAGAAACTTCTCCTGTGCCACTTGCCTCTCTGAATTCGCCCAAGGATGACTAAGGGAACTAGGAAACCATCTCCAATTCCCCTCTCTTGTGGAACTAATTTCAACAAATGGAATGGCATTCATCATCCCCAATGATGACTCACCCTCTTGCAATCATCTATAAAAGGATCTCCCATCCAAGAGATCAGAAGGCTGAATTGTTGTGAATTGTAAGGAAGTGCTGCTAGTTTCAGTATTGAGGAGAGAGAATTGTATTACTGTTGGTGTGTTCTTGCTAATTCATGAGGTGAAGAAGGATTGAAGCTGGGAGGATGGCACTAGATTAGACAACTGGGTTGTAATTCTCCTTATTATCAATAAAGTTCTTCGAGATTTTTCCCAATTGATTGTGTTAACTGTAAATGCTTTCATATGTTCATTATATCTCTGATTCTATAATGTTTATGTTGTGATAGATCATGATTCTTTGACAGTTCTTTGTTGTTGTAGCTGTGCAGGTACTCTCCAAGTGTGTTAAGTACGGGGAGGAGTTATGGGATCAGCCAAAGGAGAGGGAGATCAAGCGAGGATCAAGCGAAAGTTCCATGTTGGCCCTCTATAATCTTTCTCTTATCTATCACTCATAGGAAAGATCATTGAATTGCTTTAAACTATTGTTTATAGGTTAGCTACCAAACCTAGAGGGTTAGTCGTTCGACAAGACACTAATTTTCCTAGAAACACCAATGTCCCTCACAAGGCTTTCGCATAAACCTAGGGAGGATTCTAAAAATAAACGAAATGTCTAGTCTGGTAGTAGTCAGGTAGTTGAGACTTCCTACAAGGTGTCTATACTTTGTTGCATCCTCAAATTATTTTCCTTCAATGGATGTGAGATTTAAGTTTTGTTCCATTGGAGTAGTTAGAGGATTGCATTTAGCCATGCCAAACCAGCTCGACAGATGTCCAATGTACTTCTTTTGAGAAAGGAATATGGACTTTGGATGTTGAGTTACTTCAATACCAAGATAGTAATGAACATAGCCCAAATCAGTCATTTCAAAACCTTTCTTCAATTCCTTATTTATGGATGAAATGTATCTCTCATTGTTCCTTGTCATCAAAATATCATCTACATATACCACAATATATACAATTGTTTTGCCAGCTTTCTTGACAAACAAAGGTGCATCATCAAGATCATAATTCTTGAAATTGAGTTTGAGAAGATTCTCAGTTAGTTTTTCATACCAGGCTCGCGGTGCTTGTTTGAGGCCATACAATGATTTCACAAGTTTGCATATTTTATGTTCATGTCCTTTCACAACAAATCCTTCAGGCTGGTACATAAAAACATTCTCTTTTAGATCTCCATTCAAGAAAGCAGTTTTTATATCCATTTGATGGAGTCTCCAACCATTCTGAGCTGCTAGGGAAAAGAGTGTCCGGATGGTAGCCCATTTTGCTGTGGGGGCAAAAGTCTCCTCATAATTGACCCCTTCCTTCTGTGCAAAACATTTTTCCACAAGCCTGGCTTTGTGCTTGTCAAGTGAGCCATTAACTTTATACTTATTCTTATAGACCCACTTGCAGCCAATTGGTTTGGTTCCCAATGGAGAATCAACTAGCTTCCAAGTGCCATTCTTTATCAAGGCATCATACTCCTTTTGCATTGCTTCTTTCCATTCAACATGAGAAGCAGCTTCTTTGAAGGAAGTTGGTTCAAAATCTGTGGACAAATTCAATTCACAATCATATGAAACATCCATATCAACAGGTGAATCAGAGTCATCTACATCACCTCCATTTTTCCAGATTGAATTTCTAGTTCCTATCTTTCCAACCTCATCAGGATGAACACTTTCAAGTGTCTTCGTTAGCTACTTTGGGGGACCTTTCTGAGATGGTCCAGGCTACTCAGTTGATTGAGTTGGGATTGAATCAAGATTGAGTCTCCCAATTCTGTCAATCACATCACTCAAAGTATCATCCGTTGTTGGAGTTTCATGTAGGCAAGAGAGTGCTTCATAATAAGATTCCAAAAGTTGATCTGATATAGGAAACCCACTTCAAGACATGGAATCTGATTATCAAATTATTGAAATGATTTTTCATTTGCGAATTTATCCAAGTGATCAAGTTGCCACTCAACAACACTGTCAGTTTTGGATGATTCAAGAAAGATTACATCTCTTGATACAACAAACTTTTTATTGACTTCATCATAGAGATGGTATGCTTTGGAATTGTTTGAATACCCCAGGAAGATACACTTACGACTTCTTGCACCAAGTTTGTTGCTATGTACCTTTGGTATCAAGGCATAACATGTGGAACCAAAGACCTTGAGATGCTTTACCGAAGGAATGTGTCCATACCACATTTCATAAGGAGTATTGTTTCTAATAGCATTAGATGGACATCTATTCTTTACATATACAACACATAGAACTGCATCAGCCCAAAACATCAATTTTAAATTTTTGAAAAACATCACAGAGCACACCATATTTAAGATTGTCCTATTGATTCTTTCAGCTACTCCATTCTGTTGGGGATTATAAGGCACAATTGTTTGATGTTTGATCCCATGTTGGATAAGAGAGTTTTCAAATTCACTTGAACTCTATTATTTTCCATTATCAATGCAAATAGAGCCAATATGAGATTGTGCATCATTTTCAATCCATGTATGAAAGTTATTGAATGTTTGAAAAGCATCAGATTTGTTCTTCAATAAATTAACCCAACACATTCTGGTGTAGTCATCAATAAATGTCATCATATATTTATTTCCATTTGTAGAAGGAAAAAACATTGGACCACATAAATCTGAATGAATGAGTTCAAGTTTTCTATTTTCTCTGGAATGTGAATCATGAAAAGATTGTTTGTTATGCTTTCCTAGAATGCAAGCATCACATTGCTTAAGTTTCCTAGGAATTGTAGGCAAACCAGTAACACCATTTTTCTTCAACAAGCGGAGGCTGTCATAGTTCAAGTGTCCAAATATAGCATGCCATAATAAACTTGATGGAAATGTACCTTCATCATAATGAGAATTGTATGAGAAATTTTGTGCACGAGTAGAGGTACCCTGCAACTTGAGAAGCCTTTCTTCTTCTATCCCTGTCATGACAAGTGAGTGGTCTAATGCTTTTCTTACCTCAACCTTGCCATCAAACATGTGAATGGAGTTTCCTTGCTGGCAGATGTGGACCAAGGACAACAAGTTTCTCCTCAGCTGTGGGAGATATAAAACATGATGCAGAAGAAAGTCTGGAAGACTAGGCAATTTAAGCTTGATTGTGCCAAGCCCTGATGGCTTGAGTTTTGATTTGTCTGCAAAGTATACTGCTCCATCAACATTTTCAGTAAATTCTTCAAAAAAATATCTTCTAAAATTCATGTGGCAAGTTTCTCGTAAATCAAGAAACTAATCATTTTTCTGAGAAGCAAGTGAAGCATTAAATAAGTCTTCATTTACTCCAATATTACAGTGTGCCACAACATAGTGAGCAGATTCAGGTGCTTTACCTTTCTCTTTGCCATTAGTTTTGCCTTTGGGTTGGTTTATTTCATACTTAATTCTGTCCCAAGGAAACTTGCATGTGGATGCATCATGTGATCCATCTCTTTTGCAACGTATGCAATGTAAATCTGACTTTTCTCCTTGAGAGTGTCTGCCCCCCTGCCTCTGAAATTTCTTCTTCCTCTTCCTCTTCGACCACCTCTTCCTCTGGAAGAATCTTGAGCAAGATTATTCTCTCTATGTGCAAGACACACAACCTCTTTATAAGACTCAGGAGTTGTCTTCTTCCCAAAAGCTTTCTCTCTTTCAACAATATTTTTCACAAGGGAGTCAAAGGTAATATCTTTGAGGCTTCCATTTGCTTGCAATGACTCAAGATAATTTGAGTAAGTGGGATAAAGCGCCTTGAGAAAAGCTATCAGAGGAATGTCCAATTCAACATTACTGACTTTGATATCATGCATAATAGATTTTACTTCTGATGCAAGAGTAAGAGGATAATCATTTTGTAATTCAAGGCTGAACAATTTAATCATGAGTTGAACAACTTCAAGAGTAGAGTGTGAGTCATAGAGTTCCTTTAGTTTTTGTAAGGCTTCGAAAGCATTTGAAAATGGTGAAATATGGTGACTCACCTCCTCATTTACTGATGGTACAATTAATGCATAAGCCTTGTTGTTCTTCTTTTCCCAAATGGCGAATTCCTTGTTTGAGGTAGGCTATTCTGGTTCTTTGTCTCCATCTCCAACACACACTCCTTTCCATAGCTCATTAAAAATGAGAGTGTGTTTAATTTTCCTTGACCATTCTGGATAGTTCTCTTTCCCAGAGAGAACTACTCCAACAATAGATATTAGTGAATGCATTCCCAAAAACAAATATCTTCTTTTGATTTCCAAAACAAACACAACCTTTCTGGATATCTTCTATTTAGGTGGAAAAGAATTCACTATATTAATACTTTTAATGTAGTATATATTCCTCCACTCACAAATATATTATATGATGGTTTCAACATATAAACCATATAATATATATCCAAAAAAAGTACCATCCAAAATTCTCATTCTATTATCACTATTCAAAAATCTCAACGAATTTTAATACTACCACCTATGCGCTTCACACAATATACATTCACCATACCTTGAATTTTTGTCTGTGGAACTGTAGCAGTGAGTTTGCAACCAATTTGAAAAATACCCCAACAGTCTTCGACACTGTGACAACGGGGGCTATGGGAGTGGCACAACAGTATGTAGCTTTTTCCAACAGTCTCCAAATATTGATATAATGGAGGTCATTTGGTCTTCTACCAAACTCAAAGCGTACTCAGTCCAACACCATGCTCCAGGGAATAATAGACTCAAATGCAATTGCAGTCACAATGTTGGCCATAACACCACGCTTCCAGCTGCACCACACTTCCAGCACACAGTCGCAGCACTTCCTGGCATCACATGACCATTCCATGCAACAACTAGCTCCAGTCTTCACAGTAGGCAAAGAAATGCCTTAATGCAACAAATCGATCCTTCAACAATCCCACTACATTTAGACTAGTGAATTCAATAATGCACAGAATCTTGTAGGGAGAAGATAGAGAAATCACCTGCGCAGGCATACAGGATGCAAAGAAGGTGACAATTCTGCAAAAATAGGTAGAACATGAGGGAGTTACAAAGGGAGGAAAGCTAAAATTACAACTGGCTTTGATACCATGTCAAGATAGGAGGTAACTCCTCAAATGATATTATATTATTCATTTAGGGTGTTGATTATTATATACATGAGGGAGTGACTGTTGAGTTTCATCTCCTGATGACTCACCAATTTCTCTATTATTTATTTACACTATTTACAGTTGTTCACCCAATCCCTATTATTAGGTGTCAACATTGCATGCATAAACAACAAAACAAGAATAACAAACTTGGATTCTAGAAGGAATTAACCCTTGATAGTATAAATTTTGATTTAAATACATAGTTGTGCCGTGATGAACTATAGTAGATATACCTCATAATGTGAACCTCCTCATAGATGCCCTAATTAGTGAGCTTGGGTTGGTAGGAGAAGATGTGGATTTCAGATCAAAGGTTAGTTTGAAGGTAAAGTTAAAGGATCAAGAAGAACCAAAGAAAGAGTCTACGAAACATTAAAAGGAGAAGTTGAGTTCGAGCATTGTGAACCATCCACCGTTCTCTTTAAGATGGAAGCGAAGGCAAACATTAAACCATATCAAGGTGGGATAGATGATTTGAAATTAAATCATGGTTGCAGTAGTGAGATGTAATATTCAGAGTTTTATTTTCAATAATAGTGGCACTACTTCCACTCCATACCATAGTACTGGCACCATTATACATCTGGCATAAGTACTTTATCTTGAATACTATAGAGATGAAAATGCACACCATATGGCTCACTAGAATCCTGAACCTTGCAGGGAAAACAATGTTGCAATGAACACCTTTTAGTTTTTATTGTTGGCATACTTGGGCACAATGGTGCAAGATAAAGGATAATCTTTGCCAACCCTGAAGCCAAGCCATAATATGAAAAAGCAGAGGATGGTCATTATGACTTTAGTTATTCTGTCGAATGAAAGACCTAATGCTGTGGAGGCAACGAAGTAATACCAAGAGTACTATTGTTGGGGTCGAAGTAATAAATTATAGAAAATTACTCCCAACCACCTCATTTAACAACTGACAATAGCCAATCTCAGAAAGTATGCAAGAAGATGTTGTGTATCAGTTGGAGGAATGAGAAGTCAATATTCAGCAGGCCCAAGGATAGGAGGTTGATTGTTTTTATGCGAGGTTCTTACTGCACAGTAAATAAAACTATAGAAAATTAATTTATGTGACTCATCACCATACGTTGCCTTTATGTTTTTAACCTTTCTTGAAAAAGTTAGATTGACCAGCATATGAAGTTTCTAATTTTTTGAGGGAATATAATCACGTATTTCTTTTGAGTTAAGTGAGCATTGAGTAGTTGAGTGAAGTTTTAGAGTAGCATCAAAGCTTTCACTAGGGATTGAAGGTCTGTAAACAAGAAGGAAGAATTAGAGTAAGCAGTTTCACAAGATGATACAGTCTGTTATAGTACATAACCAGAGTGTTGTTAACGTGTGTAAAATTTATGTTTTTCAAAGGAGTAAATGATCTGGAGTCTCATTATTTATCTTGGTAATTATTTTTCCCTCCTATAAATATTAATTCATTCATATTTCCAGTTTTACTATGCATCCCCTCTTGTTACTTTGTTTTACTCTATTTTATAGTGTGTTGTTACTCTGTGATATTTTGAGCTGTTATTGTGTGTGTTTCTACTATGTTCTTGTTGACGGTGTTGGACCCACCAACATGTTAGGGGATCTCCCCGATAAGAAGTCCCAATTAGTCCTCAGACCATTTGGAGTAGGAGTCACAACAATGGGTAGTAAATCTATGCCTTTACTGTGATAGTCCGCAGAGGTAAGTGTGATATATTTGTCAGAAGTAAGGGTGTGACATTGCAGCGAGTCAAGTGAGATGCATGGAGGTTCTAACAGATGAAGGGGCAAAGGAAGTGTATCCCTTAGAAGCCTGTAATAGTACGCAGCTTGAAAGGAACACATGAGCTGAATGACATAACAAGCTGGAAAGAAGAATAGTACACAGTCCAAAGTGATGGGTTAAAGCAACAACACGATTTCAGCAAGATTCATACAAAGATATACAAAATAGTTCATAAATGAATGCATAAGTTAAATAACATACATTGCTAAAGAAACCAGAATAGTCTAACTACAATTACAACATATGCATGAAAACGTGATGGCTATATCTATATATATATATATATATATAAAGTGAATGTTCCATCCATACATAAACCATTGACAGCCACTAGCCCTAGTAATGTAACATTACAGTCAACACTGCCTGCTCCTCCAAAGAGATGTACTCACTCTGCACTATGGAGCAGCCAAGGCTCATCACAATACTCTCCAAGCCTTCTCTAAGCAATGCCTAACCAAATTCTTGGCTCCCAAAAGGTTGTACTATGAGTTATGAGGTTCTATATATAGCAAAGGGTGGGGTGACCCTTGACATTCCCCTTTGACTCTTGGACTACCCTCATGACTCTTCATATTAGATAGTGACTGCTCACATTCCACTAATGACACTTGAAAATTCACTAACAATACAATTACAATAATATAATTTCTACATATACCCATGTGGGACAAAATAGGCTTGAGTCAGCCAAACAAGACAAAAAATATCACTTGAGGTCTTGGGGAAAGACCAAATTGGTAAGTACAAACGGCACGTCAATCCAAGCCTAGATGATGAAGTTATTGCTAAAAGAAGGATGCTTTAATCCTTAAGAAAATGAGGAATTTCCTTTGAAAATGGGTCTTAAGCCTTTAAGGCCAAATTTCAATCGGAGGTTGCATAGAGGTGGAATAAACAACGGTGCAGTGGAACCTCTGATCGCCGATCTCTGGTCAAATTGGAGCGGTGAATTGAAGGCAACCAGATCGACGATCATATATCTAAGTGTATATCGACGAGCGGGAAATGCGATCGGCGATCAAACAAATCGGCGGGATCGGAGCAATACATATGCGGGACACCGATGCGATCGGCTGATGATGATATCAGTGATCAGTGATCGACGTTTGGCATTTCCCTGTGAATAGGCCCTTGGCAACAGCGATACATCGATTGTAATAACAGGACGAATTCGATAATTAATATGCGCCCGATTTAATGGTTTTTGAAATCCGGGTGAATGGTTTTGGGTAGATTTTTTAGTGTTTTTCGGGATTTTGAAGCCTTATCAATGCAACGATAAAAGGGCCATTTTGAGAGGTGGTTGCGCCCGCCAATCCTTCCACTCTACCGACCTCTGTTATGAACCAGGCAAGCCCCGATGTACATGGGATTCTGTATGAAACCCATTATAAAACTCGATCAATGGAAAGAATGGGTAGGGAATTGTTTTTGGAGCAGCATGCTATTTCATTGGCATGAGGCTGAGAGTGCTATTTGTCTGGGTCTAGATATTTTTTACATAACTCTAGCCCCTTTCATTGCTGCAGATGCATTGGTGCTATGTACCTCTCCATCTCAAGCATCCATTTCACAGCCATCTTGTAGATTGGAGGTATATGCCTCTTGTGGACAGTTGATGATTGTAAATTCTCTTTTCTTTCATGCAATTTTAATAAGAAATGCCTCCCCATTGTTGAGCTGGGCCCGGAGACGTAGTCTGAATTGGATGAACTCCATTATCAAGCCTTGGTGTCTTCTTTTGTTCCTTTTTATGTGTTTACTTCTTCTTTCCTTATGTGCACATTTTTGTGTTAAGCTACAATTTTGCATGTGATTCTTTTCTATACATCTATAAGCGAAAACATCCTGGATCAAGTGGTATCAGAGCAGGGCTTTTTAGATGTGAATTGCATGTTTGCATGCTAACAAGAGGTAGGCTTGAAAGAGGCGAAGGGAATCTAGAACCTTTTGATCTAGAAGCAGGGCGTGCACCTCAAAGGAGAAACATGGTAGAAGATGAAGCTCATATTGAAGAGGAGTGTAATTTCAGAAAGACTTTCTATTCAATGGTAGAGAACATCAGTTAGCTAGTTTTAATACTGGAGAAAGCAGAGGAGAGAAATCTAGAAGGACAAGGTTCAGCACATGGGAATGGTGGAGAAGAACCCCCTCCTTCTCCTTCTGGTAGTGAAGGCTCTCCTTCCTCTCACCACCATAATCAGAGAAATCTAGAGGATGTAGCTAAGAAACCCTTTTTTAAATTAGATGTTAAATTTGATCTTGCTGTGTTTAATGGTGAAAGAAACGCAGAGAAGCTTAACAAGTGGATCAGGCCGATTGAGGTTTACTGCAGGATTCAACAAATCGTAGAGGATGAGGCGAATATCTAGCTGGACTCTATACGACTGGGTAGCGCAGCTCTCGGTTGGTGCGAGAGATAATTGCAGAGAAGTAAAAATGTGGGTAAGCTCTTTTCCTCATGGTATGATTTTACTTCTGCATTAAAGGAACAGTTTTATCCCTTAGGATGCAAACAGAAAGCTTTGATGAAGTGGAAATATTTAAGGCAAGGAAAAGGGCAGGATGTTCATAGTTTTATAGAAGAGTTTAGGAAGCAAGCGTTGAATTTGGGTATTGCACTTGATGCACTTGAAGTTGTAACTAAGTATATTGGCTCACTGCATAGTTATATTAGGCATTCATTGTTATTGTTTGAACCAACCACTATTGATTCAGCCAACGTGAAAGCAATTCATATTGAGAACAAGGGCAAGAATGAAAGAGAGGATCAGTCCAGAAAGCCACCGTTCAAACCTCCCAATGGAAAATCCAAAGCGAAATGGAAAGGGAAGGAGAATAAAACAGCAACAGCCAAAGAGGGAGAGCATCCTTATTGCAATCACTACAAGAAGGAAGGCCACGATGATGATCATTGTTGGAAGTAGCACCCAGAAAAGTGTCCAAAGAAGTATGGAGGAAAAGGGAAGCAGAAAACAGTGGCAGCGGCACAACAAGACCTTGGATCAGATTCAGGAGATGAAGCATTGATCACAGCAGCAAGAACAAAAGGTACCCTTACACCTCCTGTTGATTCTAAATCGCATGAAAGCACCAGTTCTGTAGATGAGTCCCTTTCGAATGATAGAAAAAGAATTGAATTATTTCATATCAGAGTTGTAGTAAATCATACCAAGGTTGAAACTCTGTTTGACACTGGGTCCCAAGCAAACTTAATTGCAGAATCCCTGGTAAAGAAGCTTGGCTTAGAGACAAAACCACACCCAAAACCTTACCCACTGGGATGGATACATGATAAAGAAAAATTGAATGTAACCCAACAGTGCAAGGTCAAATTTGTGATTGCGTCTAAGCTAGTAGACGAAGTAGAGATGGATGTAATACCACTGGATATCTATGGCATGGTATTAGGGAGCCCATACCTATATGACAAAAAAGAAGTCTTTTTCCACCATGAGAATAAATATCACATCACCAAGGATGGGGTAGAATACATTGTGCGGGCTCATCAAAATAAGATTAATGCCATCCTCGTAAGCGTTGGGCAAATGAAACGATTGGTGAATTACAGTAAAGCATGCATGCTTATGATCGTAAGGGAGAAAGAGGCTGAATTTGCCAATGCATTCTAGGGCTGCGATGGGAAGCACAAACAGGAATTAATTTCCAATTATAATGAACTATTTGAGGAGCCGAAGGGACTACCTTCGAAGAGTGAAATCCAACACGAAATCCACCTATTGCATGATGCCCCTCTACCAAATATCGGCATGTAAATGATGTCACTGATTGAAATGGAGGAGATCAAGCGGCAAGTGTAGGAATTGCTGGACCAAGGTGTAATCAGGCCAAGCTCCTCTCCATGCAGTTCGCCGATTGTTCTAGTGCTAAAGAAAGATGGCAACTGGAGGATGTGCGTGGACTACCGCACGCTCAATAGGATAATGGTGAAAAACGTTATCCCCTCCCATGCATAGATGACTTATTAGACCAATTAAAAAGTGTTTTCTATTTCACAAAGTTGCATTTGCGCAGTGGCTATCACCAGGTTAGAATTATGGAGCAGGACGTGTGGAAAACCGCTTTGAAAACCAAGCAGGGGCTGTTCGAATGGATGGTGATGCCATTTGGGCTTTGCAATGCTCTAGCCACCTTTATGTGGGTTATGAATGATATATTTCAGCCTTTCATTGATGAGTTTGTTCTCGTGTATTTAGATGATATATTAGTTTTTAGCAAAAGTTGGTTTGAACATGTGAGTCATGTAAAGAAAGTGCTTGATGTGCTGAAAAAGGAAAAACTCATTGTAAAATTGTCAGAGTGTGAGTTCAGGAAAACCTCTTTGGGTTACCTAGGTCATATTGTTGGTCATAGTCAGTTAAAAATTGATCCCTCTAAACTTGAAGAAATTGTAAATTGGCCTAAGCCTACTAGTGTAACCGAGATCTGTAGCTTTTTAGGTGCAATCCAGTATTGGAGGAGATTTATTGCTAATTTCTCTGTTATTGCAGCACCTTTGCACACATTGACAAGTGTGAAATAGGTCTTCCAATGGGGAGGAAGACAACAGAAGTCCTTCAAAAAATTGAAGGAAAAAATTAGCACCGCGCCAGTCTTAGCCTTACCCAATCTCCAACAGCCATTTGAGGTCGAAACTGATGCCAGCAGTTATGCCATGGGAGCTATATTGATACAGCAAAAGAAGCCAATTTGTTACCATTCTGAGAAGTTTTCTCAACCTGTGATAAACTATCCCACCTATGACAAGGAGCTTTATGCCTTAGTGCAGAGTGTGAAAAAGTGGAAACACTACCTGATCGGCAAGGAGACCATCATCCATATAGATCATCAACTCTTGTAGTAAATTCAGTCACAAACAAAGTTGCAGCAATCTCATCATTTCAGGTGGATGGTTTTTCTTCAATAGTTTCATCTGGTAATAAAGTATAAGAAGGGCACTAGCAATAAAGTGGCCTATATGCTATCTCACCCTCCTATTTTAGCTTCTGTTATTTTGCACAATGCTTCGTTATCTTTTGAAAGTTATGCTGAACAATATGTTAACAGTGATGACTTTAACGAGGTTTATGCAAAACTAACCCATGGTTCACAGGTGGACAACTATCACTTGCAGGGGAAATTGTTGTATCAACTTGGTAAATTGTGTATTCCCACAGGAGAAAGAGTACATGTAATTTGAGAGGCCCATACCTCTCTTATGTCTGGACACTTTGGTGTCGAAAAGACTTTATGTCATGTACAAAGATTTTGTTTTTGGCCTCATATGAAAAACATTGTGACTCGCTATGTAAAGGGTTGTGTGATGTGTTATGTTTCAAAGACCTCTAATAGAAAACTCAGGCTCTACACACCACTCCCTATTCTGAGTCATCCATGGGAAAGTGTGTCAGTGGACTTTGTAGGAGGTTTACCTTTGTCTAGGAAGAGTCACGACTATTTGTATGTCGTCATTGACTGTTTTAGCAAGATGTGTATTCTTATGTCTTGTAAAAAGCAGATTACTACATAGTAGACTACTTCTCTTTTCTTTCAGCATGTTTGGGTCCACTTTGGATTACCAACATCAATTGTGTCAGATCGGGACTCTCGCTTCCTTGGAGAGTTTTCGACCAGCTTGTGGAGGATGATGGACACCAAATTGAAAAGAAGCACGGCATTTCACCTGCAGATCAACGTACAGAGAAAGATTGTTAACTGTACCATAGTACACTTATTATGAGGCTATTGTGGGAAGCATCCCAAGTTGTGGGATGAGCATCTTCCCTATGTAAAACATTCCTATAACCGAGCAGTGCATTCTTCTATGCAACGTTCACCATTCGAGACATGTTTTGGTTACCTACCAAAGGACCCTTTTGATATGGTCTTTGGAAGGGAGGATGGCTCTAGTGGACGTAGTGATAGGGACAAAGCTCAAGAGTTCATTCATCGAATCCAATTGATTCACCAAGCAGTGCAAGAGCAGTTGGAGAAGAGTCAAGCTCGTTACAAGGCTTGACATGATAAACACCAAGCCAACCATCAATTCCAAGTGGGTGACAAGGTGTGGTTCCACATCAGCAAAGATAGGATGAAGGGAGAAGGAAGGAAGTTGCGGCCATTCCGGTATGGACCATTCATGATAGTGGAGAACATTAGGAACAATGCATTTCGTCTTGACTTGCCGATATATATGCATATGTACTTAAGAGTGAATGTGGAGAACCTAAAGCTGTATGAACCACCTTTGATCATGGACACTAGGCACAGTTCCTACAGTTGATAATTTTGCACTCGAATATCTCAATGAGTTTCCTGAAGACATCATCCTCGACAGATGAACCAGCACTTCACGACGAGGAGATGTAGAATACCTTCGAGTTGGATTCAAGGGAATGCACCCTAGAAAGGCCAGATGGCTAGAGAAAGAGAAAGTGAGGGCATAGTTCTCTCACATGCCAATTTACTAATGAAAAGCTTTTGGTAGTCCAAAAGCTCCTCAATGGGGAGGATTGATCCAGGTGGATCTTTAGATACAATAGCATGGAAAAACTCAGAAAATCAAAGTGATAAGAAGGAAGTCAACTTAGGATCAGAGCGTGGATCTCGTCATCCTCATTCCAACAGTGCAAACGTCACGTCAATTCACGCCTGGATGATGAAGTTATTGCTAAAAGAGGGATGCTTTAATCCTTAAGAAAATGAGGAATTTCCTTTGAAAATGGGTCTTAAGCCTTTAAGGAAAAATTACAATCAGAGGTTGCATAGTGTTGTTGGGAAAAGTATCCAATACGGAATGACCCTATCCCACTCTAAGGGTGATAGTACCTCAGCAACAATCAAAGCAAAGCTATTCGAGATTACTTCTTTATGAGATGTAAGAGAGGGAAGAAAGAGATCCACTAACCGTTGTCTTCCGCTAATGATTGATCCAATCTTCTCTCTTTGCTGCTTGCTCCCAGCTCCTTGCTCTTTCACTGACCCAGCTACACCAAGATCCTGCAAAATGGCAAGAGAAGGAAACTACAAGAAGCATACATTCATAACTGATTCAAGGATTAGAATAAATCAAATACACAAGTATAACAATACACCATTGAGACACATGCATATAGAAGAACCTCAAATGCTTTATTAATGGAAGAAGTAAAGTTCAGGAAGTGATACAACCATAAAAGGCCCAATCCAGCATCACCTCCTAGCAGAAAGAAATCTCCTCTTCACCTCCTTCAAGAAAATCACCCAATAGTTCTATACTCAAACCAACAACACTTCCTTACATTCACAAAATTCCAGCCTCCCTAGACCTCATGAGAGAGCTCTATATATAGGAGTTTTGGAGAAAGGATGAGTCAGCTTGAGGCTGGCATGAAGCTGACTAGTGTCCTCTCCCACTTCAGTTATTCTTCAGTTCTTGAGTCCACTTGGAGGTTCTTGCTTCCACTTGGAGCTCTAGAGCCTCTTACTCATCACTAGGCGAATTCCCTGATCCAAGTGTCATTTTGGAAGCTTCCTGGGCATTGACACCTTGAGGAATGACTGTGCCACTTGGCCAATCTCGCCCAGCGCAGGTAGCCTTCATTAAAGTTGACATTCAGCGCAGGTACAGAGTGGAGCAGTTGAAATTCAGCGCAGATGCTCAGTGGAGCAGTTGACATGATCCAGAATTAGCTTGTTTTTGAGTGTTTTCAGGTGGAGAACTGATATTTAGTGCTATGGTTTGCTGACCTTGTTCCTCTAGGGGTAGGAACAACATGTTTAGGGACTTTGGATCCCTCAAATTATTGACATTTCATGCTTCATGCTGTAAGGCACAAAAATGTCTATAACAGTTGCCCCCTAAAGTATCAGGTCGTTTATCGGGTGAAATGCTTTATCAGGAGGATCCGAAGTTCATTCAATCGCTGAGAGGTGACCTGTAATAAAATACAATACAATACATTATTTTTCATTCTACTTTCATGATCTAGCTGAGGCGGGCATTCCCATGCTCAACTTTATAAATTCATTTTGGTACATAGAACAGACGATCGTCTGATGATAGACTGATAATTCTCTGCTGAAATTATCATCCTTTGAGTAGGATGATCATCTGCTGCAATGATGTACATGTCAAATGTCTTTATGCTTCCTGAATATATATCGCAGCCCGGATGGATGAAACTAGATCCGGGGTCTTCAAACTCGTTTGATCTTCACTCTAAGTACAAGTCGATCCATGTGAGAATTGCGCTGAAGTCGAACATGGAAAGACATCGCTTGATTACTGGTCAATGATGGAAACCGTTAACAAGCGCGAGAGGAATCACCAATAATGACAATGACCCTCAAGGTACTGCAGTACAATTCACGTGGTGTGAATAACGGACTTGGCATCGAACACCACGCAAAATCTTCTGGTCGAAGGTCATTGATGTATACCTATCGCCGGAAGTGAGAAACTTGCCATTGAGGCATGCAAGCTTCAAAGTACTGAGGGGTGTGTTCCTAGATATACTTCTTGGATAATGAGCTGAAGTCGACAAGAAGCGATCCGTTAAAGGAGGGCCTTAATGAATCCCACATCAGTGACACGGAGCGGAGCTAATGATTTTAGTGGAGATGAAAACAATCTGTGAAATATGATTCAGGGTGGCGATCATGGATGGATGAAGGATAATGTATGGCAGTGGATGGGACACGGTTGACTCTTTCTGAACAACATCTCTTGAACATATAACGACACTGATGTGATGGATCGGTAGCATTACCCCGAATGTGGATGGTTTGGCGAGGACCATGGTGATGAGACCGGTGAATGAAACAACCCAACCTGATGTGATACGGAGGACAAAGTGTCATGTTCAAGAGCGACTTGCTACCATTAAAGCTTTGAGGTTATCCCAATTTTTCCCCAGTCATTTCTGACCAGTACCTCTTTATTTTTGTCAAGCTTGAGGAGGATAACATATGCTTGTTCTATAACCTGCCCTTCGGGCAAGCCCATCGCTATGTTTTAACGAGCCT
Source organism: Pinus tabuliformis (assembly GCA_031772625.1). Lineage (NCBI taxonomy): Eukaryota > Viridiplantae > Streptophyta > Pinopsida > Pinales > Pinaceae > Pinus > Pinus tabuliformis. The sequence continues at coordinate 190,305,940 of CM062819.1, read as the reverse complement.
AGCGATAGGGAAACTCGTTCTCGTCTAAAGACAAGTTTGTCGCTATTTAATCATTTTAACGAGTCTAACGACAAGGAAAACTCGGTCCTTTTCATTTTTAGTGAGTCTGAAAAGGTACAGAAAGTTAACTCCAAAATTCCTTTTTCGTCATCTAATCCCTTAAGTCCGAAAAAGTATAAAACAATACAGAAGGGATGAGTTTTCGATAATTTTAACGAGCCGAATAAAACAAGCGCTCGACCTTTTTGTGCAATAATCCCTCAGGTCCAAAAATATTAAAATCTAGAGGAGGGATAGCTCTTCCGGTCACTTTAACGAGCTGGAAGGCCAAAACTCGGCAAACTTTTCATATTTTACGAGTCAGGAGAAAAGAGCTCAAAGAAGACTCGTCTTTTGAGGAACGAGTGATAAACAGGGATAGCAGCAGATTCCAGGTACAGGTTGGAATTTTCCAATCACGGCAGTGTCACAAGGATGGCTAGGTGAAATCACTCTTCGCAGCTGTTCCTCAAAATAGGTAAACAATCATATGGAGGTGAACGATTGGCCAAATGGAATGGAGGTGGCAGGTGCAAACACGACCAAGGCTTTTTATGGCTAATAAATTTACGATCACAATGGTTATTTACCGGAATGAGCTTGAACTCTGGAGGAAACTCTTGCTCACGCTTTTCTATTTTTTAATGAGCATAAATTCCATGGTAAAACTGCTCGATCTTATGTTTATTTTTTAACGAGCATGAACTATGTGCTAAAACTGCTCGGATCTCGCTTTTCTATTTTTTAATGAGCATAAATTCCGCGGTAAAACTGCTCGATATACCAGTCATAAGATAAGAAATGTCTCCTGTAAGACTCCAATTTTTATAGAGCTTGCGCCTCACATAAGCTATGCTCCCTCTCATCCTTTCTTTATGCAAGTTCGGAAACGGCTAACGCTAAAAGCAGATAAATAACCGCTCTTAGCTTGCACTCCAAAAGGTTTGCATGCCCCCAGGTATAAAATACAATTTCAAGGCCGCCCCTCCTCTCCTCCACCTCTGTTTTTCTTTGGTGTTCACAGCTACTTGTCGTCTTGCTAGTCTAATGTTAACGATACTTGTCTTCTCGTTATTTTTAACGGGTCTTACGCGGTACTTGTCTTCCCGTCGGCCCAACTTTTGACAGCTCTTTTGCAAGATTGCAAGAGAACAGCTACTTGCGACAAGGGAGCAGCTACTTGCTACAAGAGAAGAACACTACTCAAAGACAAAACATTAATGTTATTGAGGGAGGCTTGCCTCTTTCTGGTTACCCAAAGATTGTTTTGTTAACACCATCAAACGAAAACATCTCCTCGGCACTGTCTACCGAAGTAGACAATGGTGAATGACCTTTGTCAAACAAGTAACCTTAACAAAAGAATCCTGTTCCAGAACAACCCCTCTTCCTTCTTCGGACGGGGTACGGACTAGTCATATTCTTTCGCGGAAATTCTACCTTATACCCAAGGTTTCCTCTGCCCAAAGCAGACCAGGATGCATGCCCCCTGGGTTCCAGTCCCATCTTTCCGAATCACTCGCACTCATCGGGAAGGAGGACTGGGGGTGGAGACATTTCTTGGGTGAATAGACCATTGAGGGTTGGTATGTGACTATTTGCGATGCGTGATCCCGGAAATGAAAGTTGGTCTACGAGCCTGACCATTCTTCCTTCGTGTGGAAAACACATTACTCTAAAGAGTGAGGAGACTATAGCTCCCATGCAATATATATAGTCTCGTCCAAGGAGTAGGTTATAATCCAAGGGTCCTTGAACGACCATCACGTTCATTTGAACGGTCTTCCCTTTCAATGTAACAGGCACATTAGGGAGGATCCCTAATGGTCGACTGGTTCCTTTATCAAAACCCGAGAGATTTCTTATCTCAGGCAAAAGCTCCGGGGAACCCAGTGCTTTCCAAGCAATAGAGGAAAGGATACTCACAGATGCCCCTTCATCAATGATAGTTCCAGCCATCACCATTCTGTAAATTTGGACTGTGATTCCGAATGGTATACTGGCTGGTAACCGGGGTCTGCCTAGTTGGTTCCAATCAAAGGACACAACTAGGTTGCTTGGCGGTGGGACCGAATACACGGCCGGATATGACCCTGACGATGTTCCTTCCTGCGATAAAGGAATGGGCGCATTGCCCTGATGCTCATCAGAGTCGGTGTTGATGAAAAAAATCTGGATGGTGTCATCCTTATTCTCTTCAATGAGGGTGTCATTTGAAGATGAATCTTCAGTGACGGTGTCATTTGAAGATGAAACCTCTGAAGGTGGAACCGGGTCAACTGCCGTTTCGACCTTTAGACTTTCGTCTGGTCTGGATTCAGTAGGTTCATTTTCAATGACTGACTCTTCAGCCGACCACTTGAGTGGGCCAGCTGTATTTTCAACCAATGAAGGACTTGGCACGAGTTTTTTGTATCCAGGAGGAAGTCTCAACGGTGAAACCGGACGATCTTCCAAAACTCTCTTCGCTTCGTCTAAGAAGGGACAACAGTGGATGGTGTGATCGCCTTCACACAGTCTGCAGGGGGATCTTGCTCCCCCTCTTTGTCTTGAACCTTCACTTTCGCTGGTTGACGGTAAGCATTCAACATGGCTATCAGAGGTTGATGCTCCCGAATTGTGCAACCGAGGGGACCAGTCCCTTAGTATCCGGGGAATACAGGGACAATCTCTATGGAAATGGTCTCCTCTACATATGACACATGGCGATTTAGGCCCGGTCTGTGCTGTGTGTGGATTTTTGTCAGATGTCTTTTGCTTGCCCCCAGTCGCCTTAGGCTCCTTCTTCTTCTTTTCTCTCTTCTTCTTCTCCTTCTTCTCCATGGGAGCTTGGCTTTTGCCGGCTCTACCTTGCGAAGATGAAGGATTAGAGGAAGAGTTATAGGAAGTAGAGGTTGGTGGGCAGCTCTAGACTGATCTAACTGTTGACTCGACTGTTCAGGAACCATGGTGCTCTGAACTACATTGGTTGAGAATAGCCAAATTGGCAGGCCAATTGTCAGTCCTGGAAGCGACAATGTGGCCATGTGGGGCGCACCAACTTCTCCCCAAGAGGAGAAAGGACTAAGATTTCCATCATGTGGAATTCCTTGGTTGGGGCGTTCCATGTTCTCAACCTACAGATCAACGCGGGAATAGGAGGTGATTATGTTCCGTTTAAAATAAATTTTATAACGACGCTTTAGACACAACTTGCTTTTTCACTTTTTAAGAGTCGAGAAAAAGCTAAAGATGACTCTAGTCTCCTTCGATGTTTTAACGAGCCCGAAGTGACAAATGCTCGGATGGACTTTTTCAGTTATAGAGTTTGAAAAAGGCCAAAGGAAACTACTCTGGAGATCTAGGCAGAGGGTGTGCCAAACTTTTCGCAAAACCACAGAATACGTTTTACGGTACGGGTGGTCGATCTTCGTGAATGCTATGTTCACTGCATTGCGATCAGTAGGGCGGCCGACACAGTTTCCTATGGATAAAGGCTTTGTTCCTATAGGGGTCTCCCAATATATACGCGACAGTACGTGGGAGCACAAGTCCGTATTGATACTTATCGCTTCACCGTGGAGGAATCACCCAACCACTCAACGCTAAGATATCACGTTTAACGACGCCGGAACACGTCTCTAGCTTAGGCCTCTATGTGTTTGCGTTATGTTTCAATGCGTTGTTATGTAAATTCAATTTATTTTAAGGTTGATCTTGTTTAGCAGTTTGCCTTTATGGATCACCACGAGATGTATGATAACACTCCTAAATGCAGTCTAAGATGATAAGCAAGCTTTTCAATCTTTCAACTTTGAAAATCTTAACTACTGAGGGAAAAGAAAGACAACATCTTTTCACACAGATCATAGAGCACACACTAATGCACTTTTTCCCTAAATCAACATACAAACTTATATGCAAAATGCAAAATGCAGGTATTTCTTTTCTCTTTCTTAATGTTGATGTAATACAAAAGAAAGCTGTTGTATAATTTCAAATTCAATTTCAAGTGAAAGCAAACAAGCTTGTCCAAAATCAAAAGACACCTTAAGATTTACTTGTTTCGACACTAGAAATATATAAATTCAAACCATATGACGAAAGCAAAAGCTCAATCAGCTATGAACAACAAACAAACTAACTCTTAAGATCAAAACGACACTTTATCACAGGTCTAGATCTAAGAGGCCACAACAAGACTAGTTCACTTTCGTTATGGGAAACTGTAAATGATTTAAGAAATACACAAAGAACAAATACAGTTTCTTTATACAACCGAGGCGGAATAGTGGCAAGGAAAGTTGGTTTCAGATAGGTACATTGACTGGTAACAGGCTGCAAAAACAAGGGTGAAAACAGGGCAAGAAATAGCAGGAAACCCCAGCAGCACAAGGCAAGACTGGTTCAGCGCAGGTAGTACACTGTCAGTTTGACATTCAGCGCAGGCAGCCCCTTCGGGAACTGCGCTGAAATGCAGACAGCCTTCACACAGCCTGCACTGAAGAACGAAACTTTCGTTTCTCTTGGTTTCCGGGTCATAGATTGCTAAAAAATTCACAGTTTTTGGCCAAATCAGAAGCTATCAGTCAAGTACACACTAAGGGATGAAAAGGAGGATGAAAAGCTATCACTAAGAGCTTATTAGAGTCCTTGTGGATCAGCTCTTCAAATCATAAACTTGCCCAGAAACTGAGCTAGAGTAGCTGCCCTCTACTTTGCATTTGAAAGATCCAAATGCAGTTCGATTCGGTACTCCCTGTGTTTATGAAATGAATAGCAAAAACACAAACAACCAACAAGATACGATCCCCAGTGGAGTCGCCAATTTGTTGTTGGGAAAAGTATCCAATACGGAATGACCCTATCCCACTCTAAGGGTGATAGTACCTCAGCAATAATCAAAGCAAAGCTATTCGAGATTACTTCTTTATGAGATGTAAGAGAGGGAAGAAAGAGATCCACTAACCGTTTTCTTCCGCTAATGATTGATCCAATATTCTCTCTTTGCTTCTTGCTCCCAGCTCCTTGCTCTTTCACTGACCCAGCTACACCAAGATCCTGCAAAATGGCAAGAGAAGGAAACTACAAGAAGCATACATTCATAACTGATTCAAGGATTAGAATAAATCAAATACACAAGTATAACAATACACCATTGAGACACATGCATATAGAAGAACCTCAAATGCTTTATTAATGGAAGAAGTAAAGTTCAGGAAGTGATACAACCATAAAAGGCCCAATCCAGCATCACCTCCCAGTAGAAAGAAATCTCCTCTTCACCTCCTTCAAGCAAATCACCCAATAGTTCTATACTCAAACCAACAGCACTTCCTTACATTCACAAAATTCCAGCCTCCCTAGACCTCATGAGAGAGCTCTATATATAGGAGTTTTGGAGAAAGGATGAGTCAGCTTGAGGCTGGCATGAAGCTGACTAGTGTCCTCTCCCACTTCAGTTATTCTTCAGTTCTTGAGTCCACTTGGAGGTTCTTGCTTCCACTTGGAGATCTAGAGCCTCTTACTCATCACTAGGCGAATTCCCTGATCCAAGTGTCATTTTGGAAGCTTCCTGGGCATTGACACCTTGAGGAATGACTGTGCCACTTGGCCAATCTCGCCCAGCGCAGGTAGCCTTCATTAAAGTTGACATTCAGCGCAGGTACAGAGTGGAGCAGTTGACATTCAGCGCAAATGCTCAGTGGAGCAGTTGACATGATCCAGAATTAGCTTGTTTTTGAGTGTTTTCAGGTGGAGAACTGATATTTAGTGCTGTGGTTTGCTGACCTTGTTCCTCTAGGGGTAGGAACAACATGTTTAGGGACTTTGGATCCCTCAGATTATTGACATTTCATGCTTCATGCTGTAAGGCACAAAAATGTCTATAACACATAGAGGAAGAATAAACAACGATGCAATGGAACCCTTGATCACCGATCTCCGATCAAATCGGATTGGCAAACCGGAGGCAGCCGAATTGGCGGTCATATATCTAAGTGTATATCGGCGAGCGGGTAGTGCGATTGGCGATGAAACAAATCAGCCGGATCAGAGCAATACATATGCGGGACACCGATGCGACTGGTCAACATCGATATCAACGATCAGCGATTGGTGGTCGGCATTTCCCCGTGAACAGGTCCTTGGCAATAGCGATACACCGATTGTGATAATAGGCCAGACTCATAAATAATATGCGTTCGATTTAATGATTTTTGAAATTTGGGTGAATGGTTTTGGGCTGATTTTTTAGTGTTTTTAAGTATTTTGAAGCCTTATCAATGCAACGATAAAAGGGCCATTTTAATAAGCGATTGTGCCTGCTGATCCTTCCACTCTACCGACATCTATTATGAACCAGGCAAGCCCTGATGTACATGGGATTATGTCCGAAACCCATTATAAAACCCGATCGATGGAAAGAACGGGTAGGGCATTTTTTTGAGCAGCATGCTATTTCGTTGGCAGGATGCCGAGAGTGCTATTTGTCTGGGTCTAGACAATTTTTACATAACTCCAGCCCCTTTCATTGCTGCGGACGCATTGGTGTTGCGTACCTCTCCATCTCAGGCATCCATTTCACAACCATCTTGCAGATTGGAGGTATATGCCTCTTGTGGACAGTTGATGATTGTAAATTCTCTTTTCTTTCATGCCATTTTAATAAGAAAGGCCTCCCCATTGTTGAGCCGGCCCCGGAGACGTAGTTCGAATTGGACGAATTCCGTTATTAAGCCTTGGTGTCTTCTTTTGTGCCTCTTTATGTGTTTACTTCTTCTTTCCTTATGCGCACATTTTTGTGTTAAGCTGCAATTTTGCATGTGATTCTTTTCTATACATCTATAAATGAAAACATCCTGGATCACCACTGATGTACCTTTGCATGTTATGTGCACTAACAATGTAAACTTTGAAACGGGAACTGATACTGTTACCCGTTTCGTAGAGATAGCAAAAAAGTGACCTGATTTTGAAAAGGGGTGATGCAGAACGCACATGTTTTTTTTAGAGCATAGTTTTTGGCACTTTAATTTTTTTTTATGTACATTACTTTTTTGAATAGTAGTGATTTTCATGTTGATTTAAAAAAGTGAGTATTCTGCATCAGCCCCTTTTTTTAAAAGACCTATTTTTTGGCTTTAAATTTTCTAATGTATAAAATGTAAATAATTATTTTGTAAATTTGGTCATTTTTGAAGTGGTCGTTTTCTTCACATTTTCTTGTTTTTTATTTTAATTTTAACTTTTTTTTTGTGAGGTTTTTATTGTTTTGCATTTTTAAATTAGGAGGTCGATATTTAGAATTTTCGATATTCCACATATTTATACATCCTTAATTAATTTTTCACTCCACATGAAATAATTGTTTCTAAAAAACAATATTTTTTAACAATGGACATAAAAATAACCATTTTTAACATAAATATAACTAAAAAACTACACGTTTTGATAATTTTTTGCTAGAATTGACATGTCAAAATCACAATTTTAATACGATAATTTTAACTAAAAATGGTTAAATAATAGCTTTTTTTATGAATTTCATGTCAAAATAATAATAATAATCATTTTTTTTTTCAAAAAATAATGATTAACTTAAAAATCAAAGCGAAAATCACATGTTAAAAATATTGAACGTATAACAACCCTAATTGAGTGTTTATTCTTCTCATAAAATGTCAAAGTCAAAACATTGCAAAGCTTGATTTCCAAGCATAGCTTAAATTTAATCAACAATGTTACGTAATCCAAACTCTTCGTCCTCTAGAGTTTCATCATTGTCTTCTTCCACAATATTTTCTGTTTCCTTTTGCTCATTTTCCTCTTCTAATGGGTCTTTGATGTCTATGGATCTCCCAATGTATGTCTTTCCAAACATTCCATGTAATGGTGGTTGGGGTTTCTTTGCCTTTTTTGCCACACGTGATTCACTAAAGTCCCCTTTCTTCAACCCAATTTCTTGTATTGCATCTGGAAGAAATTGAAGAGCATTAATTCTTTGCTGAATGAAACGCTGAAATGTTTAGAAATTTTCTTGAATAGCTATTTCAAATACCATTTAAGAAAATATGGTAATGCAAGCACATACTCAACGCCCATGTCACCTCCTCAACGCCCATGTCACTTTTATAAAATAGAATGTATTTATCATTCTACTCAACATTCATTTTTATCAAAATTCAAAATTTTCACAAACATGAAATCACTTTAAAACATTTTATATCAATTTTATACCAATTTTCAAAATTAATAAAACAAACTCAACTAATTTAATAATGGTGAATTGTAATATATAAAAAGAACTCACTACATATCATCCACTACCAATGTTAATCAAGTGAAGAAAAAACACTATAATTCATCCAAACACAATTAATTTTATATTTATTAAAAAAAATCAAAATTATATATGTTCAAGTCTACATGTGAAATTCATTTATATGATTAAGACTTGCTTACACACTTGTTTCCCTTGTAATCAATTTCCGCCCTCCTCTATTCTTATTTCATTACCTTCTTTTTGAATCTTGAACATTGGTTTTGTCCCATCCTCCTTTTTCTCCTTAGATATTAGCACTTCTAGGTTTTCTTAGGCTTCCACCCCCTTATTTTATCATACCCATATTTCCTTATTTTCGCAATACACCTCTTAAAATATTGTGCCATGGAATATCAATCATCTAAAAGGAACTTTCCAATAGTCCAAATGTTGATTGAATATTTATTTTCCCCATTACATGGATATGTCCTTTGGATGGAGTTCCAAATCAACTAATAGTTGAATAAATATCCTATCCACCATGGTTCAATACTCTTATTCAAGGTTGATGTATTCCAATGAAGTCCATTTCCAATAATTTCCAATAAATGATTTTCACCCACATCATATCATTTTCCATATTCATCAAGTCTCGCTCCAATTCAAAATGTTATGATTGTAGAAAGTGACATTTTTGTAGTTGCTTTTCTTTTCTGCAGCGGAATCACAGGTTATCATATCTCCATACATGGTATACCAAAACTAAAAACCAAGGGATGTGGAAAATAAGTTTATGGCTTTCCACCTAGAAGCCATGCATGCCATCATTGAAGCTTGGTCAATGTCATAGTAAAATAGTCCTAAGCAGTGGCAAAGTAATGTGATAAATAATAAATTTGTTGACGCAACATGAACGATTAGATCCCACAAAATCGAGTCATGTAATCTACCAGAGATATTCATGCTCTCGTCATGAATCTCTCATATCAACAACTCAATCCTTGTAACCCACACGATTTGTAATTCATTTATTTTGTCCCGAATTAAAGTAGTGGAACTCTCAAACAATTATTGTCTTCTAACTTTATAAATACTTGCGATTCCTTTTATGGAAGCAAGTCAGATGTTTGGTAACACTTTGAAGTTAATATAATATTTTTTGGTCTTTTAATTCCTCGGTGTATGATGCATTGTTCATGATCTATTTCAGAATTGTAGTTATAGTGTTTTAAAATCTTTGAGTTTACTCTAATAATCTGCGACCCAACTAGGAAGGCCCCCTGTGATGAGGACACACATTGTCTTTATTAGTTTTATTTCTTATCATTGTGAATTTAATTTTATTTTCTTGCAAAATAGATTTCAATAAATGATAACAATCCATCTCATAATCACCCACATCATATGATTTTCCATATTCATCAAATCTCGCTCCAATTCAAAATGTTATGATTGTAGAAAGTGACATTTTTGTAGTTGCTTTTCTTTTCTGTAGCTGAATCACATGTTATCATATCTCCATACATGGTATACCAAAACTAAAAACACGATAAAGAAACATGTTTTCTATGAGAAGACTCGGCGAAGGCGATTCTGAGAATTGCCCCGCCACCGCCCCGCCACAGGTTATCATATCTCCATACATGGTATACCAAAACTAAAAGCACGATAAAAAAACATGTATTCTATGAGAAGACTCGGCGAAGGTGATTCTGAGAATCGATGGGTGGTGGGGCGATTCTGAGAATCGCCCCGCCACCGCCCCGCCACCACCACTGGTGGCGGGGCAGCCGGAGTAGAAGTGTTGCTTCCCCTCTATATCGTAACAGTGTTACTGACTGGATCGGGCAATTTCGTTAGGCCGGAGTAAAAGTGCTGCATCCCCTCTATATCGACATTAAAAACAGAATCCATAGCTTGATCAACAGATGTCGGATTCATTATGCTACTATAGGGCATCAGTCATGAAGCATCATCGTAAATGGGTGCTTAAAAATTCACGGGTTAAGATGGACCTGTTGGATTATTTCATTACTGTATATTATTTATTTATTTTTAATATGGGGCGATTCTGAGAATCGCCTCGCCACCGCCCTGCCACCACCACCCAGCCGTAGCCGTAGCTGGAGTAAAAGTGCTGCTTCCCCTCTATATCGTAAAAGTGCTGCTGACTGGGATCGGGAAATTTTGTCAGGCTGGAGTAAAAGTGATGCATCCCCTCTATATCGACATTAAAAACAGAATCCACAGCTTGATCAGCAGATTCCAGATTCATATTTAACTGAATAAACTAATTAATCACACCAAAAATTTTATGGCCACTGAAAACAACTCTTCGAAAAAGTCAGAGACATTGGAGGCTTCAAATTTCATTATGCTACTACAGGGCATCAGTCATGAAGCATCATCGTAAATGGGTGCTTAAAAGTTCCCGGGTTAAGATGGACCTGCTGGATTATTTCATCACTGTATATTGTTTATTTATTTTTAATATGAATCGCCCCGCCACCACCACTGGTGGGGGGCGGTGGCGGGGCAATTCTCAGAATCGCCCCACCACCCATCCATCGCCGTAGCTAGAGTAAAAGTGCTGCTGACTGGGATCGGGCAATTTCGTCAGGACGGAGTAAAAGTGTTGCATCCCCTCTATATCGACATTAAAAACAGAATCCATATCTTGATCAGCAGATGCCAGATTCATATTTAACTGAATAAACTAATTAATCACACCAAAAATTTTATGGCCACTGAAAACAAATCTTTGAAAAAGTCAGAGACATTGGAGGCTTCAAATTTCATTTTGCTACTACAAGGCATCTGTCATGAAGCATCATTGTAAATGGGTGCTTAGAAGTTCCCGGGTTAAGATGGACCTGCTGGATTATTTCATTACTGTATATCATTTATTTATTTTTAATATGTGCACCTCATTTTTTTCCCATTTTGATGACTTCTCATCCATACTGAAATGTATAGTGAAGATGCCGGTGAAGCACGTAAACCCAGTTTAGAAATAGTTACCAAATACGTCCGAAACAGGGAAAAAAATCGGAAATTCGTCAATTCGATTCGAAGAGCGAATTGTTTGAGAAAATTCAAGTCGGTCCGTTCATGGTTATCTCATTTGAGCATCCTCAAAGAAAGTGCTTCAAAAGAAGTCGCTTCGAAACCAATATGCTTTGGCCGTGTGCTTTCTAAGTAGTCAGCTCGTTTCCAAACGTTAGGATCGCTCAAGATTTTTGGACATGTAACACACATAAAGCTTAAGTTCTAAACACATATAATTGTGTCTATTTAGGAAAGGAACAATGAAAAGGTATGTTATAATCAACTCAACTTTTGTATATAGCCAGAAATATAAGCGCCAGCCTTCAAATTGTTGGGGATTTTTCTGTCAAAATCCCAAAAACAAAATCACAGAACACAGAGACAATGCTCTGTTTCAAAGACAAGATCTTTAACACAACGGAAACTTTAAAAAAATATTTGCAGCAGACAGAGATTTCACACACACCACAAATTTCTATTCATTAATAAAAAAAACTGTTGTTACAAAACATTGGTCTTCCTCTCTCTTAGAGGGATTCACAAGGAACTTCCAGTTCCATACAAAAACTACTCTGTCTCTCCTGAGAAATACTCTGTCTCAGCTTTGTAAATCAACACACTGCTGTGTAGAATTACATACAAATTTCTCTCACGCTGCTGCGTTCTATTTTTTACTTCTTCGCACTGCTGTGCATTACAATACAATTACATGGGCGCTGTTGCATCTCCCCTCTTCTCACATTAACATAACAAAAAAAAACATTACAAATATATATCAACAATAAGAAGTTACTTCACGTTTTCACTTCCCATGCTTCCGTAAAAGAAATAACAAAAATTAAATTCTTTTACCAACTATTACCTGATCCCATACTCCCACTGAAATAAAATTAAAAACTTCACCAAAACTTACCAACCCACAGTAAATAGCATTTACTGTTTTACTGACATTTACTGGCGGTAAGTAAAAACTTTTACTTCACATAAAATTTCATTTAATGCTGGCCTATACTTCACCCATTGACTTCATTTAAATCGCATCGCAGAATCCCATTTGGTCGGAACACAAAATTGGGGCACACACATATGATGCGATCTGCGATATGCGATTGGATCGCATCGCACCATCGCGATCGCCAGAGAACACAACACATATCGGAGGGTGACAAGTTGAGTTGCGATTTGCGATATGCGATAGATGGCATCGTAAATAAAATGAACCTGCAGTTGAAATTATTATTTCAACACTCCCCTTTAATTTCAACTGTTGGGTATTCAATCATACCCAGACGCTTCCTTAAAAATTCAAAGCTCTTCTGATTCAATGGCTTTGTCAGAATGTCTGCCACCTGTTCTTGAGTGCTGCAATGTTGTAAAACAATTTCTCCATTGTTCACTAATTCCTTGATGTAGTGAAACCTTGTATCAATGTGTTTCGTTCGTTTGTGAAACACAAAATTATTGGACAACGCAATAGCTGAGCTATTGTCACAAAAAATAATTGTTGCTTTTGCCTGCTCTTGGCCTAAGCTCCTCAACATTCTTCTCATCCAAACTGCTTGACATGCTGCTGCTGTAGCTGCCACGTACTCTGCTTCTGCTGTAGACAATGCCACGATTAGCTGTTTCTTAGAAGCCCATGAAACTGCTCCTGAACCCATGTGAAAGACATAACCGGATGTGCTTTTCCGATCATCCACACTTCCAGCCCAATCACTATCGGTGTAGCCAACTAAGTCTGAGCTTTCTGAAAGAGTATATAAAATGCCAAATCTTTTTGTACCTTTGACATACCTCAGAATTCTTTTTGCTGCTTGCCAATGTGCCTCTTTTGGCCTCTCCATGAATCTGGAAATCAAACTAACAGCATACATTATGTCAGGCCTAGTTGCAGTCAAATACATAAGGCTGCCAACTATGCTCTTGTACAATCTAGGATCAAAATCCTTGTTGTTGTCCTCTTTGCTGAGTTTTAATCCCATTACCGTGGGAGTGATTGCTGCTTTGCACTCTTGCATGTGGAATCTTTCCAACACTTCATTTACATATCTTGCTTGAGAGATAAAAATTCCATTTTCATTTTGATCTACTTCTATTCCCAAGAAGTATCTTAGCAAACCCATGTCAGTCATCTCAAATTCTTCCTTCATGACTGATTTGAAGTTTTCAATGAGGTAGTCATCATTACCTGTAAAAATTACATCATCAACATACAACACTACAATTAAAATCTTACCATCCTTTTCTTTGATGTAGACTGTGGGTTCTCCCTCACATTTGTCAAATTCATTTTCCAGTAGATAGGAGTCTATTCTACTGTACCATGCTCTTGGCGCTTGCTTCAGCCCATAAAGAGCTTTCTTCAATTTGCACACTTTGTGCACTTGGCCTTTCTTCTCATAGCCTAGAGGTTGTTCAATGTAAACCTCTTCCTTTAACACTCCATTTAGGAATGCCAACTTCACATCCATTTGGTAGACTTTCCATTTGTTTTGTGCTGCTATGGACAGCACTGCTCTCACGGTTTCCATTCTTGCAACCGGTGAGAAAGTCTCCTCATAATCTCTTCCATACTGCTGCTTGTATCCCTTGACAACAAGCCTTGCCTTGTGTCTTTCAATTTTGCCTTCAGCATTGCACTTGGTCTTATAGACCCATTTAACTCCAATGACTTCTTTACGTTTTGGTAGCTCAACCAAATCCCATGTCTTGTTTCTTTCTATGGCATTCATCTCTTCATCCATAGCTTCTATCTATTTCTTATCTTTAATAGCATCTTCGAAATGAATAGGATCATCAACATGAAAATACAAGGCAAATAAGGAATTCATTCTTTCATTATAAATGTCACTCAAGTTTCTGAACTTCTTACCTCTTTCACTTGGTGTGCAAGTGCTTGAAGATGCACTTGAATTTCCTCCTTGTGGTGTGCTTGGAGAACCACTTTCATTTCTCCTCAAAGGTGTTCCTTGCTGTCCTTGTGTTGGCGCTGCTGTTTAGGGATGCATTTCTACCATTTCCTCATCATCTTCATCATGAGACAAACAATTTTTCACATTCACTGTTTTCTCTATGCTTCCATCCCAAGCTTCCTCCTCAATGAACTGAACGTCTCTGCTCACAAAGAATTTCTTGGTGGATGGGATATACAACCTGTAAGCTTTGGATTCTTCACTGTATCCGATGAAGATACATTTCTCCCCTTTGCTGTCCAACTTCCTCCTTAGCTGATCTGGAATGTGTGCATAAGCCACACATCCAAAAACTTTCATGTGGGTGATTCCTTGCTTTCTCCCACTCCATGCTTCTTCCGGCACTTTGTTCATCACAGCTTTTGTAGGACACCTATTCAAGATATATACAACACAGTTTACGGCTTCAGCCCAATAATCATTTGGCAAATGCTTTGCCTTCAACATGCTCCTCGCCATATCCATAATGGTCCTGTTCTTCCTTTCAACAACTCCATTTTGCTGTGGGGTGTACCTTGCTGTAAACTGTTTATGTATTCCATTTTCTCTGCAAAAACATAAAAATTCTTTGGAGATATACTCACCTCCTCTGTCAGTTCTCAAAACTTTGATGCGCAGCCCACTTTGATTTTCAACAAGTGCTTTGAAAATTCGGAATTTTTCAAACACTTCCGATTTGTTCTTCAAGAAATAAACCCAAGTCTTTCTTGTAAAATCATCAATGAATGTTAGAAAATATTGGCTGCTTGCTAAAGATGGGGTTTGCATTGGTCCACATAAATCTGAGTGGATGATCTCTAAGGGTGCCTTTGCCCTTATGCTTTTCCCTGATGGAAAACTTTCTCTGTGTTGTTTTCCCAATATGCAGCCTTCACAAAGGCTATCCGGTTTCTCTATCAATGGTAATCCTCTTACCATTCCTTTTCTACTCAACAAGTTAAGACCTCCAAAGTTGAGATGTCCAAATCTCAAGTGCCACAACCAATTTTCATCTTTTGGCACACTTTGGAGAGCCTCTTGGGTAACTGCTACCATTGCAGCTTTATTTTTCAAATATGCCCTTATTCTGAGAGGGAACATTCTGTTCCTCGTCATCCTCACTTCAGCAATGCATCTTTTGCTGGGTGGGATATCCATGATGGTGCATACATCATTCTCAAAGAAAACATTGTAACCTTTTTGGACAAGCTGTCCAATACTCAAGAGGTTACATTTCATTCCAGGAACATAATAGACATCTGCTATGGTTTTCTTTTCACCTTGCTTTGTAAATATTTTAACTTCTCCTTTACCCATAACAGAAATTTTACTATCGGTCCCAAGTGTGACTTGTGACTTCACACTTTGATCTAAAGAAGAAAACAAAGCTATGTTTCCTGTCATATGGTTACTGCAACCGGAGTCTAGAAACCATATATCTTCACTATTTGTTTCAACCATGTTACAAGCTAACAACACATTATCTTGGCTGACATTTTCTCTAGTAATATTTGCATTAGATCTATTATTCACATCATGCTGCTTCTTCCTACATTCACTGGCATAATGCCCATATTTTTTACAATAATAACATTGGACATTGGATTTTTCATACCTTTGTCCTTGAGCATGATGTTTTCCTCCTTGTTGGCTGCTGCCTTGACCTTGGTTCTGATTTGGATTGCTGCCTCTTCCTTGAGCATTTGCTAGACTGTTCCTTCCACCTCTGTTCTGGCTTCTGCCTCTTCCTCTCTTGTTTCCTCTGCCTTGACCTCTTCCTCTTCCAAAGGACATCTGGGTCTTGAAGGCTTGCTCTAGAGATGAGTTTTCATTTCTACTCAACCTCTGCTCATGTGTTATCAGTGATGCATGAAGCTCATCAACTGAAAAGTTTGAGAGATCCTTTGTCTCTTCTATGGTGGTGACAATCACATGAAACCTTGAGGGTAGTCACCTCAATAGTTTCTCCACAATCCTCCTTTCTTCAAGTATCTCTCCATGAGATCTTATTTGTGTGACCAGGCCAATTACTTGAGTGAAGAATGAGTCAATATTGTCTGACTCCTTCATGCACAAATTCTCAAAATCTTTCCTCAGCAATTGTAGTTTTGTTGTCTTCACTCTCTCCATGCCTTGATAGGCTGTTTTAAGAGTTTTCCATGCATCTTTGGATGTCTTAGCTGCTGCTAACCTTGGAAATACACTTCCATGCACTGCTTGATACAAGAAGAAAAGGGCTTTTGAATCCTTCTTCTTGCAGCTCTTCAGCAGATCCTTCTCTCCTTGAGTTAATGCATTAAACTCATTTTCATCTGCTGGTTGTTCAAAACCTTCCTCAACTATTTCCCATAAGTCTTGGGAAGCAAACAAGGCTTTCATTGTTATTGCCCAGTAGTCATAGTTTTTACCATCAAATAATGGGAGCTGCATACCCATGCTATTGCTGGTGCTGGTGCAAGCCATTCTTGCACTACTTGACTATGCTTCAAAATGCTTCACTGTGTATTTAAAATAACAGACTGTCTTCAACAGCGACACACAAAAAAAACTTTGAGAAGCTGTTGCAGCAAAAGTCTTTCCTTCAGCTTCTTTGACACTTTCAAAGAGCCTGAACTAGCTCTGATACCACTGTTGGGGATTTTTCTGTCAAAATCCCAAAAACAAAATCACAGAACACAGAGACAATGCTCTGTTTCAAACACAGGATCTTTAACACAGCGGAAACTTTAAAAAAATATTTGCAGCAGACAGAGATTTCACACACACCACAAATTTCTATTCATTAATAAAAAAAACTGTTGTTACAAAACATTGGTCTTCCTCTCTCTCAGAGGGATTCACAAGGAACTTCCAGTTCCATACAAAAACTACTCTGTCTCTCCTGAGAAATACTCTGTCTCAGCTTTGTAAATCAACACACTGCTGTGTAGAATTACATACAAATTTCTCTCACGCTGCTGCGTTCTATTTTTTACTTCTTCGCACTGCTGTGCATTACAATACAATTACATGGGCGCTGTTGCGTCTCCCCTCTTCTCACATTAACATAACAAAAAAAAACATTACAAATATATATCAACAATAAGAAGTTACTTCATGTTTTCACTTCCCATGCTTCCGTAAAAGAAATAACAAAAATTAAATGCTTTTACCAACTATTACCTGATCCCATACTCCCACTGAAATAAAATTAAAAACTTCACCAAAACTTACCAACCCACAGTAAATAGCATTTACTGTTTTACTGACATTTACTGGCGGTAAGTAAAAACTTTTACTTCACGTAAAATTTCATTTAATGCTGGCCTATACTTCACCCATTGACTTCATTTAAATTGCATCGCAGAATCCCATTTGGTCGGAACACAAAATTGGGGCACACACATATGATGCGATCTGCGATATGCAATTGGATCGCGTCGCACCATCGCGATCGCCAGAGAACACAACACATATCGGAGGGTGACAAGGTGAGTTGCGATTTGCGATATGCGATAGATGGCATCGCAAATAAAATGAACCTGCAGTTGAAATTATTATTTCAACACAAATTGAACCAATAATGTGCGTTGTTCTTATCAAATATTCCAAAGGTATAGCATATTTTAAAATCGATTGCCTATGGCATCTATAACTTCTCATATGTTATTTGGTTTAAAGCGCATATGACCATTGTGGGCTCCAAAGCCAAAATGAACGTTGTACTGGAAGAAGTTTCACATACAACTATCTGAAGTTATTACAAAAGACCTAGAGTTCTTACAGGAAGAGAAACGTAGGAATGAGAAAAATCTATCCAACAGAGCAGAGAACAATAAAAATCAGCGCAAACTTTTGTATAAAGCCAGCAATATAAGTGCCGTTCTTCCAATCGAACCAGTAGTGTACATTATTATGATCAAATATGCCAGAGCTATTTTGTACTTGCAATTTTGCTTTTACTCCAAATACTTTAATTTGGCGCCGTGAAGATGGTGAAATTATAGCAGTGATCTTTGACGAGTTCTTTGGAGAAATTTTGGCCGCTGGAGTTGATGAAGAGGAAATAGAGTTAGATGGGGCGATTCTCAGAATCGCTCCGCCCAGAATTGCCCCATATTAAAAATAAACAAATGATATACAGTAATGAAATAATCCAGCAGGTCCATCTTAACCCGCCAGTAGGAATTAATATTTTTTTCTAGATAAATATGATTTTGTTCACAAATATTTGACTAGAAATGTTGATTGGAGGGATGGAAATTAAACATTTGTGAACAACGCAAGGACGAAAAATATAATAATAATAATCGGTTGATAAATTTTGTCATTGATTCATCCTCTGGATATCCATTTCTTCAACAACAATTACAATTGGTAGGATGAGAAGAGTGTGGAGATACGATTTGTTTTTGAGTTTCAGAGGCCCAGATGTAAGAAAAGGCTTTGTTGATCATCTTTACGATGCTTTGACCGGAGAAGGCGTCCATGTGTTCCTGGATATCCATGAATTAAAGAAAGGGGATGATATTAATGCAACCATAAAGAATGCCATTGAAAGCAGTCGAATCAGGGTTCCGATATTCTCTCCAGATTATGCAACTTCTCTGTGGTGCCTCAGGGAAGTGTCCCTTATTGCGCGGCAGGGGCAGGATCATGGGAGGACCATTCCCTTGTTTTATAAAATGTCTCCTTCCCATGTTCGCCACCCGGACCGACCCGACAGCCCCTTTGCCCAGGCATTCCAACACCATCGGAGCTGTGGAAGACACAGTGAAGAAGAAATTCGTGAGTGGAAGGTCGCTCTCTCCACCATCGCCAGTCTCTCTGGCTGGTCACTCGATGACACCAACGGGTGGGTGGGTTAAATTAATCCATATAAATCATAGACAGTATCAAAATTGCGGAAGTTTTATATGTTTTCTATTTTTGGCATTTATTATTTAAACATTTTACCCACAACATAGAATATATATGTGAAGATTTCTCACCTCAACCCAGGTACCTTTTCTTTGAATGTTTCATTGCCTTTGTTGGATACTTTGAAGGTTTCTTTGTCTTTGTTTTGACGCATTCGAATTCTGCGATGTACAGGTACGAAGCAGCCCTGGTGAATCGTGTGGTTCAGTGGTTGTCAACAATGTAAAGAAGGCGATCCTTAGCAACCCTTGAACGTAAGGACAGTTATCCCAGATGCGTAAAGTAATGGAGTTTCGATTAACCAAATGATGAAGGGAATCATCAGAATCATGGCTTGAGAAATCAGGACTCAAAGCATCATAGTCTATTCTACCTTAGTAGGCCAGGAATATCTAATTTTTGTATTTGATAAAAGATGGAGTTTTGATTTAAAACATTGTTGTGTTTTTATTTTTATTAATTAATATATTATTAAGAATTAATGTGTTTTTCTTTAGAATTATGGCTTGAGAAATCAAGACTCAAAGGCGTCATAGTTTATTTAGGCAAGGAATATTTATTTTTTGTATTGATAAAAGATGGAGTTTGATTTAAAACATTATTGTGTTTTTATTTTTATTAATTAATACATTATTAAGAATCAATGTGTTTTTCTGTAGAATCATGGCTTGAGAAATCAAGACTCAAAGGCATCACACTCTATTCTACCTTAGTAGGCAAGGAATATCTAATTTTTGTATTGATAAAAGATGAAGTTTTGATTTAAAACATTGTTGTGTTTTTATTTTTATTAATTAAATACATTATTAAGAATTAATGTGTTTTTTTAAGAATCATGGCTTGAGAAATCAGGACTTAAAGGCATCACAGTCTATTCTACCTTAGTAGGCAAGGAATATCTAATTTTTGTATTGATAAAAGATGGAGTTTTGATTTATAACATTATTGTGTTTTTATTTTTATTAATTAATACATTATTAGGAATTAATGTGTTTTTCTTTAGAATCATGGCTTGAGAAATCAGGACTCAAAGGCATCACAGTCTATTCTACCTTAGTAGGCAAGTAATATCTAATTTTTTTATTGATAAAAGATGGAGCTGTGACTTAAAACATTATTGCATTTTTATTTTTATTAATTAGTACATTTTTAGGAATTAATATGTTTTTCTTTAAATAGTGTGCTTATAGCATGGAAAAACTTCTCAAATGTAGCTATGGATGTTATAATAGTTTAAAGCGCATATGATTACTGTGGACTCTCAGACCAAAAAAGAAGGTCCCACTGGAAGAAGTTTCCATAAAACTATGTTTCACTGTACATTATTATAATGACTGCCAGCTCTTACAGCACCAGTAACATAGTGATGAGAACATATTTCACACAGCAGAGAACAATGAAAAGGTATGTTATAATCAACCCAACTTTTGTATATAGCCAGAAATATAAGAGCCAGCCTTCAAATTGAACCAATATTGTGCGTTGTTCTTATCAAATATGCCAAAGGTATAGCATATTTTAAAATCGATTGCCTATGGCATCTATAACTTCCCATATGTTATTTGGTTTAAAGCGCATATGACCATTGTGGGCTCCAAAGCCAAAATGAACGTTGTACTGGAAGAAGTTTCACATACAACTGTTCGAAGTTATTACAAAAGACCGAGAGTTCTTACAGGAAGAGAAACGTAGGAATGAGAAAAATCTATGTCACAGAGCAGAGAATAATAAAAATCAGCTCAAACTTCTGTATAAAGCCAGCAATATAAGTGTCGGTCTTCAAATCGAACCAGTAGTGTACATTATTATGATCAAATAGGCCAGAGCTATTTCGTACTTGCAATTTCGCTTTTACTCCAAATACTTTAATTTGGCACCGTGAAGATGGTGAAATTATAGCAGTGATCTTTGACGAGTTCTTTGGAGAAATTTTGGCCGCTAGAGTTGATGAAGAGGAAATAGAGTTAGATGGGGTGATTCTGAGAATCGCCCCATCTAACTCTATTTCCTCTTCATCAACTCTAGCGGCCAAAATTTCTCCAAAGAACTCATCAAAGATTACTGCTCAATGATTTTGATTTTGACTTGGGGTTTAATTCTATTTTTACGCTGAACGTTGTTTCTGTTTTTACAGTGTATGCTACTTCATGTACATAATATGGAGTTGGATTCTGATACATGCAATGGTGAGCAATACAAAAAATTTGGTTGGTTTTTGGAAAATATACGAGTAACCATTTTTTTCATGCTTAAAAGTGGCGCAATGTCAACGTTATCCTCGTGGCAGAAGTCCCAATTGTAATCTCAATTTCCTCATGTAGCTTCTAAAGGTTGCAATACAGTAGCAATATTTTTTTCATGTAGTTTATGCAAATTGGATAGAGGTCGCAAAACATTTGGCCATCAAGTGAAATTATAGTAATGGCTTTTGGAATAAATTGATAAATATCTTGCGCAATCTTTGAGGATTGGTAAGCTAAGGATTTCGAAATTTGATTAAAATTTGCATATATATGGTGAAGATCTGATTAATTTTATATAAGATATCCTTAATATGAATTTTTTAGTTGCTACTTTCAAGTTGTTTTGATACTAGTTGACCGTCTCTATAAACTATAGATGTTATGTGATATCTTCCTAAAGTTGAATTATTCATTTCACATCTAGGTTTTAGTTAAAATTTTTGGTAGTCTATCAAGTAAAGGCGTGAGTTAAATTCACTCTGGAATCTAAAATGGGCATTGTACAAAGGTCCTTTGTAGCATATTTGGTTTCTTCAATAGTCCAACTCGCATGTGATTACATTGACTGCAACCATCTATTTGGTTTATTCAAGAGTTCAACTTGCATGTGATTACATTACCTTTAACGTCGGTTTCTTCAATAGTTCAACGTGCATGTGATTACATTGACTGCAACCCTATATTTGAATTGGTTTATTCAAGAGTTCAACTTGCATGCGATTACATTACCTTTAACTCATACATTTTGTAGAAACAAGAGAAATACCTAATGTTCATACCAAAATTCACATTATAAAATGGGTTTTTTTTTAAGGGACTTCTTATGATTATTAATATTGAAGTTCACTTTCCAAGGATCGTGATAACCTAACTTGGGTCTATAAACGTATTGTTTAAAGACAAGGAATCCAATATAAGTTGTTTTGAACTTTAAGGGAATATAAAAATGTGAATGTGATCACATTCACTGCAACCCTCTATTTGAATTGGTTCATTCAAGAGTTCAACTTGCATGCGATTACATTACCTTTAACGCATCCATTTTGTAGAAACAAGAGAAATACCTAATGTTCATACCAAAATTCACATTATAAAATGGGTTTTTTTTAAGGGACTTCTTATGATTATTAATATTGAAGTTCACTTTCCAAGGATCGTGATAACTTAACTTGGGTCTATAAACGTATTGTTTAAAGACAAGGAATCCAATATAAGTTGTTTTTGAACGTTAAGGGAATATAAAATGTGAATTTTTATTCAACTTCGCTTCGTCACATGCCCCTTAAAGATCATGCATTTAGTAGAAGAAAGAAAAACTCCCTATGTACTATTGTTGATCTTCATACCTTATAACATATTAAATAATTTTTATTAAAAAAAAATGCATAATCACTTTTTGTTTTGAAGGTGTTTTTGGCACAATTTTTGCACATAAAAATTCGGTGTTACTGACATTTTTTAAAAATGTTGAAAATTGAACCTAAAAACAAAGGTCATCATTCCAGTATCAACACTTTTCATTTTTAGGGTGCTTTTTGCACAATTTTTGCACAAAAAATTCGTTTTCGCTGCCATTTTTAAAACATGTTCAAAATTGACCCTAAAAAAAAAACCATCATTCCAGTATACACACTTTTCATTTTTAGCACTGTTTTTCATGTTTTTTTGGGGTTTTTTGGCCAGAGTTCCCGTTTTGAGTTTATAGTTCCCATTTCAAAGTTTACATTGTTCACTGAGCTGCAATTCATCGTTGCTGGCTATGTGCATCAACTTCTCTATGTACTTGTCAACATCCAGGATGACCTGGTTCTTCGTCATGTCTTCGGTGAGGGTTCTGATGGAAGGGATATTGTGTGTTCGCACTATGACATCTAAACTCCTAAAAAGCTGTGCATAGGAAGCCTCAATGCTAGTGATGAGCAGAGGGAGTTGCTCATAATTATGGATTGACATTCGAATACATGCTTTGTCTAGCTCAACCATGGGTTCATATTCTTGTGCAAGTAAATAAGGGCTCCCTTTTACCTCATTGCCCATTCTAGCAGGTGCGCAATAGCAGTGTGAATGTCTTTTAGAGTTTGGACTGTTTGTGCACACTGCTTTTGAAAACCATATAAATGAAAAACTCTTTGTGCACAGTGACAAATATTCTATACACTGCTCGAATGGTGGCCTCCAAAGTTTATATCTTTTCCACTATTGCTTTCTTCATCTCTCTCATGGCAAATCCCGTGGACTTCTCTACTCTCTGCATGGCCTCTTGCAAGTATTTTGACATTCAATCATTCTTTGCTATCAGGATCTTGATTGTACTACTCATGGCTTCTACGTAAGCCTTATAAGCCTTGGCCATGGAAACTGGATGTCTTCTAACATCTAGCACAAATTAACCTTTCTTTTGTGTGCATAAGTGATGTATGATCATCTAGGAGCTTCTTTCTTCATGCCTGTACAATCCTATGTTGTTTCTCTTCAAATGCCAGATTGTACACATCCATCTCTGGATCATCATCAAGGAGAAAAATGTCTCCTTCCTCGCTTGGGACAGGTTGTGGTTCTGGCGGTGGTGGAGACTGTGGTAGGACCTCAGATTCCCTTAGCATGAGAGTGATGTCTTGGTCCTCTAGCTCACGTTTCACTTCCACGTATGTTACCTCAACCAACTACTCAACCTATTGAGCAAGTTCTTGAACCTGGACCTGCTCACTCTGTTCATCATCTGTTGGCTGATCTACTGCTTCAACCTGTATCTACGTAGTTTGCTCTTTTAGTGCATCTTGTCCTTCTTCTTGTTCCTATTTCTTCCTTTATTCATTCTATCTCCTCCTCAGCTCTTGTTGTTCTTTCAACTTCTTCTTGTCTCCTGAAATATCCTTTCCGTCTCTTCCAATATTTGCTTCTCCCTATTTCTCTACGCTACTCTCCTGTCTCGTTATCGCCTCTTTTCTTCTATCTCCAAAGCTACTCTCTCAACAACATGATCTTGTTTGAACTTGTAACTTTTCTCAACCTCTGCGTTCTCGACAATCTTCCTCTTGCCATTGTCTTGAGCCGGTTTGCTTCTGACTGCTACTATTGTTGTTGTTTGCTATGGTGTTGCTTCCTGCAATGCTGATTTCCATTCTATAGCCATGTTGACTGGTTTATTGAGCCTAGAGGAGTTATAGAAATACATACAAGGATCTTCCTCTAGCCAGTGACATGCCCCATGGACCCATGGGAAGTACACCTTTACACATTGGTTCTCGCATATGAAGTGCGGATCATATGGATTGAAACTTTTGGTGCCAAACATGAACTTCTTGAAGTTCTCGGTCTTGACATCTGCATCTTTCAAGGTACGAATCTCATACAACCTAATCCGCAAAGGAAGAGTAGGCCATGGTTCCTTCTTCCTCCTATGCAGTGCTGCTAAAAACCCTGTGGAGATGTGGTATGAAACCTCTTGCATGACCAACTTGTCCGTGGGAAACGTCAGTACCTCATGCGGAGGCTTCTATGTGCCAAACATCTTGATGAAGGTGCCACTGGGTGAGGCATAACAATCTACAATGTTCAGCAATGCTTACATCACTTCCTTGGACATGCAAGGTGGGTCTTGTTCAAATATCATCGTGTACAGTGGAGTGATGAAGTGGTCAGACAACCTTGTCATGACTCCTCAGTAGCTGCACTCAGAGAAAAACTTGCAATAAACATTCACAACTTCTTCTGATGATGTCCATGTCCAACCCATGTCAAGGAACTACTATTGGGCATAGATTGCGTCAAGCAGGTACACAGAGATATAGAATCTTGCTTATCCATCCTTAGGTGGATTCTAGTCATTTGACACATGCACTTTTAGCTAAAGAGCCAACATGTACGACCAGTTGAAAGGCCTTCCTTTATTTTCCATTTGATCCAACATAACAATCCAACTCTGCGGGAAGGTCTTAGGGCTCTCTTTGTCATACAAATGACATGCAAAGATGACCAAGAGTTGGTAAGCCTTCCTGAGTGACTTCATATTATAGACCTGGTTGGGTGTTGTCTTTAACTTCAAAGACTCTTTTCACCAACTCTTGATATATCTTGAGTTCACATTGTTGTTGGGAGTGAATAACAGTGCATCCATGTAGTTCGTCGGCTACGGAAAGTGATACATTTGATGGTAGTTTTCCATCCTGAAGGTGGCAAGCTATGTTCCATTGATGATGCTCAACATCATCATCTCTAGATCAGTTTGTGAGACAACCTAGTGAATGATATCTATGCGTGGGAAGGAGGGGTACCTGTATGTAACCAACCCTATACAAGCCTAACTTATGAATGTTGACATAGACTTGACATCTTCCCCATCTTCCTTGAAAGTGCCTGCAAATATGTCATTTATCTCTTTCCATGTGATGTTCATGTCCTTCTCTATGAAAAACTGCATGTCTTCATAGATAGGCAAGTTTATTGCCATATGTTCAACCACGTCTCCAGTACTTCTCTCTACAGTGTCCTTTGACCCAGCTCTCTTAGAAACCATGATGCTTGTATTTCTGAGATACATCTCAACAATTGATGTACCTAGAGATAGAGAAGACACTCACGGCAAGAAAATGTCAGTTTAAAGCACAATGCACTTCACGGATTGATCATGCAACAAATCGAGTGACTGCTGGGCAAGATTGCATAGTAGTGACTCTTAGGGCTAGGAGACTATTAGCTAGAACTGCACATTGTGTAGTCTTAGCTTCCAGTGAGACTTGCTGCTAATTGGAACTGTGCATAGTGTAGTTCAGCTGGGTTGACTGTGGACTGGAGCTGCACATTGCGCATTTTAGTCTGGCTCTACTGTTGGCTAGGACTACGTGTTACGCAATCCCAGTGGGAAAGACTAGGCACTGAATCCAAGAACAACATAGAGCACAAATGTAGTTCAGTGACAAGAAGTCTCTACACAATTCCTAGGGCCAAGCCAGAGCCTTGAGTTTAGCAATGTGCAGAGCATGCCGATGAAAGCAAGATCTGAGTCAAGGCAACCCAGATCTGCCCAAGGGCAACTTGAAAATGAGTAGGTTTGAGAGAGAAAGAAAGTGATGGTGCATAGAGGAGTGAATGATCATGGATGTAATCAAAACCAATTCAAAAATTAGTCAAATGGACGAACAATGAAGCTGGTATCGAGGGTCATCGCAATGGTGACCGTTAGTGCAAAGATAGTGTTATGCATGTGATGGTTAAGAAAGATAATGAAAAACTTGAAACAACACTTCTACAAGTTAAAAAAAAACTAAAATACCAGTATTCATTCAATAAAACATGAAAAACATCACTCAAGCCAAGGAAATAAAAGCTACATAAAAAGTAGCAAAAGACTTGAAAAGCCAAACTCACCCGGAAAAGCCGCGCCGACTCTGTCGAAGGTTCCTAGATGCCTTAGGAATGTCAGAGCTCCAAGATCGAATGTTTAGAATGATATCTGGGGTGTCATTTAAATAGATTTGGTAGATTTAAGGTTTAGGACGCGCACACCAAAAATATAGGAAAATGTGACACTTTGCGGGAAGTTTCTAAATCAATTTGCATGTAACTCCCAGTGCTAAAAATAGATCCCTATTTTTTAGGGATTCTTTTTTCTTTCTTACTTTTTTTTTCCAGAAATGGTTGCCATGCATGCATGGGAATATGTGTGCAGTTCTGGAGGGAACCGAACAACCTACCAACACATGCATCGACCAACAACATGAGGAATGCTTCTACGCAATTCCTGGACTGAGTGGCTCGGGCTTCCTCTCATGCTCTGCACAATTTCACAACTAAATACAAGCTTCCAGCTGCGTCTGCACAATCCCTGAGCCGAAGCCTAGTGTTTGGATGCTCTTTGCAATTTCTCTTAGCAAGTTTGTCTGTCAGACTACTCTGCACATTTTTAGAGAGAAGGGCTAACTACCGAGGTGCTTTGCACAATTCTTGAGAGCAAGGCATGTTTCCCTCTAGGATTTCACAATTTTCCAAGACAAAGCAAGAAACGGATGTGAACCAAGTCACAGGGTCAGCAAAACAAGTTAGCGAACACAAGCTGCAAAGTGAAATATAAACTTGAATAAAAACACAAGTACTTGAGCAGTGCAAGACATGTTGCTAAGATTTTGAGAAGGGAGGCTCCAAAACAAAGTGAGGAAAAATTTTTGGAGGGTGGTTGTAGCCGCTAAAACATTGGTGACACACTAGTAGAACTCTAGCTCTCTTTATGGACCTTGTTTCATGAAAAGCAAGTCTAACTCATCTGGAAGTATTCTTCGATTCTTTGATCATCATGGCTTCCTCACTAGCTCGAGTAAAGATATAGTCCCTGCCATTCTCTTGATCGGTTAGCACACATACCAAGCCATGTCAACATAGTTGTTTCAATTGGGGAAGAGGGGTATATTGATGCACAAGTAATATGAATGTTAGAGTTTTAGTTTCATCTCTGGTGTTGCTCCACTGCCAGCAGGCCTAGATAGTACCTCGACGGAGTCACACAGGAACACAAGCATCGCTCCGCTGCTAGCGAGCCTAGTCAGTACCGTGGTGGATTTAATTGCATCATCTCTCTCATAAGGAAGCCTTTCTCTTCTTTCGCCTTTATTTTGTTTTTTTCATTTTTCATTTTTTCATTTTCAGAGAGCTGTGCATAAGCACTTATTTATTTTCATGAGGCAGAAGAGGGATCCTGAATTATTGAGAGAAGAAGAGATGATCCCTTAAGATAAGTATGCTATATATACCTTTGACATACTTGTTAATGTTTTCCCCCTCACCTTACTCTACTTAAGTGAGCATAAAAGGATTAACCAAATATCGAAAACCAATTAGAGTAGGCGGTATATAGGAAAATCAGGAGCTACATAAGTTGTTTGTTAACAGCTTTGAAATATACCTTTGTTGGTTGCTAATAATAAGTTGGGATAGATTTGTATTTGAAGCAACTATTCATGGCTCCTGTGTCAATTTGGGCATCCAACTGATAGTTTTTGTATCCTAGTATCTTGATGGAAACTAGAATGACCGTCCGATCTCCAATGCCACTGATTTCTTTTGTTGGTTCTTCTATTGTGCTCAGTCCAATTGGTGTGTGTATCTTGTAAAATATAGAGGATACAAATTTAGAATTGAGTTCATCTAATTGTTGGACCTTTAGTTGAATCTGTTCTGCTATGTTGACCAATTGTTGTCTATTTTTTTGTAAACTTTCTTCAAGTTTTCTAATGTCTTCAAGGACAACACTGTGGCTGGAGTCTCTGTTGGGTTTTGGTACAAATTCTGTCCTAAACCATTCTGTAGGATCAAATTCTTCATCAGGTTGGGACTCCATAGTCATTGCATCAATTTTCTCTTGGATTCATCTCCTTGGGATAACTAGGCTCGGATTGAGTGAATCCATATGTCTCTGGAGACTAGATATTTGTTGTTGAGCCTTATTAAAAGAAAACATAAGGCAAACAAAGGGATATGTACAATCGCCTTCACTTGCAGCATCATCTATTACTAAAATATTTTGGAATTCATTTTCAATGCCACTATCAGAATCAGTATTCACAGAAAATTATTCAAATTCAGAATTTGATTCAGAGACTAAATCCCATTCTGCTGGATTATGTGAGGAGTTGAATAGTTCCATAACCTTTTTCTGGATCCCTCTTTTATTCTTTTCTGAATATTTATTTTCCAAGTGATATTTTCTCCCGTAGATTAAACATTTTGATTCTCTAGATGGTTTTGATCTCCTTCTGAATACATATGTATTCTCGGGGAATTTGCTTCCTTGATGCTCTTTTCGTCCAGAACGGTTAGGGAATTTACATCGTGGGTTAGAGCACTTACACTTTTGCCTTTGGGATATATGATAACTCTTATTGGAGGGGTTTTTAAAGCATCCAAAGTGGTAAGTTTATGAGAAAGAGTTGCAAATATTAGGACTGAAACTTAGCTGTTTCTTGACATTCTTTCAGGTCTTATAATTTACACACTCATTCCTAAGAATTTGAAGAATATGTTTTCTGTAAAGAAGCTAAGGTTAGAGTATCTATTGAGATACTTTGAGAAGATAGTGCTTGATGAACAAGCTCTAAAATTTTGTCAAGCATTGATGTTATATAATGATGCAAATATGCAATATTTTGGTGGTCTGGGATTTTATAGTACAACTTTTGCGTGGTGCAATAGTATTTATCTAACAAATCTAGGATGCACAACCTTTGACTCATGAACATTTGTTCATAATGGTCAGAATCTATTGATAGAGTACCAAGAAACTCATGGGATAATGCCATTAACATTGCTTCAAGTGGATCTTCATTTTCTAAGATTTCCAGCTGTTTAGATCTTTTTAATGTTTCCCACCAAAGTCTTGCATTACCTATTAGTTCCCATGTCACTTGTATGACTACATCTTTCCATGTAGCCTTGAGGTCATATTTTCTTTGACTGGCCCATGCATTAATCCATTACAGTAAGATTATCTATGTTTAGACAATCAAAATTAATGAAAAAAGTTGATCCTTCGCTGTTAAAAGCAAGAGTAGTTTCTTCTTGGGCTTCTGCTAAAGATCTGTGACGAGCCGACTTAGAAAATGGATTGGGTTGGCACTGATATCCAATATCAGACCCTGTATTTCTTGCAGCTTTATGTGAGAAATTAAATGAGGACAATACCAATGGATAGTTATGCCTTTTGGCCTGAAGAATGCGCCTTCTGAATTTCAGAAACGCATGGAAGATCTTTTCCATGATTTTGATTTTGTTATTGTATATATTGATGATTTGTTAGGTTTTAATAGAGACATACAACAACATAAAAAGCATCTAGAATCATTTTATCAGGTTCTTTTCAAGCACGACTTAGTTCTATCTCCCACCCAGGATAAGTTTATTATTGCTCAAACCAAGATGGAATATCTTGGATTATATATTTCCCAAAGGAAGATACAATTGCAACCTCATGTTTTGCAATCTCTGTTAATATTTCCAAACTAGCTTCCAGATATCAAATATGTCCAAAGATTCTTAGCATTTTTGAACTATATCCGACAATTCTATCCAAAACAAGCTAAGGATACCAAAATTCTTCAACAAAGATTGAAAAACGATTCAGTATGGCTACCACCAATGACTGAAGTAGTCCAACACATCAAAGATAAAATCAAGAATTTTCCATCTTTATCCCTTCCAAAACAGGATTTACCTTTCATTCTAGAAATTGATGCTTCTGACTCTTTTTGGGCTGCTATTCTTCTACAAAAGCATCATAGGGGAGATGAGAATTGTGCTTATGCTTTAGGAACATTTTCAGAAACTAAGTTAAAATATCCATCCTCCCATAAATAAATACTAGATGTTAAGAATGGGATTAAAAGATTACGCCTTTTCCTAAAAAGTGTGCATTTTACTGTCAAGACAACTCTTAAACATATGAAAGGTATGCTACAAAATAAAAAATTGTTAGAACAAGGGAATTCTTGAGTCCTACGATGGGCACTCTGGCTCGAAGGATTTGATTTTGATATTATCTACAAAGTAGGGAAGAAAACTATCTTGGTGATATGATGACTAGAGAAGCAAGGGGATCTAAAGGTTATATCCATAAAAAAGGTTTGAGATAGGAGAGAGTTCTTCTAAAACCCAATCTCAAATCAATTTATGTCCATCATGCCATTATCAATTCTGCTAGGATTGTTTTTCTCAAAAGCTTTTATCACTGCCATCAGAGATCCAGAAAATAATTTTAGAAAAATGGTTCAATTCTGAGAATGGGAGACATAGTGATAACATCAACTGGCGCCACATTAATAATAATCACATCTATTTTGGTCAAGCCAGGGAAAACCACCCAAAAATTGTTTATATTTTTTATCCAAGTATAACTTGGATGGATTATTATGGAATTCTACAATATGCTAGAGCTTGGGGAAGAATTTTTATTGTAATGTATTGTGAAGATGTTGTTTCCCTTTTCAGACATTAGAGCCAATGGATGGACCTGCTGATGTATTCATTTGTTCCAAGGAAAGATGATCTCAGTAAAGTAAGCCCACAATGGACTTTATCAAAGGTAGTCTGAGATATGACATCTTTGGATATGATCTTATTTATCAAGGTACCACGATATTGATGACCCCTGATAGCTCTCCGACACACCATCACTTCAACATCAACATCGATTATTTTGGAGAAACTGGTATTCTACCAGCCAATTGTGATCCTTTATGGAATCTTCATCCTTTTCAGCTTGGTTTAGACTTGAGTCACCTTGGCTCGCTCAAATCATACCTAGAATAAATCTTGATCCTCGTCATGAAGTACCCATTGATTCTGATTATGAATATAATTCTGACAGAAGTCTGAAAGGAAAGGATTGGTAGACTCCCATTTCATCTTTCTCGGCTTTCGAGGGGTTCACCCATGAAGAATCTCCTCTATGTAGTATGGTGCACAATTTACTTGCTTTCGTGGGTTCCTCCTCAGGAATCTCCACTGTGTTTACTTTTTTGTAATCTTCTTTACTTGCTTTCGTGGGTTCCTCCTCAAGAATCTCCATTGTGTAAAATTTTCCATAGTCCACTTTAAGTCTTATCTATAGAAGGACCTTGTGAAAGTCATATCTTTAAGGGAAATCCTGAAAGATTTGTTTTAGATATGATTCAAAATGGTCATGTCTTTAAGGAGAGTCCTCGATGACTTTCTTTAGGTTGATTTGAAATGAAGAATCTAGGGAAACGAGACTTACCTCAATATTACTATATAAAGCAAGGAAAGGCTCAGTATTATTCACTTGTAAATTGATCGGAGTATTTCCATAATAGAAAGAGATTTCAGTGTTTTCAATTATGGTCTTGTGAGTCTTTTCTTCTGTGGTTCCTCTGGTATCTATCTTTTGGTGTATTATTTTTTATTTTTTTTCTAAGTTTGAGTTCTTTTTTTGTTTCTTTTAGGCTTTTTTATATTTTTTGAGTTTTTAAAATGTTTTTAATTTATTTTAGTAGTTTTTTTTTCTTTTGATTTTTAATTTTATTTTATTTTACTTTGTATATAAATTATTTAAGTTTAATATTTTTTTGTTTTGTTTTTGTGAATTTTTGTGAATTTTTTTAATTTTTTAATTTTTAATTTTTAGTTTTATTTTTTTTAAATCTAGTTTAGTTTTGATTATTTTTTTTTTAGCTTTTTCTTAATGGTTCTTAAATTTTTTGTATTTTTATTTACTTAATTTTATAGATTTTTAATTTTTTTACTTCCAATTTTTTTATAGTTTGATAATTTTTTATTTTTTATGTTTTTTTTTTTTAAATATGTTTTTGTTATTATATATATATATATATATATATATATATATATATATATATATATATATAACTTTTATAGGTTAATGTTGTTTTTCTTTTATAACATTTTTATTATTGATTTTTTTTTTGTATGTTTGATTTTATTTTTGTCTTTTTTAAATATTTGATTTTATTTTTATTTTTTTTTTTATGTTTTTTTTAATATACATTTTTATTTGCATCTTGATTTTCTTTTTTTTTTTTTTACTTTTTTGTTTTTTTTTCATTGTTTAAATTTTTGTCTATATTTTCAAATTTATGGTTTCATTATTTTTTTGAAATTTTAATTTTTTTCAGAGTCATGATAAAATCTTTTATGCCATTATTTCAAAATGTTGAAAATTTACCCTGAGAAAAAACGTAGACCTTATTTCATCAAGACATGTTGTAAATTTACCCTAGAAAAAAAAAGTGTTATTCTAGCATCAAGACGATTTTAATTTTGTTATTGTATATATTGATGATTTGTTAGTTTTTAGCAGAGACATACAACATCATAAAAAGCATATGGAATCATTTTATCAGGTTGTTTTCAAGCACAACTTAGTTCTATCTCCCACTGAGGATATGTTTATCTCAAACCAAGATTGAATATCTTGGATTATATATTTCCCAAGGGAAGATACAACTGCAACCTTATGTTCTGCAATCTCTGTTAAGATTTCTAGACCAATTTCCACATATCAAATTTGTCCAAACATTCTTAGGATGTTTGAACTATATCCAGAAATTCTATCCAAAACAAGCTAAGGATACCAAAATTATTCAGCAAATATTGAAAAGGGATTCAGAATGGCTACCACAGATGACTGAAGCAATCCAGTGCATCAAAGATAAAATCAAGAATTTTCCATCTTTATCCCTTCCAGAACAGGATTTACCTTTCATTCTAGAAACTGATGCTTTTGACTCTTATTGGGCTATTATTCTTCTACAAAAGCATCATAAGAGAGATGAGATTTGTGCTTATGCTTCAGGAACATTTTCGGCGACTGAGTTAAAATATCCATCCTCCCATAAAGAAATACTAGCTTTTAAGAATGGGATTAAAAGATTCTGCCGTTTCCTAAAAAGTGTGCATTTTACTGTCAAGACAGATCTCAAACATATGAAAGGTATGCTGCAAAACAAAAAAAGTTGTTAGAATAAGGGAATTCCCGAGTCCTACGTTGGGCACTCTCACTCGAAGGATTTGATTTTGATATTATATACAAAGCAAGGAAATAAAACTATCTTTTTGATACGATGACCAGAGAAGCAACAAGAGATCTAAAGGTTATATCGATAAAAAAATTTGAGATATGAGAGAGTTATTCTAAAACCCAATCTCAAATCAATTTATGTCCGTCATGCCATTATCAGCTCTGCTGGGATTATGTTTCTCAAAAGATTTTATCACTGCCATCAGAGATCCAGAAAATGATTTTAGAAAAATGGTTCAATTCTAAGAATGGGAGACACAATTATAACATCAAATCGAGTCTCATTAATAATAATCACATCTATTTTGGTCAAACCAGGGAAAACCACCCAAAAACTCTTTATATCTTTCATCCAAGTATAACTTGGATGGATTATTATGGAATTATACAATATGCTAGAGCTTGGGGAAGAATTTTTATTGTAATGTATTGTGAAGATGTTGTTTCCCCTTTCAGACATTGGAGCCAATGGATGGATCTGTTGATGTATTCATTTGTTCCAAGGAAAGATGATCTTGGTAAAGTAAGCCCACATTGGACTTTATCTTTTCTTCATAAAGATATGGAAGAAGGTAGTCTGAGATATGATATCTTCGGATATGATCTTATTTACCAAGATGCCACAGTATTGATCACCCCTGACAGCTCTCCGACATGCCATCAGTCCAACATCAACATTGATTATTTTGGAGAAATTGGTATTCTACCAACCAATTGTGATCCTCTTATGGAATCTTCATAATTTTCAGCATGCTTTGGACATGAGCCACCTTGGCTCGCTCAAATCATACTTGGAATAAATCTTGATCCTCATCATGAAGTACCCACTGATTCTGATTATGAATATGATTCTGACAGAAGTCCGAAAGGACAAGATTGGTAGACTCTAATTTCATCTTTCTCGGCTTTTGAGGGGTTCACTCGTGAAGAATCTCCTTTGTGTAGTATGGCGCACAATTTACTTGCTTTCGTGGGTTCCTCCTCAGGAATCTCCACTGTTTTTACTTTTTTGTAATCTACTTTACTTGCTTTCGTGGGTTCCTCCTCAGGAATATCCACTGTGTAAAATTTTCTGTAGTCCACTTTAAGTCTTATCTACAGAAGGACCTTATGAAACTCATTTCTTTAAGTTCAGTCCTGCATGATTTGTTTTGGATATGATTTGAAATGATCACGTATTTGAGGAAAATCCAAGATGATTTGTTTTAGGTTTATTTGAAATGAAGAATCTAGAAAAACGAGACTTCCCTCAAATTTCCTATATAAAGGAAGGAAATGCTCAATATTAATCACTTATAAATTGATTGGAGTATCTCCATAATAGAAAGAGATTTCTATGTTTTCAATTATGATCTTGTGAGTCTTTTCTTATGTGGTTCTTCTGGTATCAGAGCCAAACCAAGGTAGAGGTAGAAAGGGTTACTTGTTAAAGGTGTGAAAGTTGAAGGGTTTCTGGAAAACACAGAAGAACCACAGAAGAAAAGACTCACAAGATCATAATTGAAAACACAGAAATCTCTTTCTATTATGGAAATACTCTCATAAATTTACAAGTGAGTAATATTGAGCCTTTCCTTCGCTTATATAGGAATTTTGAGGGAAGTCTCGTTTCCCTCGATTCTTCATTTCAAATCAATCTAAAACAAGTCATCCAGGACTGCCCGTAAAGACATGATCATTTTGAATCATATATAAAACAAATCATCCAGGTAATCGGCCCTAGGCCGCGACCCGTGGGGGGACATTTTTTTTTGAAGTTTGAATAGATATATATATATATATATATATATATATATATATATATATATATATATATATATATATATATATATATATATATATATATATATATTATATTTGATTTTTTTTCTTTTAGGTTTTTTTATATTTTTTTCTTTTTTTTTTTAAATGTTTTTAATTTATTTTAGTAGTTTTTTAATTTTGATTTTTTTTTTTGTTTATAAATTATTTAAGAAGTTCAAATTTTTTTTGTTTTATTTTTCTTAATTTTTTTGTTTTTTTGTTAATCTAGTTTACTTTAATTTTTTTTTTCTTTTTTATTTTTAGTTTTTTGTCAATGGTTTTGTCAGACCAGGAGTAACTCCAGACTAGGCAAAAAACTGATTCATATATTTCATTAGGTAGCTATTGTTATATACATGAATGTGACTGATTAGTTCATCTTCTTGATGATTGTTCACATTCCACATTCACCCAACCACAGAGGATTAGGTGTCAACATTCCCCCCCTTAATCTGAAGGGATGTTGGTGAGTCCAAGCATCGTTCTGAATATTTCAAGATTTTCTCTTCCAAGCGCTTTGGTGAAGATGTCTGCAATTTGCTCATTTGTGGAAAAATGATGAAGATGGATTGTTTTGGCCTCAACATGATGTCGGATCAGATGATATTTAGTATTGATGTGCTTTGTACGATCATGGAACTTTGGGTTCTTGGCCAACTTTATTGCAGAGGTGTTGTCAATCATGAGTGGAGTTGATTGTACTTGTTTTACCTGCAAATCTTCAAGAATTTTCTTGAGCCACACAATTTCTTTTGTTGCTTCAGCTGCTGCCACGTATTCTGCTTCTGTTGTGGAATCTGCTGGAATTGATTTTTTGCGTGATCTCTAAGAGACAGCTCCTGATCCAAGACTCATAGCATATCCTGAAGTAGATACTCCAGTTTCTTTGTCTCCATCGAAGTCTGAATCAGAGTATCCAATCAAGCTGAAGTCGTCCACCTGTGTATACTTGATTCCAAGGTCTTGAGTTCCCTTCAAGTACCTTAGAACTCTTTTTGCAGCAGACCAATGTCCCTCACAAGGCTTTTGCATAAACCTGGAGAGGATTCCAACAGCAAATGAAATGTCGGGTCTAGTAGTAGTGAGGTAGATGAGACTTCCTATAAGTTGTCTATACTTTGTTGCATCCTCAAATTCCTTTCCTTCAATAGATGTGAGATTTAAGTTTTGTTCCATTGGAGTAGAAAGAGGATTGCACTCAGTCATGCCAAATCTGTTTAACAACTCTCCAATGTATTTCTTTTGAGGAAGAAATATGGATTTTGGATGTTGGGTTACTTCAATGCCAAGATAGTAATGAACATAGCCCAAATCAGTCATTTCAAAACTTTTTCCTAATTCTTTCTTTATGGATGCAATATAGCTTTCATTGTTCCCTGTCATTAAAATATCATCTACATATACCACAAGATATACAACTGTTTTGCCAACTTTCTTGACAAATAAAGTTGCATCATCAAGATCAAAATGATTGAAGTTGAGTTTCAAAAGATGCTCAGTTAATTTTTCATACCAGGCTCGCGGTGCTTGTTTGAGGCCATACAAGGACTTCACAAGTTTGCATACTTTTTGTTCATGTCCTTTCACAGAAAATCCTTCTGGCTGGGACATGAAAACATTCTCTTTTAGATCTCCATTCAAGAATGCAGTCTTTACATCCATTTGATGGACTTTCCAACCGTTCTGAGCTGCTAGTGAAAAGAGTGTCTGGATGGTGGCCCATTTTGCTATGGGGGAAAAAGTTTCCTCATAATCGACCCCTTCCTTCTGTGCAAAACCTTTTTCCACAAGCCTAGCTTTGTGCTTGTCAAGTGAGCCATCAGCTTTGTACTTGTTCTTGTAGACCCACTTGCAGCCAATTGGTTTGGTTCCAAATGGAGGGTCAACCAGCTTCCAAGTGCCATTCTTTATGAGGGCATCATACTCCTTTTTCATCGCTTCTTTCCATTCATCATGAGAAGCAGCTTCTTTGAAGGAAGTTGGTTCAAAATCTGTAGACAAGTTCAATTCACAATCATAAGTAACATCCATATCAACAGGTGAATTAGAGTCATCTACATCACCTCCATTTTGTCGGTTTGAATTTCCGGTTCTTGCTTTTCCAATTTCATCAGGATGAACACTTTCAAGTGTCTTTGTCAGCCACTTTGGGGGACCTTTCTGAGATGGTCCAGGCTGCTCCGTTGATTGAGTTGGGACTGAATCAAGATTCAGTCTCCCAATTCTATCAATTACATCACTTAAAGCATCATCCGTTGTTGGAGTTTCATGCAGGGAAGATTGTTCTTCAGAAGAACATTCCACATGTTGTTCTACTATAGGAATCCCCCCTTCAAGATGTGGAATCTGATTATCAAATTCTTGAAATGATTTCGTTTCTGCGAATCTATCCAAGTGATCAAGTTGCCGCTCAACAACATTGTCAAATTTGGATGATTCAAGAAAAATGACATCTCTAGATACAACAAACTTTTTATTTACTTCATCATAGAGGCGGTATGATTTAGATGTGTTTGAATACCCCAGGAGGATACACTTACGACTTCTAGCACCAAGTTTGTTTCTATGTACCTTTGGTATCAAAGCATAATAGGTGGAACCAAAGATCTTGAGATGTTTTACCAAAGGAACATCTCCATACCACAATTCATAAGGAGTCTTGTTTCTTATAGCATTAGATGGACATCTATTCTTTATATATACAGCACATAGAACAGCATCATCCCAAAACATTATCTTTACATTTTTGAAGAAAAGCATGGATCGTACCATATTCAAAATTGTTCTATTCATTCTTTCTGCTACACCATTCTGTTGGGGATTATAAGGTACAGTTGTTTGATGTTTAATCCCATGTTGGCGAAGATAGTGTTCAAATTCATTTGATGTATATTCTTTTCCATTATCAGTGCAAATAGACCCAATATGAGATTGTGCATCATTTTCAATCCATTTATGGAAATTCTTGAATGTTTGAAAAGCATCAGATTTGTTCTTCAATAAATAAACCCAACACATTCTGGTGTAATCATCAATAAATGTCATGATATATTTATTTCCATTTGCAGAAGGAACAGGCATTGGACCACATAAATCTGAATGAATGAGTTCAAGCTTCCTATGTGCTCTTGAATGTGAATCATGAAAAGATTGTTTGCTATGCTTTCCTAGAATGCAAGCATCACATTGCTTATGTTTCCTAGGAATTGTTGGCAAACCAGCAACACCATTTTTCTTCAATAAGCAGAGACTGTCATAGTTTAAATGTCCAAATCTAGCATGCCATAATAAACTTGATGGAAGTGTACCTTCTTCATGATGAGAAATATATGAGAAATGTTGTGCATGAGCAGAGGTTCCTTGCAGTTTGAGAAGCCTTTCTTCTTCTATTCCCCTCATGACAAGTGAGTGGTCAGATGCTTTTCTTACCTCAAGCTTGCCATCAAACATATGAATGGAGTGACCTTGCTGGCGGATGTGGACCAAGGACATAAAGTTTCTTTTGAGCTATGGGAGATATAGAACATGATCCAGAAGAAAGTCTGGAAGACCAGGCAGTTTAAGCCTGATTGTGCCAAGCCTTGATGGCTTGATTTTTAACTGATCTGCAAAATATACTGCTCCATCAACATTGTCAGTGAAATCTTCAAAAAAATCTTTCCTATGAGTCATATGACAGGTTGCTCCTGAATCAAGCAACCAATCAATTTTCGAAGAAGCAAGTGAAGCATTAAACAAATCTTCATTTACTCCAATGTTACATTGTGCCTCAATATAGTGAGCAGATTCAGGTGCTTTACCTTTGTCTGTATCATCAATTTTACCTTTCTGCTGGTTTCTTTTCTGCTCAATTTTGTCCCATGGTAGCTTGCATGTAGAAGCATCAGGTGATCCATTTCGTTTGCAGCGAATGCAATGCAGATCTGCTTTTTCTCCTTGAGAATGTCTGTCCCCCCTGCCTCTGAAGTATCTTCCTCTTCCTCTTCGTCCACCTCTTCCCCTTGTAGAATCTTGAGCAGGATGCTTTTCTTTATGAGCAAGGCAAACAGTCTCTTCAGAAGATTCAGGGACTGTCTTCTTTCCAAAGGATTTCTCTCTTTCAGCAAACTTTTTGACAAGAGAGTCAAAGGTTATATCTTTGAGATTTCCATTTGCTTGTAAAGACTCAAGATAATTGGAGTAAGTAGGATAGAGTGCCTTGAGAAAATCAATAAGAGGGATATACAGCTCAACCTTAGTGGATTTGATATCATGCATTATGGATTTAACATCAGATGCAAGAGCAAGAGGATCATTATTTTTCAGTTCAAGATTGAAGAGTTTAATCATGAGCTGAACAACTTCAAGTGCAGAATGTGAGTCATAGAGTTCTTTGAGCTTTTGTAAAGCTTCAAGGGCAGTTGAATATGATGAAATATGGCGACTTACTTCTTCATTTACAGATGTTGCAATTAATGCATATGCTTTGTTGTTCTTGTTATCCCAAATGACGAGCTCTTTGTCTGATGTAGGCTGTACTGGGTCATTGTCTCCTTCTCCGACACACACTCCCTTCCACAACTCATTGAAGATGAGGGTGTGTTTTATCATCCGGGACCATTCAGGATAGTTCTCCTTGCCAGTGAGAACTATCCCTACCATAGAGATGATTGAATGCATTCTGTAAAAATTCTTCTGCTGAAAAAAAAAAATCCTTATGTCACAGCCTTATGTACTTTATTTTCCTCTAACGTTTGATAGAAGCATCAGCATTTCTTTGTACATATCACTTCAATATATCATGCAATACTACTATGTTGAAAAAACACACAAGGGATCACTTCAATATATCACTTCAATATATATCAATATATCATGCAATACCACTTTGAAAGCAGCGCAATATATCACTGTATCACTTCAATGTATCAATATATCACTTCAATATACTATTTTGAAAGCAGCACAGTATATGACTATATCATTTCAATGTATTAATATATCACTTTAATATATCATCCAATATTTTTGAAAGCAGCGCAATATATAAACGCTTTAAAAATTTTGAATGATACTGCACAATACTCAAACGTTTTGAATGATACTGTACAATACTCAAACATTTTAAACTCTCAGTCTTCACTGTTTCAGCAGATTGAGTCTCTTCCAAGCGCAGAGACAGTGTACTCTGCTCCACCATCGGTCAATTTGTGAAATTGCTGTAGCCGTTGCAATATTTGCGATTGGAGGGAAATACTGTCATTACCATTTCCTCCACAGTTCCCTGTTCGATTCCGTCTTTCACATGTTCGAACACTGGACGTAGAAGAGAAGGTAGTAAGCGGCAATGGCGAAAGAGGAAGCAGCATCCATGGAGGTGGAGGCGGAGAGGACAACAAAGCCCTCAGTTGCCGGCGCTTCTTCGCCCTTCGTAGACAAAACTCTGGCTCCTGGAGACACAGTGCTAGACCTAACGCAACTCGATAATCAGACTCTCAGACTGGGCGGCGGTCTTCGTCAGGACTGTGAAAATGTTACTGTAACAAGGTTTGGTAGGCTCAGGTATACAAAGCCAAACAAAGATTGGGTTGAAGGCTCACAAAAAAGGTATACACCTGCCGTGGAAGACAAAATTATTGGCATTGTTGTTGGTAGCAAGTCTGATAACTTTCTAGTGGACATAAAAGGTCCAACATGGGCTTTTTTACCCGTTCTTGCATTTGAAGGTGGAACAAGAAAGAACATACCAAAGTTTGATACTGGTCAACTGATCTATACGCGAGTGGTTAAAACAAATCGTGACATGAACCCAGACGAAGACACAAAGCGAGATTAGCGGTGGAGAGGCAGCGTAACCGATGAGAATCAATGAGATGCAGGACAATCAATGAGACGCGCAGGTATTCATGGTCAGAGAATCAATGAAATGCAAGACAGAGGCAGCGCTCAGGTATTCATGCGTAGAGAATCAATGAGAGGAGTTACGACTATTCTTAGAACCTGGCTCTGATACCATGTCAGACTAGGAGTAACTCCAGACTAGGCAAAAAACTGCTTCATATATTTCATTAGGTAGCTATTGTTATATACATGAATGTGACTGATCAATTCATCTTCTTGATGACTGTTCACATTCCACATTCACCCAATCGCAGAGGATTAGGTGTCAACAGGTTTTAAAA
This sequence comes from Pinus tabuliformis, assembly GCA_031772625.1. Taxonomy (NCBI): domain Eukaryota; kingdom Viridiplantae; phylum Streptophyta; class Pinopsida; order Pinales; family Pinaceae; genus Pinus; species Pinus tabuliformis. Next base: position 190,264,016 of record CM062819.1, on the reverse strand, counting down.
CATTTTGTATTTTTATTTACTTAATTTTATAGATTTTTTAAATTTTGTTTTCTCTTTTCCAATTTTTTTATTGTTTACGAGATAATATCTTTTTACATGTTTTAGGTTTTTTTTTGTCTTTATATATACATATATATCTATATATATATATATAGATATAGATATAGATATAGATATATATAGATATATATTCATTTTTTAAAGTAATCAACATTTAAAAAAAAGAGAAATAAAACAACTAGAAAATTTGATAAGTAATCATGATTTAAAAAATAATTGGACATAAAAAAAAATTTAAAGTGTCAAAAATATGCTCTGAAAAGAATGAAGTCTATTCTGCATCACCACTTTTCAAAATCGGTTGACTTTTTTGCTACCTCAACGAGACAGGTAATCATATCAGTTCTTGTTTGAAAGTTTACATTGTTCGGTTCGCCTGTCGCTTTTGCCTAAACTTCTTGAATTCCCTACTCTCTCGAGTTGGGAGTGATCACCTATTGGTTTCTTGTCACGGTGTAGAAACATAGATCAACCTTGCAGTCCTTCATTGTTTGACTATGTGGAGCTCCATGCTAAGAAATTAATTCTCAAGTGACTTGCACACTTCTTCCTGAGTCCCATACCTCCATTTACTCATTGAAGACATGCACGCAAAGCAGTTGAATTCATTTTTGCTACCAATGTTGTCCTTTGTTTCTTGTTACAGAGTCTTCACAGGATTAACCCTTTTCAATTACCAATTGCTTTGTGCCTTCATTTAATATTGTAGCTGCCGACCCATCCATCTCATAACTCTCTGTATTACACTATCAAAGCCCAATATGTCATGTATTATTGCAATAGTGTTAGATAAAATATTTTACACGTCGGGACTTTTGTTCGTAAAGACATTATGAAAACAGAGTTCTAATGTCCATGGCCCCTTTTGTTTAGCCCCTTTCTATTTTGCTCCATGGGACTAGATGCGATAACCAAAGGCTTAGCCTTAAGGCGCTAGGGCGTTTAGACTCCTGCTAAGGGCCATTCTCCCTTTGTTAACTGGTTAGCACCCAAGGTCCTTTAACTTCCTCTTGACTATGTGCTAGCCCTAATATCAAAGCCCCCTTATCTTCACTTTTTCAATTGCATACTGTTATAAAGTGCCAAAATCCTTAGCCTATGATATGTCGACCTTGGGTATGATGTCATCACTCCATGTGGCACTTCCTGAGTGGTGACATGTGTCACCCATATTTCCCCCCTTAGAACCCTCAAAACACCAAAACTTCCTGCCATGTGTCCTGTCATACCGCTGTATCATGCTGATGTTGGATGCCACTGTAGCTTTATCAAAACCAATCATGTGTTGCCATGTGCCTTTATTGGAGCAAATCATATGCTTCCATGTGTAGCTTATTGAAACCAATCATATGCCACCACGTTGCTGCTAGAGGAGAGAAAAAAGGGCCCGTCCACCTTTAGTTTTGCGATGAAATCCTTTGTTAATCCTTATCAGCGCTCCCCAACGGTTTTTCACATTATCGAAACTTTTTGAATATCACAAATTCTAAAAGGTTTACACTTTTGGAAAGTTTTGATTCTCCAATTGCCGATGGTTTGATGTTGTGATATTGCGATGTGCCGATCTCCTCCGAGCTACGATACTTCTTGCTCTGATGAATTGGACCTTCGACATGCAGAACCTTCGATATGCGATCGTCGATATCTTTGATGATCTGACGTTGTGATTGTTGATATCTCTGGACCTCTGATATGCAACCTCCAATATTCTAGACCTTCCTAAGACTTCAATCCTTGAACTTTAGTAGACCATATATTTTGATCCAGGAGTCCATTTTTGGACTTCCACATATCATTGGAAAGTGCTCAGAGCACTTTCCAATGAAGAGGGTATGATTTAGTCTTTGAGTCCTTATGTTCCTTGGAAAATTACTACAAAATTCTCTGCTCATTTACTATTTGGACAGCTAGAAACACATTTTGCAGTAAGTGACAACATTGACTCCAATTGGGGAAAGTGCATTGCTAGCAATGTGTTGAGAACTTGTAGACTAGTAGCCTTCACCATTGGGAATGGAGTCAAAAACATATTGAACCTATAAAACCATAAAATCTCCATGGAACTTTATTTGCTGGGAGTCCTTTCCTCATAATACTAAAATGCAGAAATATAAACTCTAATTGGAAATTAAACACTCACATAGTGAGCTTATTTATATACAACTCCTGTTTAGGCATAGGGATCAATTCACCCAAGTGAGGTCAATCTTCCAATGGTACCAGGTTAGCATTTGGATGTTGGACCTAATGCATCCATGTGGCTAAAATTTTAAAATCAAAACAAGCATGCACCATGAAAAATCTTAAAAAAAAAAACTTGATACATACGCCAGAAACAACCTCTGTTGCTAACCAAAGAATGTTGTCATGTAGTCAACTACTAGTTCATAGAACTGACGAGAGAAAATTGCAGCTGCCTTATTTTGTTGAAAAGTCGGTTAACCAATATTTTCTTAGTTAGGGAAGCCACAAACACTACTTGACTCTTTTTCTTTTTCATAGATGGGCCTAGAGGGGGGAGGTGACTTCTCTTCTTTGAGGACTTTGGGCTTAAAGAAGTTTGGATATGAGGACTCCTCTTTTTTTTAAATAATTGGATCTAAGGACCCCTCCCCCTTGCTAGCTGGCTTAAGAGGCTCTTGGGAGGAAGTGCCTTCGTTTTGGTCTTGTCCCCTTGATCTCTTTCTAGATGATCAAAGATCATATTTCTTGTATAGCTGAGCCAACATGAAATCAATGAACTCCCTGGAATAATAATCAATATCACCATCATTTAGAGTTGCATCAAGATCATCCTCGTCTTCTTCATACATTATGACTTCTTGTTCTTCACAAGAGAAAGAGGAATACAGGTTCCCTTGAACTTCATTGGCATCTTTTATTTGCTCCTTTGGATCATCATTTCTATACAATGGCTGATGGATGTGGTATTTATGTTCTTTCCTCTCCCTTTGTAATATTTGTAGGGGAGGCCTTCTATATTGGGGATTGAAACCTCGATTATTAACCTGGAAGTTCTATCATTGAAACTTTCTATTTTCTAGCTCTAGTTATCAGTTTATTTAAGGATCTGTTTATTAACCTCTCCATCTCTTCCATCTTTTGTTCTTGGGATTCTCTTCCATGAATTAAGGAAGTTTCCTCCTCTTTCCCCTTTTTCTTCTCTCTAGGGTTAGTTTAGCTTCTTAACTTCCTTGTCAATATAGCGGGTTTTTTCCTTGCAAATCCTTCAGGATATTAGTCATTCGAGATTAGATACAGATGGTGTTATTTGCTGAGAGCTATGTGAGTGGGTATGGGGCCTATTAAAAGCTAGGGTGATGAACATATGACTTGACAGTGGAGTCGTTAGGATGTTTACAATAATATTCAAATAGTGAAGTCGCCAAGGCGAGAGATCTTCAACCAACACTTCCCTTTCTCACCTGACAGAGGGAATGTAAATATTGTCATACCCAAGGAAAAGTATTCTGATTTGTTCTCCAGAAAGGAAGCCATAAAGATGTTGTAGCGTTTTCTATCTCTTGTCACACAAGTGCTTCAGAAGATATAGAAGCCTCCTAGAGACAACCTCTAGTTTAATAGGAGACCCGTGTCTAGGGCATCTGAGAGGAGTGATTTTGAAGATTGCCTAATGGCTTTCTGTTGCACTCCATATGTCACGTAGTTTGAAAATAAATACTTCGGGGGATTGGTTCAGTAGTCCTTCATCAAGGTAAGCTCAAGAAAACACATAGATCTCAAAGAGAAATGTCTTGGTTCTGGTACTCGACACACAAAAATAGGTAGCTTAACATTGTTGTTGTATTATAGATGAACAAGAGGAAGGAAAGGAGCGGAGTTGGTGCAGAGGGCTGGACATAACACATAATCCTAAGCAACAATATCCAATAGAAATGTGGAAGAGTGATGAGGTGAAAATGCAGAAAAAGTGGAGTGTGAATTAAGGTCTCAAGCTCTATGACTCATGAATACATTTTTCACCAATTAGCATAAGTAAGTATCTATTTACAGATAGGTAAGATAGGCTATCAAATAACACAAGTAAATCTATAATTAACACAGGCACTGTTACTACTTAGAAGAAAACATACAATCATAAATCGGAATGAAACTAGCAGCTTCATTACACGATTTCAGAAGAGGAAAGACATACATGAAGTGATATATAGAGCGGAAAACGTATTGTGCATTGATGTAATTGGAATCAACAAAACAATGTCATTAATCCTTCAAGATGCAGTCCTAATCACTAGTCCATTAAATTTAGCAATTGTATCGTTCAAGTTGTTATAGCTCCAAATATCACCCTTGGTATTTTTAATGCTTGGTTTATGGCCTAGGGAAACCCCTCCTTCCAGACTTGGTCCATATATCTTAAAAATAGTGTTTTACTCCCTGTACACTACTTTTCCCTGTGATAAAAGTGTGTACACATGGGTTAGTCAATACCCAACGCGTGTATATGTGTTAAAACACTTAAAAAAAATAAATTTCCTTAACTACGAGCAGAGTTCATGGGTTTTACCTGTTTATTACCTCCTAGTTCCCGTGGCCCAACTATTTCCGAATTGTTTCCCAACTAAAAAACTAATTGGGAGAAGTATAAATAGACTTCTATGGGAAGGCCTTAAGGAGGAGAAGAGATAGAATTACTATAAGTTAGAAAAATTATATATATGATAGAGAAATGCAAGAAATATAATATGTGGAAAAACAGAAACACATAAAACCAGAGAGACACAGATATACATGGTTCACTCAGTTTGGGCTACGTCCACCTCGAACAACCAGTCCTTCCTTTCTATTATCTAGCAAAATGAAGAGACACAACCTACAATAGATCCACTGTAATATCCTCTGTTTTCTCTCACAATCTCACCTCTCTGTTTCTCGCTTTGAGAATACACATCTATTACACAGCCTCAATACAATGCCCTCATACAAAGAGAGGGGTTGCCTTCTAGGGAAAAAAAACCTAAACTAAACATAAATTCTACTATTATATCATCCACCTAATGAACAACCCATATTGACTAGAAATTACTATACTTTTACAAGGCAATTTTACATTTGATTTTAGCTTCAGGGGCGCTTCCCCCAAAATCCCCACCGGGGGACTGCTGGTCCCCAGACCCCCCAGCTGGGAGGGATGGGCCCCCCCAAACCCCCACGGGGGGGACAAGTCCCCCCCGCACCACCCCCCCGCGTTGAGGGGTGTACAATCTTCCTGGGGTATACATCCGGTTGAAACAAAAACTTCAAAATTAGGATGATAATCATGCTCCACATCCAAAAATCTCCCACTTGGAGAATGATTGTAGCAACTCCAATGCTGCTTCATTTTGTTGGACAATGACTCCTCTTTGGACTTGGTTGTTTCTCATATTTATCGTCATCCTTGAAGACCAATTGAAACTAAGCATATTCTCAGTTTCTCCCTTGTTAGAACTTTTGTTAGCATATCTGCAAGATTCTGGCTAGTTTGTATCTTTTCCAGCTTCAACTCTCCATCTTCCAACACTGATCGTATGAAATGGTACTTAAGTTGTATGTGTTTAGTCCTGGAATGAAATGCTGAATTCTTTGCAAGATGAATGGCACTTTGGCTATCAGTGCATAATGTGCCCATATCATGCTTCTTACCCAATTCATCCATAAACCTTTGTAACCAAATCATTTCTTTACTAGCTTCTGTAGCAACAACATACTCTGCTTCTGTTGTTGAAAGTGCAACAATATTTTGGATTTTTGAAACCCAACTGAAAGCTGTTCCACCTACAGTAAATACATATCCTGTAGTGCTCCTCTTGTTATCTCTATCACCTGCCATATCTGCATCAACATATCCGTGTAGAGAAATGTTTGAACCACCAAAGCATAATGTATGATTTGTGGTACCTCTCAAATATCTGAGAATCCATTTCACTATCATCCAATGTTCCTTTCTTGGATTTTTCATGTACGTGCTTACAACTCCCACTGCATGTGAAATATCATGACTTGTGCAAACCATTGCATACATTAAGCTTCCAACTGCTGATGCATATGGAACATTAGACATATAATCCATTTCTTCTTGGGTCTTTGAGCACATCTCCTTACTGAGTTTGAAATGGCTAGCAAAAGGTGTGCTAACTGGTTTTTCATTCTTTTCAACACCTTTTGTATGTACTCATTCTGAGATAATGTTAATTTGTGATTTTTCCTGTCTCTAGTTATTCTCATACCAAGGATTTGTTTTGCAGCTACGAAATCCTTCATTGCAAATGAATTTGCCAATTTTCTTTTGAGCACATTTATTTCCTGCATGTTAGACCCTGCAAAAAGCATGTCATCTACATAGAATAACAATATAATATAGCTGCCATCATTTTTCTTTTTCAGATAAACACAATGATTAGAGTGACATCTAGTATAACCTTGTTCAGACATAAACTTGTCAAATTTTAGATACCACTGCCTTGGAGCCTGTTTTAAGCCATACAAGCTCTTCTTCAACCTACACACTAGTTTCTCCTTCCCTTTTACCTCATATCCTTGTGGTTGTTGCATATATATCTCTTCCTCCAAATCCCCATGGAGAAAGGCTGTCTTTAATTCTAACTGCTCAAGATGCAAATCTTCAACTGCTACTAGACTTAAACTAGTTCTGATTGAATTCATTTTAACAACAGGAGAAAATATTTCATCAAAATCAATACCTTTCTTCTGGGCAAACCCCTTCACCACAAGTCTAGCTTTGTACCTTTGTTTTCCTCCATCTTCTTCCTTCAGCCTGCAAACCCATTTATTCTACAATGTAGTTTTACCTGTAGGCAACCTGACTAAGTCCCAAGTTTGGTTATGCATTAAGGAGTCCATCTCTTCTTCCATGGCTAGCTCCCACTTCTTCCTGCTTTCAACCTGAATTGCTTCTTCATAACATTCGGGTTCACCAGAATCAATCAACAATAAATAATATAATGAAGGAGAGTATCATTTAGGGGCATACTTATCCTGGTAGATCTTCTAACACCAATTTTAGGTGTTTGGGGTGCATGTTTTTGTTGTGGTGGTTGCTGTTGTTGTGGTTGTTGATTATTATTATTTTCAGGCACCTTTACTTTTTCAGTGATCTCATCAAGAACTGTGTATTCCTTGTTTTCTTTTTCCTGTTTCGTTTCTTGCAACTGATTCTTATACAAGACCTTTTCATTGAATATTACATCTCTGCTCCTAATGATGTTGTGATTTTCATAACCATATAAGCCATAACCAAAATCATTAACACCATATCCAATAAAGGTACATTTCTTTGATTTTGCCTCAAGCTTTGTTCTATTTTCTTTATTAACATGGACAAAGGCCTCACAACCAAAAGGCTTTAAAAAAGAGTAGTTTACCTTTTTACCTATCGATGCTTCCTCTGGAACACCAGCATCCAAGGAACTTGAAGGCCCTCTGTTTATTAGATAAATAATAGTATCTACAACATCTGCCCAAAATTGTAAAGGCAATCCTGCATGCAATCTCATGCACCTTGCATGCTCCATGATTGTTCTTTTCATCATTTCTGACACATGATTTTCTTGTGGTGTTCTTGAAACTGTCTTCTCTCTGTGAATTCCATGCTCTCAATAGTACCTATCAAACTCTTTGCTGCAATATTCACCTCCATTGTATGATCTGAGACACTTCAATTTCTTTCCTGTCTCAATCTCAACCAAAGCTTTTCATTTCTTGAAAGTATCAAATACATCAGATTTATTCTGAATACAATAAATCCAAGTTTTTCTAGTTGCATCATCAATAAAAGTAACATAATAATGAGAGCCACCAAGAGATGATACCTGAGTAGGCCCCATACATTTGTATGCACAAGATCTAATTTTTTGCTCCTCTTTTCTCTCCCAACTCTGAGAAATCTGACTCTTTTGTTTTCCATAAATTCAATTCTTACATAAGTCCAAATCAACATTCTTCAAACCCGACAACAAATTCCTTGAGTGAAAATCTTCATCCCCTTCTCACTCATGTGTCCAAGCCTATGATTCCATAATGCTGCATCTGCTCCTTTGGAAGTTAAAGCATTAACAGAGTTAGAAATACCATTGCATAAATACAATGTACCAACTTTTCCACCTTTTTCTAATACCAAGGATCCTTTGGTGACCTTCCAAGCTTTATCTGTGAAAGTTGTCACACAACCTTCACCGCTTAACTGCCCTGCTGAAATCGGATTTTTCTTCAGATTGGAACATGCCTTACCTCCTTTAGTATCCATTGGTTTCCATTCCGCTGTTTTACAAGAACCTTACCCATTCCAACAATTTTACGGGGTTTATAATCACCCAAATTAACTTGTCCAAAATATCCTTGAACATAGTCATGAAAATATATTTTTTCAGGTGTGGCATGGAATGAGGCCCCTAAATATACCACCCAAGAATCAACAATATTTTTGAAAGAAAGAATCAAAGCATCTTGTAACACCTCACCTATCACATTTTCTTCATGATTTTTTTCTTGCTGTGCATCTCCTTCTTTTCCCTTCCGAGATCTACAGTCTTTCTTTAGGTGTCCTTTCTTTCCGCATTTCTAGCACACTATCCCTGATCTGGACTTGGATCTGCCTTTCCTTGATTTACTGTGATATCCTGAGCTCTTTCCTCTTTCCATTCTTCTTCCCCTAGACTCTGCACTCAAAGCATTACCCGATGTCTCATCGGAGCTTTTCCATCTCAATTCCTCGCTATGGATAGCACCAACAACATCATCAAACTTTAAAGTACTAGATCCAGAAATAGAGTTACTAATGGCCATTACTAAACCATTCCAACTTTTTGGCAAAAAGCACAAGAATAATAGAGCTCTAACTTCGTCATGAAAGTTTACCCCTACAGAACTTAACTAACTTGTAACTGTATTAAAATCATTTAAATGGTCTACAATAGATCCACCTTCCGACATCTTCATATTAAATAACTGTTTCATAAGAAATACCTTGTTTGAGGCCGAGGGTTTTTCATATAGTTTCACCAACACCTGAATCAAACCCTATGTCATTGTTTCCTTCGAAATGTTGAAGGCGACTGATGCTACGAGGCACAACCATATTGTTCCGAGTGCCTTTCTATCGAGAATGTTCCATTCTGCATCTATCATAGCTGTCAGCTTCTTTGCTTTTCCACTCAATGGTAGGTACAGATATTTCTGATATAGATAATCTTCCATCTGCATCTTCCATAGCAGGAAGTTTTGGCCGTTAAATTTCTCGACCCTGAACTTACCATCTTCCGCCATTTCTCCCACTCGGACAAGGAACCCTTCTTTCCTGCGAGTTTATCAACCAAATAGACCTTCGGCTCTGATACTAGTTGTTAGAAAAATTATATGTATGATAGAGAAATAGAAGACATATAATATGCGGAAAAACGCAAACACATAAAACCAGAGAGACACAGATATATGTGGTTCACCCAATTTGGGCTACGTCCACCTCGAACAACCAGTCCTTCCTTTCTATTATCTAGCAAAATGAAGAGACACAACCTACAGCAGATCCGCTGTAATATCCTCTATTTTCTCTCATAGTCTCACCTTTCTGTTTCTCGCTATGAGAATACACATCTATTACACAACCTCAATACAATGCCCTCATACAAAGAGAGGGGTTTCCTTCTAGGGAAAAGAACCCTAAACTAAATATAAATTCTACCGTCAAATCATCCGCCTAATGAACGGCCCAGATTGACTAAAAATTACTATAGTTTTACAAGGCAATTTTACATCTAATTTTAGCTTCCGAGGCGCTACCCCCGAAACCCCTGTTGGGGGACCGCTGGCCCCCAAACTCCCCAGCTAGGGCGGATGGGCCCACTCGAACCCTCACGGGAGTGACAAGTCCCCCCCGCACCACCCCGCTTTGAGGGGTGTACAATCTTCCTGGGGTATACATTCGGCTGAAACAAAAACCTCTAAATTAGGATGATAATCATGCTCCACATCCAACACTATACTGAGATTATCCCCTGACTGAGTCTGAAGTATCCCTGTGCTTCAAGCACTTCCCCAAGTTCAGGAAACCCTTGTTTGCTTGAGTGTTGATATTCTCCCACTTGCTTGAGATATCATGGTATTGGTTATGGAAGGAGTTTGTTGAAGACTGGGACTGGATGGATCTAGAGGATGGTTCCACTTGGAGCCAGAAGAAGAAGATTGAGGTGAATTCTCTCCGTGTTGGTTATAGCTTTCTACAATAAAAATAAACATTGTCTTATTCCTGAGATTAACCTTGTTTATGCATCAAATATTGTTGCAATTCATGTATGAATGCCATTTTGATGTATAACTAATCATCTTGCTTATATGATATAAAGTTAATTTCATTAAAATGATTATCTATATGCTGCTATGTATGTTCGGATTGGTTGGTTTGCATATTCAAAGATCATCAGGAGTTGTAGAGGGTCTGAACCCTGTCGGAACTACCAAAACAAAGGACATCCAAGTATGGTCGCTATTGCATTGTTTGTTTATATAAGCATGTTGCCTGAGTTGTATGAGTGTTTCTTATTGTAGTTTGCTCTTGCTCTGTTGGGGTTTCAAACCAAAGCCCTAGGGTACTTATTCCCGTAACAGAATTGGTGACTCCACTGGGGATAACAATCTTGTTATTCCTAGTGTGGGTTGTTCACAGTCAATCAGGGCTTAGTTCTTGGTTTTCTTGCTGTGACAGTGTTGTTTGGTTCATTAAAATCTTAGACCTTAAGTCTGATCTTTTTGATCTGGCTTCATTTTTTTATTTTTCCTGCAAAGCTTTGTGTACACACTTTTTTCTGTTTACAGTAGCGTACACATGCTTGTTTCGGTGAAGTGAACCTGCGTATACACGAGTTTCCTTTGTCAGAAACGCATGTACACGCCTCTGTGCTTGAACACAATCGCATATACCATCTTTCGCATGCTTTTTTCAAATATTTCTGCTCAGAAAGATTTGTTTCTTGGTCTGTTTGGTTTTTAAGTGGTCAGTTTTTGTCTTTAGAATTTAATTATTCAGTGAGCTTACTGTTTAGAATTCTCTTCTTCTTTGAAAAGTTTTTGGCCTAGGTTTAATTTTGAGCGAGTTTTACGATTTGTGTTTTGATACACAAGACTTCTTAGAGAAGTTCTTGGTTGTTCTAGTCCTCTGGAACAACAAATTGTTTTCAATCTTTATGTCAAGCTTTATTATTGGTCTACTTCCTTTGCTTTCCGTCATTTTGTGGCCTTGCACCTTTTCTTTCTTTTTGAAAGTTTCCATTTGACGAATTTGAAAGTGTTTCTTTCCTGACTTCTTGGTCAGTTTATCAAAGCTCTTTTGTTTCTTTTGGATTTTTTAGTGCAAGTTGAATCCCTTTTTGTTCAAGTTTTCATTCGTGTCGAATTGGTAACTTACAAAGTTTCCTTATGCTTTGCTTTCGGTCTTTGAGTCTTTGGTGGAATTTTGAGTGCTTTTGAAAAGTTGTTTTCATTGCTTCTTGAAAAAGAGAAGTTCTTAAAAAACATTGTTTTTGTTTTCTTTTTTCCGAGTTTGATTTTGGTTTCTTTTGATTTTTTAAAAGTGAATTGTGATCTCTTTGATTAGTCCTTCTTGTTTGGAGAAGATTTTGTATTCGAAATTTGTATTATTTTCAAACACTTAAGTTGGCTTATTAATAAGTTATAAACAATTGCTTTCATTCTTTTTAGAGTAGCCTAGGATCTTGCATTATCATGTAGACCTTGCATTAGGGTAGTTTTGCATTATTAAAACATCAATAGTCTTTTTAGTTTTTGTGAGTGTGAAGTGTGCTATAAGAAAAGAAAAGAAAAAAGTTTTTGCTTTATAGAAGTTTCTTGAAACCCAAGTGGAAATTTATTTTCATCGAAGAACAAACAATTTCATTTCATATAAGTTAGTTTTTCATTAATTTCTTTTGTGTCATACAAACACCATGGGTTTCATTTCCATATTGTCCCTTTGACTTAAAAGAACAGCCACTTAAAATCAAGTGCTTAATAAAATAAACTAGAACTTTTTGTATTGTCATTAGAATACACCAAAAAGTTTTAGGTTTATTTAGGGCCTTGGATAGGGTGAGAGGAGAGTAAACTCTCCAAGGCCACTCTAAATTGTAAAACATAGAAGTCTGATTAAAGAGTGAAATCCAATAGCATTAGGGAGATTGGGAAAGCTCCGTGACTGGGAGTTAAGCACGAGGGTTCGTGAAGATAAGGACGAGAGATACCCCCTCTCTTACTTGTCAGATCTTACCTCATGACTGTTCCACCCGGCTTCTGATACGAGTTGGTGTCTTTAGTTGCCTATCCTGGGGATCCACATAGGTGGCTGCGGAGGGGAATCCTGTGGCACCTTAGGTTGATGTTGCATCACGTTCAACAGTACTTCTGGAGGGCACCCTTATGAAGCTTGGGGGCTTGCACCGGCAAAGGCTGTTGTCTAGAGGTTAGCGTAACTACCTCTGATACATTCACTAGTAAACCTAGGGTGTAATTATCCCATTCTATTTTTGGAAGGCCCTTATTATTAGCTTTCTTGTATTTTGGTGTCCAATCCTAATCACCCAAAGCGGAAATACTTGGAAGTTATTTGATTGCTGATCTCTTTAGGGACGTTTTTAGTGTGTGTTATATGCTCCTAGTCGGCCTAGCTTTTAATCTTGTTGAGTCTTTAAGTATATCTTATAAAAATAATTCAAAGTGGCCGATCGACCATCTCAACGGTCCCGGGGACTTCGTGGGCTTTGACCTACGAGTCCAGAGCCTTCTCCTAGAAGGCGTAGGAGCAATTTCGCCAGTGGTTTTCAACCAATGGCAGTAGGTGCATCAGAGATTGATCCTTTGCTTGGGGGTAGTAGTTCACAAGATAGACCTGGTACTACCATAGATTTAGAGAGGAACACACCAGTTCTTTCTCGAGTACTCTTCCAGTCGAAAGATAGTATCGAAGTAGAAGAGCTTTCAGAGTCGGTTGCGGCTTCGAATTCTCCTCTCCCTCCTGATCATCCAGACGTATTGTTATAGGTTGGAACTCCAACTCACAGGCCTTCGAGCCTAGGTCCACACACATCTATCCCTTCAATGACCACTGCTGGAAGCATGGCATCCACCACGACTGTTGTGAGCATGCAGACTACCATATCTATGCAAGGGGGAGGAAATATTCCCATCCCTTCTAACACTCCCAACGCTTCATTATTTGGGTCTACTTCCATTCCGATGACGAGTGGACATTCTCAAGCTAATGCATCCAGTTTTGGATTTTTCCCTTTTCGAATGCCCTCTCAAGGTATTCCTTAAGTTCCGTTGAATATACCATCAACCGCCTCCACATCCATGATGAGTGGATTGGCTTCTTTTCAGGGTTTCCCATTTGGAAGTGGTCATATACCACATTCCAATCTGACAGTAGGGTCTATGCCTTTTCCTTTCACAAGTCAAGGTGGTAACCCCTTTCAGAGTTGGACAAACCTTGCGATTAGTGGGATAGGAGCTGGGAGTCAGTTTTTCGGCCAAGAAGGGAATGTGCCGTATTCCTCGGTTAATTCATTTCAAAGGTTTTCACCCTTTGCTAACGCTTGGAACCCTTAGCAGGAGCTTTCAACTCCTTACATTACTTCGTTAGGGGGTAACTTTACCAGTTACAGAGGATTTTCGGCTGGAGTTGGTCAAACTCTGAGTTTTGCTGGACCACAAGGATCACCCTTTGGTGCAGTAGGTTCTACAAGTTACTTCGGGCAACCTAGTGCCTTTCAAAATCCAGGTCATTCTTTTCAGACCTATGGGAACCCTGCCCAGTCCAGACGGAATCCCCAAGGTCCTCCACGAATTCCTTTTCTGGCCATGCCTAATCTGCGAGACTTGACTAAATTAATGAATGATCCAATTAGGTACAGTCTGGCTTGGCCTCTGGCCCCAACTAAACTTCCATCAGATATTCCAAAATTCGAAGGGAATAATGGTGAAGACCCGGGAGACCATGTGACCACATTCCATTTATGGTGCTCATAAAACTCCCTGATCGATGATTCAGTCAGGCTGAGATTATTTCAGCACACCTTAACGCAGAATGTGGCCAAATGGTATATAGAGTTGCGAGGGGGCACTTTTACTTCTTTTGTTGATTTGGATAATATTTTCTTAAACCATTTTCAGTTGCATGTCTGTTATGAAGCTGAAACTGAACTTCTGGCCAATTTTCATCAAGACACGGCCATTCACATTTTAGATCATATCCAGGAATGGAGATGGAGAAAGAGGCTTATCAAAGCAGAAATTCCACCAGAGTTCCGTCTCGAATGGTTTTTAAAATCTTTACAACCTGAAATATCTAAGGATGTTTCTCTTTCTGGTGTTTATTCGAAAGAGCAGGCTATTTTTTGAGCCCAAAAATTAGAATTGATATATTCTCAGTCTGGAACTCTTCAGAAAATCTTACATGACGCTCCTAGGTCCAAGGTTGATTTAGCCAAAATGAAGCTCGACCCTCATGCCAATGGTATAGTTGGATCAATTGACGCAAATACAGTGAACCTTTTAAACCAATTGTAGTAGTTGTCTTTAGAAACTACTTATTCTAACCAGGCAGCACCGTCTACACCATGGCCCTCCCAACCTACCTCCATTAACGTCGTCCAGGCTTCTAACCCCAAAGGAAATCAACAATCCAATGGGAAGAAGAAGGGACGAGGTAAGAAGAAGAACCAGGAAGGGAAGGGTAATGCGAACAAGCCCGACAATGGTGCCGGTGAGGGTAGAAAAGAGTCTAAGAAAAAAGTTAAATTTCCATGCAAGTTATGCAATGGAGATCATTTGACTCACCTCTACCCCAAGATTCAGGATGCTCAGCGCTTGTTAGTGCAGCAAGGGTCCTCTAGCTCCCAAGCTATCCTGACTAACCCTTTTCCCCAAGGGCAACAATTACTTGCTGGCGCGAACTAAAACGTTGGTACCTCCGCAACGGGCAACCAGGAAGGGGAAAATTCCTCAAATGTGTATATGATGAACTTGCATGTCGACATTGCCACACGCGCACGCGATTACGGTGAAATGGAAACATCTAAGGAAAAATCTGTTCCTGAAACCTCAGACCCGCTTCATATTGAGCGACCTTCTGTTGAGTCTATACCTCAGATACCGAAAGGTTCCGCTAAGCGCTCGACGATTATTCCTAATGCTAGGGCAGCCCATAACTACTCGATTGTAGAAGATCTAGCTCAAAGCCCATGTGCGATGTCTACAATGGAGGTACTCCAGTCGTGTCTAGCTCAAAGAAGTGCTTTGCTTTCAGCAATCGGGGCAGTAAATCCAAAAAATTCTTTAGTGCTCATTTTTTATATGATCAATGTCAAAAAGAGAGTTCCTCATCATATGGCTTTCCACATAAAGTCTACTTATTGGAAAACCAATATTTTTCAGATAGTTATAGATGAGGGAGCTTCCACATGCGTAATGTCTATGTCATGTTGGAAGGCCATTGGATCACCTTCAGCTATTCCTTCATTGACTCTCTTAACAGCATTTGATGGTCATTCTCATAGGCCACACAGAATTATCCCGACTTTTCCTATAAGTGTTGGAGGAAAGGTCGTTAATATTGAGGTAGAAATCATTGATGCCAACTTGGATTACAACCTCCTATTGGGAAGAAATTGGATTTATGAGATGGACGCCATAGTTTCATCTTTGTTTCGCATCCTTTGTTTTCCTCATGAGAGGAGAATTTTTAAAATTGATCAATTAGATTATTCTCCTGGTGATTTTCATGCAACTTCAGATTCTACCATTCCATTGGTGGATAATCCTCGTCAGCCTATAGAGAATTTAGGAGTAGGGATGTACTCTTCCTTGATGGGTATATTTGATCTTCCCCCTCCTATAGCTAGAATCAATGCCATTTCATCCTCCAAGGGGTCTTCACGGAAAGAGTTCTTTCGAACTCATTATTTTTCAAACCCTTGGACCTTACCTTCATCTACGACCACATTAGCTGGAGGCCAGGTTGGTGGAATGGCATTCCCCATGTCTACAACAGAGCTTAGTTATCAATCTATCGTTAACTCTGCGGATAACCATCCCACTCTTTTTTCAGAAGAGGAGTTAGATGGTGATGTGGCTCCAGCTTGGACCCTTGACTCTACTTCTGTTCCGGATTGCTTAGACACTGTTTTACCATCTGACGAAACAATTTTAGAAGTGATGACGGGTATAGATTGACCTTCGGAAGATTTGAATCATTGATCATATTTTCTTACACCATTGTAGGAAGTCGAATCTAGCTTCTCCAATCTGCTTACTAGTGATGTTTGTATAGTGTCAAGCCCTTTGGCTCCAACACATTTATTTTCCAAAGGTAATATGTTGATTATCTCAAAAATTGTACCTATAAACATCTCTAGGAATCCTGACGTTATAGAAAATGTCTTCATCAGAGCTGATTGTTCCCTTGAAGAGATTCAAATTTACACCAACCTCTTTAAAGAGTTTAGAGACGTGTTTGCTTGGCCTTATGAGGAAATGCCTGGTATTGTTTCATCTATAGTTCAACATGAGATCAAGCCGTATGAGAACGCCAAGCCAATTCGTCAGAAGCTTCGGCCGATGAATCCTAGGAAGGCAGCAGTTGTTAAAGCTGAAGTAGAAAAGTTGCTAAAGGCGGGTTTCATATACCCCATTCCTCTAATGGAGTGGGTTTCTAATCCAGTCCCGGTAGACAAAAAACAAGGAACAATCTGAGTCTGCATCAACTTTAGGGATTTGAACAAGGCTTGTCCGAAAGACAATTACCCCACCCCGTTTATTGATCAGATAGTTGATGAATTTGCGGGAAATGAAATTTTCTGATTCATTGATGGATTCTCTAGTTATAATAAAATATCTATCCATCCAGAAGACCAGCATAAGACAACTTTTATTTGTCCCTGGGGTACCTTTGCATACAAAAAGATGCCTTTTGGTCTTAAAAATGATGGCGCTACATTTCAGCGGACCATGGCTTACGCTTTCCATGACATCAAGCATGTCATCGAAGCGTACTTGGATGATTTAGCTACTCATTCTTGAAAGAGAATTAATCATCCTAGTCACCTTGGTTAGTTTTTGAGAGATGTCGATTTTACAAAATCTAGTTGAATCCGAATAAGTTTGTTTTCGCGGTCACATCTGGTCAGTTGTTAGGATTCATCGTATCAACTGAAGGGATTTGAGTTGATCCCTTCAAGGTTGAGGCAATAATTCAGTTGCTTTCCCTATCTTCCATTCGAAAACTTCAAAGTCTCCAAGGAAAGGCAAATTTCTTGAGACGGCTTATAGCAAACTATGTTGAGATAACTAAAGGATTTATGTGTTTGTTGAAGAAAGGAGATCCGTTTCTATGGGATGACTTTGTGCGACGATATTTTGATGCCTTGAAGCAGGCATTAATCTCTACCCCATTGTTGAGTCCACCAGATTATGGTAGAGATTTCCTTTTATATCTTGTAGCGGCATAATCAACCATAGGTATGGTTCTGGTTCAGGAAGATGATGCTCTCACAGAGCATGTGATTTACTACTTGAGTCGAGGCCTGGTAGGTCCTGAACTACGCTATTCTCCTGCTGAGAAATTGGCCTTGGTAGCTGTCCATGCTATCCAGCGGCTGCGTCATTATATTATGCTACGCAAAACGTTCGTCTTAGCAGTTTTCAATCCTTTTCAGTTTGTCCTCAGTAGGTGAGTGATTGGGGGCAAATACAATCGATGGATTGTTATTTTACAAGAATTCAATCTCGAGTTCTTGTCAGCCAAGTCTAAGAAGTCTTTGATTTTTGCGGAATTGATTTCGGAGCTAGCTTGTGAAGAAGACATTGTTTATTAGGAAAGTTTCCCAGATGAACATCTATTCCTCATCTCTTCACAAGATCCCTGGTATGGAGATATCATCATATATCTCCAGACTTTGAAGTTCCCGCCTGCTTCCTCCAAGGATGAACGCCAAAAATTACGTCACCTTGCCAAGAACTATCTTATTATTGGTGATACATTATATCGCCGAGTGGTTGATTCAATCCTTAGGTGCTATTTAACTTTGGAGGAAGCAAAGTCTGTACTCAATGATTGCCACAGTGGAGCTTGTTGTGGTCATTTATCAGGGCTTGCAACAACCCATAAAATCTTGCATGCCAACTACTTTTAGCCTTCAATTTTTAAAGATTGTATTGAAGGAGTCAAATGTTGCCACCCTTGTCAAGTCTATACTCGGAAGATGCACGTGCATCTAGCTCCTCTTTTCCCTGTTGTCACTGCCGGTTCTTTTACGAAGTGGGGTACTAACTTTACCACTTGTAATCTGCCTCCAGTGGCGAATCACAAGTATATTATAGTGGTCGTAGACTACTTTACAATGTGGGATGAGGCCATGTCTACTTATAAAAAATATATTGAAACAGCAACATTGTTCCTCTTCAATCAAATTATTTCACATTTTGGTATCCCGAGAGATTGTCATTGACCATGGCAGTCATTTCCAGAACCAACTGATGACCGAATTGGCTCTTAAGTTGGGCTTCTAGCAAGAGCATTCATCTCCATATTATCCTCAATCCAATGGGCAAGTCAAAGCCGTGAATAAGTCCCTTAAGATGATGCTGCAAAGGACAATTGACAAAAATCGTTCCAATTGGCACATCATGTTGTACCAAACTCTCTGGGCATACCGAACCTCGGTAAAGACTGCCACAGGTTTTACACCTTTTCAGTTAGTTTACGGGCTAGAATCTATTTTTCCTATTGAATGCGAAATTCCATCCCTTATGTTAGTTGTTGAGGTTCTTCTGGAGACCTCTAGTCTCGAAGAGCACCTCATTCATTTGGAACATCTCGATGATCAGTGTCGAGATGCCACCATAATAAACGAGGCCCATAAGAAAAGGGTTAAAACGCAGTGTGATAAAGCTGTCTGTCCTCGGGTATTTTCTGAAGGTGACCTTGTCTTGGTCTATGACCATGATAAAGACGCCTTGTGGGTAGGCAAATTCAAGTCTATGTAGTATGGTCACTTTATATTAAAATGGGTTTTAGGAAAAGGGGCTTATGAATTAGTCGATTTTGAAGGGAACAAGTTGACAGAGCCCCGAAATGGGCTCTACCTCAAGAAGTACTTTTCTTAGGTTATGGCCGAGTAATGGCTTCTTTGTATATTTTGTATTTTTGTACATGTTTTATCGGGAATTTTTGTGACATCGAAACCTTTTTTATCTGCTTCGGCAGGTGTTGATGCATGACTTGGTCTATTTCGGATTTGCTGATGGTGCGAGTCAGCACACTCGGAATCTCGCTTCCACAACTTGGGTGATTTATTATCCATCTAGTCAGTTGATGGTGTCAAGGGGAGTATGTATTGGTCCTGCTTCAAATAATATTGCCGAATATACTGTCATTATTAATTTACTATCCGAAGCTATTTCTTATGGAATTGATTTGTTGGTAGTGTATCTTGACTTACAACTGGTAGTGTCACAATTAAATAACATTTATCAGGTTCAGGATCCTTATTTATATTGCCAATATTTGAGAGTGAGGGTGTTACAACGATCATTTGTTTATATTACATATTTACACATTCCACGATCTGAAAATTCATTAGCTGATTCTATCGCTAATCAAGTATTAGATTGGCATATCAATCATTCATCAAGTTAAAAACAAACATAAAAAATTTGGAACTCTACATATACATACATATATATATATATATATATATATATATATATATATATATATATATATATATCATAAAATTTCTCGTGTATACATAAAGTGTTCAAAAAATAATATACAAAATCGGGACAAAATGCCCATAATCATGTCCAATCTATCTATCGACCTGTCTCAGGATGAGCGGCTAAGAAGGTAACTATTGCATTGGCCACACGCCGAATTATGCGGACCCAATCCCGTGGTACTCCTACCATGCCACGTTGTATCTCCTCAGGTAGGTCCTCTATGGCCACCATCAGTACCTGGTGAGTCAATCTCACCAAGTTTCTTTGGACTGCATATAAGACCCTTTCTACCTCAGCAACTGCCTCTTCAGCACCTCTTCCGCGACGCCTGTGTCGCGGGAATCCATCTAGTCTTACTAGACCCACATGTGGAACATGATCATTATGCTGGTATTTTAGTCCCATCAAAAATATTTCTAAGTTCATTTTCATATTAAAAAAAAATATATATTAAAAATTGATAAAAACTTAAAAAATTGTTACCTATGTCTCCCCATGTTGCGTTTGGTGGCAACACCAAGTCTGGATCTCCTCGAAAATCCATGCCAACATAAGGGTAGTCATCAACTGCGATGATTTTTTGGTCCCACCAGGCGAAAAAATAATCATCAAAAGTCATCCTTGGCATGTTGCCGCCTCCAAGGCGTTTCATCAAGTCAGCCCACCTACCCATCCGTGGATCTTGTGGGCTGCTGATAGGGACAGATACCTTGGGACGTATCCCAGGTACCTTCTTGAAGAAGAAGGAGCATAAAATAGTCCCATATCCAAAGTTTTTAGCCTGCCCTTTCTGAATGGAGGTCAGTTGGCTCTTCATGTTGGTTAGAAGAGGTGTGCACCAATTGAACACAGTGGTTAGGCATTCCACTTCCAAGCTCGTGGACACCCGTGAAGCCTGATGTAGTGAAGCTGATCCATTTACCCTGGCAATGGTAAACAAAAAAATCTTGAGAGATAAACTATCCACGTGTTTGATTGGAATCTTACTTCCAATATTTTCTGAATGCACAGGATAGTATATGTGTACATAGTCTTCTACTGAAAGACTACTCCATGTCCTACTGGTCGAATGCACAACCTCCCCTCTTCAGGAGAGACCTGTGATAAAGTAGACGTCTTCCACCTCAAACTTGAGAGGCATCTGATCTATCATGAAGGCATCATCCTCCATACTCCAGTAGTGGATCAATAACTTGAGCAGGCGTGTGTTCGTTTTCATGTTCGACATTTTGAAAATTTTCAATCCGCACGCTCTCAATGCATCTAGTGTAGTTTTTTCATTCATTACCTCATTGTCAATTGTGGTATGCTCTCTCTCTCTCCATGTAATGGTCATCTTGAAAAGAAATGAGTTTCAGTTGTTAGAATTTGAGTTTGAACTTCAACTCTCATACAAGCGGTTTCCCTTCACACACAGTCGCGTTTAGGGCCATCGTATACGCGGGTTGTCACAGCCAACCTGCGTGTACGCAGAGTTGGATTTTTTGACAAGAATTCCCACAGTCAAATCCTAATTAAAACTTCTAAAAAGCATCACAAAACATTGCAAATATGGTTTGAGGGTTACCTAGTAACTTTGGCACGATTTGAACGGTTGAATTCTTCAGAGGCAAGTTTGCTCCCTTTTTGATCCACATCTTTTTTCCAAATGCAAATGAAAAATTTGTGAGTCTAAAAGTCAATATATAGCTTTGAAATTTCAAAAAATTTCTCAAAACTTGATTTTTCGTCTCATGAATTTTTTGACTTGTTGGCTTGGATTGTCGAGAATGAGTTATTGTTTCAGGGTATTTTGGACACTTCTTCGAGATCCTATTTCGATCCCATGACCACTGACCTGTCATGGTAGGTATCGTTCACTTACTGGCATATAGGTTAGGGAAACCATTTTTTCCATTGCATCTTGCATACTAGCCTCCGTTCAACGATACATTAGCCATAGGGTCAACCCCATCATGTCTTGGTTAGCAAACCATGTTCACTCACTGGTTTTTTAAATCATGATGTGATGGTAGAGCCATTCTTTACATGGGTAACGTAGTTAGAACCTCACTAACATTGGTTTCCCATGTTGTTTTACTGAGTAGTCTTGGGAGTCCTCTTTAGTCCTGCCATGACTTCTGCGTTGAAGACACATTCTCCTTGCTTCTATGCTTATTTCTGGCCTTATACCCCGGAGGCTCCTTTGTGTTTAGTTGTACTGATGCATTGCATTTTGGCTATTTTCACCTTTTGGCCTTGAGCCGGCTTCACCTGGACTCGTGTTTAAGCCACTTATTTGACCATGTCTTCTGCAAGATCAACCATGCAATTACTTAGCTTCTGCAACTTGACACACCCTTTGACCCATGGAAGGAACATCCCTTTGAGTGTCCTTGTCCAGTTTCGCCTCCCTACATTGAGCATAGGATTGTTCTCATCCTAAGAACTAGATCATTTGTTTATTTGACACTCATTCTTTCCACTGTATTATAGCATTCTTTTATTCTTTTTCCAGCTTAAAGAAAAAGACAAAAAATTATATATTCCAAAAAGAGCAGTGTTGTGTGTGGAGCATGATTGCTCAGAGGTCTTTGTTTCAGCCAGATCTATACCCCAGGAAGTTTGTACACCCCTCCACGTGAGGGGGACTTGTCCCCCCCGCGGGGGTCCGAGGGGGTTGATCCCCCCTGGCTGGGGGGTCCAGGGACCAGCGGTCCCTCGGTGGGGGCTCGGGGGCAGTGCCCCCGAAGCCAAAAATAGATGTAAAATTGCCTTGTAAAAGTATAGTAATTTCTAGTCAATCTGGGCCGTTCATTAGGCGGATGATTTGACGATAGAAATTATGTTTAGTTTAGGGTTTTTTCCCTAGAAGGCAACCCCCTCTCTTTGTATGAGGGTATTGTATTTGAGGTTGTGAAATAAATGTGTATTCTCTGAGTGAGAAATAGAGAGGCGAGACTGTGAGAGAAACTAGAGGATATTACAGCGGATCTGTTGTAGGTTGTGTCTCTTCATTTTGTTGGATAATAGAAAGGAAGGACTGGCTGTTCGGGGTGGACGTAGCCCAAACTGGGTGAACCACGTATATCTGTGTCTCTCTTGTCTTATGTGCTTTTTGTGTTTATATTTCTGCAATATTTTATGTGTTCCATTGCTCCGTAATATATAATTTTCTAACAACTGGTTTCAGAGCCGAAGGTCTATTTGGCTGATAAATTCGCGGGAAAGAAGGGTTCCTCATTCGAGTGGGAGCAATGGCGGAAGATGGTAAGTTTAGGGTCGAGAAATTTAACGGCCAAAACTTCTCATTATGGAAGATGTAGATGGAAGATTATCTGTATCAAAAAGATCTGTACCTACCATTGAGCAGAAAAACAAAGAAGCCGACGGCTATGACAGATGAAGAATCGAACTTTCTCGATAGAAAGGCACTCGGAACAATACGATTGTGCCTCGCTGCGTCAGTCACCTTCAACATTTCGAAGGAAACAACGACAGAGGGTTTGATTCAAGCGTTGTTGAAACTATATGAAAAACCCTCGGCCTCAAACAAGGTATTTCTTATGAAACGGTTATTTAATATGAAGATGTCGAAAGGTGGATATGTTGCAGATCATTTAAATGATTTTAATATACTTACAAGTCAGTTAAGTTCTGTAGGGGTAAACTTTGAAGATGAAGTTAGAGCTCTGTTATTCTTGTGCTCATTGCCAGAAAGTTGGAATGGTTTAGTAATGGCCATTAGTAACTCTGTCTCTAGATCTAGTACTTTAAAGCTTGATGATGTTGTCGGTGCTATCCTTAGCGAGGAAATGCGACGGAAAAGCTCCGGTGAGACATCGGGTAATTCTTTGAGTGCAGAGTCTAGAGGAAGAAAAATGGAAAGAGGAAGGAGCTCAGGATATCGCAGTAAATCAAGGAAAGGCAGATCCAAGTCTGGATCAGGGATAGTGTGCTAGAAATGCGGAAAGAAAAGACACCTAAAGAAAGACTGTAGATCTCAGAAGGGAAAAGAAGGAGATGCATAGCAAGAAAAAAATCATGAAGAAAATGTGACAGGTGAGGTGTTACAAGATGCTTTGATTCTTTCTTTCGAAAATATTACTGATTCCTGGGTGGTAGATTCAGGGGCCTCATTCCATGCCACACCTGATAAGAAATTCTTTCATGACTATGTTGAGGGAAATTTTGGACAAGTTCGTTTGGGTGATGATAAACCCTGTAAAATTGTTGGAATGTGTAAGGTTCTTGAAAAACAGCAGAATGGAAACCAATGGCTACTAAAGGAGGTAAGGCATGTTCCAGATCTGAAGAAAAATCTGATTTCAACAGGGCAGTTAGGCGGTGAAGGTTGTGTGACAACTTTCACAGATAAAGCTTGGAAGGTCACCAAAGGAGCCTTGGTAATAGCAAAAGGCGAAAAGGTTGGTACATTGTATTTATGCAATGGTATTTCTAACTCTGTTAATGCTTTAACTTCCAAAAGAGCAGATGCAACATTATGGCATCATAGGCTCAGATACATGAGTGAAAAGGGGATGAAGATTCTTCACTCAAGGAATTTGTTGCCGGGTTTGAAGAATTTTGATTTGGACTTCTGTGAGAATTGCATTTATGGAAAACAGAAGAGAGTCAGATTTCTCAGAGTTGGGAAAGAAAAGAAGAGCGAAAAATTAGAGGTTGTGCATACAGATGTATGGGGACCTGCTTAGGTATCATCTCTCAGTGGCTCTCGTTATTATGTTACTTTAATTGATGATGCAACTAGAAAAACTTGGATTTATTGTATTAAGAATAAATCTGATGTATTTGATACTTTCAAGAAATGGAAAGCTTTGGTTGAGATTGAGATAGGAAAGAAATTGAAGTGTCTCAGATCAGACAATGGAGGTGAATATTGCAGCAAATAGTTTGATAGCTATTGTTTAGAGCATGGAATTTGCAGAGAGAAGACAGTTCCAAGAACACCACAAGAAAATGGTGTGTCAGAAAGGATGAACAGAACAATCATGGAGCGTGCAAGGTGCATGAGATTGCATGCAGGATTTCCTTTACAGTTTTGGGCAGATGCTATAGATACTGTTGTTTATCTAATAAACAGAGGACCTTCAAGTTCCTTGGATGGTGGTGTTCCAGAGGAGGCATGGATAGGTAAAAAGGTAAACTACTCCTTTTTAAAGCCTTTTGGTTGTGAGGCCTTTGTCCATATTGATAAAGAAAATATAACAAAACATGAGACAAAGCCAAAGAAATGTACCTTTATTGGATATGCTGTTAATGATTTTGCTTATCGCTTATATGATTACGAAAATCAAAAAATCATTAGGAGCAGAGATGTAATATTCAATGAAAAGGTCTTGTATAAGAATCAATTGCAGGAAAAGAAACAGGAAAAAGAAAACAAGGAATACGTAGTTCTTGATAAAATCACTGAAAAAGTAAAGGTGCCTAAAAATAATAATAATCAACAACCACAACAACAGCAACCACCACAACAACAACAGGCACCCCAAACACCTGAAAGTGGTGTTAGAAGACCTACCAGGATAAGTAGACCCCTTGAACGATACTCTCCTTCATTATATTATTTATTGTTGACTGATTCTGGTGAACCCGAATGTTATGAAGAAGCAATGAAGGTTGAAAGCCAGAAGAAGTGGGAGCTAGCCATGGAAGAAGAGATGGAATCCTTAATGCATAACCAGGCTTGGGACTTAGTCAGGTTGCCTGCAGGTAAAACTACATTGCAGAATAAATGGGTTTACAGGCTGAAGGAAGAAGATGGAGGAAAGTAGAGGTACAAAGCTAGACTTGTGGTGAAGGGGTTTGCACAGAATAAAGGTATTGATTTTGATGAAATATTTTCTCCTATTGTTAAAATGACTTCAATCAAAACTATTTTACGTCTAGCAGCAGCTGAAGATTTGCATCTTGAGCAGTTAGATGTAAAGACAACCTTTCTCCATGGGGATTTGGAGGAAGATATATATGTGCAGTAGCCACAAGGATATGAGGTAAAAGGGAAGGAGAAACTAGTGTGCAGGTTGAAGAAGAGCTTGTATGGCTTAAAACGGGCTCCAAGGCAGTGGTATCTAAAATTTGACAAGTTTATGTCTGAACAAGGTTATACTAGATGTCACTTTGATCATTGTGTTTATCTGAAAAAGCAAAATGATGGTAGCTATATTATATTGTTATTGTATGTAGATGACATGCTTGTTGCAGAGTCTAACATGCAGGAAATAAATGTGCTCAAAAGAAAATTGGCAAATTCATTTGCAATGAAGGATTTGGGAGCTGCAAAACAAATCCTTGGTATGAGAATAACTAGAGATAGGAAAAATCGCAAATTAACATTGTCTCAAAATGAGTACATACAAAAGGTGTTGAAAATATTTAATATGCACAATGCAAAACCAGTTAGTACACATTTTGCTAGCCATTTCAAACTTAGTAAGGAAATGTGCCCAAAGACCAAAGAAGACATGGATTATATGTCTAAAGTTCCATATGCATTAGCAGTTGGAAGCTTAATGTATGCAATGGCCTGCACAAGGCCTGATATTTCACATGGAGTGGGAGTTGTAAGCAGGTACATGAACAATCCAGGAAAGGAACACTGGATGGCAATGAAATGGATTCTCAGATATTTGAAAGGTACTGCAAATCAAGCATTATGCTTTGGTGGTTCAAACATTTCTCTATAGGGATATGTTGATGCAGATATGGCAGGTGACAGAGATAACAAGAGGAGCACTACAGGATATGTATTACTGTTGGTGGAACGGCTGTCAGTTGGGTTTCAAAAATCCAAAGTGTTGTTGCACTTTCAACAACAGAAGCAGAGTATGTTGTTGCTACAGAGGCTAGTAAAGAAATGAATTGGTTACAAAGGTTTATGGGTGAATTGGGTAAGGAGCATGCATTATACAGTGATAGCCAAAGTGCCATCCATCTTGCAAAGAACTCAGCATTTCATTCCAGGACTAAACACATACAACTCAAGTACCATTTGATACGATCAGTGTTGGAAGATGGAGAGTTGAAGCTGGAAAAGATACACACTAGCCAGAATCCTACAGATATGCTAACAAAAGTTGTAACCAGGGAGAAACTGAGAATATGCTCAGTTTCAATTGGCCTTCAAGGATGACGATGAAGATGAGAAATGGCCAGGTCTAGAGAGGACTCATTTTCCAGCAAATGAAGCAGCGGTGAAGTTGCTACAATCATTGTCCAAGTGGGAGATTGTTGTGTGTGGAGCATGATTGTTCAGAGGTCTTTGTTTCAGCCGAATGTATACCCCAGGAAGTTTGTACACCCCTCCACACGGGGGGTGCGGGGGGGACTTGTCCCCCCCACGGGGGTCTGGGGGGGGCCGATCCCCCCCGGCTGGGGGGTCCGGGGGCCAGCGCCCCCGAAGCCAAAAATAGATGTAAAATTACCTTGTAAAAGTATAGTAATTTTTTGTCAATCTTGGCCATTCATTAGGCAGATGATCTGAAGGTAGAACTTATGTTTAGTTTAGGGTTTCTTGCCCTAGAAGGAAACCCCCTCTCTTTGTATGAGGGTATTGTATTTGAGGCTGTGAAATATATGTGTATTCTCTGAGCGAGAAACAGAGATGCGAGACTGTGAGAGAAAGCAAAGGATATTACAACGGATCTATTGTAGGTTGTGTCTCTTCATTTTGCTGGATAATAGAAAAGAAGGACTGGCTGTTCGGGGTGGATGTAGCCCAAATTGGGTGAACCACGTATATATGTGTCGATGTTGTCTTATGTGTTTTTTGTGTTTATATTTCTGCAATATTTTATGTGTTCCATTGCTCCGTAATATATAATCTTATAACAAGTGGTAACGGGACAACATTTCCATATATTGTTGGCAGCTAAAGTCAGTCGTGTCGCCCTTGAACAAAGCACTCAAAAGAAAGTCTCTCCTCAATTTTGGGCGGGATTTATTTTGACTTAGGTACGCCTTAACCTTGTTATTGAGTTAGTTCTCCTCCGATTGGTTACCTCTTCCAATAATATGGAGAGTTCGCTCGTGCCTCCTGCATGAGAAACTTATATAGAGTTATCATATGCTGCCATGTAGTCGTCATTGAGTCGTGCTTTTGTTCAAGGGAAGTAAGCCTGAGTTAGCCTCCCTGCGGTGTCTCTTGACCTATTTTTCAGTCGGCCATCGATAGTTGTCAGTGTCATGTTCACCATCACATCAGTTATATTGGTCCTTTGCTCATGCTGGTTTGAGAAGGTCTCCATTGAATTCTTACAGGCGGGTCTTGTCCTTATCGACGACGTAATATTGCTCTAAGGGTAGACCTAGAGCCTCACCCTAGCCCTATTTTCAGTATTGATAGGTCACCTTGTGATGAGCATCAATCAGTATCATGGGTCTTTGACTGAGTGGTTTCCCTTGTGTTCGACATCATCTTTCATTATCACACATTGGGATTTGTGTAGTGCCTTGGTTTCCAGTTGACCCTATTGGTGGATTCCTCGCCTTTGTGCCAGCTTTCATTATTGGTTGGTTCATAGGGTTTCTATCGTGTGCTAGCTACATATTGTGTATGCCGAAAACGTGCTTCGGTCAGGTTACTACATCTTTTTCATCCGATTCCTTCCACATTATTGGCCTACGGGTTACACTTGTGCTAGATTGACGAAGGATGCCTTAATGCCTTCCTTCTAGCGGATCTTTTCCTATCGAATATGACTCATTACTCTGGGGTAAAGATCTAGTGTCCATTTGGTAGTACCTTTGGGTTTGCAGTCATCAGTGGCAGATTCCTTTGCTATCAACAGTGGGAAACCAACATTGTCCCCTGGTTGATAGATTCTTCCAAGTGTTCGACTTCAGCTCATTCATTCACACTTATTAGATTGTACTGGGTACCTTGACTCTCATTATCATTATCGGTGAGTAGTCTCGCGTTTGTTAATGATATACATCAATGACCAGTAATCAAATGATTTCTCACATGGTTGACTTCAGATCATTTATTCCCATTACGTAGAAATGTGTCACGGAGGTCGGTGAAGACCTTGGGTTGCATCAAAATTCTTTGGTTCACTTGTTAGTTGCTCCTTTTACTGCTATTCGACACCATCCACATTATATGTTGTAGTCCTTCACAACAACATCTTATATGCTGGCATCCGAGTTGCGAAGTAGTATCATCTTATTCCATCATCTTCATTTGGTACTACTGGGATCAGTTTTCTAACATTAGTGATCAGCTTCATCTTTCAGCTTCATTAATCATCCTCTTATATGTGATATTCAGACATGTACTTGTTTGATCACGATCAGATGATCCATTATGTACTTTCAGTCTTTTATACTTGTATACATAGTGGATCTGCTTCTACTTGATATGTGGACATGCTTTACTTTCTCTGAGCATGGGTATGCCCTCCTTAGATAACTATTTCTTTCTGATCTCTTTTTGATGGCTTGGCAAGCTGAAATATGGTGAAGTCCTTCTTAGTTTTGACAGGTTTCCTTTCCATATACTTAATACATTTCAGCCATCATGTACCCCTTCTGACCTCATATATTAGGCGACATGTGTTATAGCTCCAAATATCACCCTTGGTATTTTTTATTCTTGGTTTATGGCCTAGGGAAACCCCTCCTTCCAGACTTGGTCCAAATATTTTAAAAAGAATGTTTTACTCCATGTACGCTACTTTTCCCTGTGATAAAAGAATGTACACGCAGGTTAGTCAATAACCAACCCGCGTATATGTGTTAAAACACTTAAAAGAAATTAAATTTCCTCAACTATGGGCAGAGTTCATGGGTTTTACCTGTTGATTACCTCCTAGTTCCCACGGCCTAACTATTTCCCAATTGTTTCCCAACTAAAAAACTAATTGGGAGAAGTATAAATAGACTTCTATGGGAAGGCCTTAAGGAGGAGAAGAGATAGAATTACTATACTGAGATTATCCCCTGATTGAGTCTGAAGTATCTCTATGCTTCAAGCACTTCCCCAAGTTCAAGAAACCATTGTTTCCTTGAGTGTTGATATTCTCCCACTTTCTTGAGATATCATGGTATTGGTTATGGAAGGATGTTGTTGAAGACTGGGACTAGAAAGATCTGGAGGATGGTTCCACTTGAAGCTGGAAGAAGAAGAATTAGGTGAATTCTCTCCGTGTTGGTTATAGCTTTCTACAATAAAAATAAACATTGTCTTGTTCCTGAGATTAACCTTGTTTATGCATCAAATACTATTGTAATTCATGTATGAATGTCATTTTGATGTATAACTAATCATCTTGCTTATATGATATAAAGTTGATTTCATTAAAATTCTTTATCTATATGCTGCTATGTATGTTCGGATTGGTTGATTTGCAGATTCGAAGATCATCAGGAGTTGCAGAGGGTCTGAACCCTGCTGGAACTACCCAAACGAAGGACATCCGGGTATGGTCACTATCGCGTAGTTTGTTTATATAAGCATGTTGCCTAAGTTGTATGAGTGTTTCTTACTGTAGTTTTCTCTTGCTCTATTAGGGTTTCAACCCAAAGCCCTAGGGTACTTATTACTGTAACACAAGTCCCTCATGAACAAGCAAATTGAACCAAATTGGAACCATAGAGCTCTGGCCTCTTGGGTGTAAAATTATGGAACCCTTATTAAGTTTTTCTTCCCTCTATTTATAAGCAGAGGGGGAGATTTGAAAGCAGTTACAAAATATCTCAACCGATCTCCAACGATCTGATCAACTAGCTGTCTTGATGTGTGAAGGTCTGCTACCCAAATCATTACAATCGGATTTGGTTC
This sequence comes from Pinus tabuliformis, assembly GCA_031772625.1. Taxonomy (NCBI): domain Eukaryota; kingdom Viridiplantae; phylum Streptophyta; class Pinopsida; order Pinales; family Pinaceae; genus Pinus; species Pinus tabuliformis. The sequence continues at coordinate 190,233,385 of CM062819.1, read as the reverse complement.
CTTTCTTTAAAATGCAGAAATGATAGAATAAAAGAGAAAAGGAAGACTGAATGATGTTTGAGGAAAATATCTACCTACCATTCCTGTGATGGCCTTCAATCAAGCCACATCTTTTCCATGATGTGCCTCTCTTGTTGCTTGACCGGTTCACCTGTCGTTTTCACCTTAACTGCTTGAATTCCCCACCCTCTAGAGCTGGAAGCAATCACCTATCGGTTTCTTGTCACCGTGTAAAAACATAGATCAACCTTGCAGTCCTTCACTGTCTGACTGTGTGCAGCTCCATGTTGAGAAATTAATTCTCAGGTGACTTGCACACTGCTTCCTGAGTCCCATACCTCCATTTACTCACTGAAGACGTGCACGTGAGGCAATCAAATTCATTTCTATTGCCAATGTTGTTCTTGGTTTGTTGATACAGAGTCTTCCACAGGATTAGCCCCTTTCTATTACCAACTCCTTTGCGCCTTCATTTAATATTGCAATTGTCGACCCATCGATCTCATAACTCTCTGTATTGCACTATCAGAGCCCAATATGTCGTATATTATTGGAAAAGTGCTATATCAGAGCTTTTACTCATTGAGAATTTTGTTCTTAAATACATTACAAAAATAGAGTTCTGATGTCCTTGGCGCCTTTTGTTTAACCCCTTTCTATTTTCCTCCATGGGCCTAGGTGCAGTGACCGGAGGCTTAGCCTTAAGGTGATAGGGCATTTAAACTTCTGCTGGGAGCCATTCTCCCTTTGTTAACTGGTTAGCGCCCAAGGTTCTTTAACTTCCTCTGGACCATGTGCCAACCCTAATATCAGAGCCCCCTAATCGACACTTTTTCAGTTGCCAACTGTTATAAAGTGCCGACATCCTTAGCCTCCTATATTCCAACCTCTGATATGATGTCATCACTCTACTAGCACTTCCTGAGTGGTGACATGTGTTACCTAGATTTTCCCCCTTAGGCCCCTCAAAACACCAAAACTTCCTGCCACATGTCCTATCGTTCCACGACATCATGCTGGCATCAAATGCCACTATAGCTTTATCTAAACCAATCATGTGCTACCACCTATATTTATCAGAGCCAATCATACGCTACCATGTGTAGCTTATTATAACTGTTGAGTTCCAAAACTGCCTTTCCCTTAAGCAACTTTCTCATCCCTCTTTCTTTTCTTTTTCATAAAAAATGCATCCTTAATCATCAAAAACCATTACACATTGCCTCAAGGAGTATGTTTTAGTGATTTACAAGTTACGCTGTTATGTTTTCTATTTGAATAGGTTTTTGTCTTTCAGCTACGGAACACAACCACATTCTGCAGCGAATCGACTATTCCGTAGCCATCTTGACGCTTTTGTAGGTTACAAGTGTCAAGAAAGGAAAAGGACCACATGGGTAGCTGGGAAAACATTAGAGCATGGATCGTATCCTATCCATCTGGCCTAGATCGATGAGGATGACTCTGGTCAAAGGGAAGTCAACTATAGAAAACTATGGCAAAACAAGACTTTGTTTGCACACGAGTCTCAGTGATGGTATCCGAAGCAGTATCCTAAAGCAACGGACTTCATATGCCACCTATGCAAATATAATCTAACAAGCCACTACCATGGATTTATGTTTCCAAGCAACCAGGGACAAGAATTCCGCATACTGGCCTGTCTACGTGTTTTGCTATAGCCAATTTCTCTCTTCAAAACAGTTGTATATTTTTCTATAAATATCAGCCTGTAGAACGTAGAACAAGTGCAAGTTTTTTTCTTATGTAATAGTTCAAATTTCCGCTTGTAGTTTGAAGAACTCATTTCTCCATTTTAATATGAATACTCTGTTTTCAATGGATACCTGAAGCGTTGTTGATTGAGTGCTCATAATCCGAGACCTTTGCAGAGGGCCCCTGCGTGGTCAAGGGTACATTTTTTTGTTGTTCTATCTTTCATAGTTCAATTGTATATTCACTGTGTTTTTTTCATAATGTTTATAATCATTTTCTAACTCTGTTTATAATGCAGCTTGTGTCATCTTTTCACTAACTCAGAATAGTTTCATTTCAGCGCAGAATAGTTCTTTGGTTTTCACTGCTTTCTAATTTCTTACCAGTAGTTTTAGGTTGATGTCAGTAGCATAAATTGATTCACTTCATTTGTTGTTCATTAGTTTTTAGATTTTGAATTAAGCTATTCAATGCCATTTTCTTATTAGTTTAGTAGCTCATGTTATAAATGAATATTTCTAAAAGCCCTTTCAGTTGATGGTTAATCTTCAAACTAAGTGGTGAAATGTTTCATTTGTGAATGAGTCTTTCTCTGCATTTTTATGTTTACTTTTCTTAGAATAATGAAGAATGAAATCTCTCAAAACGCTATCACAAGGAGGTAGTTCTCCCTAAATTGTGTAGCAGAGTGACAAAAATACTTCATTTAGCCTTGCTTTCATAATAGAATAATTGCAACTTAATTTTCAATTATAGTTTTTCACTTAGTTTAATTGCAATTCCATCTTCAGTTTTTCATCAAAGTTTTGATTCTGCAAATAGATTAGACAGTAGTGGTAATCTTATTTCCATTATTTCATTTTTGGTTTATCATAGATAGCTGCAATTTCATTTTCTCATTTAAGCTTTGGTTTTGTGATTGAGTAGATAGTAGTTTTAAGTCCTTTGAGTTCATGTTTTGGAAACTATCACAACAACAAGAAGAGAAGCTCTGTTTTCATTTTCTTATCTAAAACTTTACTTCCAATCTAGCTTAAAGCACTTTTAACACTCATTTCATTTTTGTAGATTCTTGGCAGCAGTAGATTAAGATTTTGTAGATTACATTGCAGAACATTAGGAATAAAAAGAGCAAAACCCCCAAAACAAACATAAACTCAAAAATAGTGATGTAAGAAGGGTTATCTAGCACATATAGTGCACTACACTTCATCAGTTTACGATACCCGGATTGATAATTTATGTAGCAATTTAGGAAGCTAAGTTGACTGAACATTTTGGCGTCGTTGCCGAGGAAGTGTAACTAGGTAGCCTTAACTCTTACATTCATAAAAAGAAAAACAAAAAAAACAAAGCAAAACAATGACATGCATAGAGAAAGAGACTCTAGGGGTAGATTTATAGCTAGGTGTAGAAGTTTGATTTCCACAACTCCACCTACTCCAGCAAGAGTTAGAAAGGACACACCTCCATCCTAGACTCATACTCCTAGCTATTGGATCCTGGAATTCAAGGGGAAACAACTCGGTTAGAAGATTCTCCCACACTATCTAGTAAAATAGACCTAGGAGAGAAGAACTTTTTCACCTCTACAGGGGAGCCTATTGTAGTTGAGGAAGTAGGAATACCTAGTGAAGAAGAAGAAGTAGAAACTCTCTCCCATAATCCATTAATAGAAGAACTAGAGGACTCTGAAGAAACTATAATGGTAGAAGAGGAACAAGATGGAGAATTCTCACTATTTGGAGGAGGGGGTAGAGGGAGAGGTAGAGGAAACAATGGAGGAGGTAGAGGTAACAATGGAGAAGGTAGAGGTAATAATGGAGGAGGCAGAGGAAATAGGGAAGTATATAACTCATTTAGATTCCCTATAGTGGATGAGGAAACACATACCATAATGAAAAACATTTCACCATCTGTCCTCCCAAACTTTTATGGGTTGAGAAGTGAGGATCCTGAAACATTTTTGTTTTATTTTGAAGTCTTGTGCAGAACCTATGACTATCTAGAAGACTCTCAAAAACTCATATTGTTCCCTTATCTTGGAAATAATATTGAGAGGGGGGGGGTGAATCAGTATTATCAGGTCAATTATTTTTCATTTCACAATCATAATTGTATACACTACTTCAGTTAGTAACAACCGCCTATGTACGCAACTGCAGTTAAGGAAACTAGCGTATAACCAGCAGACTTGTAATTTAAATTATTCTTTAGATGTTGATCATTAATCTATGCATCAAACCATATAAACAATAACCAGGAACAGTAAAACAGAATAGGCAGTCACACATAAGAACACAAGATATAAGGTGGAAACTTAATGTGGGTGAAAACCACTGGCTACAATTTGTCTCTATCTTCCTTTAATTAGAAACTTCTTTTTACAATGTTTTTGTACTGGTGCAGTCTTATACCAGTACGCAGGCTACTACCTACATAAGGCTTCAACCTTCTCTCATTCTCTAACTTCTCCTGGAAGGGAGCTACAACCCCCTTAGCTCTTGTACTAGCTGATGTACTAGTACGTAGGTGCTGACCTACTGAAGGCTACAACCTTATCTTTTCTTCCAAGGACCACGTTTCATAAATTTTCAGACTGGATCCATGAATAACATCAATCAAATATCAAGTATATCTGCATCAACCAATCTCCTTTGTAAAAACCAATACTGAATCAACCAATCACTTCTCAGAAAGCTTTAACCAGAATACAGTAACAGTAACCAGAACCAATCCTGAACCCAGAACACTGCAACAATAAATAGAAGTAGTTAAAACATATTTCATGAGACGTACACTACTTCAATATGCAGAACCTGCGTGCATACACTGATGTATTAAGGCCAACCTGTGTATACGTTGTTTTGAATTAAGGATCCAACATGTATGCGCGCCTCTGCTGAGCTGAACCTACGTACAGATCTATAAAAGACAATTTTCTCTTTTCAAATATTCAGACATCAGTTACACCAGATTATCAGTTTTATAGATCAAGTCATGCACCAAATATAACTGATCAAAATCATACAAATATACTACTATTCACGCCTTAAGATCTTGACCCATCAATAGAACATATTCTTCTTCTAGCGCTCAGGTTCCTCCTTGGTTCAGATCCAACTATGCACCATAACCCAATGACCAATATTCTAGATCTTGCTTCTTCATAAGATATTTAATCCTTGAGTGAATACATTTGCCTAATGATCTCCTTCCCCTTTTATAGTCTTAGGCCTTACTAAATACCATGGTCCAAAACCACTTAGAACCAATACTTGGGACTCAATACCTGGGTTCAACACTTCGAACGAGATACCATGGTCCAAAACCATAGGTCCAAATACCAAGGACTAAATACCGTGGAATAAAAAACAAGTTTTCCCACATGTACGCGCTTTTCCTTGTATGAAAGTGCGTGCATACACATACGCGCCTTTGTGTCGGCGATCCCGCGTGTATACGCAGATGAGTCAAAGGGAAACTGCGTGTACCTTCTTTTCTTTTATTCTGAGAGCCTGAACTATGATCTGTCTTTTGACTGAGTTTCCACCAAGAACAACACCTGTGTCATATTGCTAACCTGTGTCATAATGCCAATAATCTCCCCATTTGGACTTGATGGCAACCCCAAGTCACTCAAAGTCATTCTCCCCCTTTGTCATCAAGGGAAAAGGGTGATGTTCCCCTTGAGTGCATGCTAAAATCTTTGCTCTGCTGTGTTGTCCATGCTCCCCCTGACTATAGGCAAGGTCTGCAAAATGATGTTCTAAAAGAACATGACTCTATACATAGAAAATGACCTTCCTATCACCAAAGACTCATACATGCATCCATCTCCCAAACAAGTGGGGATATACCAATATTAACTCATCCACCCACCCAAGTGGGGATACACCAAAGGTTTACACATGATAAAATAAGAACATTACATTATCCATCCCAGGCATAGTGGGGAAACCAAAATAGGCCGTTACATGACCTTGATAATAAAATATATACATGACATAGAGACAAAATATCTAAGACAAGACTAGTAGCATCATCAATTATCAACAACTAACATTAGCAACATCTATCAATCATCATTCAAACTGGCAACCATGATCTTCCTCTGCACCTGTTCCACCTGAAACAAAAACATCTTCTAAGATGATGCCAAAAATGCATTATTAGAAGTATATGCTCCCCTTGAACTTGTGCCAGATGGTCTCTGTCAGACCCATATCAAACTCCTTTCATCCTGAGTCTGGTCCACTGCTTGTCTTCAAACCAACATATACGTGACTCTATCCACAAAAACCGGCGTATGTACGTGGATACGCTTCATGAAACTTGCGTACAACCACTGTTCTCTGAAGCAGATAATTTGAACAGCAAGATGATGCATCAACTACTCCCAGCTTCTGTCTAAGGTATTCAAAAGTCTCCCTGGGCAGAGGTTTGGTGAATATATCAGCAACCTGTTCCTTGGAGGGAACATACTCCAATTTGACCTTTTGTTCAAGCACTTGTTCCCGGAGAAAATGATATTTGATAGGTATGTGCTTGGTCTTCAAATGCATAACTGGATTCTTTGAAATACTGATTGCACTTGTATTATCACATAAAATGGAGATCGGTGGAGTACAAGTGATTTGAATGTCTTGCAAAGTTTGCATCTTCCAAAGGATTTGTGTGCAGTAAGATGCAACAGCCACATATTCTGCTTTAGCTGTAGATAATGCAATTGAGCTTTGTTTCTTGCTGAACCAAGATACTAATCTAGAACCCATAAAGAATGCACCACCACTAGTGCTTTTTCTGTCATCCATGCTTCCTGCCCAATCTACATCTGTATATGCATGAAGTGTGAGATTTGTATCTCTAGGATACCATAAGCCATAGTTTTGAGTCCCTTGAAGATATTTGAAAATTCTTCTAACTGCTTGAAGATGAGTTTCCTTTGGATTTGTCTGAAATCTTCCAACTATTCCCACTGCATGCATGATGCCTGGTCGTGTACCTGTCAGATAGAGTAGACTACAATTCATGGATCTATAGGTTGGTTGATGTACTGCTGCTGATTCATCATTTGCACTGAGGCTACATCCTGTTATCATAGGGGTACATACTGGTTTCAAATCCTCCATCCCATATTTCTTCAAGATCTGCTTGAGGTACTTGGTTTGTGATAGAAAAATATCGTCTTTGTTTTTTTGGACTTGTAAACCAAGAAAATATGTGAGTTCACCAAGTAGGGACATTTCAAATTCTTTCTGCATCACCAAAGCAAAGTTTTGACTCATGTCTTCTTCATTGCTACCAAATATGATATCATCAACATATACAACAAGTATTAATAACTTATCATGGTCAATTTTTATATATAGATTGCTATCTATTGATCCTTTTGAAAAACCTTGTTGATGGAGGTACTTATCCAAATGATAATACCAAGCCCTTGGAGCCTGTTTAAGGCCATAGAGAGCCTTTTTGAGTTTGCATACAAGTTTTGGATCATTTCCAAGGATAAACCCATCTGGTTGCTCAATATACACTTCTTCTTCCAAGTCTCCATTCAGGAAGGTAGATTTCACATCCATTTGATATACTTTGAACTTCTGAAAGCTAGAAAGAGCAAGAAACATTCTTATTGCTTCAAGTCTGGCAACTGGTGCAAAATTTTCTTCAAAGTCTATACCTTCTTGTTGAGCTTACCCTTTACAAACAAGTCTGGCCTTATTTCTAATAACATCTCCATTTTCATTCAGCTTGTTTTTGAATATCCATTTTGTCCCTATAACATTATTATCATTTGGTCTAGGAACCAACTCCCAAGTGTTATTCTTTTCAATCTGCTCAAGTTCTTCATTCATGGCCTTGACCCAGCATTCATCTTTGCATGCTTCACTTACATTTCATGGTTCGACGGAGGAGATTAATGCTAGATAACTTGAAGCTTCTGTAATAGATCTTCTTGTTTGAACACCTGCCTCTTTCTGCCCCAAAATTTGAGTCTTTGGATGATTCTTCTGGACGTACCTGGATGGAGTCTTGTCTTCTATCCTTATTTGTTCTTCTGGTGCCTCATAGGTTCCTTCTTCATCATTATTCTGATTTGAGGTTGAAGGACAGTCTTCATCATCTTCGAAATCTTCGGATTTTACCTGCCTTGGATTGTTTCCTGCTTTATCAACCACCACATCAATACTTTCAACACTTTTTTCAAGTCTTTTATTGTAACACTTATATCCTTTACTTCGGGAAGAGTAACCAAGAAGAATGCCTTCATCTGCTCTAGGTTGAAACTTGCCAAGGTTTTCATCGGTCCTTTTGATGTAACATTTGCTTCCAAAGATTTTGAAGTATTTGACTGTAGGAGTCTTACCATACCATAGTTCATGAGGAGTTTTAGTGTTGTTCACTCGAATGTTTGTTTTGTTGAGAATGGTAATGGCAGCAAATGCAGCTTCACCCCAGAAGGTTGTGGGAGTTCCAAACTCATCAAGCATAACACGAGCCATTTGTTGAACCATTCTGTTCATCCTTTCCTCTACTCCATTTTGCTGAGGAGTCCTTGTAGTAGAGAATTCTCTTCTTATTCCATGTTCTTCACAAAAATAAAAAAATTCATCCGAGGTAAGTTCCCCTCCTCGATCAGACCTGAGGCATTTGATTCTACGATCTGATTCATTTTCAACCAAGGCTTTGAAAGCTTTGAACTTTTCGAAGGCTTCATCTTTATGCTTCAAAAGTCCTATCCAACACATCCTGGAAAAGTCGTCAATGAAAAATATAAAGTACTCCTCCCCACGAGGTGACTTTTTCCTTGATGGACCACATAAGTCAATATGAACAAGTTCAGGTGGCCTACTAGCTGATCCTTCCTTCTCAGGGAAATTAGTTCTAGTTTGCTTACCAAACTAACATGATTTGCATATTGTATTGTCTAGAATTCTGATGTCAGGAAGATCACGAACCGCCTGATATTTGCATTCTTTCCTTATCTGAGAGAAGCTTAGATGCCCCAATCTTCTGTGCCATAGCCAGTGTTCATCATTATTGCTTAGATAACATTGTTGTTGTCCTCCCTTGAGTATGTATAAGTTATTTGGAGTTCTTATGCCTTTGATCACTATTTCTCCTGTATCAAGCTCACGAATAATACATCGATTTGATCGAAATATTACCTCATTTCCTTGATCACACATTTGACTAACACTCAATAGATTATGCTTTAAGCCATCAACATACATAACATTTCCAGCTTTGACCTTTTCTTTCAAAAGAACAGAACCTTTACCTTTTATGAGTGCAGGGTTGTCATTACCAAATGAGACCTTCCTTTCCTTTTCTAAGGCACTATATGACTGAATTTTTTCTTTATCACCTGTCATATGTTTCGAGCATCCACTGTCGATGTACCACTGATTTTCCTGCCGTTTCGCATATAAGGCTATACCACATCTTTCTGGTTGCAGTTCTTTATTTCTCCATTTTTTGGGACTCAATGAAGCTTGCTCCTTCTGTGTTGTTTGCTGAAACCTACTCCTGCATTTAGAATCTTCATGACCGAAGTTGTTACAAATAGAACATTCTATTTCATTTTCAAGAGCATAAAAGTTATTGTAGGTCCTTTTCATGATCCCAGTCATACTCCTTTGTTTTTGAGCTTCTCTAGTCATGATGGTCTTGTAGGCAACACATTGAGCAGCTTTGTGTCCAAAGTTATGACAAGAGAAACATTGGCCATTGAAGAAATTCCTGCGATTAACAAACCTACCGACCAAATGATTGTAGTTTCCATTGACATCCATTCTTGAAGAAAATTGAGAATGATTTACTTGTGGTTGGTTGTAGTTTCTGTTCATCCTTGAAGTAGATTTCCCCCGATTTACTAGGTGATCTCTGTTCATTCTTGAAGTAAATTATCCCTGATCTGCATTATGCCTTTACTGTCGATTGTCAACCTGTTCACTTTTCCTTGCTACATCAAGATAATTTTTGGAGGTGGATGGCTTCTATGCTAGAGGTGCTTCTTCAGTATATCCAAGACCTGTCTTGATTAGAGGAGAACGCTACACTTTGATAATCTCATCTAAAGTTTCAGATCCTTTAGCAAATCTAAGATTTAGAGCTTTTGTTTTCTCAATATCTTTTCTAAGCCCCACAATTTCACATTCTAACTTTTCATTTTGTTTTTCCCTTTTAGCAAGTTGGAATGTCAGAGTATCTATGATCATATTCTTTTCTTCTAAACAAATTTTAAGTTTAGAAATTTCTTCATAAAGACCTTCTTCATCTATAGCATCCAAGAAATCATCATCTTCAAAAGCCATCAAAAGTCTATAATCATTACCTTGTTCAGCTTCATCACTATTTGAAATTCCATCACTATCTTCATGTGTATAATAGCTCTTCTTACTTACATTATGTTTTTTGTTCCATCTAACTGGTTCCTTACCTTTATCAAGCTTATCTTTATGAGGACACTTGGCTGCATAGTGACCGACTCTTCCACAAGAAAAGCATTTAAAAGGTATCTTACCTCTGAATCTTCCAGAACCCCGTTGAAGGTTCTTGACAAAGTTTGATTCTTCCTCTCCTTCTGACATATGTCCCGACTCATTGTATTCTCCTTTTCCTGAGGTTTTGAATGCAGATTCTCTCATGTCTGATGGTCCCCCTTTTCTCATTTCGAAAGCAGTTAAGATTCCGTGCAGCTGTGACATGGTAATGCTCTGTAGATTCTGCTTTTCTTCTATGGCAGAAAATTTTGATTCAAAATTAGGAGACAAAGATCTTAGGACCTTTTCAACTAAAATAACTTCTTTTATCTCTTCACCCAAGTTTTTCTTACGATTAACAATCTCATCTATACGTAAGAAATAATTAGCCACACTTTCATCATTGTGCATTCCAAGATTTTCATATTGAATTTTGAGAGTTTGTAGTTTTGCACGTTTTACCTGATCATCTCCTTCATAGCTCAGAATGATCTTGTCCCATATTTCTTTTGCAGTTTTGAGCTGCATAACCTTGACGAATTTTGATTGAGATAAACTCCCTAATAGAGTATTGACAGCCTTTGCATTTCTTTCATACTGCTTCTTACCAGCCGTATCTGTAGGAGTTGCTGATGGAAATGTGTATCCTGTTTCCACGATATCCCAAACTTCTGTATCAAGAGATTGGAGATAGGCTGTGATTCTTACCTTCCAATAAATGAAGTTGCTCCCATCAAAGATTGGTGGCATGATAGATGCCTCCTTTTTGTAGTTGCTCATGATGATAGATCTTTCCTTCAAGCGATCAAGCTTCTTCAGAAGGACCTGCTCTGATACCAATTGTTGGAAATAATACTACAAGGGGAGGGGGTGAATCAGTATTATCAGGTCAATTATTTTTCATTTCACAATCAAAATTGTATACGCTACTTCAGTTAGTAAAAACCACGTATGTACGCAACTGCAGTTAAGGAAACTAGCGTATAACCAACAGACTTGTAATTTAAATTATTCTTCAGATGTTTATCATTAATCTGTGCATAAAACCATATAAACAATAACCATGAACATTAAAATAGAATAGGCAGTCACACATAAGAGCACAAGATATAAGGTGGAAACGCAATGTGGGTGAAAACCACCTACTGCAATTTGTCTCTATCTTCCTTTAATTAGAAACTTATTTTTACAATGTTTTTGTACTGGTGCAGTCTTATACCAGTACATAGGTTGCCACCTACAGAAGGCTTCAACCTTCTCTCCTTCTCCAGCTTCTCCTGGAAGGGAGCTACAACCCCCTTAGCTCTTGTACTAGCTGATGTACTAGTATGTAGGCGCTGACCTACTGAAGGCTACAACCTTCTCTTTTCTTCTAGGGACCACGTTTCATAAAATTTCAGACTGGATCCATGAATAACATCAATCAAATATCAAGTATATCTACATCAACCAATCTCCTTTGTACAAACCAAAACTGAATCAACCAATCACTTCTCAGAAAGTTGTAACCAAAATACAGTAACAGTAACCAAAACCAATCCTGAACTCATAACACTGCAACAATAAATAGAAGTAGCTAAAACATATTTCATGAGAGGTACGCTACTTCAATATGCAGAACCTACGTGCATACGCTGATGTATTAAGGCCAACCTACTTATACGCTTTTTTGAATTAAGGATCCAGCGTGCATACGTGCCTCTGCGAGCCGAACCAACGTATAGATCTATAAAAGACAATTTTCTCTTTTCAAATATTCAGACATCAGTTATACCCAGATTATTAGATTTATATATCAAGTCATGTGCCAAATATAACAGATCAAAATCATACAAAGATACTACTATTCACGCCTTAAGATCTAGACCCATCAATAGAACATATTTTTCTTCTAGCGCTCAAGTTCCTCCTTGGTTCAGATCTAGCTATGCACCATAACCCAATGACCAGTATTCTAGATCTTGCTTCTTCATAAGATATTTAATCCTTGAGTTAATACCTTTGCCTAATGATCTCCTTCCCCTTTTATAGTCTTAGGCCTTACTCAATACCATGGTCCAAAACCACTTAGAACCAATACTTGGGACTCAATACCTGGGTTCAACACTTCGAACGAGATACCATGGTCCAAAACCATAGGTCCAAATACCAAGGACTAAATACCATGGACTAAAAAAGTATTTTCCCACATATACGCGCTTTTCCTTGTATGAAAGTGCGTGCATACACATACGCACCTTTGTGTCGGCGATCCCGTGTATATACGTGGATGAGTCAAAGGGAACCTGCATGTACCTTCTTTTCTTTTATTTCGATAGCCTGATATATGATCTGTCTTTTGAGTGAGTTGCCATCAAGAACAACACCTGTGTCATTGTGCCAACCTATGTCATATTGCCAACACCTTCAACACTAAAAGGGGCTGCTTTGAAGTGGTTTATGGGGATAGTCACTCAATCCATTAGAACTTGGCATGAAATAGGCATTTTTGGATAGATATTTGGATTATTGTATGCCTACCAATCATAAGGATGAAGTATTCAAAATGATGCAAAAGGAAGATGAAAACTTAGAGGATTTTCTTGAGAGATTTAACTATAATTTGAAAAGAGCTAAGATGAACAATCTAGATGAAGAAACTTTGAAAGTTCTTTTGTTAAAGGCCATTAGAGATGAATGGATAGATATCCTTAACATGATGGGGAAGGGAGACATCTTTCAACGTCCATTGAATGACATAGAAGAACTAGGTGTTCATCTCTCAAGAGGGAAATCTAAAACCGGGAAAGGACCAGGAGATCCTTCTCTTGTTAGAGAAAATAAATCTGCAACCGGATATGTAATTAGGGCAGAAATTGGCAATATGCTTGATGAGTTTAAAACTGATATTTTAGGTAGCCTTAGTGAGTAGCTAGACACCATCAAAATCCAAAACATGCAGGAAACAGAGGTTGATGCTTTAGCCATCTTTTGTCCAAAATGAAGAAAGAAACATGCTCTAAGGGAATGCCCTTTAGATGCAAAAATTGTAGAAACTTGTATGATCTTTTCAGAAAGCCATGAGACCAAGGGTTGTCCTTCAATCCCAGGTCTTAAGGTTGTATTTGAAGAGGAAATAGTCTCAAATTATGTAGAACATCATTGTTTTGTTGCAAGAAGACCTTGGCATGGGCAACAAAATCAAGGATTTAACAATCCAACATATTTTCAGCCCCCACCAAATTGGAATTCTTGGCAGCAACCTTGGCCTCAACCTCAAACTCAATATCAATCTCAACCATGGGCACAAGGGGTACAAAATACTTATGGGAGATTTACTCAATATTATCAATATCCTCCATTTTATCAAAGCTATCCTCCCCCACAAAATCAGCAGCAAAATCAGCAACCACAACTTCCAAATCAAAGCCCTCAGCTTTCATTGCCATTTCTAGAACAACCTCCACAACAAAGTCAAAATCCTCAACTCTTACTTCCATTTCAACAAAAACCAAATCAACTACTAGCCCAACCATTGCCAAACCCCAATAATAAAAACCCTCAGAATGCTTACATGGTAGAAGGACAACAATTTCCTACTTACATGATTGCTCCTCTAGATCTTAATGATGTTCAACTTAGATCTGGTAGGATATTAGAAAAGGAAAAAACTTCTATAGTCATTCAAGAACAAGATGCTTCTGAGGATGATTCTCTAAAAGTCAATAAAATTTTTGAGGGAACATCCCTCCTAAACCAAACCACTGAAAAAGGAAAACAAAAAGAGTCAATAAGCACAACTCCTATCATTGAGAAACTACCATTTATTTCTACACCTCCTTTTCCTGAGAGATTACAAATTGATAGAGGAGTAGAAAAACAAATCTTGTTGCCCAATTATGACTTCCTATATGAATTGAAGAATGTTTGTATCAAAATTTCTTTGTTACAAGCCATTAGAGAAATTCCAATTCTAGCTAAGACAATAAAGGAGTTGAGCATCAAAAGACCAGGAAGAAAACCAAGAGAAACAAAAAGAATTCACCTGGTAGGAAAGATAACAGATATCATGATGGGAAGATTGCCATGCAGAAATATGTAGATCCGGGAAGTCCAATTGTCAAGACACATATAAATGGGATTGAAATTCCAAACACATTGATTGACTTAGGTGCAGCAATAAATATTATGAGTAGAAAAATTATGGAGCAACTTAAACTTCCTAACCTTCTTTACACACCTACCTTACTGCAACTTGCAGATAGATCAGTAATTAAACCAGATGGTGTGCTAGAAGACATTTTAGTCTCCCTAGATTCTTGGGAATATCCTATTGATTTCATGATTGTAGCTCCCAAGAATAATCTAGGAGTACACCCACTCATATTAGGAATACCTTGGCTAGCCACAACTGATGCTTTTATTAGTTGTAGATCCAATGACATGTACATTTCTTATGGTAATTCAACAAAGAAATTTACTTTATATCCTCCAGCAAAATCAATCACAAAAATAGATGACAAGGAATGGATCGATGATGAAGATGTTTCTGGATTTAAGACATCTATGGTTTATATCTTTTGACTTAGTTACCAGAGAATCCACAGTAAAAACCATTTTTCGTCAACTTTTCAAATCCCAGCCGGGATCCATCATCAGGACTTCTTGAATGCTTGATAGTAGAAGAGCTTAATTGAGGGATTAAATAGTAATGAGGAGAGTATATTTTTGGGATGAGTTGAATGTCGGTATTGTCACGACAGTTCTTGAGAAAATGTAGGTCTGCAGTTCTTCTTGCTATCTTCACTCTAAATTTTCCGAGTAAAATTATTTCACTCCATGTATCCCCTCCATATAGGGAAATGATTATGGATCCCAAAATTCTACTCTCCTCATAACTATTTAATCCCTCAATTAAGCTCTTCTACTATCAAGCATTCAAGAAGTCCTGATGATGGATCCCGGTTGGGATTTGAAATGTTGACAGAAAATGGTTTTTACTGTGGATTCTCTGGTAACTAAGTCAGATGAAGACGTTATTCAGCCTATCTTTACTATATCAGAAATTAGTGAAGCTAGTCAAATTTTGAACACATTGGAAAATTTTGAAACATCTTCAGAATATGATCATGCACAATTCCAAGAAAAATCTAATGTTGAATACTTGTCATCTAGGCAGATGTCTCTCTATTCTATGGAAGAGATTGGTAGCTCTACAATTGAAATTTTTCCAGGTAGGACATTGAACATAAACAAAAATTTGGAGGAACTACAACAAGAAGAGCTAACCAAGATATTACAAAAGCATTCTGCTGCATTTTCATGGGAGTATACTGACATGAAAGGTATTGATCCTAAGACTTGCATTCATCATATCTATATTGAGGAAAAAAATAGACCAATCAGAAAACCTCAAAGAAGAATGAATCCAAATCTTAGGGAGACTGTGAAAGAAGAGCTCCAAAAATTACTCAATGTAAACTTCATTTACCCAATCTCAGATAGCCAATGGGTTTCTCCTTTGGCAATTGTGCCTAAAGATAATGATAAATGGATGGTGTGCATTGATTACCGAGAATTGAATAAAGAAACCTTGAAGGATCACTTTCCTTTGCCCTTTATAGATCAGGTATTAGATACATTAGAAGGTAAAAAATATTTCTCATTCTTGGATGGTTTTAGTGGTTATAATCAAATTCAGGTAGCGCCCAAGGATCAGGATAAAACCACATTTACTTGTCCATGGGGAAATTTTGCCTACCGAGTGCTTCCTTTTGGGTTATGTAATGCACCAGCAACATTCTAAAGAGCAGTACCAAGAATTTTTTCTAATCTAATACATGATTGTGTAGAGGTATATATGGATGATTTTACAATCTATGGTAACACATTTGAAGAAGCTTTGGAAAATTTGGAAAAAGTCCTTAAAAGATGTAAAGAAACAAACCTTTCACTAAGCCATGAAAAATTCTTTATGATGTTTACAGAAGGTATTGTTTTAGGACATCACATTTTAGGAGATGGGATTAAAATGGACAAATCAAAGGTTGAAGTCATCTCTAAGTTACCAATTCCAAATTTCCAAAAAGATGTTAGAAGTTTTCTAGGATTTATAGGATATTATAGAAGGTTTATAGAAAACTTTACCAAAGTAGCATCTCCACTCTTCAAATTTCTTACAAAAGATTGTGAATTCAAGTGGAATCCTGATTGCCAACTAGCATTTGAAACCTTGAAAGCAAAAATATCTGAAGCACCTATCTTAAGAGGACCAAATTGGAAACTTCATTTCCATATTTCTACAGATGCTTCAGATACAGCTCTAGGAGCTGTATTCGGACAAAAAGATTTGATTCCTTATGCCATTTACTATACAAGTAAACATTTGACACCCACTAAGTTGAATTATATTGTGACTGAAAAAGAATTCTTAGCTTTTTTTCATGCAATCAACAAGTTCAAACACTATATAACAGGCTATGAAACTTTTGTTCATACAGATCACTCTACAATTAGATATTTGATGAATAATCCTATTACTAATGGCAGAGTTATAAGATGGATTTTACTTTTGCAAGAATTCAACATTACTGTGCTAGGTAGACCTGGAAAACAAAACACAGTTACTGATTTCTTGTCCAGGATTCAGAATATCAAAGAAGACTCTCCGGTTGAGGATAAGTTTCCTGATGAACATCTATTTGTAGTAACTACTCAAACTCCTTGGTTTGCAAATGTTGCTAACTACTTGGTTACAGGGAAGTTACCTTCACTTTTATTTCCTAGAAAGAAAAGAAAGATTATTCAAGATAGTGCAAGATATTCATGGATCACTAATGAATTGTATAAAACAGGGCCAGATCTTATGATCAAAAGATGTGTCAGGGATGATGAAATGCCTGATATTCTCAAAGCATGTCATGATGAGCCGTGTGGTGGACACTTTGCTGACAAGAGGACAGCCTATAAAATCCTTTCTTTAGGATATTATTGGCCATCCATCTTCAAAGATGCTAAAGAATATGTCAGAAGGTGCGACAACTGCCAAAGGGTAGGGAAACCTGCCCCCTCAAATGAAATGCCATTACAACCTCAGGTACTTATCGAACCCTTTGAAAAATGGGCTTTAGACTTTATTGGACCTATTAATCCTCCATACAAGAAGAAAAAGTATATATTGGTATGCACTGATTATGTCACCAAATGGGTAGAAGCCAAAGCATTACTTTTTGCTAACGAAAAATATGTAGTTAGTTTTCTTTTTGAGGAAATTTTTACTCACTTTGGTGTTCCAAGAGAAATTGTGACAGATCAAGGAACTCAATTCACATCCAACATGATGAAGAAGCTTATGGAAGAGTACAATATCAAGCATAGGAAATCCACTCCCTATCATCCACAAGCAAATGGTCAAGTGGAGTCTACAAACAAAGTGATTGAAGGAATCCTCACCAAAACTGTGCGTCTACATAGAAGAGATTGGACAAAAAGGCTTCCTGAAGCCTTGTGGGCCTATAGAACTACATGCAGGAACACAACAAGACATACACCATATGAACTTGTTTATGGAAAGCAAGTCCTATTCCCCATAGAATTCCAAGTCAAAACTTTCAAGATGGCTATCGAGTTAGGGATGGATTTATCAAAAGCTCAAAAGCATAGATTGGAGCAGTTGAATGAACTTGATGAAATCAAGCAAGAGGCTGTTCAAAGAACTTGTCTAGTTCAGCAACAAAGGGCTAAGTGGCATGAAAAATACATCAAGAACAAGAGGTTTCAAGAGGGAGATTGGGCATTGTTATTTGATTCAAAGTTTAAGGATTTTCAAGGAAAGTTTCAAACTCATTGGCTTGGGCCATATGAGATTGAAATTTTTTTTAGTAATGGAGCAGTAAGAATCAGAACAATAGATGAGAATCAAACTCCTCTCTTTGTGAATGGTCATAGGTTGAAAATTTATCACAAGCCAATCTCAAAGGAAGAGTTCATCAAGATCTTTCAAAATAATTCTGAAATGAAATTGGTGAAGAAGAATCCTTCTTCTCCACCAACTTAGTCTTTGTTCTTTTCATCATATCCAAAAAATAAAATAATAATAATAATATAAATAAATTTGTATTAGGTTGAAAAAAAATCACAGATTGGCATGCTTATACAGAAAATACAGGGTGAAAATTAGAAGACTCTGACACCCTATATTTTCCAGAAAATGGTGACTCATTGTGCATTCTAAAAAATTCATTGTTTTATTTAATTTCACTCTGTTTTACTTCTGCAAGTTTCACTTCACTCCACTACCATATTCCACCAATAATTTTTTCTTCTCTAGCATTTTTTCATGTCCATTTTTTCATATTTTCATCCACACAGTCATCTCCATTTTATTCATTCATAAAGTCACATTTTATTCTTTATTTTACATTCCGCAGCTGTTCCAGTTCCATAGCTAATCCTGTTCTGCAGCCAATCTGACTCTGCAGTAACAGTCTGATCATCAAATCAAGAATAAAGAGGCCAGTTCATAATAAATTTCATATGCAGGTAATGGAGAAGAAAACAACTTTTGAAGATATATCAACATCTAAGCACCTGAGGAAGCAAATAACAAAAGGTTAGCAATTAGAAGGTCTGGTTCTAGAGGTAAGATCAAAAACCTATTTCAAAAAGCAATACAAAACATAGATTGTATAACTCGTATAATCACACTACTCCTTGATTTATCATTATGAGATTTGATTGCCATGATGATTCCACCACACCTTCTGACTTTAATGCCTAATGGTCTAATGATACAATCTCCGTTCTTAACTCGTACTTAACTGTACTTCTCTAGCACACCTGTTAAATGGTTAGATTCATGACATAACCCATTTGAATACAACTCTTCAAAACCCTACTGTTCATTTATTACATCGAGTTCTCTCTTATACCTCCGCAGTTGTCTTGTGCATACAAACACATTATTACATTGAGAACACAATCATTCCATTTTCGTATTCTCTGGGTATAGCAGTCACTCTATTTTTCACACAGTTTACGTGTGTAGCCACTCCATTTCATATATCCTCTGCACACTCTGTTTTCATGTATTCCATGCATATAGCTTCTCTGTTTTCATATACCCTGTATGTACAACCATGTTATTTCATTCTCATAGTCTCTGTCATTTCATCCCCGTATCCATAGCTATCTTTGCTTCCATATACTAGTTGAAGAAAGCTGGCTGGTTGAGTTTCATTGAGAAATTCGATGGTCACCATAAAGAAGTCACCAAAACATTTGCTAGATCATTTGATGGGATGGACGTGGAGATTGGTGACATAAAATTTACAGTGACCCAGGATTTTATTGCTGAAGCAACTGAGCTACCAAGAGTAGGAGAGAGGTGGTTCAAGAATAAATAATTCCATGATGAAACTTGGAAAGTCATTCTCCAAAATCTAGGGATGGACACTATAGTTTTTTAAAGAGGAATTCCCATCTCTGCACTTAAGGGTAAATGGAGTAGCATGTTATTAATTTTACAAAAATTTATTACATGCGAGGGAAGATTTGGTTCCATGTACGTATATCACATAAGACTGTTGATGAATTTTCTTGAAAATGGAACCATCAATCTCCCATTTTTCCTGTTGAATAGTTTGAGGAGAATGGCCACTACTGTTCAGAAGAAAATGGAAGCCATAGAAGCCAATATTTATCACCATGGTCTAGCAAAAGATTTAGTTGAATATCACTTAAAGAGAGTAGGAGACACATGGGAGAACTTTTTGATCAGAAAAGTTTTCCAAGATACACCATAATTGCCTGAGGAAAGTTTTGTGAAAAGAAGTAGGAGGAGGAAAACCAGTCTCACCATTCAAAATACTCCTAAAACTTCAGCTCAAAAAAATAGTGAAGAAGAGCCCATCTCTGAAACATTAACAAAGATAAAAAAGAAAACCAAACAAAGGAGAAAGATGAAAGAAAAAGTTGAGGAAATCCATAGAAATATTCCTGAACCTTCATCAGAGGATGAACAATTACTTTCTGAAAGCTTAGTCGACATCAGGGATCAGTGCAAGAAAGAGAAATAGAAGGGGAAAAGAAGACAGGTTATAGAGGAAGAAATCATAGGCTCCCAAAGTTTGTGGAGAAGTTCTAGACTCAAGGGCAAAGTAAATAAAGCAAAATCAAAAGAGACTCTGTTCATAGATTTGGGAGAGGAAACTCCAACTCAATCCCAAGACAATATCTCATTTGAGCAGGGCCCACAACACTCTCCTAAACAAAACTTTGAACGCAGCCCAAAGAGAACCTCTCCAGGAATTGATCCAATCCAGCAACAGATTTATAATTACATTGAGTCACTAGAGAACAGGAGTACATCAGTGGATCAAGGAACTTCATCCAACCCCGAGCAGCTAGCCACATCACAAGAGACTTTGACTAGCTCACTTAAGTAGGAAATATATGAGCTAGAGGTTCTAAATTGGCACATCCAGAGGGAACATGAAGCCTTAACAGAACAAGACAAGTTGGATAAGATTATCCATGATAACACTATGCTTCATTTGGGTCTTTGGCACAAGAAGAACATAAAACTAAAGAGGAAAAACAAGAATGATCTGGATTTAAACAGGAACGCAACAAATTACAGAGATAACCATATACACAAAGATGCAGCGGAAATAATACTTCATTTCATTGATGGAAAATACTGAAATATGCTTACAACCAGAAATGGAAATAAACCAGCTAGGGCGATGGTAGCTTATCTCTGAGAAGAGATGTGATGGCTACATGCCTCTAAACTGTGTTACAATGAGGCTCGAAGGCCTATTTATTATTGAGAAACAATGGAAAACCCTTAACATTCCAAAACCTAACCCTAGGAGATGAAACGCCAAACTGTGGGCCCCGTTTGGGGGTAAGTTGGTACATCAACTTCCCGGGGTCGTAACTTTGGCATATGATCTCCGTTTGACGTGTACAATAGCTCATTAGAAAGATCTATCTGAGCACTATCATTGTTGGAACGGGCAACATCGGTCCATTCCATGGACCCATGTTGCCCCCGGATTCCACAAAAAACGTCGTTTAGGGCCTCAAAACGGCTCCGGATGTTTAGGACCCGAAAAACTGCTAAAAATAGTAAGTTGTGCTACAATTAAGGAAACTGAAAATGCTGAGAAAGACAATGGTGGGGGTCCAGGTGGACTTGGCAGGTGGCCACCAATATCCACCTAGATCATTCCTCCCGCCTTAGGAAGCAATGGTCCCCATTGCGTTGAGCTCCTCCATGAGATGAGGAAACTTCTGCTGAACTTGTTCCCTGGTGAGCCACTTGCCCTGCTGAAGGAGTTGGCCTGCTTTGACAACTCGATACAGTTGGATATTCTGTTGGCGAGTGTTCTTGATCTGTGTGTCCATGATCCGATCAGTTGAAGCTTGTTCCATGCAATCTGGATTTAATTCTGTGGGTTTGAGCTGTTCTGCAATGTCGGATGTGTCTAGCAATGGTGGAAAGTATGGCCGAAGGCGGTCCACATTGAACACTGGGTGCAGGCCAAGGAATGGGGGAATGCTGAGCTCAAATGCATTGTCTCCCATAGCCTTAGTAATGGTGTAAGGACCATATTGGAGTGGTCTCAATTTCCGATAGGCTCCAGTAAGGCGTTCCTTTTGCAAATGCAACCAGACTTTGTCGCCCACCTGAAACTTGTGTGGCACCTGATGTTGATCATGTCGCTGCTTGTACTTGGCATTTGATTTCTCAAGAATGTCATGGACCTACTAGCGAATATGTTGGATGCGCTCAATGAAGCTGGTGGCCTTATCTGTTTCGGACTGGACATGAGCTGAATTCATGTGAGTAGCTGCAAGTGGCATGGCCACATCAATGGGGCATAGTGGCTGGAATCCCAAACCCACCTGAAAAGGGCTATGGCCAGTGGAGCTGTGAAGAGCTCGGTTGTAACTGTGCTGAACATAGGGGAGGATCTCGTCCCATGTGCGTGGATGCTTTGAGTTATACATGCGCAGAATGTGCACAATCATCCTATTGACAACCTCTGTCTGGCCATCAGTTTGAGGATGGAAGGCTGTGGACTTCGTGAGTTTGGTGTCCAGCATTGACCAGAGACTGGACCAAAATGTGCTGAGAAACTGACTGTCCCGATCTGAGATGATAGACTGTGGGATCCCAAAGTGCACCCACACTCGTTCAAAGAAGAGTTTAGCAGTGGCTTCTGCTGTGATATTCTTCTTGCAGGCCACCATAATGGCCATCTTCGAGAACCTGTCGACGACCACAAAACACAGTCATTTCCATGCTTAGTGGAAGGAAGGCCTGACATGTAATCCATGGAGATGGATTCCCAAGGTCGACTAGGGGTAGGCAACGGGGTATAGAGGCCGTGCTTCTTAATGGACGGTTTGGCAATGGCACAGGCAGTACATGATCGGATGTACTTCCCAACATCCTGTCGAAGATTTGGCCAATAGAAATAATTTTGCAGTACTGCCACTGTTTTCTCGACCCCGAAATGCCTAGCAGCCCGACTGTAGTGTGCTTCCCAAATCATCTTGGCACGCTCGCTTGAAGGAACACAAAGGTGACCGAGGTGGCATAATAGGGCATCCTGGAGGTGAAAATCTGCAACCTTCCGACCCTCCAAGAGTGTTTGGTATGTGTGGCCGAATTCTGGGTCGCTTTTGTAGAGACGTGGCCAATCAGAAGTCTCGTGCCCACAAGAGTTGAGCACGGTGGTTAGCGCCATGATCGGTGGTCGACTGAGGCAATCTGCAACATTATTGGTGCTGCCCTTTTTATACTTGATATTCAAGTGAAACTGTTGCAGGTATGTAGACCACTTCTGATGGCGATCATTCTGCAATTTCCCTTGGGTCTGTATGAACTGCAGAGGTCGGTGGTCTGTGTGGATGACCGTTTCCTTCCCCAAAATGTAATGCTTCCATTGTCGGCAGGCCTGTACAATGGAATACATCTCTTTATCATAAGTGGGGTACTTACGGACTGTGTCTGAAAGTGTTTCACTGTGATATGCCACTGGATGTCCATGTTGAGTAAGGACTGCCCCAATAGCATAGTCAGAGGCATCTGTCTCGACCTCAAATGGTTGTTGTAAATCTGGTAACGCGAGCACTGGTGCCGTGCAAAGGCGATCCTTCAACTCCCTGAATGCCTTCTGTTGAGATTCAGACCAAAAGAATTTTGCTTTCGCCCCGCCCTTGGTGACTTGACTCAAGGGCCAAGAAATATGAGAAAACCCCAACAAAAATCTGCGGTAGAAGTTGGCAAGACCTAGAAAGCTGCGGAGCTCTGTTAGAGTGGTTGGAGAGGGCCAATCCCGAATGACTTGGACCTTGGCTGGATCGACATGCACCCCCTGTTCATCAATGATGTATCCCAGATACTGAACCTGGGTCATGCCAAAAGTGCATTTCTCCAAATTGGCACATAGCTTGTGTTGCCGCAGTGTTTGGAGAACCTGTCGGATGTGGTGGAGGTGCTCTTCCCAACTCTGGCTGAAGATCAGAATGTCATGCAAGTATACTACTACAAAGGAGTTGGTGAATGGCCGCAAGATGTCATCCATTAGCCTCATAAAGGTTGCAGGAGCATTCATCAATCCGAAAGGCATGACCAACCATTCGAAGAGGCCCTCCTTGGATTTGAAGGCAGTCTTCCACACATCGGAGGGTTCGATTGGTACCTGGTGATATCCCGACTTCAGGTCGATCTTGCTGAAATATTTTGCCCCCTTTAGTTGGTCTAGGAGGTCATCAATCCGCGGGATCGGGTACCTATTACGGACAGTGATCTTGTTCAGCGCCCGATAGTCAATACAGAGTCTCCACGTCCCATCCTTCTTCTGTACCAACACGATTGGGCTCCCACAGGGCGATGAACTCGGACGGATGTGACCTTTCTGCAGGAGCTCCTGAATCTGCCTCTTGATTTCATCATTCTCCAGAACGGAGCACCGATAAATTGGTCCATTGGGTAGCGGCGCACCTGGGGTCAGATCGATGGAGTGCTTGACTTGACAGTGCAGAGGAACCCCTGCCGGGGATGTGAAGATGTCCTCGTACTCCTCCACAATCTTGTCCATCTGTAGTTGTCGTGCAGAGGGGCCCCGTTTGGAGGTCGCGGCCACTGTCTTCTTCTTTCCTTGAGGGCGTATCATCAGGAAAACAAATTTCCTGGTTTTGGAAATGATCTTACTGCATTGTTTTGCAGTAATCAAAGAGAGGGCGGCAGGTGGTGCTACCTCTGGTATCCTAAACAACTTATTTCCCAATGTAATAATAACAGCACGGGGCCTTGATTCATACACAGCATGTCGCTTCCACAAGTATGGTTTCCCTAGTAATACATCACAAACTTCAAGGGGAGCAATGTCACACAATACCTCATCCGTGAAGGGCTTGATGTTGTATGGAAGGCGACACTGCTGGCTCACGCGAAGATCTCGTCCTTGGTGAAGCCACCCAATGGTGTATGGTTGTGGATGTGCTGTGGTCAGTAAGCCCAATCGCTTCACGACCTCTGCCGAAATGAGGTTCTTTTGACTCCCGCTATCAACAATGAACTGTATCGGGGAGCCCTTTACCCACATCTGGGAGTGGAAGAGACGCTCCTCCTCCTCTGGATCTTCGGGTTCATTTTTCTGGATCTTTGCGGTAGCAACAGTGGCGCTGGGGTCCGCATCAATGATCTGCTTCCCTTTTTCATACCCCTTATCGGGTTCTGACTCAGAGTCGAAACATGCATCTGATTCTGAAACCTTTAGCTCAGCCACCAGTGACTGCTTGGCCCGACACTCACTTGTGTTGTGAGTGGAGCTCTTATGGAACTCGCACCATTTTCCAGTGTCCTTTCTCGGCTTCGCGACGCTGTTCTTTGTTTGCAGCTTCGGCTGGTTGTCTTGGGCTGTCCTGCCTTGGCTTTGTCCTTTGTTTTGTGGTTTAGGGACACCTTTCCCCTGCTTTGGATTCGCAGATCCAAAGTCTCGCTTCTTTTGTTTAAACTTTTGCTCGACCTTGACGGCATACCGATATGCTGCACCGAGCGAGGGGATGTTTAGGAATTGTATTTCTTCCTGGATGTACTTGTGCAGGCAGCCACGATATTTGAGTATCAAATGTTGCACCGAATCCTTGATACCCAACTTTGTGCGAAGGGTATGGAAAAGATTGGTGAACTCCGGCACGTCTTGGTCCCTTCCCTGCCGCAGCGTGGTCCACTTTATGTATTCATCCTCATAGCTCCTGACAGGGTAGTACTGCTCCTTGATGGCATCCCGGAACGAATCCTAGGTGGGTGCAGCTGAAAATAGTGAGCCAGTACTTTCATCCTTCTGCTCGCAGTAGGTTTCCCACCAGTCCTTGACGTGGGGGGCTGCTTTGAGGAGAGCAAAAACAATCTTTTCCCGACTCGAAAATTCATGAACAGAAAAATAACCCTCTAGCAGATTTAACCATTTATCTACGGCATCTGCGTCTATCTGACCCTCAAATATGGGGATTTCAAAATTAACTTGTACCTTAAAGGGTGTGGCGTTTCCAGAGTAGCTGCTGGAAGCCGATGCGTTGCTTCTGGGTAGCCGCTGAAGGATCTGGGCAAAGCTGTCCATCATCGCGTTCCATTGTCGCTCGAGGGCTTCTTCGAGCAAGATTTTGATGGGATCTTCTGCCCCCTCGTCTTTCTTCTCGTCCGCCATGGGAGGCCGTCGGGATTTGCGAGGCTGGTCTTGCAAAGGTTCAACCAGTTCAAGCCCTAACTCCTTATATCCCGACCTTGTTGGGTACATGCAAAGAAAAACAGAGAAAAAGCAGACCGCTCTGATACCACTGATCCGGATTTAAACAGGAACGCAACAAATTACAGAGATAACCATATACACAAAGATGCAGCGGAAATA
The DNA here is from genome assembly GCA_031772625.1 of Pinus tabuliformis. Lineage (NCBI taxonomy): Eukaryota > Viridiplantae > Streptophyta > Pinopsida > Pinales > Pinaceae > Pinus > Pinus tabuliformis. The sequence continues at coordinate 190,207,272 of CM062819.1, read as the reverse complement.
ATACTTCATTTCATTGATGGAAAATACTGAAATATGCTTACAACCAGAAATGGAAATAAACCAGCTAGGGCGATGGTAGCTTATCTCTGAGAAGAGATGTGATGGCTACATGCCTCTGAACTGTGTTACAATGAGGCTCGAAGGCCTATTTATTGTTGAGAAACAATGGAAAACCCTTAACATTCCAAAACCTAACCCTAGGAGATGAAACGCCAAACTATGGGCCCCGTTTGGGGGTAAGTGGTACATCAACTTCCCGGGGTCGTAACTTTGGCATATGATCTCCGTTTGACGCGTACAATAGCTCATTAGAAAGATCTATCCAAGCACTATCATTGTTGGAACGGGCAACATGTTGCCCCCAGATTCCCCAAAAAACATCGTTTAGGGCCTCAAAACGGCTCTGGAAGTTCAGGACCCGAAAAACTGCTAAAAATAGTAAGTTGTGCTACAATTAAGGAAACTGAAAATGCTGAGAAAGACAATGGTGGGGGTCCAGGTGGACTTGGAAGGTGGCCACCAATATCCACCTGGATCAAAGAAGCTAAAAAGGGCTCTCATTAACCTCAAGTATATATTTCTCATGAGGAAGCCTAGGATGGCAGTTGCAGCAAAGAAAAGCAAGAAGAGGTTGGATGTTTTGGCTTAAGTCTTAGAGAAAATACAGTAGGAGGAGAGGGAGTCCACAATTTTGATTGCATGGGGACATGCAATAGTCTCACAGTGGGGGTATGTTGAGTTCCAAAACTGCCTTTCGCTTAAGCAACTTTCTCATCCTTCCTTCTTTGCTTTTCCATGAAAAATGCATCCTTAATCATCAAAAACCATTACACATTGCCTCAAGGAGTATGTTCAGTGATTTACAAGTTATGCTGCTATGTTTTCTATTTGAATAGGTTTTTGTCTTTCAGCTATGGAACGCAGCCACATTCCGTAGCTAATCGGCTATTCCGCAGCCATCTTCACGCTTTTGTAGGTTATAGATGTTAAGAAAGGAAAAGGACCACATGGGTAGCTGGGAAAACATCAGAGCATGGATCGTATCCTATCTATCTGGCCTAGATTAATGAGGAGGACTCCGGTCAAAGGGAAGTCAACTATAGAAAACTATGGCAAAACAGGACTCTGTTTGCACATGGCTCTCAGTGATGGGATCCGAAGCAGTCTCCTGAAGCAACAAACTTCATATGCCACCTGCGCAAACAGAATCTAACAAGCCACTACCATGGATTTATGTTTCCAAGCAACCAAGGACAAGAATTACGCATACTGGCCTGTCTACATAGCCGATTTCTCTCTTCAAAATAGTTGTATATTTTTCTATAAATATCAGCGTGTAGAATGCAGAACAAGTCCAAGTTTTTGCTTATGTAATAGTTCAAATTTCCGCTTGTAGTTTGAAGAACTCAGTTCTATGTTTTAATATGAATACTCTGTTTTCAATGGATACCTGAAGCATTGTTGATTGAGTGCTCATAATTCGAGACCTTTGTAGAGGGCCCCTGCGTGGTCAAGGGAACATTTTTTTGCTGTTCTGTCTTTCATAGTTCAACTGTATATTCACTGTGTTTTTTTCATAATGTTTATAATTTTTTTCTAACTCTGTTTATAATGCAGCTTGTGTCATCTTTTCACTAACTCAAAATAGTTTCATTTCAGTTCAAAATAGTTCTTTGGTTTTCACTTCTTTCTAATTTCTTACCAGTAGTTTTAAGTTGATGTCAGTAGCATAAATTGATTCACTTAATTTGCTGTTCATTAGTTTTTAGATTTTGAAATAATCTATTCAATGCCATTTTCTTATTAGTTTAGTAGCTCATGTTATAAATGAATATTTCCAAAAGCCCTTTCAATTGATGGTTAATCTTCAAAATAAGCGGGGCAACGGGGGACCTCGACATTCATTAATTCCTAAATGCCATCAATTCCTAAATGTGAAATGTTTCATTTGTGAATGAGTCTTTCTCTGTATTTTTATGTTTACTTTTCTTAGAATAATGAAGAATGAAATCTCTAAAAATGCTATCAGAAGGAGGTAGTTCTCCCTAAATTTTGTAGCAGCGTGACAAAAGTACTTCATTTAGCCTTGCTTTCATAATAGAATAGTTGCAACTTCATTTTCAATTATAGTTTTTCACTTAGTTTAATTGCAATTCCATCTTCAGTTGTTCATCAAAGTTTTGATTCTACAAATAGATTAGACAGTAGTGGTAATCTTATTTCCAGTATTTCATTTTTGGTTTATCATAGATAGCTGCAATTTGATTTTCTCATTTAAGCTTTGGTTTTGTGATTGAGTAGATAGTAGTTCTAAGTCCTTTCAGTTCATGTTTTGGAAACTATCATAACAGCAAGAAGAGAAGCTCTGTTTTCATTTTCTTGTCTGAAACTTTACTTCCAATCTAGCTTAAATAACTTTTAACTCTCATTTCATTTCTCTAGATCCTTGGCAGCAGTAGATTAAGATTTTGTATATTACATTGCAGAACATTAGGAATCAAAAGAGCAAAACCCCCAAAACAAACATAAACTCAAAAATAGTGAGGTAAGAAGGGTTATCTAGCACATATAGTGCACTACACTTCATCAGTTTATGATACCCGAATTGATAATTTATGTAGAAATTTAGGAAACTAAATTGAATGAACAATGACCAATCATATGTCACCACGTGTCCTTCTAGAGGAGAGAGAAAAGGGCCCACCCACCTTTGCAATGAAATTCTTTGTTCGTCCTTATCAACACACCCACGACGGTCTTTAATGCTATTAGAACATTTTGAGTATCACAAATTCTAAAGGGTTTACACTTTCAGAAGTTTTGATTCTCTAATTTTCGATGCTGTGATGTTGCCATATTGTGATGCACAAATCTCCTCCTAGCTTCAATATTTCCTACTTCGATGAATTGGACCTCCGACATGCAGGACCTACGATATGAAATCACCGATATGTTAGGATCTTCAATATGCAATCATCGATATCTCTGATGATCTGATGTTGCGATCGCCGATATCTGTGGACCTCTGATATGTGATCTCCAATATTCTAGACCTTCCTAAGGCTTCAATCCTTGAACTTCAGTAGACCATATCTTTTGATCGAGGAGCCAATTTTTGGACTTCCACATATCATTGGAAAGATTGCTTAGGGAACTTGCCAATGGAGAGGGTCTAATTTAGGCTTTGATTCCTTTTGCTACTTGGGAAATGACCTTAAAATTCTCTACTCATTTACTCGTTGGACAAATGAAAACACATTTTGCAGTAAGTGACAATAGCGGGCTAGACCCTCGTCAAGCCCTTCAGGCGAAACACAATTTTTTGACCAGTGATGAGGTGCCATGTGGAAGCCTCTAGTTAGGCCGCTTGGCAACCTTCTATTGGACCACGAAAATTGCACGACCTAATAAAAAATTTCCAACAAACCCTGTGCGAGCTTGACACTTGGTGAGCTGCAATTGGTCAACCGTATGTCCAGTTGGCATGCTGACATCATCATGACATCAATAGTATGATCTGCCTAGTCAGCAACCCAGTCAACCCACCGTAAATTTTTGTTTTGTTGGTCAAAAAATTCAGAACATCATAAATCCATCAAAAGAACCAATAAAATACATCTTCATTAATCAATGAATCCATCAAAAGAACCAATAAAATCCATCTTCATTAATCAATAAATCCATAAAAAGAACCAAAGAAACAATGTCATATTGCAACAACTAATAAACCATCATAAGCTAATACTACTTCTAAGTAGTATCTAAGCATAAAAAAACTGTAGCCAACCAATGTGAGAACCATAAATCCAAATTATAACTAATTGAAGCATATAAGAACCTCTCCCTGAGTATCTACAACTATTTTTTTATCTTAGATAAACATACACGACTATTTAGATCAAAACTCGTTTATATACGTGAATGTATTTCATGGTATCCGTATACAGAAAGTAAAATGTTGAATTTTCATAACCACAACTCCTCCTAAGCCTATATTGTATGTTCATGTTCAGTGTTACTACATCAGATGCACTATCACTAATATAAGCAACATGAAAATTAAAAAATCATGGGAATCATCATCAAAATATGCATATGTATAGCTACCCTGAAGATCATACACCAATGATTCTAAGGACCTGATAATCATCACCTTCCCTTTCAAGAGGTCATGTACCTCACATCACTTCAGAAGTTACTGTGAGAAGTATTCTTTTGAGAACAATGTACTGCAGTAGAGACCATCTTCTTTTACTCTAAGTTTGAACAAGAGGAAGCATCCTCCTCATTTCTGCGAGAATTTCTCTTTAAACACATATAATTTATCTGACTTTGTATATCCTATTTCTATGGCTTTTCTAGTTTCTTCATCTATAACCTTGGATTTGGTTGATGTAAACACAATTGCATTTCATTTATCCACCATTTGACCTACACTTTGAATATTCTTCCTTAGCCCTTGAACTAATAAAGTATCAACTACTCTTATATATTTATTAATTTTGGCTCTACCATTTCCCAGAAATTTTGTTGGAGCACTATTTCCAAGAATAACTTTACCATCTGTGTTTTTCTTGAGAGGCCCAAACATGTTCTTATCTCTAGTGATGTGATTAGATCATCCATTCTCTATGTACCATTCATCTTCATCTTCAAACAAGCTAAGAGCAAGATCACACCTTATCTACTCTTTTTCTTTCTATTTATTATGAGAAATGTTGGTGGATCCATCTTTTTTAGGTATTTTTACATTAATATTCTTATCTAATTTCTTTCCATGTTGCCTCCGACGATCCATTGATTTGTTCATGCATTCCTTTGCTACATGTCCAAATTTGTTACAAGCATAACATCTTATATGACCAGAAAAGGGAGCAGAGTAATCATAATATCTTGTTTCATATTCCTCTTATTGTAATCAATAGCTTTGTCACCAAATATGTTTCAAGAAAAAAATATCCCTTAAAGAAAACTAAGTACTTGGGATTTGATGATATTCCTGTGAAGCAACTATTTACTTGAGATCAAAATAATTTTCTTCTGCAATTGGCTGCAACATGTCCATAATTATGACATATAAAAAATTCAATATTATTGATCAAAGGAGAGAATCGATTAATTTTTCTATTATTCAGAGAAAATGATTTCTTTTAGCCACTAGGGAAATATGAATAGATTCATTATCATCATCACTAAATAATATGGAAAATGTGCAATCAATTTTACAAAGGTCATCACATCTACAATTAAGACAAAAATCAATACCTCGTGATTCTTCATGACTATCTTTAATGGCTTCTTCTTTCTTGATCACCAGAAAGCGAGGTGTTCCTATAGCTGAATGTTTGTTAACATCAATAATCGTCACTTCATGTCACATATTTCTTTCACAATTTTCTTTGATTGACTTCTTCCTTTGAGCTACCTTCTTATTTCCCATTGTCCTTGGTCCACTCTCAAGCGTTTAAGCTTCTGTTGGAGTGATATGCTCTGATACCAATTGTTGGGGAAAATAATGGGGGGGGGGGGGGGGGGGGGGTGTGAATCAGTATTTTAAAACTCACTTAAGACTTTCAATTTATTTTTCATATTTTTGTATGCTACTTTCATTAAGTAAACCAATGTATGTACGCGACTATGATGAAGGAAAATGACATATATCTAGTTAACTAAACTTTTATATATTTCATCATCTGTTTTACTTTAACTAGTGTATCATTACTTCATTAGCCTTTAATTAAACAATAACCATGAACAGTAAGAACAAAATAAACCATCACACATAAGCAACACAACAACACATGAGGACACTCGGATTTTTTAGGTGGAAACCCAATGTGGGAGAGAATCATCGTTGTTATCCTCTCTGTCTTCATCTTTTATTATAAAGGAAAACATCTTACAATCTTGTACTAGTGTAGACTCATACCAGTATGCATGCACCCACCTGCAGAAGGCTACAACCTCCTCTCATTCTCCAGCACCCATTGGAAGGGAGATTCAACCCCCTAATCTCACTTACCGACACCCAACGAATGGGAGCTCAAATCCCCTTATTAGATTTACTAGCTACCACTGGAAGGAAGCTTCAACTCCCCTACTGAAGGCTCCAACAGCACCTATGTGGACCACATTTCATAATATTTCATACTAGATCCACTTGACTCAACTGCATCAAACCTGTATGCCACTTTTCATCATAGTTTCAGACTGGATCCACTAACAACGTTTAAGCCCCATACCAAATAAAAATCTTGAAACCAATCACTGTATGAAATCACTCAATCACTGAACCAACTAAATCATCAAAGAAATCACAGAATCTTAATCAATCAATACAACTAGATCAAACTAAACAAAGATAGATCATATCAATGCACAACTACTCATCAATATACCAAGCCAAACATTCTTACCCATCATAGAAACCAAGTGCTGCTACTACACACCTTGATCAACCATATGTCATAATATATATGCTACTCTTTTGCAACAGGACCACGTAGGTACGTGCTTCTCCTTAAGAGGACTTATGTACAGATCTCAAAATCCTAAAAAACTCGGTCTAACTCACTATCACACTAAATCAACCACTGACTCACATACTAAACCCATCACATATCACCGAACCAGATATAGGTCATCACACAATAGCATCATCCCTAGTCAACATATCAATCCATAATTAATTCAATCCAATGAGAATTATCAAACACATATTATCATGAGAGAGACATCATTGACAGACATTAACAAACATGAAAGAGCTGATAAGATATCATTAACAACTCATACTACAAAACCCTAGTAGATGTGTTTTATTGTTATAAAGCACTTCTGTGTATGTATGCACTTTTCATACTTGACGCTTGCGTACAAATCTATCCATATTACAGAATATATACTCGACTAGCCAGGACAAGATCCACATATGTATGTGACTTCCTAATGGCAAACCAGCATACAAATTTGTAATCATTAAGTCATACCTTTGTTGCACAACACAACATCTGTCAAATCCAAATCTCGACATGCAAACTATTACAAACACATCATAATATCATCATCACAGATCTATCAAACCATAAACAAACTATTTAATATGTGGTCATTTAAGATCTGTTAGATCTGATCAATCTCCATGCTCCCTGGTGCACAGTTATTTCATATCAATTCATTTATAAATAATCTATCATATGCACACTTAACACTTTGATCTCCATCTCCTTATATAGTATGAGCCTTAGTCAATACCCTAGGCCAATCCCTTAGTAATGTCAATGGTATTCTTTGACGGGATCAAATACCCATTGTCGCGCTCATTACTAAGGGTGAATACCATGGTAAAGACCCCTGGTATTCATAATACCATAGTGCAAAAAATGTACGCGACTTCTTTTCATCATACTTGCGTATGTACGCAGGTTTTCTTCACGGGATCCATGTATACTTTCCTAAAATTCACCTTTATTATCCCTCTATCTCTAAACTGATATTTCTTTGTCCATTCTCTCTGTCACACTGCATAACTATCACGTTTACATCTTTACAAAGTAGATTTCCATCCAGGAAAACATATGTCCCATCTCTTAATTTGATTTTTAACTCTAAACCTAATCTCCAAAATCTGAGTTAAGAGAGATATTGTCATGGTATTAGTTTATGAGATGGATTCTCATCATCCAAAATAAACACTCCTCGTTTCTAGGTGGCACCCTTATTTTCTAGAGTTTCTTCTAATATGAAAGAATTCCACACTTTCAAATTTAGCAATTTAGAGGTTGATTGTATGCAGAATTGGGATTTGAATATGCTGAAACCTCTCTTTAATTTTGACCACTTGCTATATTATAATCATGGAGTCACCAAAGACCGATAAATGTGATTTTTTTCTTGCAATTGTGAAATCTAACACTTGCCACAACACTAAGTGTTTGGCCTCGTTAATGGTTAAAGTCCCTAAACCCTAAGAATACTATATCTCTCTTCCATTGTTGGGGCGAAAAATAACCCCTCCCACCCGTTCTTCCCCATATAATCTTCTCCTTAATTATTCAACAATTCTTTAATAATTATTTATGACTTTTTGTTTCTCGTTTTTACCCACTCTCATTTCTAATTTATTATTTTATTATTAATTCATTCTTCCAGTTTATTTGAATGTTAAACTTTGAAATTTATTTAAAATTAAATTATTTATACATTAGGGAAATTTTGAGCTCTGAAATGAGCCTCATAATTAAAAGAATAAAATAATAGTTAAAATAAAATAAAAAAACAAGATGTATGAATTTTTAAAGAAAACGAAAGAAAATACATTTTTTTTTAACTGTATTTTAGACCTATCTCCTTTTAGGTTCACTCAAATTTCAAGAGTAGAAACCTATTGGATGCCGAATTAAATTTGAGATCCGACAGATATCTACTCTTAAAATTTGAGCAAACCTATAAGGAGATAAGTTGAAAACATAATTCTAAAGTAAAAAGAGGAGTTTTCTTCTTTTTCCTCCAAAATATGTTCCCTTGGGGATGACATCACCATCTTAAATTCTATTGGTTCTTTTAATATGTTCCCTTGGGGATGACATCACCATCTTAAATTCTATTGGTTATTTTAAAGTTAATTTTGTTAGTACATTTTTTTTTGAGGTTCATTGTTTACCTCAAGATTCCCCTAATGGACTAAACCTTCAAAAGCCCCTCTTAATTAATTTTCCTCTAATCACTAAATAACCATAATCCTCTTTAAATTGACTCATCTTGCTCTCTCTTCACCATGAATTTTCAAGTTTACAATCCTTAAAGATAGGTGAAGTGTTCACTCGAAAGGTCAACATTCTAAGAATTGTTGTTTCCACATCTATTACTTGTACATTACTTTCTATTAAATTTTTAGTGAAAATTGTGACATCTTCTTGTTCTATCCCTAATTTCCTCATAAGTGTATCCCATTAATATCCCCTAAGCTCCTTTACAATAATGACCTTTGGTGAGTATGGATCAACACTCATAAAAATGTTCTAAATAATATAGCATGTTCTCTTCCATCTTTGGAACCTTAAAGCCTTGAATATTGCATTGACTAACTTGCAACTTCTCTAAATATAATCATCTAAGCTCTTATCTTCTCTTTTTTACTTTTGTATGTATCAAACAACTTTGTTTTGAGTGCAATTTATTGAAATTAATTTACTTTAGCTTAGGTACAAATCTGCAATTTATAAGTCAAATCTTACCCGTGAGAAAGGTGGGTAAGGCCAAAGCAGGAAAGAGGGGCAAAATAAATAGACTGCTACCCAAAGAGTAGGAAAACAATAAAAAAAAACTCCGAAAAATAAGAAAATTAAAACATTTTCTCTACAAACATCTATCACAAACTATCAAAGAAACATGTGATAGATATAAGGACATGATAACTGATATATAATATCTTTTCTATCACATGAGCATGGAATCTAACCAAAGAAACATGTGACAGATATAAGGGCATGATAACTGATATATAATATCTTTTCTATCACATGAGCATGGAAGCTACTCATGAAGCCTCTTCTGACAAATGTAAAAGAGCTTGGTACATTTGGGAAATGGGCCGTTGATACATGTTAGTTTGGGGACTTTTGGCTAATTGGCCTTTAATAAATGGTTAGTTTATAAGTTCGAACATTTTCTTTTGGAGAGAGGGATGAGAATCTTGAAGCAAGTAAATCTTTGAAAAAATTAAGAAATCATCCTTTAACCTCTTTGTGTGAAAAGAAACCGCATATCAGGTGGGTCGTCAGGTTTGGGGTTTCGTCTCTAAGAAGAATGTCCACATTTAAAATAATCTCAGTTTTAGGCTGTAAGGAAAAGATACCCTTACGGTGCCAGATAACAATTCCCTAGCAGTTGAATGAACCCCTAAGACTGTGTAAAACCCGGTAGGTTTTGAAAGTGTTACACCAATACAGAAGTTTCATGGGAATTAAACAATGGCCACGGTAATACTATGTGGAAGATTGAAATTTCAAATAATAAACCCAGAACGGTCAACCTTAAAAACTCTGTAAAAGCCACTATTTGTGTGGTTGGAGGCTGTGAAATAATTACAATTTAATTTAATTTCAGACAAACGTGTAAAATATTGCAGATGAGAAGGAATGTAATGGAAAATTCGGACACTCAAAGCCTAAATGCGCAGAAATCCTAAGCAAATGTCTGAATTATATTGGTGTTGCAGACGACTAGATTACATTATCGCTCTAACTATTCAAATAATTTCACATTTGTTCCTGTCACTTGAGATTTACCGAGTATTCACTTGGGGCAGATACGGATGTAGATGATTGGTAGTGTCCAAGCTGGACTGATTTCTCTTGATCATTCTTGCCGGAGATTTCTTCGAGTGATTTGCCCATTGATTCGGGGATCAGGAATGTGAAAAGGAACCCTAGAGCGCTTGTCACTGCTAAGAGCAGCAGAGAAACTATGGCTTTAATTGTTGGACACCTAATCCTAAAGGGTTAGTGTGGAAGCCGAAAAGACTAAGCAGTCCAAGAGACCTTGGGATCCGAAACCCAAGAGTCACAACATTGTATTATAAATGTACATCTCCTGTTAATAAAAAAATGAACTCACATGATTTATCTTTCATATTATTTGTTGTCCATGTGTGTTTAACATGGTATCAGAGCAAGTTCGTTCATAATATGCTCAATCTTTTGTGAGCCACTTGTTTTTGTGTGGCCTGTGTAAACCTACGAATCCCTGTGTCTCTAGATATTTGTATTCATTCGACAACTTAGAATTGGACGGTGGATAGCTGTTTTCTGATTTTGAGATGGACAGTTTGGAAGGGTATTTTTTATTGTAACAGTTGTAGAATCTGGGTGGCTTTCTGCATTTGGGCAGCGACTAAGGCGTAGAGGTTAATGTTCTTTCCAGCTTCTAAGAAACGCTCTTTCTTCAGTATCAATCTTTCAATCTTCTGTTGGCCTGGTGTTTTCCTTTAAAAAAAAAAAAAAAAAAAAAGGCTGAAAAATTTCTCAACTCTTTGCGCATGTCTCGCATCTACCATTATGTGATCTTCTGCGCCCTGAGATAACGCCAGATTCTCTGACATGTTGTCATTCCCTGCCAAGCTTGTTTGAGCCTCCTTGAATAACGCGTTGATATGGTCTGATTACTTAGTTATTTTAAGAGGATGTTTATTCTTGGGCTCAAGCCTGCACTTATTACATCTGAACGTTGGGAGACGGATGCGTAGAAGAGACCGAGCAGCATAAATGTTCAGCGCCATTCTGGCTGCCATTCTGCTGAGCATAGTAACGCATCCCATATGTAACGCCTAGTCTCTCGAATGGACAGGTTTTGAAAGAGATTCCGGCATACCAGATACCGACATACCATTTATCTGCGCCACTGGGCTTGAAGAAACCCAGCTCGAATGTGCCGTTCTTCGAGACAATTGTCTGGTTTCCGTTAAGCACAGACCCTGGAGTTATTGTATCATCAGCTGCCACTATAACGCCCGAAAAGAAAACAAGAAACCACCAATGCGGATATAAAGGGCATTTTATCTTCATATCTCTTGGCTTATAGTGTAAGTACCCAGAGCCGAATAGAAATTCAATGCCGTTGAATCCGGGTTCGAATCCCACGAAGTCCCTAGCAACTGTGGTCAGGCGATGATAATGAATATTGCGGTTATGCTCGGGACTCGAACTCGTGCACTCCATCGATCCATAATTCGGATGGGTCTCGGGCCTTAAACGGGGAGGCTCGTCGGGTATGCGTCGATTCTTCATTCTAGCATGAAATTACGGGAGAGAATTGGTCGACATTTTTCGAATTATCAGGCTTGGATCGGTAAGGTGAATTTCATACTGCTAAGTTGTCGACTGAAGATTCTCGCAGGAGGACGCGTGTAAACTCTGTTTTTCAGGTTTAACGAATGTAGGATTATGGACTGCATGTTTTTCAGGCAGACCGAGTCAGGGAAATGACTCGCTATTACTTTCATCTGTAGACGAAGATATTGATTCCTTTTTCCCCATCCCATCGAATATCTACAGGATTATAATCTGTGATAATAGCCTCATAAGTTTTGAGAACTTGTCCAGGAGGAGCAGACATACAAGCAAGCACAGATAGTTCAACTTCTGCGATTCATAGAAGGAAAGGAATCTGAGATTCTAAGGAGAAAAAGAAGTTAAGATAAAAAGCAACAGAAGTCTGAATTTCTATCCTATACCTGTCACATCTACAAAGTTGAGTATCTGAAGTCTGTAATAGATCCGAGAACTTGAGTTAAGACCGAGAATCTAAAGTCTGTAGCGAGGCCGAGCCTGAAGTCTTTTGAAGTCTGTAACAAGACTGAATTTTTATCTCTATAGTTGAGCTGAAGTTTCAGAGATCTTGATCAGATTGAAGAGGTAACCCCTCGGTTGAAGGAGGCTGGAGCGATCGCCACAGTACCTGCTCCATTTACCTCGGAACGCGAGGTAACCCAGCGCTAAAGGAGGGACCGATCGCCATATTTCGTGCTCCATTAAATCTGTAACGTTAAAATTGAGCAGCACTAAAGCAATCTTTCTAAAGTTGGTTCGTGATCTGCATAGGCCAACTTTGTATTTTCTACAGCGACTTCCATAAAGAATGATCTAGCCCCAAGGCTACAAACTTGTATTTTCTGTGGTTACACTTGCTGGTATATTTTACTTCAGATCTCTGTTATTATTAAAGTTGATATATCAGAAGTATATGTAATCCATTCCTGTAGTTGAAGTTCGAATTTCAAAGAAGGAAAAATTCATCTAGTTGTGCATCCATACAAAGCGTATCTTGGTATACCTGAGCATTTTAAGGGTGAAACATATCTATTGTATTTGTGTTGGAAGGACTTTGAGCCTCTCATTCTTGCTGTGAAATTTCTACAGAATTTAAAGAACAAAATCTCTGAAAGTCTGGTGATATTTGTATAATTTTGACAGTTTCAAGATATCTCTGGTTAATTTTTCCCTTTAAGCTATAGGGCTCTCTTGTGCAACTTGAAGATATTTAGCAGCTTACATTTTTCTGTGGGATTTGGAGATTTTTAAGGTGTAGAAAAATGGCTAAGCTTGAAAGAATATTAGAATTATTGAGAACTCTAATCATGTCCACTGCTAACAGCACAGTCAAAATTAACAAAGCCTCTCTTTCAGACATTCAAACATGTCTGCAATATGCACAAGAAAAGATAGAGTTTTTGCAGCTTGAATCACAACTGCAGCAGGAAGAATTACAGCAGTGGAGTCATCATTCTGAACCTGTTTCTGTTCAAAGGATTGAAACAGACTCCCATAAACAGCAAGTCAATAATGTTACCATTCATTCAAATAAAGCAGCAGTTGTACATGCAGATGCAGAAACTCAGTCTGCACTTCCCAAGCCCATCATCAGACCTTGGGAACAGCTTGTCCACAACAAGCACAAGACTGGTCTTGGATATGACAAGGACTTGTCCTTTCATATTCCAGACTACTCAAAGCCCATTCAGTTTCAAAGTGTTGGATTCATTTATGAAAGTTCACCTGCTCTTCATGACAGTTCAGCTTCAGCTGTTCCAGACTCTGCCCCTCTTCCACAGCAACAACAACAACAACAACAACAGATTGTGAAATGCCAACACTGTGATCGAGTTGGCCATTTGAAAGATCACTGTTTTGATCTTCATCCATGTAAGCACTGTCATAAAACCATTCATTCTTCACACAGATGCTTCAGAAACAAATGTCCTGCAAGAACAAAGATTCATCTTGGATGGATCGCTTCTTGGCAATGGGCATCAACAGCCAAGAAGACATTCCAAACACATGTCAGAACTTGTTCCAGAGTATTGAACAGTCTTGCAGTTGAGTTTTCTCCATCTTCTCACCTTGTACCTGACAGGGGGGGAAATGATGGTCATCTACAAGCTTCAAAGTCACATCAAGCGAGCCTGAGCCACAACCTGCCACACCAGTTTCAAAGTTGTAGCCAAAGACAAAGATTCCTGAACATGCCTTCAGTTGGCAATCTGGGACACTTCCTCTAGCAGAAGACTCCAGCTTCTTGCTAGTTTTTGGAAGAGTTCCAGGAATTACAGAGTTGTTTGTCATCCTTAAACCATCACAGATTGAGAACACTTCCTCTAGCAGAAGACACCAGCTTCTTGCCAGTTTTGGAAGAGTTCATGAATTGCATTAAGCATTCCAGAGTTGTTGGTCATCCTTAAACCATCACAGATTAAGAACACTTCCTCTAGTAGAAAACTCCAGCTTCTTGCCAGTTTTGGAAGAGTTCCAGGAATTGCATTAAGCATTCCAGAGTTGTTGGTCATCCTTAAACCATCACAGATTAAGAACACTTCCTCTAGCAGAAAACTTCAGTTTCTTGCCAGTTTTGGAAGAGTTCCGGGAACTGCACTAAGCGTTCCAGTGTTGGTGGTCATCCTTAAACCACTGCCCTTTATACCAACATTTCATAGAGCACATTCAGCCTAGTGCTGCCATGCATTTTTGCACATTTTGTATTACAGCTCTCTTCTTGGACTCATACATAACCCTTCGGATTAAGGGGGGGAATGTTGGACACCTAATCCTAAAGGGTTAGTGTGGAAGCCGAAAAGACTAAGCAGTCCAAGAGACCTTGGGATCCGAAACCCAAGAGTCACAACATTGTATTATAAATGTACATCTCCTGTTAATAAAAAAATGAACTCACATGATTTATCTTTCATATTGTTTGCTGTCCATGTGTGTTTAACATTAATAACCGTTAGGTTGTTAAAAGTTGTTTTAAAGTTTTTTCAAAGGTTTTTTTTTTTTCAGGTTTTTGAAAAAAAAAATTGTTAAGTTTTTTTTAAATAAAAAACTCAAAGTTTTTAAAAGGGGTATTAAAAAAAAAAGTTTTGCAAATTTTATTAAAGAAGAAGTTTTTTAAAGTTTTTTTTTAAAGAGAAATTTTTGGAGAAAGATGGCTTTCTCAAATTTGTAGCGCGAGTTTCCACCAGATGTTTGGGATTATGTGAAGTTTGAGTTTTCAGAACCTATGAATGAAGAAGAAGAACAAGCTCTCACTAATGCAGAGAGGGAACAATGGAAGAAAGACACAAAGAGGAATGCACATGCGTTGCAGCTTATTCAACAGAGGGTGGACTTAGCAGTGTTCCAGAAGATTATGACCATGTCTTTAGCAAAAGTAGCATGCGATACTTTGGCGATAAACTATAAAGGTATGGCCAAAGTCAATATTGTTAAGTTGCAAAATACTAGGAGAGATTTTGAAAGTTTGCAGATGAAGGAGACAAAGGACATCGATTCTTTCATGAATCGGGTCATAACTGTTGTAAATCAGTTAAAGATTTATGGTGAAGATATAAAAGATCAAAGAGTGGTTGAGAATGTCCTCCGATCTTTGTCTACCAAATTTGATGTTGTGGTAGCAGCCATAGAAGAAGCCAATGATTTGGCATCATTGACAGTTGATGAACTTATGGGATCACTTCTATTGCATGAGGCAAGGATAGACACAAACAAGGATTCCACTTTAGAGACTGCTTTCAAAAGTCAAGTTTCTATTTCAAGAGATAGAGGTCGAGGCAGAAGTAGAACGAGAAGCAGAGGACGAAGCGGAAGATATGGTGGTTGGAGAGATGACCAAGAAAATCATGAACATGCAAATGGAAGCAACTACAAAAGCTTCAACAATAATCAAAGAGTTGACAAATCAAATGTGAGATGTTATTACTACAATAAATTTGGTCATTTTGCTCATGATTGCAGGAAGAAAATAGCTGATCAAGGGAACCAGAGAGCTAATGTCACTACAGAGAGTACTAAATCTATGTTCCTAGCTTGCCATACCATGCATGAACCCTCTGCTAGTGTGTGGTTGTTAGAAAGTGGTTGCAGTAACCACATGACAGACAACAAGGATTTGGTTGCAAATTTTGATCAATCTGTGAAAACAGAGGTAAAGTTGGGGACTGATAATACTGTGGAAGTAGATGGCAAAGGAGTGGTCAACATTTCGACCAAGCAACGGGAGCCAAAGACAATCTCAAAGGTATTTTATGTTCCTAGTCTCAAACATAATTTGTTAAGTGTTGGTCAATTGGCACAGAAAGGATACAGGGTTATCTTTCAAGGTCAAGAAGTTATTATATATGACAAGCCCCCAAGCAAGCAACTGATAGCAAAGGTGCAGATGACAAGGAACAAACTGTTTCCTCTCATTTTGAATTACAGTGGTCAGGTGAGTTCTTTTACAGTTGCATGTTCTGATGATTATTGGTTATGGCACTTTTGATTTGGACATTTGCATTTTTCTAGTTTAAGATTGTTGCAGAAGAAATAGATGGTCAGAGGATTACCTCCCATCAAAGAGCCTTCTACTACTTGTGAGTGTTGCATCTTGGGAAACAACACCATGAAATTTTTCCAAAGGGAGTTGCATGCAGACCAAAGCAACCTCTTGATCTAGTGCATACAGACTTGTGTGGACCTATGAGGACACAGTCGATTGGTGGAAGTTGCTACTTCCTCACTTTCATTGATGACTACAACATAAAGACTTGGGTTTACTTTTTGAAGCAGAAGTCTGAAACTTTTGCAAATTTTAAAGAATTCAAAGCCTTAGTAGAGAACCAAACCGATCGATAGATCATGGTGGAGAATATGACTCAAAGGGATTCCATTATTATTGCAAACAACATGGGATCAGAAGACAGTTTACAACTAGGTACACACCGCAGCAAAATGGTGTAGCAGAGAGAAAGAATGGGGCAATTATGAACATGGTAAGAAGCATGTTGAAAGGTAGAAACTTGTCTAATGAGTATTGGGCAAAAGCAGTTGCATGTGCTATTTATGTGATCAACAGATCTCCTACAAAGAGTGTGATGAATAGAGTACCAGAACAAGCATGGTCAGGTATGTATTGCAGTGTATCTCATCTCAGAGTATTTGGATGTGTAGCTTACGCACATGTGCCTAAGGAGCGAAGAAGAAAATTGAATGATAAAAGTGAAAAATGCATATTCATTGGTTATAGTGAGCAATCAAAAGCTTACAAATCGTATAACCCTATCTCAATGAAGAGCATAATTTGCAGAGATGTTGTGTTCAAGGAACAAGAGTCATGGAATGGAACTGCAGACAAAACAGTTGATGCACAAGTGCCACTGATGGAAGAAGATGATGTAGCAGAAAAGGAGCAGCAAGAATCACAGGTGAAGACACCAAACAGAGACACACCAACAAGGACTCCAAGATTTTCAGAGCAACATGGATCCTCAAGCAGATCAACAGATCAAGATTCTCCCAGCAATCAATCAGGTGATGAATCAAGCAATGGTAAGAGAAATATGAGAAGTTTGAAAGATATTTATGATGATTTGGATGTTATTTCAAATTTTTCATTGTTGTCATTCCAACCTTCTTCGTTTGAAGAAGCAATCAAAGATGAAAATTGGGTGCAAGCCATGGATGAAGAAATTGAAGCTATTGAAAAGAATGACACATGGGATTTGGTTGATTTACCAAAGGACAAAAATATCATTGGTGTGAAGTGGGTGTACAAGACAAAGTTGAATGAGAAAGGTGAAATTGACAGATTTAAAGAAAGACTTGTAGCAAAAGGATTCTCGCAGCAACCGGGAATAGACTTTGGAGAAACATTTTCTCTGGTAGCCAGATTGGATACTATAAGAGCAGTTCTAGCCATAATAGCTCAGAACAAGTGGAAAGTATATCAAATGGATGTGAAATCAGCCTTCTTGAATGGAATTCTAGAAGAAGAAATTTATGTGCAGCAACCTCCAGGATATGAAGTTGAAAGTAACGAAGACAAAGTTTACAGGTTGAAGAAAGCGCTCTATGGACTGAAGCAAGCACCTAGAGCTTGGTATAGTAGAATTGACAGTTACATGATTAAGATTGGATTTTGCAGAAGCAACATTGGGCCTACCTTGTACACAAAGGTAAATGAGCATGGACAAATTTTGATTGTTTGCTTATATGTTGATGACATGATTTTTACAGGTGATTTTGACATAGATGAGTTTAAAGCAGCCATGATGAAAGAATTTGAGATGACAGATCTTGGTCTCATGAAATATTTTCTTGGCATAGAAGTTGAGCAATCTAAAAAAGGAATTTTTATTTGTCAAAATAAATATTCCAAAGATTTGTTGAAAAGATTCAGAATGGAAAATTGCAAACTTGTCCCTACACTAGTTGCAACAGATACAAAGTTAAGCAAGGATGATGAAGGATTAGATGTCATTCCAGCTTTATTCAAAAAATTGGTTGGTAGCCTCATGTATCTCACAGCTACAAGACCGATATCATGCAAGGAGTGAGTTTGATTTCCAAATTTATGGAGACTCCAAAAGACATACATTGGAGTGAAGGAAAACGAATTCTGAGATACATAGCAAGAACTAGAGATTGTGGCATAATGTATGCAAGCACAAAAAAGAAAGAATTGACTGGATACACAAATAGAGATTTTGCAGGCAGTTTGGATGATAGGAAGAGCACTTTTGGTTTTGTGTTCCACCTTGGTTCAGGTGTGATTTCATGGGCATCTAAGAAGCAACCCATTGTGACACTTTCATCACTAGACGCGGAATGTGTAGCAGCAACATCAACAACATGTCAAGCAGTGTGGTTAAGAAGAGTACTTGATGGACTCAAGCAGAAACAACAAGGATCAACAACAATATATTGTGACAACACCTCAGCGATTGCACTATCCAAGAATAGTGTGTTTCATCAGAAGAGCAAGCATATTGATACTAGATATCACTTTATTAGAGAACTTGTGAGCAATGGAGAAGTTCACTTGAAGCCTTGTAAATATAGTGATCAATTGGCTGATATATTTACTAAGTCATTAGCACAAGATGTGTTTGAGTTTCATAGAAGAAACTTGGGTGTTGTAAGCCTAGCTGAGACATAGACCAGCAGGCATGTTTGAGTTGTCATGAGTCATGTTTTAGTTTAGCAGTCATAATTAAGGGGGAGTGTTAAAATAAGATAATTACTCATGCATGAAGAGTTAGATAAAAATAGAGAGTCAGTTAACTGAGTGATTGTATGATTGAGTGTTTGAGTGTTGAGTCAAGTGAGTTAAGTGATAGACCACTTTGAGTGTGAGATTGCATGTAGTTGCATGTTAAGATATTTTAGGCAGTTAGCTAGTTGGAAAAGATTTAAATACCCTTCACCAGGTTCATTGTAATTGTTATGTTTTGTGTGATCAATAGAAGAGCAGCGGCTCATGTTTTATGTGTGACTTGTGTTTTTTGTCTTCTCTACCTTTCCAAAATAGGTCACCTATGTAGAGGAAAATGATGGTTCCGATTACAGCTCTTGCTTCGCCTGCTACTCCTGCTGCTCCGGAGATGCCATGGCATGTGGAACAAAGCCTTGCTAGGAAGATTTCCACTGGCACAATGTATGTGGTAACGTTTGGACCGAAGTTTGAAAAGAAAAATTTGAATGAATAAAGTACGATCTTCAGGCCGATGAGATGTTTTTGCGAACTGTTGTATGAAATAGCAAATGCAATGGTGAAGAGTGTCATGAAGAAGAATCCCATCAGCTGAATACATTTTCTACCCATCTGATCAACGAAGGAAATTATGAAGAAGTAGCCCGGGACTATTGAAAAAGAAGCAACAAACAACTGGAATCTTACTATTTGATAGACTTCTTCAATGGCATTCATTGACTTGGGATCTTGAAGCTATCACAATTTTGTGAACTTGTCCTTCTAGTAAAGATTTTGGCTGTAAAACACGATGTCGACCAGAAACCATGTGCTTGAAGTGCCCAGTAGGTGCAAGCCGTGTCACCTTCCGAACTCTCTGGAAAATAAACTGAACCGCGGCTTGGTCATTGCAATCTCTTCAGCCCTCCTCTGGTCTATTTCAATTTCTATGTTAAGAACACTAGACATGTAGGTCGCAGCTTTATTTGCGTCTCTTCTTATGAGCACCGTGTAGCGAGCCATTTCTGACATTCTCATTCGCCGGTAGTATGTAAATGCAGGGGGAATGGCCCCGAACGTAAGAAGGGTCTGCCACACATGATCGGCTTGAGGGGCTGTCAAACCTACACGATTGTCACTATATGCGGGGCGGTGGTATTTGCTATTGAATATTGCAGAGACGAAAATGGCCATCGCGCCGCTGGCTAGAATCCCAAACCCTTGCAGGGTAAACATTGCTGTGATGAACGCCCCTCAGTTTTTCTTGTTGGTATACTCTAACATAATAGTGGCGAATAAAGGATAATCTCCACCGACACCGAAGCCAAGCCAGAACCTTAAGAAGCAGAGCGTAGTTATTACAGCTTTGGCTGTTCGATCGAAAGAAAGACCTGATCCTATGGAGGCAAAGACCATGAGCAGAAGCATTATTCCAAAGAATTTCTTTCGTCCCATTTTGTCACCCATCCAACCAAAGAATAGCCCCCCACAAAGTGCTCCACATAAGGCCACTCCCATCACAGCACCCGCGATATGTTTAGGTAGGGTACCGGGATTCTTACTGTGCGGGTCGAAGTAATAAATCCTTCCGAGGAGACTCGTGATGGTGGAGATGCAGAACAGGTCATAAGCATCCATGAAGAAGCCCATCCCTGCAATAACGATGGCAGTAAAGTGGTACCATTGCAATTTTTCCCAGTCCAAGGCAGTGAATACTTCCAACTGATTTCTCGGCATGGTGCCAACCTTGTTTCCAAGCTTTCTTCTGAAAAAAAAATTCCCACTGTACAGCACAAACTTCAATTTAAATAAACAACTTCCAGATTCAACCAAAGATAGAAATTCAACAGCTGCGAAGCAAGAAGCTTCAAATTCATACTGTGAAATTCTTCAATGCAGGAAACTCAAACCTAGAAATCAGAAGACGGTGAAAAGGGGGAAAGGGTCAACTCAAAAGCCATGGCTGCAAAGTCTCCTGAAAGTGTTGAGAAAACCAATCATGGAAATCGGAAAATCCCAAATAAAAAAGATCTAAGACCGTTAATTGCAATACCCACAACCTTTTCTAAAGCTTTGGCTATATTTTAAAAATTATAAAAAGCGTCAAAATGGAAAACTCTCAGTTCTTCGAGTTCTAGTTAATTTTTACTACAGATAGGACGCCAAGACCAAAATTCATAGATCGAAGTCATGATTTATGACCATTCTGCAATTCTGGGAACCGAAGATTACCTGAAAGATGAAAAATGGGGCGAGGTAACACACTAGATTCGATTAGAGTAAAAATGCATGAGATCCATACCATACCTTATTTAGTTCTCGTTCAATGGAACTGAGAACTGAGCAGGAAAGTATCTGTGTCCAGTTCCCTAAGCTTCCCCACAACAGTTTTATGCTCTACAGACTCCTGTTCCTCTCCAATTTTCCTCATCACTTTAAAAGTTCGTCATTGGATCCCTCTCTCTGATTTTTTCTCGTTGCTTGCAAAGTTCGTAACTCGAGCCACATTTCGGAAGTATATTCCTTTATGCCATTCCGAATCGATTACAACAAAGCAGTAAACGTTGTTGTCTATGTTCATTTATCTCAATATTATTGTTCAAAAGTCAATGCAGAATTAAATGGGGGAAATTTTTTTCAAAGAGTCATTCTTTTTTCATATCATATTATGTTATTTGGAGACCAATAGAGATCCATGATAGATATTGAAACTCAAATTTTATAGTATTAAATTAAAATTAATATATCTTATGTAATAAGATTGATTTTTAATCACGAGATGTAGTTTCATTTTACCATAAACAATCCTAATTTGTAAGTATGCTTACTCGTATTGTTATTATCAATATTATATATTTATAAAATCATAGTTAAGTTGATATGAACTATAATTATATAATAATAATTTTTTAATCAGTGAATCTAGTTAAAAAGATGAAAAAATTATAATTATTTTGGAGATAAATTTTAAATTTTGATTTTTATATATTATTATGAATATTCTATTATCAATATGGTAGAATATTTAGCTAAATCTCTATCATCCATCTAATAAGTATTAATAATTAAATTAAAATTTTGGAAACTCTATTATGAAATAAAGATATCTATTGGTGTAATTAAATTAATAATGGAAATTTTATTGTTTATAAAATAATGAAAAAAAAACTTATGTCTTAATTATTATATAACACATTTAAATTATTATAGAAAACATTAAATTATGTAATTTTTTTATTAGTGCAACCACTATTATATAATATTATGAAATATATATAATTTACTTTTCTCTAAAATCCATATATATTGCTTATAGAATTAGAATAAATGGAGATAAGATGTACTGCTAAATTTCTCTCTCATGTGAAACGTCACTGTTTAAGGAATGGTGTAGCCTAAAAAAAATACTATCCCAAAATGATTCAGGAATGATGTAGCCTAAAAAAATACTATCCCAAAGTGATTCTAAAACCAAAAATTAAGTCTATAACAAAATATATATAGCAAACACAAACAACTTAATAAACAAAAAAAACTATATATTTTTATTTTTATTTTATATTACTTCAATATTTATAAATAATATAATTATAAATTCTCAATATTCTATTATTAAAATATTATAAAATATATAATTTAATTTTCTCCAAAATTCCATATGTTTTTTTTACCTTTATATTTCTTCACTCTTCATAAATAATGTAATTATAAATTCACCATATCTTAACACATTTAAGATAAATTAACTGAGAGCCCTACGAAAACCTTATTATGATTTCGTGACTTTCTTCTATATGCAGTGCAGTTCATAATCTAACAATGTGAGAATGTTAGTAAATATAATAAGATTAAACATCTACCAAACCAAATAAAAACAAATGTTATGGAGATATTCACATGTGGCATTTCTAAGCTGTGTTATCTTCAGGATTACAATTTATTCGCAATCACCCAACATTTTTTTATATTGGTTATATTGAGATTATCTCTATATATTAAAAGGAACGGTAATTATTAAACTATGATTAATGGTTATGTTATTTACTACATTGAAATGCGAAATCCTCTATGTAAAGGGCTTTAAATTTAAATGTTGGTTATAAATAATTATATAAAACTTTTCCCATAAAATAGATTGCAGATTGTTTAAAGACCGGACGAACTTCCCATTATTAATTGTTTTTAAGATTATATTGGAAATTATTTGAATAATTAAAAATATTATTTAAATTTTATATTTTTTAAATAATTATTATTAACCTTATTTAATTTTAATTTTTTTAAGATAGTGACAAAGCTTGTTATAATTTAATTGTTAAATTATTAGTGGGTTAATTATTATTAGTTGTTATTTACCCATATCAATTTTTGGATTATCCAGTGGGGTCCTTTAAAGAGTCATGTTCTCACTCTTACCAAATACTTTTGGCTTTTAGAAATTAAGTCATTAACCTGTTTCCTTACCTTAGTCAAACAAAAATAATTTTGAAATAATGTAATTAATTATTAATGTAAATTTTTGTATATTTATAATTTAATGAATTATTGATGATGATGATGATGATGGTTAATGTCCACTCAGACCAAACTTTGGTCTATCGGACCTAAAGAAACGAATTATTTAGTTTGACTTAAGATTTTATTCCTATGCTGAAAAAGCTTGGAGAGAAGCCTCCCGAGCTCACTGTAATTTTGACATCGTAAAAGGCTAGGAAGGTTAGTATTGCAACAATGATTTTGACACTGAGATCTAATGTGGTTGTACATGGGGCACTCTAAGAGGAACTGATTTTCATCATCGATGTTCGTATTCTCACAGAGATGGCAAAACCTTTCCATCCATTGTGTTTTAGGAATTGCCCAACGACCCGTTTCACTATGGAGCTCATGAGAGTTCATTCTAATCTTGGGTATATTAATTTTCTTCTTTGAGCTAGTTAAAACAGAGAGATACTTTTGATCTTCTAGGGTGGGGTTGATGACCTCCTTATAATATCTTAATTTTCTTTTAGCTGCTAAATCTTTCTCACACCACAATTTTTCTTTGAACATAAAAGCAACAATATTTTTAATGTTATTTATATTTTGCAATGCAACATTCTCGTCGATCTCCCAATGATTTAACCAGACCCTAGTGTCTTTATACCAACCTCATTTGAGCCTTAGGTGGTTTTGGCTGGAATTTAAAACTAGCTTAGGAAGTCTATGGTCTTATGGTCTCCTATGTTATTGAGTTTGTTCTTGTACAACAAAAGCCTAGTCATAACTAGGCTCTCAATAGGGGAAAAACCCACTTCTATAAGGAGAACATGATAGGGTGTGTTGCTTTTAATTTTGAACTTATACGTTATAAAACGCTTCTGGATTTGCTCAATCTTTCTCCAGGATTCTCTAGAGATGCTACAACCCCAAACCTCACATCCATATAAGGTAACCAGAGTGACTACAGTTTCAAAGAGGAACTTCTTTCTATCCCACATTACGAGGTTTGTCATTTTACAATTATTTTCAAGACCAAAATAAGCTTTCCATCCCCCATTAATCCTTTTCTTAATGTTATAGTTCCAGTTGAGCTTGTGATGAATATCAATTCCTAGGTACTTGTAGGAAGACACTTCTCCAAGTTACTATTGTCATACATAAAATTAGCGTCAGTGTCCTTCTTGGATTTGATAATCATAACTTTTGCTTTGTCAGTGTTAACAATCATACCGATGGTAGAGCAGAAAACCTTAAGAAGTCTAAGTTACTTATCAAGATCAAATGGGCGCCTTACAAGAAGAACAATATCGTTAGCGTAGAGAAGAAGGATGATGGCTATCCCAGCTAAGATCATGCCAGCACATCTTGCTTCCTCTAAACAACCTTCTAGCTTGTCGATGTAAATGTCAAATAGGGTAGGGGAGAGGGGGCACCCTTGTTTAACTTCGATATTACACTTAATATCTTTCGACTACCCCTCATTGCTTTTGAACTTGGAAATTACATTCTCGTATTGATCACGTTTATGTTTTAATTTTTCCATAAATTATAATTTTATTATTAGAAAAATTCCATACTTAATTTTATTATTATAGTTTAGTTTATTAAAAATATATGTAATCTAATTCATTAATAAAAGGCAATATAGTTGGTTAAGATACTTTGAGTTAAATTTTGCTTAATATTTTAAATATCTTTTGAAAATCAATATAAATAGTTAAGATACTTTGAGTTGAATCTTGCCTAATATTTTAAATATAATTTGTGGCATATTAAATTTTGCCAAAAAAATTATAACAATGTGATGTCTCTTAAATAAGAATAATACACTATAATGTATTTTTTTTTTTTTTCTAAGTAAAGGCTAATTCTATATTAAAGAAAGAAAAATATGTACATGGGTTACATCTTCCGAGGAGGCCGAGGCCAGTCCTCTAACAATAGCAACTGGACCAGACTGTCTATCCGCTGAAACAGATTTACAAAACATTGTCCATATTGATTTTCCTTGGACTTCAGACAATTAGGACTTGGACTGACAAAATTACCATTGATGCTAGCAGGACTGAACCTGTTTACGCCATAGACTCTAACACATAAAAAGCTGACTGTATTAACTTGTGACTTACAGCCATAGAAAAGATGAGACCTTGGACTGAAAAAGACAGAAGGAAAAAACAACATAGTCATTGACAAATTTGCAAAAAACTAGACAGAAGCACCCGTTGAGGCTTAGGCTGTATGGCTGGGCGACGCTGGTTGCTTTCCCTTCTCCGGACTGGGCGAGTCAAGCCAGATGACGAGCCCATCCCTATCCTGAAACTGCTCTCCCATGCCAGGCTGAACGTGGTCATTGCTCTCTTCCCTTTCCATAGCACAATTGGGTGGCGGCAGGGCCTCTTGCACCAACGCAGCTTGAGCCGAGATCTCCTGAGCCGAGCCTTGCTGAAACAGGATATCCTGATCCATGGCATCCTGGAGGCGGGGAGCTCGATACACCAGACCGTTCATGTCCCCCAGGAGAATGTCGCTATCCTGGACGCTTGCAGAGGCAGGGGAGGTCGATGAGGGATCTCCAGGCGCTTCCTCCGAAATGTAAACCGTTAAATTTACTACCACCTCTGGCCGAATGAGCCTGCTAGGAAATCTGAGACGGAAGGTCTGGTATGTGCCTTGCGGAAGCAGGCACTCCTGCTCAGAGCTAGGGGACGAGGGGGGAACAGCTGCCATGGGCGAGATAGGATGCGGCTCTTCAAATTCAGGTTCAACACGGAGTCCGGACCTCCCTCCCCGTCTTGGCACCCCTCTGCTGCGCGGCATGGCTTCTAATGCAAGAGCTCTCAAACTCTGTTCAACCACACTAATTCGTAAAGCCAGAATATCCCCTTTCCCATTACCAGCATCAATGGGCCGGTTCTGGTCGTGAATTGGCTTGGCGATCCCATTATAAAGAGTAGCTGCTGTTATCACCGCATGAGGAGGGCGAGGGTCCATGATCCTGTTGCGCATCGAGTCCAGAGCTACCACGCTCGACTTGAATGCGCCGTCCCTTCGGTTCTGATCCAACTTGCATCCGACTGCCTTGTGCATTAACTTATAACCACCACTGCAGGCCTCCGCGTACAGGTGCTGTCCTCTCGGCCTCATCACAGGTGTCGAGGTGAGTGCCAAGATTAATGGCATGTAATAACACCCGCATCCGAGTCACTATAATGTATTTTTTATTTATATATGAGAATCAAATTTAAAAATTAGACATATCTTGATATACTATACAATGATTTACCCATCATTTTCTTTAAAAGTATTCTCTATAATTACTTTTTCTTGCAACCCTTTAACATGGTATAACTTAGGTATTGAGGGTCTTTCGCAGTGCATTATATTAGATATCATTTTTTGGGATTCAACTACGTTAAGAAAGTCATTCATCTATGACCATTTCCATAAGAGGTAGTCGTAACTGACTAATTTCTCATGATTTTTTAATAGTCCACTTAGCACTCATTGCATTAGGTGATGCTCACAGGGGTGAAGAAGTGGGATTGAAACTACTGAAATGAATCACATAGTGTCAATCATCACTTCCGGGGCCTGCACCTAGTAACCAGGACTTCCTGGGAGGTCACCCATCCCAGATCGCCTCCAGCTCAAGCGTTCTTAACTTTGGAGTTTTCCCCGCAATCAAGCCCACTAAGCTTGCAAATGGGGTAGTAAGCTTAGTGGGCTTGATTGTGGGGAAAACTCCACAGTTAAGCGCGCTTGAGCCATAGGCGATCTGGGATGGGTGACTCCCGAGAAGTCCTGGTTACCGAGTGTAGGCCTCGGAAGTGATGATTGATGCTATGTGATTCATTTCACTAGTTTCAATCCCACTTCTTCACTCCTATGAGCATCACCCAATGCAATGAGTGCTAAATGGACTATTCAAAGATCATGAGAAATTAGTTAGTTACGACTACCTCTTATGGAAATGGCCATAGATGAATGACTTTCTTAACACAATTAAATCCCAAAAAATTATATCTAATGATATAACTTATTCATATAATTTTTTATTTCCTATTAATTGTGTTGTAATTTCAAATCCCTAAAATCTGTAAAACTGTGACCGCCTATAATGTATTTTTAATTTATGCATGAAAATCAAATTTAAAAACTATATCTTCACATCTAATACAACCACCTCCCCCATCATTTTCTTTAAAAACATCCTCTTTAATTACTTTTTATCGTGAACCCTTTAAATTTTACTTTTTATCATGAACCTTTTAAACTTGAATAATTTCCGAGGCTTAAGTTTTCAAATAAATATAAATAATCAGTGTGATGATGTGTTACTTCTCAATAATGATTGATCTTATAATTTTTTCAAATATAAATTTATTATTAATTTATATAATTATAAATTGAAAAATAATAAAATAATGAAATATTATGAATATTTGATTTGCATATGAGATTGAAAGTCAAATGTGAATAGTGACAAATTCTATACGAATTTGTGTTTTTTTACAAATGTGTTTTTTAATTGGTTTTTTTTTATGATTTTATAGTTATATATAATTTTATATCTCATGTTTAATTGTTTATTAATTTACCTAATGAATTTATAGTTATATATAATTTTATATTGTAGAGGTGTCATGTTTAATTGTTTATTAATTTATGTAAATGTAAATTGAAGAATGATAAAATAATGAGATGTAATAAATTTTTTATTCTTATGTTAGAGTCTAGAGTTAAAGTCAAATTTGAACACTAAGACTATCTTTCGCATGCTCATATTTTCTCCCACATGTATATCATTTTCTTTTCGTAGATGTTTCCTCTTTATTTGTTATTTTCTTTATTAACACGGTAATGTGTTGTACTTTCCAACTCCTAAAATTTGTAGTTTTAGAATAAACTTATCCATGTATTTATCCATCATTTTTTCTTACAAAGATGTCATGTTTATTTTTTTTCATGTGTACCCATTTTTTTGTGTATATAATTTGGATTGGACCACTATATAAATTTCTATTCGTTTTTATGCTTCCAAAATGGAAAAATTCAAGGAATCACCTTATAGGAGCTATTTTAGCACTGAGACTCCCTCTAGGGTGGGTTTTGAAAACTTATGGGGCCATTTTCAGACCTTAAATGATGTTTATATTGGGTAAATCATCCTTCCTTATGCATGAAGCCCTATAAATTTCAATTAAATAGTTGTCCAGTGGTGTAAGAATCAAGTCAATCAAGGTTCAAATGCAAAAATTATGCTTCTGAAAAGATGGTCTATCCTGATTAACCACCATAATTTTATAGGGCCTCATGTTTGGCCTCGTTACTCTTGGGAAAAAGGAAGTCATGTGGGGACTATGAATATGAATTTACACTGTTTGAGTTGTAACTCATGTTGAGGGTTGAATGAGTTAAATCTAAGGCCTAGTTGGCTATCAAGCTATGTTATAACGAGGTTAGTAGGAGGAAAATGGTTGCATTCTATTTTCTTGCATTATTGTTGCATAGTAAAGGAGAGTACCTTCTCCTTTGTACATGCATCATTTCTAGTTTAGACAAAAGAAAGAGGAGAGGTCTCACCTTCTAACCGTGTTTCCTCCCATAAGGGCTTCATAAAGCATATCTTGGTATTCATTATGGTTTGTGAGTTATTATATTTAATTGCTATCTGTTTTTTACATATTATCTATTGTTGTCAGGCTAGGAGGTAACTCCTCAAATGAGATTATATTATTCATTTAGGTTGTTCATTATTATATACATGAGGTAGTGACTGTTGAGTTTCATCTCCCGATGACTCTCCATTTTCTCTATTATTTATTTACATTATTTACAATTATTCACCCAATCCCTATGATTAGTTGTTAACATTCCCCCCTTTAATATGAAGGGATTTTGGTGAGTCCAAGCATCGTTTTGAATCATTCAAGCTTTTCTCTTCCAAGCGCTTTGGTGAAGATGTCTGCAATCTGCTCATTAGTCAAACAATGGCAAAGATGGATTGTTTTGGCCTCAACATGATGTCGAATCAGATGATATTTTGTATTGATGTGCTTCGGTCGATCATGGAACTTTGGGTTCTTGGCCAACTTTATTGCCGAGGTATTGTCAATCATGATTGGAGTTGAATGTACCTGTTTTACCTGCAAATCTTCCATAATTTTCCTGAGCCACACAATTTAATCTGTTGCCTCAGCTGTTGCCACATATTCTGCATCTGTTGTGGAATCTGTTGGAACTGATTGTTTGCGTGATCTCCAGGAGACAACTCTTGATCCAAGACTCATAACATAACCATAAGTAGATACCCAGTTTCTTTGTCTCCATCGAAGTCTGAATCAGAGTATCTAATCAAGCTGAAGTCGCCCACCTGTGTATACTTGAGTCCAAAGTCTTGAGTTCCCTTCAAGTACTTTAGAACTCTTTTTGCAGCAGACCAATGTCCCTCACAAGGCTTTTGCATAAACCTGGAGAGGGTTCCAACTACAAACGAAATGTCTAGTTTGGTAGTAGTCAGGTAGTTGAGACTTCCTACAAGCTGTCTATACTTTGCTGCATCCTCAAATTATTTTCCTTCAATGGATGTGAGCTTTAAGTTTTGTTCCATTGGAGTATTTAGAGGATTGCATTCAACCATGCCAAGCATGTTCAACAAATCTCTAATGTACTTCTTTTGAGAAAGGAATATGGACTTCGAATGTTGAGTTACTTCAATACCAAGATAGTAATGAACATAACCCAAATGAGTCATTTGAAAACCTTTCCTCAATTCCTTCTTTATGGATGAAATTTAGCTCTCATTGTTCCTTGTCATCAAAAGATCATCTACATATACCACAAGATATACAACTTTTTTGCCAACTTTCTTGACAAACAAAGCTGCATCATCAAGATCATAATGTTTGAAATTGAGTTTTAGGAGATGCTCCGTTAGTTTTTCATACCAGGCTCACGGTGCTTGTTTGAGGCCATACAATGATTTCACAAGTTTGCATACTTTATGTTCATGTCCTTTCACAACAAATCCTTAAGGCTGGGACATAAAAACATTCTCTTTTAGATCTCCATTCAAGAAAACAGTTTTTACATCCATTTGATGGACTTACCAGCCATTCTGAGCCGCTAGGGCAAAGAGTGTCCTAATGGTAGCCCATTTTGCTATGGGGGAAAAAGTTCCCTCATAATCGACCCCTCCCTTCTATACAAAACCCTTTTCCACAAGCCTGGATTTGTGCCTGTCAAGTAAGCCATCAACTTTATACTTGTTCTTGTAGACCCACTTGCAGCCAATTGGTTTGGTTCCCAATGGAGGATCAACCAGCTTCCAAGTGCCATTCTTTATCAAGGCATCATACTCCTTTTGCATTGGTTCTTTCCATTCATCATGAGAAGAAACTTCATTGAAGGAAGTTGGTTCAAAATATGTAGACAAATTCAATTCAAAATCATAAGAAACATCCACATCAACAGGTGAATCAGAGTCATCTACATCACCGCCATTTTGTTGGGTTGAATTTCTAGTTCCTATCTTTCCAACCTCATCCGGATGAACACTTTCAAGTGTATTTGTTAGCCACTTTGGGGGACCTTTCTGAGATTGTCCAAGCTGCTCAATTGAATGAGTTGGGACTGAATCAAGATTGAGTCTCCCAATTTTTTCAATCACGTTACTCAAAGTATCATCCGTTGTTGGAGTTTCATGCGGGGGAGAGAGTGCTTCAGAAGAAGATTCCACAAGTTGATCTAGTATAGGAATCCCTCCTTTAAGATGTGGAATCTGTTTATCAAATTCTTGAAATGATTTTGCATTTGTGAATTTATCCAAGCGATCAAGTTGCCACTCAACAACACTGTTAGTTTTGGATGATTCAAGAAAGATTACATCTCTAGATACAACAAACTTTTTATTGACTTCATCATAGAGAGAGTATGCTTTGGAGGTGTTTGAATACCCCAGGAAGATACACTTATGACTTCTTCCACCAAGTTTGTTTCTATGTACGTTTCGTATCAAGGCATAACATGTGGAACCAAAGACCCTGAGATGCTTTACCGAAGGAATGTGTCAATACCATATTTCATAAGGAGTCTTCTTTCTAATAGCATTAGATGGACATCTATTCTTGACATATACAACACATAGAACTGCATCAACCCAAAACATCAATTTTACATTTTTGAAAAACATCATGAAGTGAACCATATTTAACATTGTCCTATTCATTCTTTCATCTACTCCCTTTTGTTGGGGATTATAAGGCATAGTTGTTTGATGTTTGATCCCATGTTAGTGAAGATAGTTTTCAAATTCATTTGAAGTGTATTCTTTTCCATTATTAGTGCAAATAGAGCCAATATGAGATTGTGCATCATTTTCAATCCATGTATGAAGTTCTTGAATGTTTGAAAAGCACCAGATTTGTTCTTCAATAAATAAACCCAACATATTCTCGTGTAGTCATCAATAAATGTCATCATATATTTATTTCCATTTGCAAAAGGAACAAACATTGGACCACATAAATATGAATGAAAGATTTCAATTTTTCTATGTGCTCTCGAATGTCAATCATGAAAAGCCTATTTGTTATGCTTTCCTAGAATGAAAGCATCACATTGCATGAGTTTCCTAGGAATTGTAGGCAAACCAGTAACACCATTATTCTTCAACAAGCAAAGGTTGTCATAGTTCAAGTGTCCAAATATAGCATGCCATAATAAACTTGATTGAAATGTACCTTAATCATAATGAGAATTGTATAAGAAATTTTGTGCACGCGCAGAGGTACCCTGCAGCTTGAGAAGCCTTTCTTCTTCTATCCCTATCATGACAAGTGAGTGGTATGATGCTTTTCTTACCTCAACCTTTCCATCAAACATGTGAATGGAGTGTCCTTGTTGGTAGTGTGGACCAAGGACAACAAGTTTCTCCTCAGTTGTGGGAGATATAAAACATGATGCAGAAGAAAGTCTCAAAGACCAGGTAATTTAACCCTGATTGTGCCAAGCCCTGATGGCTTGAGTTATGATTAGTATGCAAAGTATACTGCTCCATCAACATTGTCAGTAAATTCTTCAAAAAAATATCTTCTAAAATTCATGTGGCAAGTTTCTCCTGAATCAAGCAACCAATCATTTTTCCAAGAAGCAAGCGAAGCATTAAATAAGTGTTCATTTACTCCAATATTAGTGTGTGCCACAACGTAGTGAGCAGATTCTGGTGCTTTACCTTTCTCTTTGTCATTAGTTTTACCTTTGGGTTGGTTTCTTTCCTGGTCAATTCTATCCTAAGGCAACTTGCATGTGGATGCATCATGTGATCCATCTCTTTTGCAACGTATGCAATGTAAATATAACTTTCTCCTTGTGAGTGTCTGCCCCCTTGCCTGTGAAATTTCTTCTTCCTCTTCCTCTTCAACAACCTCTTCCTCTGGAAGAATCTTGAGCAAGATTCTTCTCTCTATGTGCAAGACACATAGCCTCTTTAGAAGACTAAGGAGCTATCTTCTTCCCAAAAGCTTTCTCTCTTTCAGTAATTTTTTTCCAAAGGGAGTCAAAGGTAATATCTTTGAGGCTTATGTTTGCTTGCAATGACTCAAGATAATTTGAGTAAGTGGGATAAAGTGCCTTGAGAAAAGCTATGAGAGGAATGTCTAGTTCCACATTAGTGACTTTTGTATCATGCATAATAGATTTTACATCTGATGCAAGAGCAAGAAGATCAACATTTTGCAATTCAAGGCTTAACAATTTAATCATGTGTTGAACAACTTCATGTGCAGAGTGTGAGTCATAGAGTTCCTTCATTTTTTGTAAGGCATTGAAAGCATTTGAAAATGGTGAAATATGGTGACTCACCTCTTCATTTACTGATGCTGCAATCAATGCATAAGCCTTGCTATTCTTATTTTCCCAAATGGTGAATTCCTTGTCTAAGGTAGGCTATTCTAGTTCTTTTCTCCATCTCCAACACACACTCCTTTCCACAACTCATTAAAAATGAGAGTGTGTTTAATTTTCCTTGACCATTCTGGATAGTTCTCTTTCCCAGAGAGAACTACTCCAACAATAGATATTAGTGAATGCATTCACAAAATAAATCTACTTTTGATTTCCAAAACAAACACAACCTTTCTGGATATCTTCTGTTTAGGTGGAAAAGAATTCACTATATTAACACTTTTAATGTAACATATATTATTGTTAAGATATTGATTTTGAAGAAGGGGTCTGCAGGGGAGCTAAGGTTTGCAACAAAACCTGTTCAACCCGTGATCACAGTACCAAACTCTGGAGGAGGATAGCACCAGGGGTGTAGAACTTCGTAGAAGAGGGTAGGTTCTGACCCAACAAATGAAAAGCTTGGGGTCCAATGGGACCCCATCTTACAAAGTGGCAATGATGCAAAAAGACAAAGCCCCACTGGACGGGGTGCAGATCTCAGGATCTGAGAATACAGGAACGGAGGAACTGAGGAAAAAAGGGAAACTACGAGAGGAGCCCAGGACTACCCAGAGGCAAAAAGAAACCAATAACAGCGACAATATAGTCGGCAGAGACAAGAAGAACCATTTTCCAGAATAGATACCACAAGAGAAAGCGCCTGAGGACAAGATAACAGGATACAATGAAGATCTGCACCAGTTTGGAACAGATCAAGAAGGAATAGCCACAAGAGCCAGAAAGTAGGAGAACCAGGGGAATTGCAAGACTAAAACCACTGAAAACCTGAGGGTAATAATCTCCGACCCGGAACTACAGGCTTACCGAGATCATATGGTAGAACACGCGGTGATCTGTAAGTTTATGGGTTTTTGGCCAACAGAACGAGCCCTATGGTTGTGGATCAAGCAACAATGGAAGCCAAAAGGGGATGTGAGGCTTCACCTGGGAGCCAAAGGATTCTTCACGGTGGTTTTCACAAATAAGGATGACATGGATTGCATCTTCAACGGAGGACCATATTTTTTTGCCTCAGCAGGGCTATACATGAGACCATGGAAGGCCAACTTTGCGCCAGAACAGGAAACATTCAAATAGGTACCTGTCTAGATACGCTTGTTCTCTCTCCTGATTGGCTATTGGAGACATGCAAAGCTGGAACAGATACGCAATTAGTTACGTACCTTCATCAAAGCTTCGGAGGCAACACTAAAAAAGAGGTATACCTCCTATGCTAGAATCTGTGTAGAGATGGATGTTTTAAGGTCTCTGCATGAGGGTCTGTGGTTGGAATACATGGATGAAGTTCACTTTCAAGCTATAGACTATGAGAAGATCCCTTTTCGCCGTAGGAAATGCCATGAACATGGACACCTGTTTAGGGAATGCCCAATGAACAAAAAAACAGAAAAACCCAAGGATAATACTATGAAAAATAAGGAAGCCTTCACCCAACCTCCTGGCAGACGGCAAGCCAATAGGAAACAGCAACATAAAGCAAGCACATCCAGCAAAAGTACACGCAACACCTTTGAGGTGTTGGAATCAGAAATGGAAGCAGAGGAGGCCACTCAAGGGCAAGATCCATTGCGAGATAGCCAGACCATTATGACATAGAGGACACAAGATCCCAGTCCCATCCCTTCAAATAACATCCCACAAATTCCAGTACTAACAAAAGAACTAGAAGAAGACTCAGTAATGATAACCAGCGAAATGGGTACATAGGACTTGGATCTTAGCGACATTCTAGAACAATAAGGTATGGATTTATTGAACATGGTAGAGCAATGGAAGAAGAAAGGCATAGAACACATACCTGAGGAGGAGTTGAACAGAGTAAACTCATTATTCCCAGCAAGACAAAAAGCAGAAATTGATATGCAGAAAAGAAGCTTTGGAGCAACAAAAGGACTGGGGGTAAAAGCTCAAGGACTGCATCAAACCACCACCATTGCCAAGCACCAGAAAAAACGAGGCAGAAGGAAAAAAAATGAGGCACTCCAAGAACTCGGTCAAATGCTCCTTAACTTAGGTAAGATGAAAGCCCTTGAGGCTTTCACACTTACCTCCTAAAAAATCTTTCAATTATGAAAATAATTTCATGGAATGCTAGAGGGTTGAATAGCCAAATAAACAACGATTATTAAGCAAAAAAGTCATAAATAAAAAACCTGATATGTTCTTTTTTCAAGAAGCAAAATGTACTAGCCAGATAATGAAAGTTATAAGTAAAAAAGTTGGTAAAAGAATGGAATACATAGAGGTGGAAAGAATTCGAATGGAGGGTGGCTTAGCCACTCTATGGAATCCTCAGGTCCTACATCTTATTTCTGCAGAAGCATCTAGATTGTCCATTTCCATAGAAATCCAGATCATTGGAAATTCAGACACTTACCTCTGCACTCATGTGTACAGCCCTCAGAAACTAGAGGAAAAACTGACAATGCTTAGAAGTCTCTCCAACCTGTAGCATAGATATCCCCTAGCAAAAATGATTTATGGAGGAGATTTTAATATGATCACTTCGCTCACAGAAAAGAAAGGAGGAATCAAGATGCTCAATCGAGATGCAAAATGTTTCAATAATTTTATCAAAACAGTGAATTTTGTAGACATCATCCCCGCGGTGCATATACCTGGAACAACAAAAGGGGTGGCGACAAGAAAATTTCCTCTAGTCTTGACAGATTCTTAGTAACAGAAAACATTCTTCTTGAAGGGATCGCAGTGGATTCAGATATTCTACCAAGTGGAGGTTTTGATCATTGGCCTATAACTATGAATGCAGCCATCCTCAGCACCCCGAGGAATAAACCATTTAGGTTTAGAAGTTTTGGCTAATCCACCAGGAGTTCATCTCAAAAATAAAACAATGGTGGAATGAGCCCCTAGAAACTAGGGGAACCAAGATGTACAAACTCCAAGCCAAACTCAAACATATCAAAACCAGGTTAAAGTCCTGGAACCAAGAGGTCTTCAGCAACATATTCAAAGATAAGAAGCTATTAGAGGAACAGTTAGAAAAGATTCATAAGGAGTGGCTCTAGGGGCATATCAACCAAGAAGCAATGAACACAGAACAGATACTCATGTAGAAGTGGCAGGCCAGATGCCACCAGGAGGAAACCTTGTGGAAGCAAAAATCCTGAATCCAATGGCTCAATGAAGGAGAGAAGAATACAAAATTCTTCCATCTCTTGACCATTGATCACAGATGTGCCAATAAAATCATCAGAATGAAGAATGAACAGGGTACCTCTTTATAAACCCATCAGGACATCTCTGCCCTCCTCATAAATCACTTCAGCCAGATCGCTTTGGAGCCAGACATCAACAGAGAATAGGCTATAAGAGATATAATGACCTCCATTCCTAGGCTAATAACAGAGGATCAAAATAAATCTTTGAATCACCTGATCACCATGGAAGAGGTGGAAGAAGCAATGCGAGATATGCCCAATGGAAAGGCTCCAGGACTGGATGGATTTACCATCGATTTTTATAAATCCTATTGGGAGATAGTCAGTGTGGAAGTTTGGGAGGTGGTGGAAGATTCCCAGCAATCCTCGTCCATCCTCAAGTCCCTCAACTCAACCTTCATAACCCTTATACCTAAAGAGGAGGAAGCAAACACACCCTCAAAGTTTCTCCTGATTGCATTGTGCAATGTTCTTTACAAGATTTCCTCTAAAGTCATAGCCAACAAGCTAAAGCCAATTCTCCTGGGGATAATATTGGAAGAGCAATCAGGCTATGTGGAGGGACGAGAAATAATAGATAATATTCTGCTAGCTCAAGAGATGATTCATACTCTTCAATCTCGAAAAAAAGCTGGCATGCTTATGCAGCTGTACCTTTCAAAAGCCTATGATAAAGTCAGCTGGAGTTACTTGGAGGCCATACTGGAGGCCCTTGGTTTTGATGAGCACTGGATAAAATGGATTCTAGCCCTAATCAAGTCTACCAGATTCTCCATCCTGGTTAATGGAGCTCCCACAGCCCCGTTTGCTCCCACTAGAGGTATTCGTCAAGGGGATCCCTTATCCCCTTTTCTGTTTTTTATATTAATGGAAGGTCTAAGCCGTATTATCAAAAGTTCGAAAGAGGCTAACTTAATTCAGGCCTCCAAACCTTGCCCTCCTGCCCTGCTACCACCTACCAGCAGTTTTTTGATGATACTATGCTTCATGGTACCCCCATGATTCGAGAGGCTCAAGGCTTCAAAGTCATTCTCAAGCATTTCAACAAAGTCTCAAGTATGGACCTAAATCTCACTAAATCCTCCATTTTCTTTTTCAACACTCACCTTGCAGTCCAAAAAAATCTATCCTAAATCCTCGGGTTCTAAAGGCGAATCCTTCCTTCCAGATACCTAGGAATTCCATCATTGGGAGAAAATGCTATCTAATTTGGAGAAACGCAGCAAGCATTGGACCCATAGAGCCCTTAACTTTGCAGGCCGCGTTGTCCTCACTAAAGCTGTCCTTCAGGCCATCCCTTAGTACATGTTCTGAACTCTCCCGGCCCCTAAAGGAGTTCTTCAGAAAATAAGACTCATCCAAAAAGCCTTCCGTTGGTTGGAAAACTCTGACAAGTAGAAATGGTCCCTAGTGGCTTGGGAGAAAATATGCAAACCCAAGCTCTTAGGTGGGTTAGGCCTACAAGACCCATACACCATCAACAGAGCCTGTGGAGCCAAGCTATGGTGGCAATGGGTGAAGGAACTAAATACCCCCTGGGCCAAACATTGGAAAGCCAAGTATGCGGACAATTGTAGCCCTCATAATTTGATTAGAATCCAGGAACCTCCAGAAGGCTCCCCAATCTGGAACTTAGTGAGAGTCAATCGGAGCATAATACAGGAGCATAGTTTTTGGGAAGTCTGTAATGGTCAAATTGCTCTTTTTTGGGAGGATGCCTGGTAGTAATTGCCCAAACTTGAATGCCCTAATTATCTCATAATACAAAGAAGGCACCAAGAGCAAGGAAAGTTAACAGTGGATCATTATTGGAGTCCTGATACAACGAACCAGCCATGGAAACAATGGATCTTCAACGAAACCCTTCAATCAGTATAAATGGATAACAACCTGATGTCTCTGCAAAAAAATCTTGTGAAAAGGAAAATCTGCAGCACTTAGGATGCAGATCAACTGCGATGGGGCAGGCTCGAAGGGGCAACCTTCACACTGAAAGAGGCAAGATCATATATAGAAGAAATGGATCAAGAAGAAAGGGTCAATTGGCACAACAGGGTCTGGGATGCAGATGTATGGCTGAAGATAAAAACCTTTCTGTGGCTCCTGATGCACCGTAGAACCCTCACCTGGGAAAACCTATGGAAAAAAGGATTCATAGGCCCCTCACGTTGCCCCCTCTGTGAAAATGAGGAGGAATCAATGAATCACCTCCTGAATGAATGTGAATGGATCAACAGACTGTGGAATTGGATGGAGACAATCTTTAAGGGCACGAACATGAACAAAAATTCAATACAGGAAAGCATAGCAAATTGGAGAATCAATTACTGCAAGTCTCAAGCAGTTAACACTTTATGGAAATTAACCCCTGGTTTCTTAGTTTGGTCAGCATGGAAAGAACAGAACATAAGAGTTTTTCAAAATGAAGCCAGATCTATAGAGATTATTAAAGCTAATATCCTACAAAACATGACGGAAACGACTCTTACCAGGTGTAAAGCCGACCAGGATACTGAACCATCTATTACTGACATACAAATTATGCAGGTGTTTGGAATAGCTGCAGGTACTTCATCTATTTCGACGGCGCAGCGGCCTCAACAACCCACCCCCCCATAACCTCTTGGCAACACCATCCACCAGGCTTTCACAAACTGAACTTTGATGGGGCCTCTCAGGGCAACCCTGGCCCTGTGGGCCTAGGAGGTGTCCTTCATAACCACAAAGGAGAAATTCTACATATCTTCAGTCAATCTATGGGAGAGGCTACCAAAAATGAAATGGAATTCGCAGCATTAGAGCAGGGACTCCGGATACTAATTCGCATGGGAGTAGGAGCTACTTTTGTAGAAGGGGATTCACTGCTGGAAATTAATGCAGCAAGGAAATTACAGAAGGGATCGAAACCTGAAAAGGTTACGAAGCATTGG
Organism: Pinus tabuliformis; assembly: GCA_031772625.1. Taxonomy (NCBI): domain Eukaryota; kingdom Viridiplantae; phylum Streptophyta; class Pinopsida; order Pinales; family Pinaceae; genus Pinus; species Pinus tabuliformis. Next base: position 190,167,710 of record CM062819.1, on the reverse strand, counting down.
AGGCTGGCCAAAGTTACAGAGCTCATTACAAAGCACCTCTCAATCCTCAATGGAGTCATTGTGCAAGCAGTGAGACGGACTGCAAATGCGGTAGCGGACTGCCTAGCAAACTTCGGGGTCAATCATCAAAATACCTACCCGGACACCTACTGGCAAGATGTAACATGTGAAGAGCTTCGGGCCAAGTGTTTACAACTTTCAAGGCATGACATTCTGAACAAGGGGGAGGGGATAAGCAGTACCATGGTATCATTCATCAATAACGAATGAGGACAGCCATTAATGTTCATTCCTGGGTCATTATGCCCCGAATTGGAATTGTAAGGGGAGGTACCATCACTCACATCAGAAGGGGAAGGAAATCTCGTAGAAGAATAAATGTCAGATTATGCAAGGCGCAACTGAGGACACGTGGCTCATGACCAATAGCTACAAGCATGGCAACTTAGTGGCTTCAGATCGGAATCATGGGAAGGGAATTGAAAATCTGAAAGGGAATAATTATGTCAGAAACCGCAGATCCACGAAGGCCTCACTGAAGATTGTGATCCATCACATTCAACCCTCAATTATAAATACAATGATTCACCAAAGGGCTCAAACATATTATTCCCATCTCCCGGTTCTTAGCCATATGTGCTCTTTCTGGTTTCCCGAAGCTTGTTTGAATCTTGCTGATATCTGCACCAGCACTATGACAAACAAAGGTAGTCATAATGCTTCTGCTAACAAAGAACTGAAAAGAGCCCGAGAGGCCTATGAAACTTCGGTCTCTAATAAAGGGAAAAAGAAAATTGAGGAAATAGAAGCAGAGGTCAACAAGGAACAAGAGAGGCATGACATGCAAACCATGGAGGAGGAGATTGAGTGGATCTCAGACCCAGGAACTCTGACTACCAGAGCCACTCAGTTCGTGAGAACCCAAAGTGAGGTATGGCACATGAAAACCATGCTTGCCAAAGCTCTTAGTTTGCATGGAGAAGGTATGAAGGATGCGTACTCTGCCACATCACTTGCCTCAGCCAAGAACTCTGCAAGGAAGGATTCACTAGATGTCTGTATGAAGTCTTTAACAAAGGAACTCAAGATGCTGTTTGAAAATCTGGGAGGCTTCATCAGGCTCTTTAAGCCCTCTATTTATCAAGGGATGAACATTGTGGTTGACGTTCCAGTGGAGGACAATGACACCCGCACAATAAAGCGCCATAACTCCCAGAGGATTCCAAAGCCAGAACCTAACAATGCAGTAGCCATCCCAAGTGCTACCAGTAAGGATTACGTGGAATTGGATCTGTAATTTCTTCATCACTCTCTGCTTTTCACTAGCCATCCTTTGCTAGTTTTTTTAATGTCTAAATCTGTCTTGAGTACAATGGGCTTTCCTAAACCCTCTATGATTTTGTTTCCTATGTCAGGTAGCTCTACATGGTTAGCCTCTTCTACGTTTTGGTAAAATTGTGAAAGGATAGTTTGTTTAGCTCATTAGTGACAATGATAAGCTCTGTTCTTAAGTCATAGGCCTCGTTCTGGCTAGTTTTTAGAGTAGCCATTTTGGTCAATCAAGCTTGATGCTCGATGTTCTATCTGGTTATACACACCTTTTGTATCTTGTGTAATTTTGTGATATAATATACATCTACTGAATTATAAATAAAATGTAACATATATTCCTCCACTCACAAATGTATTATATGATGGTTTCAACATATAAACCATATAATATATATCCGAAAAAAATACAATCCAAAATTCTCATTCTATTATCACCATTCAAAAATCTCAACGAATTTTAATACTACCACCATTTTCAAAGGATTTGAATGTGCTTCACACCATATACATTCACCATACGTCGAACTTTTGTCTGCGGAACTGTAGCAGTGAATTTGCAACCAGTTTGAAAAATACCCCAACAGTCTTTGACGATGTGACAATGAGAGCTATGGGAGTGGAGCAGCAATATGCAGCGTTTTCCAACATTCTCCAAATATTGACATAATGGAGGGTTGTTTGTTCTTCTACCAAAATCAAAGTGTACTCATTCCAACACAATGCTCCAGGGAAAAGTAGACTCAGATGCAGTTGCAATCACAGTGTTGGCCATAACACCACGCTTCCAGCTGCGCCAACCTTCCAGCACATAGTTGCAACACTTCCTGGCATCACATGACCATTTTGTGTAGCAACTGGCTCCAGTCTTCAGAGTAGGCAAAGTAATGCATTAATGCATCAAATCGACCCTTCTAAAATTAGAACTCACTCTGAAACAATGTCAAGCCAGGAGGTAACTCCTCAAATGAGATTATATTATTCATTTAGGCTATTCATTATTATATACATGAGGGAGTGACTGTTGAGTTTCATCTCCTGATGACTCTCCATTTTCTCTATTATTTATTTACTCTATTTACGGTTGTTCACCCAATCCCTATGATTAGGTGTCAACATTGCATGCATAAACAAAAAAACAAGAATAACAAACTTGGATTCTAGAAGGAATTAACCCTTGATAGTATAAATTTTGATTTAAATACATAGTTGTGTTGTGATGAAATATATTAAATATAACTCATAATGTGAACCTCCTCATGGATGCCCTAATTAGTGAGCTTGGGTTGGTAGGAGAAGATGTGGATTTCAACTCCAAGATTAGCTTGAAGGTAAAGTTAAAGGATCAATAAGAACCAAAGAAAGAGTCTACGAAACATTAAAAAGAGAAGTCGAGTTCGAGCATTGTGAACCATCCACCTTTCTCTTTAAGATGGAAGTGAAGGAAAACATTGAACCATATCAAGGTGGCATAGATGATTTGAAATTAAATCATGGTTGCAGTAGTGAGATGTGATATTCAGAGTTTTATTTTCAATAATAGTGGCACCACTTCCACTCCATACCATAGTAGTGGAACCATTGTACATGTGGCGTAAGTACTTTCTCCTTAATACTATAGAGACGAAAATGCACACTGTACCACTAACTAGAATCGTGAACCCTGTAAGGAAAACACTGTTGCGATGAACACCTCTTAGTTTTCATTGTTGGCATACTTGGGCACAATGGTGCCAGATAAAGGATAATCTTCGCCGACCCTGAAGCCAAGCCATAATATGAAAAAGTAGAGGATGGTCATTACGACTTTAGTTCTTCTGTCGAATGAAATACCTAATGCTATGGAGGCAACGAAGTAATACCACGAGTAATATTGTTGGGGTTGAATTAATAAATGCTATAAAATTACTCCCAACCACCTCATTTAACAACTAACAATAGCCAATCTCACAAAGTACACAAGAATACGTTGTGTATCAGTTGGAGGAATGAGAAGTCAATATTTAGCAGGCCCAAGGATTTAATGGAAGGATTTCTTTGATTACTAAGAATGTTATCCAAAATCTTAGTACTATCTTGAAATATCAAGTGTTTTTCCTTTTCTACTAGCTTAACTTCTAGAATAATTTCCTCAACCTATTTTTCTCATCTTGTCTTTTCCAATTAGGTTTTCAACTCAATGATTTCCTTTTTAAGCCCATTTCTTTTTCTTAAAAAACTTGAAGAATATCCCCATATCATTTTTTTTTTATTTTTCAAGATCAAATTTGAGAGAGGTGACTTCTGCTTCAAGTATTTCACAATAACTGGTTCTTTCTTTAAGATCCCAATTTTTTGCATCCTCTTCATTCACTTTATTTCTTAGTGAGGTTACTTCATCTTGTAGCCTTTGACATTGATCTTCCTTTTCCTTGTACTTCTTCCTCAATTATTCTTCAATTTAATTTCCTTCTTCCAACTGATTCTTTAACTTGAAAATATCTTCTTTGTAGGTACAATCCTTTTCATCGAATAATTGAAGTGACTTTTGATGATTTCTATTCTCATTTGCGATCCTTTCAATTTCATCTTCTAGGGCTATCATTCTTGAATATGATTTTTCTATATAATGACTATCTTCACTTTTAAGCAATAGGGTAATATCAATAGATTCATTATCATCATCACTACATAATATGGAAAATGTGCAATCATTTTTAGAAAGGTCAACACGTCTACAATTAAGACAAAAATCAATACCTCATGATTCTTCATAACTATCTTTACTGGGTTCTTCATTCTTGATCACCAGAAAGCGAGGTGTTCATGTAGCTGAAAGTTTGTTAACATCAAGAATCGTCACTTCATCTCACGTATTTATTTGACAATTTTCTTTGACTAATTTATTCCTTTGAGCTGCCTTCTTCTTTCCCATTGTCCTTGATCCAATCTCAAGTGCTTAAGCTTCTGTTGGAGTGACTTGCTCTGATACCAATTGTTGGGAAAAATACTTGGGGTGCATGGGGGGAGGTGTGAATGATTATTTTAAAACTCACTTAATACTTTCAATTTATTATTCATACTTTTGTATGCTACTATCATTAAGTAAACCAATGTATGTATGCAACTATGATGAAGGAAAACAACATATATCTAGTTAACTAAATTTTAATATATTTCATCATCTATTTTACTTTAACTAGTATATCATTACTTCGTTAGCCTTTAATTAAATAATAACCATGAGAAGTAAGAATAGAATAAACCATCACACATAATCAACACAACAACACATGAGGACACTAGGATTTTTTAGGTGGAAACCCAATGTGGGAGAAAACCACCATTTTCGTCCTCATCTTCATATTTTATTATAAAGGAAAACATCTTACAGTCTTGTACTAGCACAGACTCGTACCAATATGCACCCACCTGCAAAAGGCTACAACCTCCTCTCGTTCTCCAGCACCCATTGGAAGGGAGATTCAGCCCCCTAATCTCGCTTACCAACACCCAGCTGAAGGGGGCTCCAACCCCCTGATCAGATTTACCAATGTCAGGCCAGGTTAACTCCAGGAATTATTGAGCGCAAGACAGAACTGATTGATTTTATTCATTAGCTAACACAATATTTATACATACACAAAACGGATCAGTTCATCTTCTAGATGACTGTCCAGCTTCACCTCATCCGTTTCGGATTAGGTGTCAACATTCTCCCCCTTAATCTGAAGGGATGTTGGTGAGTCCAAGCATCGTTCTGAATCTTTCAAGCTTTTCTCTTCCAAGTGCTTTGGTGAAGATGTCTGCAATTTGCTCGTTTGTGGAACAATGATGGAGATGGATTGTTTTGGCCTCAACATGATGTCGGATCAGATGATATTTAGTATTGATGTGCTTAGTACGATCATGGAACTTTGGGTTCTTGGCCAACTTTATTGCAGAGGTGTTATCAATCATGAGTGGAGTTGATTGTATTTGTTTTACCTGAAAATCTTCAAGAATTTTCTTGAGCCACACAATTTCTTTCGTTGCTTCAGCTGCTGCCACGTATTCTACTTCTGTTGTGGAATCTGGTGGTACTGATTGTTTGCGTGATCTCCAGGAGACAGCTCCTGATCCAAGACTCATAGCATATCCTGAAGTAGATACCCCAGTTTCTTTGTCTCCATCGAAGTCTGAATCAGAGTATCCAATCAAGTTGAAGTCGTCCACCTGTGTATACTTGATTCCAAGGTCTTGAGTTCCCTTCAAGTACCTTAGAACTCTTTTTGCAGCAGACCAATGTCCCTCACAAGGCTTTTGCATAAACCTGGAGAGGATTCCAACAGCAAATGAAATGTCTGGTCTGGTAGTAGTGAGGTAGATGAGACTTCCTACAAGCTGTCTATACCTTGTTGCATCCTCAAATTCCTTTCCTTCAGTAGATGTGAGCTTCAAGTTTTGTTCCATTGGAGTAGAAAGGGGATTGCACTCTGTCATGCCAAATCTATATAACAAATCTCCAATGTATTTCTTTTGAGAAAGAAATATGGACTTTGGATGTTGGGTTACTTCAATGCCAAGATAGTAATGAACATAGCCCAAATCAGTCATTTCAAAAAAATTTCCTAATTCTTTCTTTATGGATGCAATATAGCTTTCATTGTTCCCTGTCATTAAAAGATCATCTACATATACCACAAGATATACAACTGTTTTGCCAACTTTCTTGACAAATAAAGTTGCATCATCAAGATCAAAATGTTTGAAGTTGAGTTTCAGAAGATGCTCAGTTAGTTTTTCATACCAGGCTCGTGGTGCTTGTTTGAGGCCATACAAGGACTTCACAAGTTTGCATACTTTGTGTTCATGTCCTTTCACAGCAAATCCTTCAGGCTGGGACATAAAAACATTCTCTTTTAGATCTCCATTCAAGAATGCAGTTTTTACATCCATTTGATGGACTTTCCAACCGTTCTCAGCAACTAGTGCAAAGAGTGTCCGGATGGTGGCCCATTTTGCTGTGGGAGCAAAAGTTTCCTCATAATCGACCCCTTCCTTCTGTGCAAAACCTTTTGCCACAAGCCTAGCTTTGTGCTTGTCAAGTGAGCCATCAGCTTTGTATTTGTTCTTGTAGACCCACTTGCAGCCAATTGGTTTGGTTCCAAATGGAGGATCAACCAGCTTCCAAGTTCCATTCTTTATGAGGGCATCATACTCCTTCTGCATTGCTTCTTTCCATTCATCATGAGAAGCAGCTTCTTTGAAGGAAGTTGGTTCAAAATCTGTAGACAAGTTCAATTCACAATCATAAGTAACATCCATATCAACAGGTGAATTAGAGTTATCTACATCACCTCCATCTTGTCGGTTTGTATTTCTGGTTCCTGTTTTTCCAATTTCATCAGGATGAACACTTTCAAGTGTCTTTTTCAGCCACTTTGGGGGACCTTTCTGAGATGGTCCAGGCTGCTCTGTTGATTGAGTTGGGTCTGAATGAAGATTGAGTCTCCCAATTCTATCTATTACATCACTTAAAGCATCATCCGTTGTTGGAGTGTCATGCAGGGGAGATTGTTCTTCAGAAGAAGATTCCACATGTTGATCTAGTATAGGAATCCCCCCTTCAAGATGTGGAATCTGATTATCAAACTCTTGAAATGATTTCGGTTTTGTGAATCTATCCCAGCGATCAAGTTGCCGCTCAACAACACTGTCAGATTTGGATGATTCAAGAAAAATGACATCTCTAGATAAAAGAAACTTTTTATTTACTTCATCATAAAGGCGGTATGCTTTAGATGTGTTTGAATACCCCAGGAAGATACGCTTACGACTTCTAGCACCAAGTTTTTTTCTATGTACCTTTGGTATTAAAGCATAACAGGTGGAACCAAATATCCTGAGATGTTTTACCGAAGGAACATGTCCATACCACAATTCATAAGGAGTCTTGTTTCTTATAGCACTAGATGGACATCTATTCTTTATATATGCAGCACATAGAACAGCATCAGCCCAAAACATTGTCTTTACATTTTTGAAGAAAAGCATGGATCATACCATATTCAAAATTGTTCTGTTCATTCTTTCAGCTACACCATTCTGTTGAGGATTATAAGGCACAGTTGTTTGATGTTTAATCCCATGTTGGCAAAGATAGTGTTCAAATTCATTTGATGTATATTCTTTTCCATTATCAGTGCGAATAGACCCAATATGAGATTGTGCATCATTTTCAATCCACTTATGAAAATTCTTGAATGTTTGAAAAGCATCAGATTTGTTCTTCAATAAGTAAACCCAACACATTCTGGTGTAATCATCAATAAATGTCATGATATATTTATTTCCATTTGCAGAAGGAACAGGCATTGGACCACATAAATATGAATGAATAAGTTCAAGCTTCCTATGTGCTCTTGAATGTGAATCATGAAAAGACTGTTTGCTATGCTTTCCTAGAATGCAAGCATCACATTGCTTATGTTTTCTAGGAATTGTAGGCAAACCAACAACACCATTTTTCTTCAACAAGCGGAGACTATCATAGTTTAAATGTCCAAATCTAGCATGCCATAATAAACTTGATGGAAGTGTACCTTCATCATGATGAGAAATATATGAAAAATGTTGTGCATGAGCAAAGGTTCCTTGCAGTTTAAGAAGTCTTTCTTCTTCTATACCTCTCATGACAAGTGAATGGTCAAATGCCTTTCTTACCTCAAGCTTTCCATCAAACATATGAATGGAGTGACCTTGCTGGCAGATGTGGACCAGGGACAGCAAGTTTCTCTTGAGCTGTGGGAGATATAGAACATGATCCAGAAGAAAATCTGGAAGACCAGGCAGTTTAAGCCTGATTGTGCCAAGCCCTGATGGCTTGATTTTTGACTGATCTGCAAAGTATACTGCTCCATCAACATTGTCAGTGAAATCTTCAAAAAATTCTTTCCTATGAGTCATATGACAGGTTGCTCCTGAATCAAGCAACCAGTCATTTTTCGAAGAAGCAAGTGAAGCATTAAACAAGTCTTCATTTACTCCAATGTTACATTGTGCCTCAATATAGTGACTGGATTCAGGTGCTTTACCTTTGTCTGTGTCATCAGTTTTACCTTTCTGCTGATTTCTTCTCTGCTCAACCTTGTCCCATGGTAGCTTGCATGAAGAAGCATCATGTGATCCATTTCGTTTGCAGTGAATGCAATGCAGTTCTGACTTTTCTGCTTGAGAATGTCTGCCCCCCCTGCCTCTGAAGTATCTTCCTCTTCCTCTTCGTCCACCTCTTCCTCTTGCAGAATCTTGAGCAGGATGCTTTTCTTTGTGAGCAAGGCAAACAGTCTCTTCAGAAGATTCAGGGACTGTTTTCTTTCCAAAGGCTTTTTCTCTTTCAGCAAACTTTTTCACAAGAGAGTCAAAGGTTATATCTTTAAGGTTTCCATTTGCTTGTAAAGACTCAAGATAATTAGAGTAGGTAGGATAGAGTGCTTTGAGAAAGGCAATAAGAGAGATATCCAGCTCAACCTTAGTGGATTTTATATCATGCATTATAGACTTTATTTCAGATGCAAGAGCAAGAGGATCATTATTTTTCAGTTCAAGAGTGAAGAGTTTAATCATGAGCTGAACAACTTCAAGTGCAGAATGTGTATCATAGAGTTCTTTCAGCTTTTGTAAAGCTTCAAAGGCAGTGGAATAGGATGAAATATGACGACTTACTTCCTCATTTACAGATGCTGCGATCAATGCATAGGCTTTGCTGTTCTTGTTTTCCCAAATGGCGAGTTCTTTGTCTGATGTGGGCTGCACAGGGTCTCTGTCTTCTTCTCCGACACACACTCCTTTCCACAGCTCATTGTAGATGAGGGTGTGTTTCACCATCCGAGACCATTCAGAATAGTTCTCCTTGCCAGTGAGAACTATTCCGACCATAGAAATGATTGAATGCATTCTGTAAAAATATCTCTGCTAAAAAAAACTTCTGTTGATAAACGACTTCTGCTGGAAAAAAAATTCTTATGCCACAGCAAGAATTCTGCTGGAAAAAAAAAATTCTTATATCATAGCCTTATGCATTTTATTCTTCTTCTAACATTTGCATCAGCATCATCATTTCTTATATCACTGCCACACTACTGTGTTTTGAGAGAAAAAAAAGGGCTAAGGGATCTCTTCAACATATATCACTTCAATATATATCAATGCATATCATGTAATACAACAGATGCTTTAGACCGAAAACTGCTTCAACCAAAAAACTGCTATCATCACATAAAACTGCTCAATCAAAAAAAAGGCTGTGGAATATTTAAAAGCTCGTGCTGCCAAATCAACAACTCATAAAAAATACAACGCTTACATATGCTGACCAACCAACCAAACAGATATTATGTATAAACATTTGTATATACTGATGACAATACTCTGCTCATATACCAACCATGTTACAGCAATTCCATGTGGATTTCTCCACCTTTCTATGACACAATTGTCGTTCTTGGCTCCATAAAATCACCACTGCACTGCAGATCACGACCTCAGTATCAATGGCTCAATGGCCAAATAGGACAACAGAGCTTGAATGGTACGCTGCACGCACGCTGTTCAGGCATACAAACAACTGTAAAGAGGAGGGCGCAATCAAGACTCAAGTAGATGGGCCGAATCCTTCTCCGGCATTAAATAATGTGCTTCCTCGTTTCTACTGCTGCTACTTTAGTTTCTGCAATCAGAACTTCCCTTCTCTCACTCTCGATTGCTGTGCAGTTTATTGGAGGAGCCAAGAGGCAAGGCTGACTTGAGGGTTGTAATACCACAGTCAGTCTAAAAAAACGCAGTCTTCAAATCCACGGTCACAGTACCAATGTCAGTCTTCAATAAAAGAACGCAGTCCACAGCACCAATGTATATGTCAGTTTCTATACAATACAACGCATCGTTTCTTCAATATAACGAAGACTTCAAAACAATATAACGCAGGCTTACTTCTATACAATACAACGCAACGTTTCTTCAATATTAACGCAGACTTCAAAACAATACCATGTCAATAAAAAACACAGTCTTCATTAAACATTGTGCATACCACAGTTCTGAGCATACCACAGTAACCATTACAAAAACGATACCTCAGTTTTCAACGCAGCCACCATTGCAGTTACCATTAAAAAACGCAATCATGGTTCGACAGCAGAGCTTCAACGCAGCGTTCCAGGGAATACGTGAATGCATCAGGCTCAAAAACGCATCAACGCTCAAAACGCATCAACGCTCAGGTAAAAAAATGCACATCAATTACTCATGGTCAGAGGGCGCAGTCTTCAGAGGCGCTCAGGACAGAGGTTTCATGAGGCAGCAGAAACCTGGCAAAGGCAGGAGTTATTTCTGGGACCTGTGCTCTGATACCATGTCAGGCCAGGTTAACTCCAGGAATTATTGAGCGCAAGACAGAACTGATTGATTTTATTCATTAGCTAACACAATATTTATACATACACAAAACGGATCAGTTCATCTTCTAGATGACTGTCCAGCTTCACCTCATCCGTTTCGGATTAGGTGTCAACAACCAACTACCACTAGAAGGAAGCTTCAACTCCCCTACTGAAGGTTCCAACCATCAACACCTTTGTGGACCATGTTTCATAATATTTCATACCGGATCCACCTAACTCAACTACATCAAATCTGTATGCTACCTTTCATCATAGTTTCATACTGGAACTGCTACCATCGTTTAAGCCCAATACCAAATAACAATATTGAAACCAATCATTGTATCAAATCACTCAATCACTGAACCAAATGAATCATCAAAGAAATCACATAATCTTAATCAATCAATACACCTAGATCAAACTAAACAAATATGGATCATAGCAATGCACAACTACTCATCAATATACCAAGCCAAACACTGTTACCCATCACAGAAACCAATTGATGCTATTACAAGCGTTGATCAACCATATGTCAGAATATATATGCTACTCTTCTGCAGCATAACTGCGTATGTACTCGCTTCTCCTTAAGAGTACCTATGTACAGATCTCAAAATATTGAACAGTTGAGTCTAAATCACTATCACAGTAACTCAACCACTGACTCACATACTAAACTCACCACATATCACCGAACCAGATATAGGTCATCACACAATAGCATCATCTCTAGTCAACATATCATTCCATAAACAATTCAACCCAACAAGAACTATTAAACACATATTATCATGAGAGATCGAGAGACATTAACAAACATGAAAGAATTGATAAGACATCATTAGCAACTCATACTGCAAAACCCTAGTAGATGTGCGTGACTCTTATAAAGCACTTCTGCATATGTACACACTTTTCATACTTGACACCTACGTACAGATCTATCCATGCTACATAATATATACATTACTAGTAAGAACACATATGTACATGAATTCTTGATGGAAAATGAGCATACAAATCTGTAATCATTAAGTCATATCTTTGTTGCACAACACGACGTTTGTCAAACCCACATATCGACATGAAAATATTACAAACACATCATAATATCATCATTACAGATCTATCAAACCATAAACATATTATTCAATATATGGTCATTTAAGATCTATTAGATCTCATCAATCTCCATGCTCCCTAGCGCACACCTATTTCAGATGCAGTCATTTATAAATAATCTATCATATGCACACTTAACACTTTGATCTCTGTCTCCTTATATAGTATGATCCTTAGTGAATACCTTAGGCCAATCCCTTAGTAATGTCGATGGTATTCTTTGATGGGATCAAATACCCGTTGCTGCGCTCACTACTATGGGTCAATACCATGGTAAAGACCCCTGGTATTCATAATACCATAGTGCAAAAAATGTACACGACTTATTTTCATTATACTTGTGTATGTACGTGAGTTTTCTTCACAGGATCCATGTATACTTTCCTAAACTTCATTTTTATTATCCCTCAGTCTCTAAACTAATATTCCTTTGTCCATTCTCTCTGTCATACTGCATAACTATCATGTTTAAATCTTTATCAAGTAGATTTCCATCAAGGATGGCACATTAGCCATAATTCCAACATGCATGTGGAATAAGTCGCGATAATAATAGGGGGATAATAATAGGGGATAAAATGAAATCTTTGAGACTAATATGACAGTGGGACAATATACGTCCCATCTCTTAATTCGATTTTTAACTCTAAATGTAATCTCCAAAATCTGAGTTAAGAGGGATATTGTCATGGTATTAGTTTATGAGATAGACTCTCATCATCCAAAATAAAAACTTCTCGTTTCAAGGTGGCACCCTTGTTTGCTAGAGTTTCTGCCATTGATTTGATATTTCTTCTAATATGAAAGAATTCCACACTTTCAAATTTAACAATTTAGAGGTTGACTGTAGACAGAATTGGCAGTTGAATATGCTCAAACCTCTCTTTAATTTTGACCGCTTGCTATATTACAATCATGGAGTCACCAAAGACCAATAAATGTGATTTTTTTCTTGCAATTGTGAAATCTAACACTTGCCACAACGCTAAGTGTTTGGCCTGGTTATTAATTGAAGTCCCTAATCCCTAAGCATATTATATCTCTCTTCCTTTGTCATGGCGAAAAATAACCCCTCCCACTCGTGCCTCCCCATATAATCCTCTCCTTAATTATTCAACAATTATTTAATAATTATTTATTACTTTGTTTTTCTCGTTCTTACCCACCCTCATTTCTAATTTATTATTTTATTATTATTCATTCTTCCAATTTATTTGAATGTTAAACTTTGAAATGTATTTAAAATTAAATTATTTATACATTAGGGAAATTTTGAGGTCTGAAATAAGCATATTAATTAAAAGAATAAAATAATAGTTAAAAAAAAAAACAAGGCTTATGATTTTTTAGAGTAAAATAAAGAAAATACTATTTTTATTATATTTTCGACTTATCTCATTTTAGGTTCACTCAAACTTCAAGAGTAGACACCTATTGGATGCCGAATTAAATTCCACATCCGCCACATATTTACTCTTAAAATTTGGGCAAACCTATAAGGAGATAAGTTGAAAACACAATTCTAAAGAAAAGAAGGTAGTTTTCTTCTTTTTCCTCCAAAATATGTTCCCTTGGGGATGACATCAACATCTTAAATTCTATTGGTTCTTTTAAAGTTAATTTTGTTAGTACAATTTTTGTTTTAAGGTTCATTGTTTACCTCAAGATTCCCCTAATGGACTAAACCTTCAAAATCTCCTCTTAATTAATTTTCCTCTAATCACTGAATAACCATAATCCTCTTTAAATTTAATTATATTGCTCTCTCTTCACCATGAATTATCAAGCTTAAGATCCCTGGATTAGATAGGTGAAGTGTTCACTCGAAAGGTCAAACATCACAGTTTCTCCACGCAATTTTTATAAAAATATTGTTTGCAACATGAATTTGAACCAGGAAAATCTACATTCTAAGAATTGTTGTTTCCAAATCTATTACTCGTACATTACTTTTTATTAAAATTTTAGTGAAACTTAATACATCTTCTCGTTCTATCCCTAGCTTCCACATAAGTGTATCCAATTAATATCCCCTAAGTTCCTTTTGAATAATGATTTTTGGTGAATATGGATCAACCCTCATAAAAATGTTTTAAATAATCTAGCATGCTCTCCTCCATCTTTGGAACCTTAAAGGCATGAGTATTGCATTGACTAACTTACAACTTCTCTAAATATGGTCATCTAAGCTCTTCTCTTTTATACTTTTGTATCCATCAAGCAATTTTGTTTTGAGTGAAATTTATTGAAATTAATTTAATTTAGCTTAGGTACTAATGTGCTCAAAGTTTATCGGTGAGAAGGTTAAGGCCAAAGCAAGAAAAAGCAAAATCAATAAACTTCTACCCAAAGAGTTGGAAAACAATAAAGAAAACTCCAAAAACAATGAAAAATCAAAACATTTTCCCTACCAATTACATCTATAACAAAGTATAAAAAAGTATCAAAGAAACACGTGATAGGTATAAGGGCATGATAACTAGAAACATGTGAATGATATAAGGGCATTATAACTGTTAGATATATAGTATTGTTTCTATCACATGAGCATGGAAGCTAACCATGAAGTCTCTTCTTACGAATGTAAAAGAGCTTGGTACATTTGGGAAATTGGCCGTTGATACATGTTAGTTTGGGGACTTTTGGCTAATTGGCCTTTAATAAATGGTTAGTTAAGGTCGAACATTTCTTTTTGGAGAAAGAGGGATGAGCTTCTTGGATCAGGTAAATCTTTGAAAAAAATTAAGAAATCATGTGTGAAAGGCAACTGCATATCATATGGTCCTCAGGTTTGAGGTTTGGGCTCTTCCCGTGTGAAGAACGTCTGCATATAAAATAATCTCAGTTTTAGGATGTAAGGAGAAGGTACCCTTAAGGTGCCAGATAACGCTTCCCCAGCAGTTGAATGAACCCTTAAGACTGTGTAAAAGCCCGTAGGTTTTGAAAGTGTTACACCAATACATAAGCTTCACGAGATTTAAACAATGGCCACGGTAATACTCTGTGGAAGATTGAAATTCCAAATAATAAACCTAGAATAGTCAACCTTAAAAACTCTGTAAAACCCACTATCTATGGGGTTGAAGGCCATGAAATACTCACAATTTAATTTAATTTCAGACAAATGTGTAAAATATTGCACATGAGAAGGAATGGAATGGAAAATTCGGACACTCAAAGCCTAAATGCACAGTAATCCAAGTAAATATTTGAATTATATTGGTGTTGCAAACGACTAGATTACATTATCACTCTAACTATTCAAATAATTTCACATTTGTTCCTGTCACTTGAGATTTACCGACTATTCACTTGGGGCAGATCCGGATGTAGATTATTAGTAGTGTCCAAACTGGACTGCTCGCTCTTCATCATTCTCGCCGGAGATTTCTTCGAGTGATTTGCCCATTGATTCAGGGATCAGGAATGTGAAAAGGAACCCTAGAGTGCTTGTTAGTGTTAAGAGTAGCAGAGAAACTGTGGCTTTAATACCCGTTAGGTCACCTGCGTAGAGAAAAATGATGGTTCCGATTACGGCTCCTGCTTTGCCTACTACTTTGGAGATGTCGTGGCATGTAGAACGAAGCCTTGTCAAGAAGATTTTCGTTGGCACAATGAATGTGGTAACATTTGGACCGAAGTTTGAATAGAAAAAGGTGAATGAATAAAGTATGATCTTCAGGGCCATGAGATGTTTTTGCGAACTGTTGTATGAAGTAGCAAATGCGATGGTGTGTTGGGAATTTTTGATAATTCCAGAACAAAAATGAATAGAGAATAATGCTCTGTTTTTTTAACACAGAGAAAACTAAAAATGTTTTTGGGATGACAGAGTTTTACACACAAAAAAAAAACTTCTATTCATTAACAAAAAATAACTGTTACAAAAAGGTCTTCCTCTAACAGAGGGATTACCACAAGACTGCTTCAGAAGGAGTTCAAATTTTCACTCTGTCTCTCACTGTATAAATTAACACTGTTGTGTGTAATTTTTTTTTACTTCTTACTTTGCACTGCTGTGCATTACATTGCATCTCTCATTTACAGTGCTCACCTGAATTTCTTCCACGATTCTTGGCTCCAGACCTCTCGACTTCACCTGCTAAAGTAAAACTAAACTACTCAAAAAAAACATAAACTAGACATACATTCTTTCATTAAATTTTTTTTTTATGACAAGACTAGAAATTAAACAAGATATGGAGGGGCAGACAAATAAATTTAATTTCTGAAATTTCTGGATGTTGCGTGGTACATTCTCCATGTGCGTAGCAAAACCTGGTGTTTACTTTTTAACAACTCTGCCATGATTTTTTTGTGTTCTTAAATGTTTGATGTGTTGTAGGAGGAAATGTTTTATAGGCTGGAATGGAGATCGTACTCCTGCTCAAAATCTCATTTACATTCTTATCCTTGATCCCGAAAAACAAAATCTGCACCGTGTAAGGAAAAATCTAGTTTCGATTTGCTGTTTTAATGCACAATTACTTTTGCGTGCGGTCAAACCATACAGGCTTTCAAGCCACACAAATCTTTAACCGAAATTTACGCACCGGGGAAAGGGTTGTATTGGCGAACCGCTCAGGGTACGTGTCGGTCGATGAGTGTGTTCGCTGCCCCCCTGAGAATTACCACCATTCCGTAAAAGCGGTGCGGGGAATCCCATGACAGTTTCCGGCCAAAAAAAAAAGGGAGAAGAAGAAAATAAAATAAAAAAAAAAGCTATTTGCAGTCGTTGTTTAATGGCGGATTCCGGCAAAGGATTGGCGCTGCAGTTGAAAGTAATATTTCAACACTCCCCTTTAATTTCAACTGTTGGGTTATCAGTCATACCCAAACATTTCATCAAAAACTCAAAACTTTTCTACCCCAATGGTTTGGTCAGAATATCTGCAACCTGCTCCTGAGTTCTGCAGTGTTCTAAAACAATTTCTCTATTGTTTACCAATTCCCTGATGTAATGAAACTTTGTGTCAATGTGTTTCGTTCTCTTATGAAACACAGAATTCTTGGATAATGCAATAGATGAGCTATTGTCACAAAAAATCACAGTTCCTTTTGCTTGCTCTTGGCATAAACTCCTTAACATCCTTCTCATCCAAATTGCTTGACACATTGCTGCTGTAGCTTCCACATATCATGCCTCTGCTGTAGACAACGCTACAATAGGTTGTTTCTTAGAAGCCCATGAAATGGCTCCTGAACCCATGTGAAAAACATAACCGGATGTGTGTTTCCGATCATCTACACTTCCAGCCCAATCACTATCAGTGTATCCAATTAGGTCTGAACATTCTGAAGCAGTATATAAAATGCCAAACCTTTTAGTACCTTTAACATACCTCAGAGTCCTTTTTGTTGCTTGCCAATGTGCTTCTTTTGGCCTCTCCATGAATCGGGAAATCAAACTAACAGCATGCATTATATCCGACCTAGTTGCAGTCAAATACATGAGGCTGCCAACTATGCTCTTGTACAAACTAGGATCAAAATCCTTGCTGTTGTCCTCTTTGCTGAGTTTTAATCCCATCACTGTGGGAGTGATTGCTGCTTTGCTCTTCTGCATATTAAATATTTCCAACACTTCATTAACATATTTCGTTTGTGAAATAAAAATCCCATTTCCATTTTGTTCTACTTCTATTCCTAAGAAGTATCTCAGCAAACCCATGTCAGTCATTTCAAATTCTTCTTTCATGATTGTTTTGATATTTTCAATAAGGTAATCATCATTACTTGTGAAAATAAAATCATAAACATATAACACAACAATTAGTATTTTACTATCCTTTTCTTTGATGTAGAGGGTGGGTTCTCCCTCACAGTTTTCAAATCCATTTTCCAGTAGATATGAATCTATCCTACTGTACCACGCTCTTGGTGCTTGCTTCAGCCCATAAAGAGCTTTCTTCAATCTGCACACTTTGTGCTCTTGGCCTTTCTTTTCATAGCTTAGAGGTTGTTCAATGTAAACCTCTTCCATTAACACTCCATTTAAGAATGCTGACTTCACGTCCATTTGTTAAACTTTCCACTTGTTTTGTTTTGCTATGGACAACACTGCTCTCACGGTTTCCATTCTAGCAACCGGTGCAAAAGTTTCCTCATAGTCTCTCCCATGCTACTGCTTATATACTTTGACAACAATTCTTGTCTTGTGTCTTTCTATTTTGCCTTCAGCATTACTTTTGGTCTTGTAGACCCATTTAACTCCAATGACTTCTTTTCCTTTTGGTAGTTCAACTAAATCCCATGTCTTGTTTCTTTCTATGGCATTGATCTCCTCATCCATAGCTTCTATCCATTTCCTATCCTTAATTGCTTCTTCGAAATGAATAGGGTCATCAACATGACAATATAAAGCAAACAAATAGTTCATACCTTCATTTGTTGCCTCTTGTTCATAAATGTCACTTAAATTTCTGAACTTCTTACCTCTTTCATATGGTGTACAAGTGCTTGAAGAAGCACTTGAATTTCCTCCTTGTGGTGTGCTTAGAGAAGCACTTTCATTTCTCCTCAAGGGTGTCTCTTGTTGCCCTTGTGTTGGTGCTGCTATTTGGGGATGTATTTCAGCCATCTCTTCATCATCTTCATCATGAGACAAAGAGTTTTTAACATTCACTGTTTTCTCTATGCTTCCATCCCAAGCTTCCTCCTCAATGAACTGAACATCTCTACTCACAATAAGCTTCTTGGTGGATGGGTTATACAACCTATAAGCTTTGGATTCCTCACTGTATCCAATGAAAATACATTTCTCCCCTTTGCTATCCAACTTCTTCCTTAGTTGATCTGGAATGTGTGCATAAGCCACACATCCAAAAACTTTCATGTGGGTAACTCCTTGCTTTGTCCCACTCCATGCTTCTTCCAGCACTCTGTTCATGACTACTTTTGTAGGGCATCTATTCAAAATGTATGCTGCATAGTGTACAACTTCAGCCCAATAATCATTTGGCAAATGCTTTGCCTTTAACATACTCCTCACCATATCCATGATTGTCCTATTCTTCCTTTCGAAAACTCCATTTTGCTACGGAGTGTACCTAGTGGTAAACTGCTTATGAATTCCATTTTCTCTACAAAAACGCTGAAATTCTTTGGAGATATACTCACCAACTCTATTGGTTCTTAGAACTTTGATATGCAGCCCACTTTGGTTTTCGACAAGTGCTTTGAAATTGCAAAATCTTTCAAACACTTCACTTTTGTTCTTCAAGAAATAAACGCAAGTTTTTCTAGTAAAATCATCAATAAATGTTAGCATATAGTGGCTGCTTGCCAGTGATGGAGTTTGCATCGGTCCACATAAATCTGAGTGGACAATCTCTAAGGGTGCTTTTGCCCTTATTCTTTTCCCAGATGGAAAACGTTCTCTGTGTTGTTTCCCCAAGATACAACCTTCACAAAGGCTGTCTAGTTTCTATATCAATGGTAATCCTCTTACCATTCCTTTTCTATTCAACAAGTTAAGACCTCCAAAGCTGAGATGTCCAAATCTCAAGTGCCACAACCAATTTTCATCTTTTGGTTCACTTTGGAAAGCCTCTTGTGTCACTGCTGTTATTTCTTCTCCATTTTTTAAATCTGCTTTCATTCTGAGAGGGAACATCCTGTTCCTTGTCATCTTCACTTCAGCAATACATTATTTGCTGGGTGTTTTATCCATGACGGTGCATACATCATCCACAAAGAAAACATTGTACCCCTTTTGAACAAGTTGTCCAATACTTATGACATTACATTTCATTCCAGGAACATAATAAACATCTGCTACGATTTTCTTTTCACCTTTCCTTGTTAAGACATTTACTTCTCCTTTTCCCATAACAGAAACTTTACTATCAGTCCCTAGTGTGACTTATGACTTCACACTAAGATCTAACATAGAAAATAGGGCTATGTTTCCTGTCATATGGTTACTGCAACCGGAGTCTAGAAACCATACATCTTCACTCTTTGCTTCAGCCATATTATAGGCTAAAAACAAATTTCTTGGCTGATATTTTCTGTAGGGAAATTTGCACTAGTTCTATTACTCATATCATGCTGCTTCTTCATACATTCATTTTCATAATGCCCATATTTTTTACAATAGTGAAATTGGACATTGGATTTATCATACCTTTGTCCTTAAGCATGATGTTGTCCACTTTGTTGGCTGCTGCCTTGGCCTTGGTTCTGATTTGGATTGCTGCCTCTTCCTTGAGCATTTGCTGGACTGTTTCTTCCACCTCTGTTTTGGCTTCTGCCTCTTCCTCTCTTGTTTCCTCTACCTTGACCTCTTCCTCTTCCAAAGAACATTTGGGTCTTAAAGGTATGCTCTAGAGATGAGTTTTCATTTCTACTCAATCTCTGCTCATGTGTCATCAGTGATGCATGTAGTTCATCAACTAAGAAGTTTGTGAGATCCTTTGTCTCTTCTATGGTGGTGACAATCACATCGAACCTTGAGGGTAGGATCCTCAATAGTTTCTCCACAATCCTCCTTTCTTCAAGAATCTCTCCATGAGACCTTATCTGTGTGACCAAACCAATCACATGTGTGAAGAATGAGTCAATATTATCTGACTCCTTCATGCAGAGAGTCTCAAAATCTCTCCTCGGCAACTGTATTTTGCTGTCTTCACTTTCTTCATGCCTTGATATGCTATCTTGAGAGTTTGCCATGCTTCTTTGGATCTCTTGGCTCCTGCTATCCTTGGAAACACACTCTCATGCACTGCTTGATACAAAAAGTAAAGGGCTTTAGAATCTTTCTTCTTATTGCTCTTCAACAGTTATTTCTCTGCCTGAGTCAAATTATTAAACTCATCTTCATCTGATGGTTCTTCAAAACCATCCTCAAAAAATTCCCATAAGTCTTGGGAAGCAAGCAAAGCTCTCATAGTTATTGTCCAATAATCATAGTTTTTCCCATTAAATTGTGGGAGCTGAGTATTACAGATACCCATGCCAGTGCTGGCTCCAGCCATTCTTGCACTCTTAACTATGCTTCAAAACACTTGACTATGTATTTAAGATAACTAACTGTCCTCAACAGTAACACAAAACTAACTTGAGAAATACCTTCGATTCTTTCTTGAAAGAGTCTTCACTCTGCTAGAGAAGCTGCTGCAACAAGAAATCCTTCCTTCAGCTTCTTTGACACCTTCAAAGAGCCTGGACAAGCTCTGATACCATGTTGGGAATTTCTGATAATTCCAGAACAAAAACGAATAGAGAATAATGCTCTACATTTTTTTTAACACAGAGAAAACTAAAAATGTTTTGGAAAACTGTGTGGAAAATTGAAATCGTTTTACCACAAAGCTGATGGTATGCCAATAGTCCAAATAAAATTCCTAGGTATATCTCCAAAGCATATCGTAGTATGGCACATCAATAGTTCATGTCTAATTCCTAGATGTTTCCTCCAAAGCAGATCGTAGTATGCACACTAATATTGCAAGTCTACTTCCTAGATTTATCTCCAAAGCAATCAAGCACAAGCTATTTTGGTAAAAATGGGTTATGCAGGGAATCAACATATTGCTCACATTGGGAAACCTAATTGTGCTCTTCATATCCTCGAAATGACTACTCTACCCTTTCTATGCAATCAGACATAAAACAAGATTACAGAAAAACATGAAATTGGTTTTTGAATTTAGAAGTTTGGAACTACATTCGTATCCCTTCAAACCTATATTTCAAGAGGTACAAAGGTCTATGGGTAGATTAATACAATTGGGTGTTTAATGGAAAACAATGGATCCCAAAAGAGCAGAGTTCTCTTCGTAGGTGGTACAGGGTACATACACAAATATTTGTAAGGGCAAGCTTGACTCTTGGTCATCCCACTTATGTTATGTATTGTCTTGTTGTAACTCAGGATATTGACCAATTGGAGCTCCTCCTTTTCTTCAAACAAAGAATCAGGTGCCCACCTTCTGCAAGTATGTATTGTTATTTGGTATGGTATATATATATATATATATATATATATATATATATATATATATATATATATATATATATATATATATATATATATATATATATATATTGGTAGGTAAGCACCCACAGGGGATTTGAACCAGTGACCTATCGCAAGGAGTGCCTTAACAGTGCACCCATTCACTGTCAATCCAAAGCCCCGTGGGCAAACATTTTTTTATATTTACTCCATAAGTAACCTTATATTTATGAACACTCAAAAAATGGGCCAAATACCATGGGTCAAATTATTATTAATACCATGCAAAAAAAATTATTAACCCTAATATTAGTATTAATAAAAATAAAGATGGCACATGCTATTGACTTATTTAAAGGGGGAATTAAACCATCATAGATATATCGTGATATGCAAACTAGCATAGAGTGAAAAAAATTATTTTATCCCTCTCGGGGCTTGGTAGATCAAGAGTAAAAATAGATCTTGTAATTTAATGTCACTTAAACATTTTAACTCGGTTAAAATAAAAAAATAAAAAAACTCTTAATTTTATTAATTTTTATAAATTACTAATAGTAGTTTTTAAGCTCCACGTTTATGATAACCCGTGTTATTGACCCATGGTAATACCATGGTCTTCATGTGAGCATAGACTATTTAAATGGGAAATTCTATCAGCTTAGATCCATCTTAGTTCCAAGTCTACCAAGTGGTGAGAGGGATAAATAAATTTCATCCCTCTAAGAGTTTGGTAGATGTGGAGTCAAGATGGATATAGGCTGGTTTTTATGATAATGAAGATATTAAATATAACTAGGAAATTATATTGTAAAAAACATCTTAAGGTGAATGGTTAAAGCAACATTTAATCACTTCATGAAATTTAGTAAAACATACCAATATCTCCATTAATATTGGTTTTTCTGATTTAACAAAAAGAAATTCAAAATAGTGAAATCTTATCACTCTTTCCGCATCACCCTCGCAGAAGAGAGATAGTCGATGCCTAAATTTTCCACCATTTTTCAAACGTTCTAAATATGATATCTTCATGAAAAAATTAAGGTATTGTTGTTGGATTAGTTGTTTGAAAAATATGATGGTTTGTACAGACTTTATCTTCTTTCTTATTCTTGGTTTGTTGTAATGATCTGTAGGGGTTGGGCCACTGCACCATATTGTCCTAAAAGGCGGAGATTGTTAACCAAAAAGGAAATTAATCCACATGTTACAATGTTGTTAAAAAATGCAAGACGTATGAAGGTAGTGAATTATGATAATAAGCAATTTATATTGGGAGAGACGTAATTACATTTTATTATTTAATTGAAGATTTCCAATTAAAATAATAATAAATCTACATTTATATATCTATATATTGATTGGAAGGCTTCTAACAACGGTCACTTCTTTCCATTAGATCCCCTTCAGGCCTTTGTGATACCTACCGCTTTCTTATATTATATAGTTGGGGCTTGCTACTTTTGGTTTGTTGGGATAAACAAACTTGATGTGTTTTTTTTTTATCTCACAGTTGGAGTCTCTAGAATAAGCAAGAAATTTGATTTTCATTTTCTCATCCTAATAGGTAAATGTTTGTAGATGAAGATTCCATCTTAGCAACTCTGTCATAAGGAAATTTTGTATATTTTGTTGTTGCTCAGTACAAAATCAAGCAATTTTTATTTTTATTTTTAAACTCAACATTGGTTGCATTTAGGAGAAAAGAGTTGTTTCCATGTCTTCTCCACGCAAGAAAGTTGTATGGTTCAACGATCCTGCCATATGACTGTTGAAATCTAGCTTGCGGTACAAGTCTATCTTTGATGATGAAGCGGTAGTAGTAGCTTGAGTTGAAAATAATCAATATTATTTTGTATTAATGGAGAAATGGTTACACAAGTTGTAACGTATCTCCTTAGTTTAGGATTTGTTCCTAGAGTTTAGGAGTTTGGTTGCAACTTCCTGATCTCTAGTAATGTACTTAATGATTTAATTGCTCATTTGATGAATGTAGAGTGTACGGAGAGAGTTCTCTTTGTTTGAGTGCAGTCTCTAGGTGCAGTACTCACCTGTGAGCTACAACCCCTTCTTTTTCAATTCAAGTCTGATTTTTATCTTGGTATCAAAGCACAGAGTAGGGACAGCCTTAATTTTTTTTAGGATGTATCATTGATTACATAACTATAGTGGTGGTGGACTATATAGAAGCATTTGTAGAATCAGGTGGACTGCAGTAACACCTGAAGCATAGGTCTCAGATGACTGATCATCTCTGAGCAGAAGAAAGGGTTGGCGCGGTTTCGTCGCGAACAGTCGCGCCATTTTTGAGCGGAAGGAGGGGTTGGTGCTGGTTATTAAGGAACAGTCGCACCATTTGGCGTGGTTTTGAGAGTGATAATCGCGTCAGCACGCCAGAAAGTGCTATTGGCGCAGAAAATCAAGCCTTAATCGCACCAATTTCGTGAGATGCGTCGATTTTGTTTTCGGCGCAGGTATTTCGCCGTCGAGAAGCGCCAGCCTCTTTCTCTTTGGAAAATCTGCAATTTTTTGCAGATTGGCCTTGCCCGGTGGTGGCACTTTGAAATTTCAGATCTGTTCGGTGGCAGCAGATCGGAGTTGCCCGGTGGTGGCACATTGGAGTTCCTGATCTACTCGGTGGCAGCAGATCGGATTTGCCTGGTGGTGGCGCATTGGAGTTCCGGATCTGTTTGGTGGCAGCAGATCGGACTTGCCTGGTGGTGGCTCATTGAAGATACAATTTTTTTTTCTCTTAGCAAAACAGAGGTTCGGATCTGGTATGTGGTGATTTTTTTTTTAGTGTGTCCTGAAAGTGTACAGTTGGATAGACTTATTCATCAGAGGATCAGAAATTTTATCAATCCAATATGAATAACAGTATAGAATCGTATCTCCACGAGTCTGGAAAACTCGATGGATCGAATTTCTCCAACTGGAAATTCAAGATGCAGACTTTACTTGAAAGTGCAAATGCGTGGTCGATCATTATAGGAAATGAGCTGAGATCAGGATCAGCCACACAAGAACAAGATTGGGATAAAAGGGAGACAAAAGCAAAGGTCATATTGAAGATGTCTGTCAAGGACAATGTTATCCCACATATTAGAGACTGTAAATTGGCCACTGACATTTGGACGACGATCAAAAACCTATACCAGACGCAGAATACAAACCGTGTCTTGTCACTCAAAGGCAAGCTGTTTGCATTGAAGATGGAGGAGAATGAGTCCGCTGCTGGATTCATTGCTAGAGTCAAATACCTGAAGGACAGATTGGGAGATATCAGAGAGAAAGTTTCCGATTCAGATCTGGTCACGATCACGTTGAACGGAATGACTGATGAATACCAGATGTTTATCACAGGTCTGTCAGCAAGGGAGAAAGCCCCTGTGTTTGAAGAGCTGACATGGATTCTGATACAGGAAGAAGAGCGACGACAAAATTTGAAATCACAAAGAAATGACCTTGCTTTGATGGCAAAAAGGAGACAGTATAGAGGGAAGCAGCATCAACAACCACAGCAGTAGCAGCAGAAAGGAGCCAACACATTGCAGAAGAAACCGTTTAAAGGTATGTCTGCTAATAATTTTCCCAGCAAAAAATGTTTTTACTGTGGAAAACATGGACATCAGATTAAAGATTGTTATAAGAGGCAGGCAGACAAAGGAAGAAATAAATAGAGAAAACATAAGGGTTACTTTGTTGAGGAAGAAGAGGATCATAGCCACGAACTTCAACTATTTATAGTCGATTGTGCCCTTTCAGCTTCAAAGGGAGATGAGGACGACATATGGTATGTTGATTCGGGCGCATCCTCAAATATGACTAGTAAGAAGGATTGGTTTGAATTTCTTGAAGAAACTTCATGTGGGTCGAAAATCTATTTAGGAGATGATAGTGGACATGAGATCAAAGGATATGGTGACATTCCTGTAAAATTACCTAGCGGTGACATTAGACACCTTAAAAATGTATTGTATGTTTCAGGAATTAAGAAAAAGTTGGTCTCTGTCTCAATGATTACTGATCAGGACATGCAAGTTCAATTATTTAAGACTAACTGTGTCATTAAGGATATCTAGATGGAAACAGTTGCAACAGGAGTGCGCGTGGGGAGCCTGTATAGACTAGATGTGAAGAGTATGCCACAGCAAGCAATGGTTGCAGCTGGATCGACAGATGAAAATCTCTGGCATCAGAGATTAGGCCATCTTAATCTGCAAGACCTCATCCTACTTCAGAGAAAAGGTATGGTTGATGGACTCCCTATTCTCCATAATGTTAAGCTGGATTGTGATGGATGTGCATTAGGGAAAATGCATAGAGAAGAGTTCCCTTTGCATGTTAATAGAAAGGAAAGAGACATTTTAGAACTGGTGCATACAAACATCTGTGGACCTATGCAAACCAGGTCATTAGGAGGAGCATATTACTTTCTCTTATTTACAGATGATTGCACTAGAATTTCACGGATATTGTTAGCTACCTATATCAATAGGTTTCATTTTTCATGATTGGCAAAGAAAGTTCCAAATATGCTCTGCTTTGGTGATACAAAGATCCCATATTTCCATGAGGAAACAATGTGTGTATATAGCTTTATGTTGACTCAATTTTGATGGATGGTCCAACAGCCTAATCTGGATCATGCCATGTTTCAATTTTCTGTTGTAGAATAGAGAAAGAAGTCTGTCCAAACTGTTTAATCTTGGTAGACCAGTAGCTTAGGTAGAGAATTAAGGTTCCCAACTGCTTAATCTGGGACCTTGGAAGCAATAAGGGTAGTTCTAGATAGAAAATCAAAAGAAAAAGCCAAGAGAAAAGAAAAGGCAAATAAGGGTCTGCAAGTCTAAGTGCACCCTCCAAGAAGAAAACAAAAAATGCTAGGCAAGTAGATGGGTAGGCAGATGGGGTTGCAGAAATGTCATTCCTTACAATTGAATGTGTGCTAACCTATTCACAAAGGAAAATCAATGGATTGAGAAGGTCTTCTTCTCCATCATGTTGCAGCAAAGCAAAGGAGCATGTCTAACTTCCCATTTTCCCCTTTCCCATTCATTACTAACATCCCTTCATCAGTTGAGATTCATGGAAGAATTTGAGGTTTTATGCTGGTTCTTATTCCTTTAAAAGCCACATTTCTTGTCTAAAAATTCTTTTCATCTTGATCTACTCCCTAAACTAAGTGATTTTCAAATAAACTTAGTGATCTCACTCTTCATTCACCTTTTCCATCCATATTAACCCCTAACTTCTATTATCTAAATCCCCTATGTTACCCTTTCCCTACTATTATAACACTATGGTGTATAAACCCCAAACATTGTATAACTATCCCTCCCCTTGGCATTATAGCCATATGTTCACTGGTAGGGATTAAATTGGCATCTGGTCAGTTTAAGAACCCTAAACCTTACCCCTTTTCCCCTGCTGAAGCCATTTGACCCATTAAACCCTTCATGGGCTAAAAAACCTTGTGATAAACCCTTTTTTACCCCCAACCCGCTTCATTTGCAAAATGCGCATAAAAACCCACTTTTTCCATTTACCCAAAGTTTCAGCGCTATCCGCATTTTTATAAAAATACATTGAAAAACCATGAAAATCCACCATATTCCAAAGGTTTCCGCCGGGCGCAAATCCCAAAAGATGTATTATTTTAATCCCGCCCGCATCCGTATCGTCCGGCCACCTCAACGATCCGTCGACCGTCGGATCAGGCCCTTTTCATCCGACGGCTCTCGTGCATATCGGACCGGCCCCGACGTCCGAAAGATACCTTCCGATATCTGTCAGAGGGTGACGTCAGGCCTCTGCCACGCGTCACCCCCACATCGTATCGGAGGTACCTCTGACATTTCCGCTTCCGTATGGAAGGCGGTGCGATATGAAACCGCTAACCACCTCCGGTTTCGGTGAACCCGCCTGCCAACGTCATCGCCAGCGTCATTGCCGTGTCAGCGCCCCGTCCGCCATTTGCTCCACCTGTCTGCCACCTCACCATCCCCGTGGACCTCTCTTATGCCGCCACGTCACCCGATGATGTCATGCTGATGTCATCCGACCTTGACCCCACCTGATGACGTCATGCTGACGTCATCCAAAAAAAGCGCCAATGTTCCGAAAAATCCATATTTTGGCCAAATTTTCGTGTTTTTCACACTTTTTGCCAAAACGCTGTTGCTTTCTCTGCATGGTTTTTTACGTTCAAACCGCGCACCAACCTACTGAACTCAACCTAGAGATCACCAACGCGCCATTTCCATCTGCATTCGTGACCATTGCTCACTATATACCAGGTATTTATCCTTGTGAATCCCTCCTGCGCCTGGTTTGTCTGTGATTTACCATAAAAAGCTTAAAACACTGAAAAACTTATAATTCACCGGCAAATCCCCTGTGCCTGGTCCCCATTTGCACCTGTAAGGTTGAAAATCACCAGCTGAGCCTTGTTTGCCCGAGCTTTTACCAAAAACTGCATTCTGTTCGCGCAATCGCGAACTGGTAACCCAAACCGTACCAATTTGCTGTAAAAGAGAGATTAAGGTTAGACATTGGTCTTATCCATGCATTAAGCAGTATTTCAATTGCTGCAATTGACCATTTATCCTCTGTCCTTGAGTAATTCACATTTCTCTGTCAAAGTAAACTCTTTGTATTGCTCTGCATAGTAACACCAGTCTATAAACAACAGAAATCCTTAAAGAAACCATGGATCCACCAGTAGCCCCAGTGGCTTTGAACGTTGCTCCATTGAATGCTCCCCAGAGAGAATTGGAATGGCAACCTCTAGCAGACCTGGATTATCAGATATCCGAAGAAATGTTGATGCACAACAAGTTTCACATTCACCTATTGAATGAGTTGAAGATTAAACATGAGGCTGGAACAGATGTATTAGGTATTTGGGACTCTTTTCTCCCTATCTTCAAGCTCCCACAGGTCAACCAGTTTCCTGAGCTAATCCACCTATGTGCTGACTGTTATGATGCCACTCAGAGGGCTGTGATTGACCCTTCAGGCTCAATTATTTTCTATGTCACCCCTGAAGCCATCAGAGAGATGCTGCAATTCAAAACTTAGAAGAAATTGGTTCCTTTGTCACTGGTTGATCCGATTAAGCAAGGAGCCAAGTTGACAGATGCTCAGGTCACCAAGCTAAATCAACTATACATTGACTCTGATACTATGATGTACCCTCCTATCTCCCATGTATACCTCAATCAACTGGGCAGAGACCTAGTAGATATGATCAGTCCCATTCTGGGCTACAATTCAATTGAGTTTGTTGATGAAACTGTGCTGGTAGTAATGCTTATGTTTGCCCCTGGCAAGTCTCCAATCTGCTATGACTATGCCACCTACATCTCTGATAAGATACATGAGCAGTTGATGAACTTGGAAAGAGAAAGGGTGTTCAAATACACCTCCTACATCTACCATTTGATTTTGTACTATCAACACGAGAAATTTCATTTTGCTATGAAAAGAGTGGATGCACAAGGAAACCCAAGGTCAGTAGTCTATTGGTCCTCTGCCTTCCACTGCAGATCTGAATCTCCATACACTTACTGTGAGTTCATAGATCTCTTCATCCACCCAGCCATGTCTATGCTAATGAGCTCACCTCCTCCAAGACTTACTGATGAGATGCAAAGGGTCCTTCAGTTGTCCAAATCATACAGCATTGGGGACTGGTACTTCTACCAGAACCACACGGTCATCAGGATATATGGGTGTGAATTGCCTCCCTACAGATTGCCCAAATATGTGCCCATGAGATTGTTTGCCCTGGAATACTTCAGGCAATTTGGGAATGCTGATGTGCTGCACTTTTCAGGCAGAGGCAAGAAAGCACAACTCAAGGTCAGGAACCAATTAGGCCACTTTATCTATAACAAGAGGGAGGAAGGTTGGCGAGAAGCAGACAGAATGCTTGAATCCCTTGGCCTTCAGACCAGTTTTCTTTGGAAACCTTATGACCCTAATCACTTCATAACTTTAAGAAGGGTCAAGTATAGGCTGTCCGGTTATGATCATGTAAGGATTCCTCACATAGAAAAATATGCAAATCAAGTAAAATGGAGGAGAGGAACCTTAGAGGAGGCTGTCACACAAGAAGAGTTAAATCAAAGAGCAGTAAGAAATCTGAGAAAGATGGCTGACCTTGAACTTTGTTCACAGGTGTTTACTCTTCCAAGCACTCAAGTGGGAACAGCTGCATCCTCCTCCACAGCAAATCAGCAAGCAGTTAAAGCTACTGGGCAGACTTCTAGCAAAGGCAAGGAAAAAGAGATGGAAACCGAACAGCCACCTCATGATGAGGTGCAGCAGCAACAACAACAGGTACAACAGCCACAAGAGGGACAGCAAGAGATAGAGCAGCCATTACAACAAGAAAAGGCAGCTGAGGCCCCAATTTTTACTGAGCAGCAGCCACCACAAATTGTGCCTCCTAGGCAGGAAACAACAGCTGAAGCTTCAGTCCTCCAAACTCCACAAAAGGAAGACATAAGCAGAAAGAGGGACAGAGAAACTCCCCTAACCACATCAATAAGTCATGGGGAGAAAAGGCACAGAATGAATCCCCTTTCAGAGGAAGAAATGCCTATAGGGCAATCGTTAGGCATGGGCCCACCAAGTCTGGAGGCCTGAGCAAGTTCCTTCCAGCAGGAACAAGAGAGGATGATGGGAGGAGAAGTCAGCTCCTCAAGCCAACAGAGAGAAGGTGAACTCAGCATCAAACAACAGTTCATTGACATAAAGAGGAGGAATGAGCCAATAAAGATACAACTATATAATCATTTGTTGAAAATGGCTCCCACCAACCAGCAAAGGCTCATGTCTGCATATGATGTTAATGAAGGAAAAATGATCATGAGTCACTTCATGCCAACTGCATTGCAGCCACAGTCCCCTTCAGACTACTTGAGGACCAATCTTGAGGTCCTTGCCAAGGACATCCACCCAATGGACAAAATCGAATTGCATAAACAAACGGGTGAGATGGTGTATGCCTCCTTGGCAGACAAGACACTGGATAACTACAGGCTAGAAAATAGCCTAAATAATACAGCTGCCCAACTTGAGTTGGAGAGAGCATCCTCTCAAGCAAACGATAACATGATCAGGGCCTTAGAAGATATAATCATATAAATTGGGCATGACCCCAAGGACATCAAGGGCATACAAGAAATATTGAAATTAAGGGATGCAGACATGCCAGCTTTGAGGAAAAAGGTCAAAATCCCAGCAACTATTCACCCTCAAACGGAAGAAGTTGCCCAGCTGAGACATGATCAAGATGCCACAGCTTTGCTGGTGTCTTTATACAAACAGCTGATCCAGACTCAAGAAAAGCTAGGTGAATCAGAGGCTGCACAGGCAGCATTACAAGCATCATTACAGCAAAAGGAAGGAGGTCAATCATCTCAGCCTCCTCCCGAAATAATTAACCTGGAGGAACCTCCTCAGACCATAGCTCCTCCTACTGAAAAGACAGCACCATCTACATCAGCAACTGCAGCAACAACAACAGAGCAGGCTCCAAGCCTGGACATGCAGAAGCTCAAGAATGAAATACAAGCCCTGGAAGCCCAAATGACAGAACTAAAGGAGGCCAGGGAGAATTTAGCCAAGGTGAATGAAAGATATGACAAATCCAAGCAGACTGTGGCAGAAAAGGGCAGGGAAGTGAAAGCCCTTAAGGATAAGATAAAAGAGCTGGAGAAGGAGCTCACACTGGATAAAGTGACAGCTGAGCTCAAGACAGTGCTATGGGCCAATATCGGCCAATCCATCACTGATCAATGGCAGTATATTGAAACAATTCATGAACAGTTGGAGCTCATTGCAAAAGCACAGAGGGAAATTCAGAGATCGAGGGCCTCTCTAGGCAATATGCCTGAAGTTGCCAACAGGATGATCAATGTGCTTAATAATAGAACAAGTGCTCAGTTGGCAACTATGGGAATTTCCAACAGGACAGAGACTATTTTGTTAGTAAAGAGGGTCCTAACACTAAGAAACCTGGTGCAGACATTAGAAAGAAGGACCCAAGACATGCAGACAGAGGTCAATAGATTCATGGACAAATATGTGGCATTGCAAAACAGAGGTCTCCCTGGCTTACTGAACAGCGCAGGAAGACTACTTACACATGAGTAGTATGCCAAGAGGGTCAACACATTCGCCACAAACCAGATCACTGAAAATCCCAGCACCTCAGAGGAAACAGGGCCAGCTACAGGACAAATTCTCTACAACAGGGTAGAGAATTTATTCTTTATAATGAATGAAATCAAACATCTGTTTGAAGTGCCTCCCAATTTCTATAAATACACAGAGGCAGATGAGACTTTGGATGCAATTCTCAGACATCAATTGCCCACACAGGAATGGTGGACTAAGGCAATACAGATGATATTATAAACCAGAGCCTGTAAATCAAGTTTTTTGATTCAAATTTACAAGTTGGCATGCACAGGAAAACTTAGTAAAATCAGCATGCATGAAAAGGGAAGGGCTGAGCCAACTCAGCAGATCATATTCGGCCAACAAAGCAAGATTGACAGCTAAACAGGTAACAGGGCCGGAAAGCTACAGCACGACAGCCATAAAGGCACATTTCCAGCATTAAAGCAGAACGTTCAGACCGACTCAGTGGCCTCCAAAGGTCAAAATATCTCCTGACAGATATAAAGAGCATTTATTATGTATTCAATGATGTAATAACTTTCCTATCTACTATCTTGAAAAAGTTGGTGAACGTATTCATTTCTCAGATGACTCAACGCTTCAGATATTTTGTATGAGCGTTTGTATATATTCCCCCTCGCATAAGTTTGCAGAGGGTTGTTGATTTCCTCTTGAAGAGATCCTATGCTGTAATTTATTCAGAGTTTAATAAAAGAAGTGATGGAATTTCTCAAGTTCTGAGTTGTTTGAATGCGTTCATGGTGTTTGTTAAAAGTTGCAGGATCCCTGTGCATCTCACAATACAATAAGTCTTCTGTAACTCTCTTTGTTATGTGTTTCAGTCTTTTACAATCCATACATGTTTCTAAGTTCTAGTTTTTAGCAGCAAAGAAAAAGAATAGATTCAGGATTTATTCATGAAATACCCTGAGCTCAATCTATGTTGTTAATGAATGTTTTCTTCAGTTATAATCTTGATAAGTGTAATTCTTAATTGCTGCACTTTCAGAATATACTTTTCACAGTGACCCTTGTTTCAGGAATTCAAGTTTTCTCCTGAGCGATATACTTCACTTTCACAACACTAGCTTACTGGAAAATTCTTAATTGCTTTCCATTGGCTAATCATACATCATCACCACAGTTTTAAGTTTGTTTGTTGAAATACTCAATAGGCCCTGCAGTCTGAACACTCCCACTTAAGCATTTCGAATAATTCACAGCTCTAGACTCCATTGCCCAATGAATTATAACTGTTTGAACACTACATCTTAGGTATTGAAAGATATCATTCAACCAAAACATAAAACAAAACCCTGAACATAATAGCTAGCCTAAAATACTATCAGAACAGAGACAAATCATAAAGAGAGAGCCCTCTCTGATTACAGCCTGGCTAGAAGCTGTAATCCAAAGATTGGTTAGTGGTTACCCCGGCCGTATTCCCTTGGGAGTCATAGGGAACAACCTGGGTGTTAACAGATATAATTTCTGAGTAAAAAGAGTCAAGCCTTTCAGTATTTTAAGGAGTTTAAATCCATGGTAGAAAACCAGACAGGAAAAAGGATAAAAATTCTCCGCTCAGATCAGGGGGGAGAATATAGGTTGGGAGAGTTCATGGATTTCTACAAGCATCATGGGATTGCGCAACGGTTTACAGTGCCCCACACTCCACAACAGAATGGAGTGGCAGAACGGAAGAACAAAACTCTTGTGGAGTGCGCAAGGAGCATGCTTCAAGGTAAGGGTCTATCAAATGGTCTTTGGGCATAAGCTATTAACATTGTTGTGTATTTAAAGAATAGGAGTCCTACTAGATGTCTAGGCTTCAAAACCCCTTTTGAAGCATTGTTTGGATTCAAACCAGCAGTGAGTCACTTAAGAATATTTGGGTCAAAAGCTTATGCTCATATACCTAAGGCAGACAGGAAGAAGTTAGATCCTAAAGCCCTGAAATGTATATTTGTTGGATATGGCACTGAGTTCAAGGCATATAAGTTATTTAATGCTGTGACTCACAAGGTTTTTGCAAGCAGAGATGTCATATTTAATGAACAGGTTGAAGAAGGAAAGAATGACTCTAACAGTGATTAGCACATTCCATTGCTAATGGAAGAAAACAGTGAGGAAGATGAAGAGCAGGAGGAGAAACAAGAAGAAGAAGTAACAGATAATGTAATCAATGATGATGCAACCCTAGAAAAGACTGAAATAGACAGATTTGAGGTAAGTCCCCTACCAAGGAGATTAGGTAGGAAGAATTGATTACCTTCTAAATTGAAATACTATGCATTAATGTCAAAGATTTTAAACATTGTAGAACCTGCAAATTATGAGGAAGCAAGTAAATCTGATGCATGGAGGGTTGCAATGTATGAGGAAATAGAATCAATAAACATAAACCATCCTTGGGATTTGGTCGAATTTCCTGAAGGTAAAACCCCCATAGGATGAAAATGGTTGTATAAACCAAAAATAAATGCAGATGGGAGTATAGAGAAACTTAAAGCTAGACTGGTAGCAAAGGGTTACTCACAGAAAGAGGGAATAGATTTCGATGACACCTTTGCTCCTGTAGCCAAATTAAACACCATTAGAATGCTAATTTCCTTAGCAACAAAACACAAAGGGTAGCCACACCAGCTAGATTTTAAGTCTGCATTTCTGAATGGTGACTTGAAGGAAGAAATGTATTTAGTATAGCCTGAAGGTTTTGTGAAAAAGGGGCAGGAACATCTTGTGTGTAAATTGAAAAAGGCACTTTATGGTTTAAAATAGGCACCCAAGTCATGGTATGAGAAAATTGACTCATTTTTTGTACAGCATGGCTTTCATAGGAGCTTGAATGATCCAAATCTGTATACCAAGTTTAGTAAACAGAGGAAAATTATTTTGATTTCTTTGTATGTAGATGATATGATCATAACAGGGTATGCTAACAATATGATCAAAGAAATCAAACAGCAAATGTCACAAGTGTTTGAGATGAAAGATCTCGGAAACCTTCATTATTGCTTGGGATTGGAGGTATGGAAAGACTCTGGACAAACTTTTCTTACTCAAGGGAAGTATGCCAGAAGCTTGCTGGAAAGGTTTAGAATGGAGCAGTGCAGATCAACAGCAACACCATTACAGCAGAACTTAAAGTTGAGCAGTGACGACGGTACTAAAGAGGTGGATGCTACCATGTACAGACAGCTAGTTGGCAGTTTGATATATCTAACTACAACTAGACTAGATTTGGCATATTCTGTTAGTGTGTTGAGCCAGTTCATGTCAAAACCACTCGAAAGTCATTGGGTCGCAGCAAAAAGTCTGTTTAGGTATCTTAGTGGTACTAGTAATTATGGCATTTTGTACACTGACACTTCTGATGTTATTCTAGCAGGTTTTTCAGATTCTGATTGGGCAGGTACCTTAGATGATCGAAGATCTATCATAGGTTACACATTCAACATTGGATCCGGGGTCATAGCATGGAGCAGCAAAAAGCAGCACACTGTAGCTCTATCTTCATGTGAAGCTGAGTACCAAGCATTGTGTGTAGCCACATGTGAAGCTATCTGGTTGAGAAGACTTTTGAATGATGCAGGAGAAGAGCAGAAAGAATCAACTATTATCAAAAATGAAAACCAGAGTACCATCAAGCTTGCATACAATCCAGTCTTTCATAAAAATACCAAGCATATCGATACTCAGGTTCATTTTGTTCGAGAGAAACAACAGTCAAAAGAGATATGTGTTGAATATTATAAAACTTGTGATATCATGGTTGATATTTTTACTAAGCCTCTTGGGCGTGTAAAGTTTGAATTGTTTAGAGGGAAGCTAGGAGTTCAGGATAATCCTTTCTCCATTAAGGGGGGAGTTGAAAATAATCAATATTATTTTGTATTAATGGAGAAATGGTTACACAAGTTGTAACGTATCTCCTTAGTTTAGGATTTGTTCGTAGAGTTTAGGAGTTTGGTTGCAACTTCCTAATCTCTAGTAATGTACTTAATGATGTAATTGCTAATTTGATGAATGTAGAGTGTACGGAGAGAGTTCTCTTTGTTTGAGTGCAGTCTCCAGGTGCAGTACTCACCTGTGAGCTGCAACTCCTTCTTTTTCAATTCAAGCTTGATTTTTATTTGCTTGGTGGTGGGGAAGATTTGGAAAGTTAAATCTTTAATGAAATCCATGATTTTTATGTGGTTTACACTAACGAATAATGCTTTGACGTTAGGGGTTCTACAAAATAGGGCAAGGTAAGGTCATGGAATTTGTACTTTATGGAAATGTGAAGGGGAAACAATAGACCATGTGCTAGTGTTCATTTGTATTTTTGCTCAGGATGTATGGGGTGTTATTCTCCCCTTATTTGAGGATAGGGTACTTGGTAGGAGGCTTCCTTGTTTGACTGTTTGATGATAGAGCACTCAAATAACATAGATCAATGCCCTTGATTGCCTCTAGAGACATTTAGACAGGAAATAAGGAATACAAATTTTGTAGACAAGGAGATCCCTCCTTTTCAAGTACATCATCAAATAAAATACCTATATGAAGGCATAAAAATGACTCCAAAGGTTAAAGTTCCAAGATGGGTTGCAATCTAGAGGTTGATTAAACTTATCCATGGTCTTTCTTTGTTGGTGCTTGCCAAGGTGATATTCTTGTTATATATATTATCTGCAAATATGTGTGATATTCTTGTTCTATATATTATATGTGATTCGAACCCAAGTCAACTACTCCTCCATGTGTGATATTCTTGTTTTGTATATTATCTGCGATTCGAACCGAATTCAACAATGTGCAGGAGGCAAATTCGAACTGGTGTTGCTTTTGGTGTCTTTCATGTCTACCTCTTCCAAATAATTATCCACAATACATCAAGTTCTGGATTCACATGTCTCTCGATATTTGATTATTTTTCACATTTTGAAGTGGGCACAGAGGATATCTCTTGTTTCAGGTGAAAGCATATTCATTGCAAGTCATAATGGGCAGTGGAGCAGTAGGGATGGGCTTGTTGGGTCAATATAATTTGAACCCACCTACAAATTTGATGCCCAAAACTTCACAACTAGTTTTGGGTGTTCGCTGGCAGCGGAAAAGCAGAAAATTAGGAGGTTTGAAACTTTGAGGCTGTACCCATCATATAAACCCTTTTGTATCACAACAAGCTTGACAATGGGAAACCCTTTGGCGTTCATGCTGGTGCAACCTTGCAACTTCCCAGATGTGCATGTTGTTCACAATACACGCTATGATTTATTTATGAAAGTGTTTCTAAATTGCCCCTACAAATATAACTACTTCTCCTTACAATGAGGCTGCAAATTTGTAGAAGCAAGAAAGTCCTTTGTCACAGTTAGGCTCGCATTTTGAGAAATTGGTTTGATATGGAATCAAAAAGGTAGTGATGCAAACACTCAATGATGCAAAAGTTGGGAGAAAACTAAAACAAAATTTGTACAAACATTAATCTCTCATAGCTTGACAAAAGTGGTAGAGAAAAGATTAATCTCTCCTACATTGAAAAAACTGGTGGTCAATATCAACACATACAAAAACTTTGTTGTGAAATAATATCAAAACTAATAAGAGGATATGAAAGAGTGTACAGTAAGAACCTTGACAGACACGACCACTGAAACTTGCAACATTGTTTGTAGGAAGAGAAAAATATGTTTCTTTTTTCCAAACATGTATGTTAGTATATTACAGTTTAATGAATATGTTTTCCTATTATCATTTATGGTTTCATTCTTTAACAAAACATTCACCGAAACTTCACAATGTTTTATTATTTAGTGAAAGATTCTCCATGACTTTAGAGGATAATATAATTAGGTGAGAGATTCGCCAAAACATTTATATATACATATTATATTATTGATAAAATCTCCTCCCATTTTTCCTATGTATCATGTGGATTCGCCCATTTACTATACATATAAATTTAGGGTGGTTCTTAAAATTTTGCCTGATATAATTTTATATTGTGGAGGTATCATGTTAATTGTTTATTGAAAGTCAAATTTGAATACTGATTATGTTCTTCAAATGCTATACCAAAACCTGTGGTTTTTTATAAATGTTTTCTTTAATTTTTTTTATGAATTTATAGTTATATATAATTTTATATTGTAGAGGTCTCATGTTTAATTGTTTATTAATTTATGTAATGAATTCATAGTTATATATACTTTTATATTGTAGAGCTGTCATGCTTAACTGTTCACTAATTTATGTAAATGTAAATTAATTTATGTTTATGTAAATTGAGGAATGGTAAGATAATGAAACGTAATAATTTTTTTATTCTTATGTTAGAGTTAAAGTCAATTTGAATACTGATAATATCTTTCACATGTTCATATTTTCTCCAACATGTACATCATTTTCTTTTCGTAGAAGTTTCCTCTTTATTTTCTATTTTCTTTATTAAAAAAAGAATGTGTTGTACTTTCCAACTCCTAAAATTTGTAGCTTTAGAATAAACTTATCCATGTATTTATCCATCATATTTTCTTACAAACATGTCATGTTTAATTTTTTTTTCTTGTGTACCCATTTTTTTGTGTGTATAATTTGGATTTGATCGCTATATAATTTTATATTCATTTTTATGTTTCCAACTTGGAAAAATTCAAGGAATCATCTTACATGAGTTATTTTATCAGTGGGAATCCTTCTAGAATTGGGCTTTGAAAACTTATGGGGCCATTTTAAGGTCTTAAATGATGTTTATGTGGGGTAAATCATTCTTACTCATGCGTCAAGCCCTATAAAGTTCAATTAAATAATTTTCCAGTGGTGCAAGAATCAAGTCAATCAAGGTTCAAATGAAAAATTGTGCCTCTAAAAAGATGACCTATCATGATTAACCACCATAATTTGATAGGGTGTCATGTTCGCCCTAGTTGCTCTTGGGGAAAAGGATATTCACGTGGGGACTATGAACAGGACTTTACAATGGTTTATTTGTAACTCATGTTGAGGGTTGAATGAGTTAAATCTAACGCCTAGTTGGCTATCAAGCTAGGTTATAATGAGGTCAGTAGGAGGAAAATGGGTTGCATTCTATTTGCTTGCATTTTTGTTACATAGTAAAGGAGAGTAATTATGGATAGACTGATAGAATAATAGAGGAGATTTTTATTCTATAGCATCCATGGGCCACATGTGTAAGGAAATTCCTTAGAGAGTACCTTCTCCTTTGTACGTGCATCATTTCCATTTGAGACAAAAGAAAGAAGAGAAGTCTCACCTTCTGAACATGTTTCCTCCCATAAGGGTTTCCTAAAGCACATCTTGGTATTCATTGTGGTTCTTGAGTAATCTAGGTGGATATTGGTGGCCACTTACCAATTCCACTTGACCCCCAACATTGTTTCTTTCAATTTTTTAGTTTCCTTAATTGTAGCACAGTTTAATATTTTTAGGAGTTTTTCGGGTCCTAAATTTCCATAGCCATTTTGAGGCCCTAAACGACGTTTTTTTAGAAATCTACCGCTAGCAATTTTTTTCCTAAAATTATCTTTTTCATCATAGTCCTTGGAGGAAGTTGGTTGTCCAACTTACCCCAGCGGGGCGCATAAACTCTTGGTGTTACATCGCCTCGGGTTAGGGTTTTAGTTTTTTATGGTTTCCTCTTATTGTTCAATAAGAAAAAGGCCCTTGAGACTCATTGTAAGCATATTTCAGTATTTGATATTAATGAAATGAAGTGTTATTTCTATTGCATCTTTGTATTTATGGTTATATTTGTAATTTGTTGCATTCCTGTTTAAGTACAGATCAATGGTATCAGAGCGGTCTCCTCTTTTTCTGTCTTTCTTTGCATGTCCTCAACGAGGTCGGGATATAAGGAGTTAGGGCTTCAACTGGTCGAACCTTTGCAAGACCGGTCTCGCAAATCCCGATGGCCTCCCATTGCGGATGAAAATAAAGATGAGGGGCAGGAGATCCTATCAAAATATTTCTCGAGGAAGCCCTTGAGTGACAAAGGAATGCGATGATGGACAACTTTTCCCAGATCCTTGAGTGGCTACCCGAGGGCGACACATCTACTTCCGACAACTACGAAGCACCACACCCTTTAAGGTACAAGTTAACTTTGATATTCCCATATTTGAGGGTCAGATAGAAGCAGACGCTGTAGATAAATGGTTAAATCTGCTAGAAGGATATTTTTTCGTTCATGATTTTTCCAGTCGGGAAAAGATCACCTTTGCACTTCTCAAAACAACCCCCCCACATCAAAGACAGGTATAAAACCTACTGTGAGTAGAAGGATGAAAGTACGAACTCACTGTATTCAGCCGCACCCACTCGGAACTCGTTCCAGGATGCCATCAAGGAGCAGTACTACCCTCTCAGGAGCTATGAGGCTAAATACATAAAGTGGACAATGATGTTACAAGGAAGGGACCAAGATGTGCCAGAGTTTACCAATGTTTTTCATACCCTTCGCACGAATTTGGGTATCAAGATTCTAAGAAGAATTTGGCTCTCAAGTACCTTGGCTACCTGCACAGGTACATCCAAGACGAGATGGAATTCTTGGACATCTCCTCGCTCAGCATGGCATAATGATATGTGGTCAAGATTGAGCAAAATTTTTAACAGAAGAAGCGAGACTTTGGATCTACGAATTTGAAGCAAGGGAAAGGTGCCCCCTGTTGGGTTGTGTTATATTCTTTCCATGACTAGCCCACATAGTTAACTAGGGGGTTAGAGGGGGGGCTGGTAGCCCCACTCTATGGGGTCCAAGGCAACGACCGGGAAAAATTCTTTTGGACCCTATATTAGGTTGGGCAGACCTACCTATGGTTTTGTGC
Organism: Pinus tabuliformis; assembly: GCA_031772625.1. Taxonomy (NCBI): domain Eukaryota; kingdom Viridiplantae; phylum Streptophyta; class Pinopsida; order Pinales; family Pinaceae; genus Pinus; species Pinus tabuliformis. The sequence continues at coordinate 190,126,860 of CM062819.1, read as the reverse complement.
ATGGTTTTCGCACATGGTTTTGGACGCGATGGTTTACGGTCCATGGTTTTGGATGCGATGGTTTTCTGTCCATCATATTGGATGCTTCAACATGTATAAATATGTATTGTAACATTGAAAGGAACATAATGAAAAATCAATCTGGTAGTCCCTGTTTTGGGATCTAGGGGAAAATGTCTCTGTATATGTGTTTTATGTGTTATGCTCTCACATTGTTTATTTTTTGTGTTTTAGAATTCGTACGCAGGTAATTTTTGTACGAGTTTAAAACTTACACCCCCAAACTGCGGAACAAAGGGTAAAGCCAAGGCGGGGCGACCCAGGACAACCCACCAAATCCGCAAGCAAAGAACAACACCATGAAGCCAAAGAAGGACAGGGGAAAGTGGTGTGAGTTCCATAAGAGCTCCACTCATGACACAAGTGGGTGTCAGGCCAAGAAGTCACTAGTGGCCAAGCTAAAGGCTTTGGAATCAGATGTATGTTACAAATCTGAGTCAGAACCTGACAGGGGGAATGACAAAGGGGAGAAGATTATCGATGCGGAGCCCAATGCCACCATTGGCACCATAAAAATCCAGAAGGAGGAACCCGAAGTTCCAGAGGAGGAGGAGTGCTTCTTCCACTCCCAAATGTGGGTAAAGGGTTCCTCGATATAGTTCATTGTCGATAGTGGGAGCCAAAAGAACCTCATTTCGGCCGAGGTCGTGAAGTGGCTAGGCTTACCAACCACAACACATCCACAACCGTACACCATCATGTGGCTTCACTAAGGATGGGATCTTCACATGAGCCAGCAGTGCCACCTTCCATACAACATCAATCCCTTCACGGATGAGGTATTATGTGACGTTGATCCCCTTGATGTTTGTGATGTATTATAAGGCCAACCATACTTATGGAAGCGACATGTTGTGTATGAGTAAAGCCCTCGTGTTGTTATTGTTACTTTGGGAAATAAGTTGTACAGGATTCCGGAGGTAGCACCGCCTACTGCCATCTCTTTAGTTACTGCAAAACAATGCAGTAAGCTCATTTCCAAAACCAGGAAATTTGTTTTCCTGATGATACGCCCTTAGGGAAAGAAGAATATGGTGGCCATGAACTCGAGAGAGGGCCCCTCCGCACAGAAACAACAGATGGACAAGGTCGTGGAGGAGTAAGCGGAAATCTTCACCTCCCCCACAAGGGTGCCTCTATATTGTCAAGTCAAGCACTCCATCGATCTGACCCCAGGTGTGCTGTTGCCCAATGGACTAATCAATCGACGCTCCATTCTAGAGAATGATGAAATCATGAGGCATATTCAGGAGCTGCTGCAGAAAGGTCACATCCCTCTGAGTTCATCGCCCTGTGGGAGCCTGATTGTGTTGGTAAAGAAGAAGGATGGGACTTGGAGACTCTGTATTGACTACTAGGTGCTGAACAAGATCATTAGCTGGAATAGGTACCCAATCCCATGGATTGATGACCTTTTGGACCAACTGAAGGGGGGAAAATATTTCAACAAGATCAAATTGAAGTCCAACTATCACCAGGTACCAATCGAACCCTCCTATGTGTGGAACACTGTCTTCAAAGCCAAGGAGGGACATTTTGAATGGTTGGTTATGCCTTCTGGGTTGACGAATTCTCATCCAACCTTCATGGGGCTGATGGATGACATCTTGTGGCCATTCACCAACTCATTTGTAGTGGTATACTTGGATGACATCTTGATCTTCATCCAGAGTTGGGAAGAGAACCTCCATCACATCCGACGGGTTCTGATCTAGGTGGATATTGGTGGCCACCTACCAATTCCACTTGGACCCCCACCATTGCTTCTTTCAGTTTTTCAGTTTCCTTAATTGTAGCATAATTTACTATTTTTAGCAGTTTTTGGGTCCTAAATTTCTGGATCCATTTTGAGGCCCTAAATGACGTTTTTTTGGAAATCTATCACCAAAGATTTTTTATCTACAATCATCTTTTTTGTCATAGTCCTTAGAGAGATCTTTCCAATGGGCTATCATGCGCATCAAATGGAGATAATATGCCCAAGTCGCGACCCCGGGAAGTTGGTTGTCCAACTCACCCCAACGGGGCCCATAAACTCTTGGTGTTACATCTCCTCGGGTTAGTGTTTTGGTTGTTTAGGGTTTTATCTTATTGTTCAATAATAAAAAGGTCCTTGAGCCTCATTGTAAGGTAGTTTAGAGTCTTGTAGCCACCACATCTCTTCTCAAAGATAAGCTACCAGCGCCCTAGCTAGTTTATTTCCATTCTTGTTTGTAAGCATATTTTAGTATTTTACATTAATGAAATGAAGTATTATTTCCACTGCATCTCTATGTTTATGGTTATCTCTGTAATTTTTTGTGTTCCTGTTTAAATCCGGATTAGTGGTATCAGAGCGGCCTATCTTTTTTCTCTCTTTTTCTTTTCACGTCGCCAATGAGGTCAGGATATAAGGAGTTACGGCTTGAACGGGTCGACCCTTTGCAAGACTAGCCTCACAAATCCCAACAACCTCCCATGGCAGATGAAAATAAAGACGAGGGGGCAGGAGATCCTATCAAAATCTCGCTCGAAGAAGCCCTTGAGAGACAAAGGAACGCAATGATCAACAACTTTTCCAAGATCCTTTAGCGGCTACCTAGGAGCGACGCATTGGATTCCAACAACTACTTTGGAAATGCCACACTGTTTAAGGTACAAGTTAATTTTGAAATCCCCATATTTGAGGGTCAGATAGACGCTGATGTCATCGATAAATGGTTAAATCTGCTAGAGGGTTATTTTTTTGTTCATGATTTTTCCAGTCGGGAAATGATTATTTTCACTCTTCTCAAAGCAGCCCCCCACGTCAAGGATTGGTGGGAAACCTACTGCGAGCAAAAGGATGAAAGTACAAGCTCACTATTTTTAGTCTCACCCACTTAGAATTCATTCGAAGATGCCATCAAGGGGCAATACTACCTTGTCAAAAGCTATGAGGATCAATACATAAAGTGGACCACATTGCAGCAGGGAAGGGACCAGGACGTGCCAGAGTTTACCAATATTTTCCATACCCTTTGCACAAAGTTGGGTATCAAGGATATGGAGCAGCATTTGGTACTCAAATACTGTGGTTTCCTGCACAAGTACATCCAAGAAGAAATATAATTCCTAAACATCTCCTTGCTCGGCATGGCATAACGATATGCCATCAAGGTCGAACAAAAGTTTAAACAGAAGAAGCGAAACTTTAGATCTGTGAATCCGAAGCAAGGGAAAGGTGCCCCCAAACTGTAGAACAAAGGACAAAGCCAAGGCGGGGCGACCCAAAACAACCTGCCAAAGGTGCAAGAAAAGAACAGTGTCGCGAAGTTGAAAAAGGACACAGGAAAGTGGTGTGAGTTCCATAAGAGCTCCACTCACAACACAAGTGAGTGTCGGGCCAAGCAGTCACTGGTGGTCGAGCTAAAGGTTTAGATGCATGTTCTGACTCTGAGTCAGAACCCGACAAGGGGAATGACAAAGGGGAGTAGATTATCAATGCAAAGCCCAATGCCATCGTTGCCACCACGAAGATCCAGAAGGAGGAACCTGAAGATCCAGAGGAGGAGGAGCGTCTCTTCCACTACCAGATGTGGGTAAAGCACTCCCTGCTATAGTTCGTTGTCGACAGCAGGCGCCAAAAGAGCCTCATTTCGGCAGAGGTCGTGAAGCGGCTGGTCTTATCGACTACAACACATCAACAACTATACACCATCGGGCAGCTTCACCAAGGACAAGATCTTCGCGTGAGCCAACAGTGTCACCTTCCATACAACATCAAGCCCTTCACGGATGAGATATTGTGTGGCATTGCTCCCCTTGAAGTTTGTGATGTATTATTAGGACAACCATACCTGTGGAAGTGACATGTTGTGTATGAATCAAGGCCCCATGTTGTTATTGTTACTTTGGGATATAAGTTTTACGGGATACCAGAGGTAGCACCACCTATCGCCATCTCTTTGGTTACTACAAAACAATGCAGAAAGCTCATTTCCAAAACCGGGAAATTTGTTTACCTGATGATACGCCCTCAATGAAAGAAGAAGATGGTGGCCATGACCTTCAGACAGGGCGCCTCTACACGACAACTACAAATGGATAAGGTCATGGAGGAGTACGAGGACATCTTCACCTCCCCCGCAGGGGTTCCTCTACACTGTCATGTCAAGCACTCCATCGATCTGATGCCAAGTGTGCCACTTCCCAATGGACCAATCTATCGGCGCTCTGTTCTGGAGAACAATGAAATCAAGAGGCAGATTCAGGAGCCACTACAAAAAGGTCACATCCGTCCGAGTTCATCGCCCTGTGGGAGCTTGATTGTGTTGGTACAAAAGAAGGATGGGACTTAGAGACTCTGTATTGACTATCAAGCACTAAACAAGATCACTTTCCATAATAGGTACCCTGTTCCATGGATTGATGACCTCTTGGACCAACTGAAGGGGGAAAAATATTTCAGCAAGATCGATCTGAAGTCAGGATATCACCAGGTACCGATCGAACCCTTTGATGTGTGGAAGACTACCTTCAAAGCCAAGGAGGGCCTTTTTAAATGGTTGGTTATGCCTTTCAGATTGATGAATGCTCCTGCAACCTTCATGAGGCTAATGGATGACATCTTGTGGCCATTCACCAACTCATTTGTAGTGGTATACTTGTATGACCTCCTGATCTTTAGCCAGAGTTGGGAAGAGCACCTCCACCACATCCACCAGGTTCTCCAAACACTGCGACAACACAAGCTATGTGCCAATTTGGAGAAATGCACTTTTGGCATGACCCAGGTTCAGTATCTAGGATACATTATTGATGAACTAGGGGTGCATGTGGATCCAGCCAAGTAGCAAGTCATTCGAGATTGTCCATCTCCAACAACTCTGACAGAGCTTCGTAGCTTTCTAGGTCTTGCCAACTTCTACCATAGGTTCGTGTTGGGATTTTCGTATATCACTTGGCCCTTGATTCAAGTCACCAAGGGAGGAGTGAAAGAAAAATTATTTTGGTCTGAATCTCAACAGAAGGCATTCGCAGAGTTGAAATATCGCCTCTGCTCAGCACTAGTGCTCACATTACCAGACTTGCAACAACCATTTGAGGTCGAGACAGATGCCTCTGACTATGCTATTAGGGCAGTCCTTACTCAACACGGGTATCCAGTGGCATATCATAGTGAGACACTTTCAGACATAGTCCAGAAGTATACCACTTATGACAAAGAGATGTATTCCATTGTGCAGGCCTACTGACAATGGAAGCATTACATTTCGGGGAAGGAAACGGTCATCCACACAGACCACCAACCCCTACAGTTCATACAAACCCAAGGGAAATTGCAGAATGATCACCATCAGAAGTGGTCCACATACCTGCAATAATTCCATTTGAATATCAATTATAATAAGGGCAGCACCAATAATGTTGCAAATTGCCTCAGTCGACCACCGATCATGGCATTAACCACCGTGCTCAACTCTTGTGGACATGAGACTTCAGATTGGCCACCTCTTTACAAAAGTGACCCAGAATTCGGCCACATATACTAGACACTCTTGGAGGGTCAACATGTTCCATATTTTCACCTCCAGGATGCCCTGTTATGCCACCTGGGTCACCTTTGTGTTCCTTCAAGCGAGCAAGATAAGATGATTTGGGAAGCACACTACGATCGGGCTGTTGGGCATTTTGGGGTCGAGAAAATGGTGGTAGTACTACAAAAGTATTTCTATTGGTTGAATCTTCGACAGGATGTCGAGAAGTACATCAGATAATACACTGCCTGTGCCATTGCCAAACCGACCATCAAGAAGCAAGGCCTCTAGACCCCGCTGCCTACCCCTAGTCGACCTTGGGAATCCATCACCACGGATTACATGTCAGGCCTTCCTTCCACTAAGCATGGAAATGACTGTTTTTTGTGGTTGTTGACAGGTTCTTGAAGATGGCCATTATGGTGGCTTGCAAGAAGAATATCACAGCAGAAGCCATTGCTAAAATCTTCTTTGAAAGAGTGTGGGTACACTTTGGGATCCCACAGCCTATCATCTCACATCGTGAGAGCAGGTTCATCTGTATATTTTGGTCCAGTCTCTGGTCGATGCTGGACACCAAACTCACTAAGTCCACAACCTTCCATCCTCAAACTGATGGCTAGACAGAGGTGTCAACAGGATGATTGTACACATTCTACACATGTACAACTCAAAGCATCCATGCACATGGGATGAGAGCCTCTCCTATGTTCAGCACAACTACAACTGGGCTCTCCACAACTGGACTGGCCACAGCCCTTTTCAAGTGGGCTTGGGATTCCAACCACTATGTCCCATTGATTTGGCCATGCCATTTGTAGCTACTCACATAGATTCAGCTCATTTCTAGTCTGAAACAAATAAGGCAAACAACTTCATTGAGCACATCCAACATTTTTTCTAGCAGGTCCATGAAATTCTAGAGAAATCAAATGCCAAGTACAAGAAGGTACATGATCAACATCGGGTGCCACAAAAGTTTCAAGTGGGCGACAAGGTCTGGTTGCATTTGCAAAAGGAACGCCTTACTGGAGCCTATCGAAAACTTAGACCACTCCAATATGGTCCTTACAACATTATCAAGGCTATGGGAGACAATGCATTTGAGATTAGCATTCCCCCATTCCTTGGCCTGCACCCAGTGTTCAATGTGGACCACCTTCGGCCATACTTTCCACCATTACTAGACACGTCCGACATTGCAAAACTGCTCACACCCATAGAGTTAAATCCAGATTGCATGGAACAAGCTATAATTGATCGAATCATGGACACACAGATCAAGCACACTCGCCAACAGAATATCCAACTGTATCGAGTTGTCCAAGTAAGCCAAGTCCTTCACCAAGGAAAGTGGCTCACCTCGGACCAAGTTCAGTAGAAGTTCCCTCATCTCATGGAGGAACTCAACGCAGTGGGGACCATTGCTTCCTAAAGGGGGAGGAATGATCCAGGTGGATATTGGTGGCCACCCGCCACTTCCAGTTGGACCCCCACCATTGCTTCTTTCAGTTTTTCAGTTTCCTTAATTGTAGCATGGTTTACGATTTTTAGTAGTTTTGGGGTCCTAAACTTCCGGAGCCGTTTTGAGGCCCTAAATGACGTTTTTTTGGAAATCTATTGCTAAGCGATTTTGTATCTAGAATTCTCTTTTTTGTCGTATTCCTAGGAGATATCTTTCTAATGGGATATCATGCGTGTCAAATGGAGATAATATGACCAAGCCGCGACCCCGGGAAGTTGGTTGTCCAAATCACCGCAACGAGGCCCATAAACTCTTGGTGTTACATCTCCTTGGGTTAGGCTTTTGGTTGTTTAGGGTTTGCTCTTATTGTTCAATAATAAAAAGGCCCTTGAGACTCATTGTAAGGCAGTTTAGAGGCACGTAGCCACCACATCTGTTCTCAGAGATAAGCTACCATCGCCCTAGTGGGTTTATTTCCATTCCTGTTTGTAAGCATATTTCAGTATTTTACATTAATGAAATGAAGTATTATTTCTGCTGCATCTTTGTGTTCATGGTTTTCTCTGTAATTTTTTGCGTTCCTATTTAAATTTGGATCAGTTTCTCCAAACACTGTGGTAACTCGAGCTATGTGCGATTTGGAGAAATTCACTTTTTCCATGACCTAGGTTCAGTATCTGGGATTATTGATGAACGAGGGGTGCATGTGGATCCAGCCAAGATCCAAGTCATTCGGGATTTGCTAGCCCCAACCACTCTAACAGAGCTTCATATCTTTCATTGTCTTGGCAAATTTCTACCGCATGTTTGTGTTGGGATTCTCTCATATCACTTGGCCCTTCAGTTAAGTCACCAAGGGAGGAGCAAAAAAAAAAATATTTTGGTTTGAATCTCAACAGAAGGCATTCGTAGAGTTGAAACTTGCCTCTGCTCTGCACTAGTGCTCACTTTACCAAACTTGCAACAACCATTTGAGATCAAGACAGATGGCTTTAACTATGCTATTGGGGCAGTCCTTACCCAATAAGGGCATCTAGTAGCATATGACAATGAGACACTTTTAGACACAATATGTAAGTATCCCACTTATGACAAAGATATGTATTCCATTGTGCAGGCTTGCCGACAATGGAAGCATTACATATTGGGGAAGGAAACGGTCATCCACACAATCCACCGACCCTTGAAATTTATACAAACGCAAGGTAAGTTGCAGAATGATCACCATCAAAAGTGGTCCACATACCTGCAGTAGTTCCATTTGAATATCAAGTATAAGAAGGGTAGCACCCATAATGTTTCAGACTACCTAACCAATCACTGGTCATGGTGTTAACCACCGTGCTCAACTCTTGTGGGCACGAGACTTCTTATTGGCCACTTCTCTACAAAAGCGACCTAGAGTTAGCCCACATATAGCAGATTGTCTTGGAGGGCCAGCAAGTTCCAGATTTTCACCTCCAGGATGCCCTACTATGCCACCTGGGACACCTTTTTGTTCCTTCAAGTGAGCAAGCCAAGATGATTTGGGAAGTGCACTACAGTCAGGCCACTGGGCATTTCGGGGTCGAAAAAACAATGGCAGTAATGGAGAAGTATTTCTACTGGCCAAATCTTTGACAGGATGTCAGGAAGTACATCAGATCCTGCAATGCTTGCGCCATTGCCAAACTCACCATCAAGAAGTAAGGCCTCTATTCTCTACTGCCTATCCCTAATTGACCTTGGGAATCCATATCCATGGATTACATGTCGGTCCTTCCTTCTACTAAGCATGGAAATGATGGTGTTTTTTTGGTCGTTAACAGATTCTCGAAGATGGCCATTCTAGCAGCCTGCAAGAAGAATATCACAGTAGAAGCCACTGCTAAACTCTTCTTTGAACGAGTGTGGGTACACTTTGGGATCCCAAAGTCTATCATCTCATATTGGGACAGCAGGTTCCTCAATACATTTTTGTCCAATCTCTGGTCGATGCTAAACACCAAGCTCACTAAGTCCAGAGCTTTCCATCCCTAAATTGATGGCCAGATAGAGGTTGTCAATAGGATGACCGTACACATTCTGTGCATGTAAAACTCAAAGCATATACACACACGGGATGAGAGCCTTCCCTATGTCTAGCACAGCTATAACCGGGCTCTCCACAGCTCGACCAGCCACAACCTTTTTAAGGTGGGCTTGGGATTCCAGCCACTATGTCCCATTGATGTGGCCATACCATTTGTAGTTATTCAAGCAGATTTGGCTCATGTCCAGTCGGAAGCCATTAAGGAAAACAACTTCATTGAGCATATCCAACATATCCGCCAGCAAGTCCATGATATTCTGGAGAAATCAAATGCCAAGTAAAAGCAACGATATGATCAACATCTGGTGCCACATGAGTTTCATGTGGGTGACAAATTCTGGTTGCATTTTCAAAAAGAACACCTTACCAGAACCTATCGTAAACTCAGACCACTCTGATATGGTCCTTAAACCATTACCAAGGTTGTGGGTGACAATGCATTTGAGCTCAACATTCCCCCATTAAAAGGCCTGCACCCATTGTTCAATGTGGGCCGCCTTTGAACATACTTCCCACTGTTGCTAGACACATCGGACATTGCAGAACAACTCACACCTACAGAGTTAAATCCTGATTGCATGGAGCAAGCCACAACTGATCGGATCATGGACATGTAGATTGATAACACTGGCCAGTAGAAGATCCAATTGTATCGAGTTGTCAAAGCAAGCCAACTCCTTCACCAGGGCAAGTGGCTCACCAGGGACCAAGTTTAGCAGAAGTTTCCTCATCTCAGGGAGGAACTCAACGCAATGGGGATCATTTCTCCCTAAGCGGGGAGGAATGATCCAGGTGGATATTGGTGGCCACCCATCAATTCCACTTCACCACCACCACTGTTTCTTTCAGTTCTTCAGTTTCCTTAATTGTAGCATAGTTTACTATTTTTAGCAGTATTTCGGGTCCTAAACTTCAGGAGTCATTTTGAGGCCCTAAACGACATTTTTTTGGCAATTATCGCCAAAGATTTTCTATTATAAATTGTATTTTCTATCATAGTACTTGGAGAGATCTTTCCAACGGGTTATCATGTGCGTCAAACAAAGATAATATGACCAAGTCATGACCTCAGGAAGTTGGTTGTCCAACTCACCCCAACAAGGCCCATAAACTCTTGGTGTTACATCTCCTCGGGTTAAGATTTTGGTTTTTTAGGGTTTGCTCTTATTGTTCAATAATAAAAAGACCCTTGAGCCTCATTGTAACGTAGTTCAGAGGCATGTAGCCACCGCATCTCTTCTCAGAGATAAGCTACCATCGCCCGAGCTAGTCTTATTTCCATTATGTTTGTAAGCATATTTCAGTATTTGATATTAATGAAATGAAATGTTATTTCTACTGCATCTTTGTATTTATAGTTATATCTATAATTTGTCGTGTTCATGTTTACATAGGGATTAGTGAGTTATGATATTTACTTTCTATCTTTTTTGTACATTTTATCTATTGCATGCATAAATAAGAAAAAAAGAATAACAAACTTGGATTCTAGAAGGAATTAACCCTTAATAGTTGTCTAGTCAATTTAACGTCTTAAATTTCTCTACATAAATTATCAATCCAGGTATCGTAAATTGATGAAGTGTGGTGCACCATATGTGCTTAGTTAACCTTTTTCTTACTTCGTTGTTTTATAGTTTTTGTTTTGTTTTGGGGTTTTGTTCTTGTTGATCTCCTAAAGTGTCTAATGCAAATGGAAATCCTATTCCTAGGTCTCTAGAAGGAAAGTATGGATATAGATTCTAAGGCAATTATGTCATCTATAATGATTTCTAGAACTTAACACTTCAGAAGGTCTTAGAACATACTAGTGATGACAGTAATGCTTGAACAAGAATGGAAAATGTGCTACTATTTAAACAAGTAAATAATGAAATACTGATCATGAAACTATTATCTCTACTGCTGTCTAAATATAGAAAATCGATTTAAGCTACTGCACTCAAAGAAATAAAAAATTTCAAGGAAAGTAAAACTAAAATCAAATTACACATTCATAATTCGATCCCTCGCCAATAGTCCCGCTATGGCTTTCGGAGGTAATCGTCAATGATATGAGAAATTTAATATCTAATTGCAGAAAAGTAAAACTAAAATCAGATCACATCAATTCATAGTCTGACCCCTCGCCAGTTATTATCGCTATGGCTTTCGGAAGTAATCATCAACAACTTGAACAATCTGATGTCTAATTGCAGAAAAGTAAACTTAAAATCAAATCACATCAATTCATAGTCTGACCCCTCGCCAGTTAGTCTCGCTATGGCTTTCGAAGGTAATCATCAACAACTTGAGCAATCTGATATCTAATTGCAGAAAAGTAAACTTAAAATCAAATCACATCAATTCATAGTCTGACCCCTCGCCAGTTAGTCTCGCTATGGCTTTCGAAGGTAATCATCAACAACTTGAGCAATCTGATATCTAATTGCAGAAAGGTAAACTTAAAATCAAATCACATCAATTCATATTCTGACCCCTCGCCAGTTAGTCTCACTATGGCTTTCAGAGATAATCATCAACAACTTGAGCAATCTGATATCTAAACTAACTAACAAAGAAAATGAATAAGACTGAAATCAAAGCATAACTGAAATTGAAAATCTAAAGAAACAAAGTCAGCAGAGAGGTAAATCTCATGTCACTATTTGATGCAAAAACATGTAAAGAAAAACTAATCTACAATCAATCGGTTGAACACACTTACATGAATTAAAATTGCATGAATGGAAAATCTAATCTATCAAACTTGAAAGCAATCAAATGACATAATGAAATCAAAGAAAAATTACAAAATGAAATCTACTCTACCTTACATTCTAATATGCTCCATGACATCTACTTCACATCTCCTTCCATGTTGAGAACATCAAAGCTTTATTTAAATTCTTCAAAATTACAAAGTAAAACAAAGCTCTCCAAAGCTTTCCAAAGCCATCTCACAAGCTAACAAGCTTAAGAACTAACAAGCTAAGACTCACAAGCTAAAAGACTAACAAATGAAGGAGAGAGATCTCCTATTTATACAAAAAGATGAGAAGCCATCTCATTAATGAGAGTCCATGAATTTCTCCCTCTATCTCTAGAGTCCTAATTAAAATAGGAACTGATAAGACACGTCTTCTTAGAGTTACAATATAATTAGGAGATGTGACACATATCCTTATGATCCCATGATTCTTTCCACTCAATTTTGAATTTGGCCTTATAGTGCCACATAAGGGTCTTCTAGAAGCCTCCTTTCAACCTACACATGTCAACAATCTCAACCCATTTGTTAGGTATAAGCATATGCACATTATTTTTTAATTTTTAACCACAAATTCACTTAAAAGGCTTAGAATTAATAAAGATTGGAAAAACATAAATGTGGCCCAATGATAATGAGAGTGGGATGAATGTGGTGACATAGTAGTGAAATAAAGGTGATATAATGGACATAATACTGAAAGTTTAATGGAAATGAATGACATTTTCAAGACTCAACATACCCCCCAACTGAAGCTATTGCATGTCCTCATGCAATATATATTACATTAACTCTTTTGATCCTTGAGCTTTGGCTTAACTTTGCATGATATCATTTGATAACTTCATATTTTTACAAAGTGTTTTACTTGAATTGCAACATGGTTGGTTCTTATGTTACAACCAATTTTTTTTGTTGTTGTTGCATTCTATTTTGATCTTTGAACTTTGCATAATGATATTTTGATTATTGTTGCAAAGTATATCTTTATTGGATTGCATGATGGTTGGTTCTTGTGTGACAACCATGATTTTGTTTGTATCCAATTTATCCTTTAGGCACTTTTTTAGAAGCCATTGTATGCTCATAATAACAATGTAATAGTTAATATATGTTGGAAGTATGTGGGCTCTTGAGTATAGTATGGAAATGACAAGATATGAATATGAATGTATTCCCCCCCCCAACTGATGGTATTGGCAATTTTATGAAATGAGGAAGAGAAATGTTTTTCCAACAATTATCATTCTAGCTTTTTATGGAATTATATGGTCAAAAGTTAGAAAATGACGTACCTTAACTTACCCTTTGGAATGGATGACTTGTATGTGTGGTGGCTGCAAAATTTTGATCATATTCTTCTTCAAGTGGCTGAACAAGAGGAGTCATGGATAAAGAGTTGAGATTACTTTTTATTTCTTCTACTAAAACTTGTTGAATCCGCTCCAAAATGCTGAAAAAAATAGTCTTCATGTCTTCAAAACTTATTGGCAAAATTCCTACTATGTGAAAAGATGTTCTAATGTCAAACATAGTAGAAAAATGTTGACTTAGTGGCCATTAATGGATGCCACTAGTCAACACGAGAACTCTCACCATTGATGACAATGAGAGTCAAGATGCCCAAACACATCTTGCTAGGTACGAATGATTCTGCTGATGTCAAGTCACCTAGAAGATCTGACGAACAAGGGACATTAATGTATTCCCATTGTTTGTCGGCATGAGGACTTGCCATTAAGGCATGCAAGCCTCAAGGTGTTTCTACAAATAACTTAGACTCAAAGGACTATGGACTCAATAATTTGCATTGAAGCAGGGCTTATTTGCGGAATGAAAATGACAGGAAATGGAAGATGAAAATGGAAGATGGCAATGGAGAACAGAAATGGAGATGGGCAATAAGCATGTGAATGAGCCACTTTCTTTTATTTGTAGGTTATGAATGGACAAAAAAAGATGGAAAGTGTATGTGAATGTAAATGGAAAATATGGAGTGAAATGAGGTGAATGGTTTATTATGAAGCATGAATGTGATGGATGGATGTGATGGAGACAATCGTATCTGAAGGTTTTTCAAGTGTTTGGATCTGATTTTGCACCAACATATTTCCTCTTTGTTGTTGATCATCCGCTTATGAAACAAATTGGTCTCTTAGAGAGACACCATTCTCTTGTAGTCATTTGTCCTTCCTCCTGGAACCTGCAAAAAAACTAATACTTCTTCTGCAATGGAATGTAAGGTTATCAAAGGATAGAGGTGATCAATCTCTCTAGTTATGATATTTACACACAAAACTAAGAATTTGTATTAATGAAACAAGTATTCAAAGGAAAAATCAAAAGAATTTATACCTGTTTTGGAATTGGTGCCCCAAGTTGAATGTTGCTTCTTTTCAGCAATTTATTTCATTATTTGCCATTTCAAACTCTAATGATGGATTTCTCATTGTGTATATATTTTTGAGATCTTTCCAACGGTACTTAAATCATCAAAATCTGATTTTGTATGAGAAAGATAAGCTGATTTGAACAATGAGTTTTTTCTAGCTGCGGAATTGGACTTTAGCTGCGAAATGTGCACGGTTTCTATAGTTAAGAATCTTGAATACAAAGTTAGCCATTCATCTTTCATCATCAGTCCAAAATTAATCAATACCTTCAAAAAAGTGAGAAAATAACTTATTCATTTCATTGATTCAAAATTATTATTTTTTCTTGACATGCAGTGACTTAGTGTGGCGACTTAGTGTGGCAACTCAGTGTGGCGAATTAGTGTGGCAACTCAGTGTGGCGACTTAGTGATAACACACAACTTGACTTCTCTTTGACCGGGGTCTTTTTCATCGAATTGGATCAAATGAATAGGACACCATCCATATACTGACATTTTCCCAGCTACCCATGTGGCTTGCTTTGCTTGATGACACCTGCAACCTAGAGTTTAACAAAAACAGCTGCGGAAAGTTGAACTAGTGGCGGAAAGTGGCTGAAACATTCAACCATCAGTTTTACACATATTTTGGATACTTGTGTCGTGCATAACTTCTTATCTCTTCCACACATTCTTGTGGAGTTTCTGCAACCTTAAAAGTGAGTGATTCATCTTTAAAACGGAGGTTTTCAGTTGAAACAAAACCAACCAAAGTGATATTGATCCCTTATCTAACTGAAAATGCCAATGTTACTACACAATAAGCCCCAAGCTTCCCAAACAAACAACAGATAAAGTTAGATAAATAATCAAGGATACTAAGGTCGTGCTTGATAATAACATAATTGTTTGGCTTGAGCATGGATTGGACTATTTATGCAACTTCATGTTGCAACGATACGTTGTTTTGAATCCAGGTATGCATATATTGCCCATAACTCATGTTTAAGACAACTCCCAGGAATATTAGATGACGATTCTGAAAAATAACAACACCAACTACCTGCATGGGATTCATTCCACTCCGTGGCATACGTAAAGTAGCTAACTCCCATAAGATCACACCAAATCTAAAACTCTGGAACGTGGAAATAAAGAGAAGAGTTGTGTGATTTTTTTTTTTGAATACATATAATCAGCCATAACTGAAGTACGAGTCAGGAGAGAAGCCGTTATACATTAAAGTCAAGATTGAATGCTACTCCATGCCACGTCTATCAATCGGCTGTGAAGAGCCGTATCCAATTAGAACTGTTGTTAACAGGTGTTAAGTCCATCAGCAAAGAGCCATATCCAATTAGAACTGCTATGGATCGGGAAGTGGCAGAGCAGGTGTTAGACGGGTGGTAGAAGGTGGAAGATGTATAGTTAATTATCGGTATGCCATTGATTTCAAATCAGAAGCAGCCGAAAATCAACTGTCAGTTAATTAATTCAAATCCCATTTTTTTTTCTCAGGGCCTACAAAAATGGGCTCCAAAGAACTGCGAATTTCTTCCAAACCGTCATGAATTTCTTAAAATGGTTTCTAGGTTATCTAATTGACCCTACTGGCAAAAAACCCATGTTTTATTTTTTCCAAATTCGCCTCTGTTTGGCCAAATCGTGCATTTGAAGTTTGACGTTTTTCTTTATTTTACGTTTTTCCTGAGTTGTTGCATTCGGCCTGTAAAATTTTCGAATTAGAGGTAGGACAATACAGATTTGTGCATTCTCTACATTTATGTTAATAAGGTGGTTTTGTAAGAAAAGTTCTTGCTTCAATCCAATTTTTTCAATGCGGCCGTGGAGAGTTCTTTTCCTTCTGGTAATGCCCCTGTCTCGACGCATCCCTGCAATAGTGATGAATAGGCTTTGGAGTCAACACACATGAAGTGGTTGTTTATTATTGGATGCCTAATGTTCGGTTTTTCTCTCAAATTATCTTTTTTTTTCAAAATCCTTCTTTTTGATGTACTTGAAATTTTGATTACAGGATGAAACGTAGTTGTTGATGGCAAGATAATTTTGCGAAGAGATGGGCAGGAATATAATGCGAATGACATTTTATACTAAAATGGAAAAAAAGGAAGATGCTTCATCATATAGCATTGTAAATGTTGAAACACATCATTTAGTTAATTGCAGCTCAGATTGTTCATATTGCAGGTTTTTTTTTTTTTTTTTTTTAATGTGTTTGCAGGTTTGTTTCAAGGCCAAGGTTTCAAACAAGAATGCAGATTTTTCTACTGAAGCCACAGTGAAAGCTAGGATTCAAGATAGCCATAAATTGTTTTCCCCTTCTTCTTTTTTTTCTCTGAAATTGTAAATTTTTATAAGAAAGATTAATGATTTTCAATTTCAGGCAGCAAAGACTTCAAGGAAAACAATCTAAAAACAAGACTTTGACTGAGGTCTTAAGCTGATTTTTTATCAATCTGGGCTGAGTGACTAGGATAGGATCCATGTCGAGACAATTCCGGAGATGCCCATGTCGTCGGTTTCTTCATTGGATGCCTATAACCTGCTAAACCTTGAAATCAGCTGCAGAATTCTCAACTAGCTATAGAATCATGCTACATTCCGCAGCTAAGTTGCAAAACCTTATTAAAATAGGATATAGTGTTTTGAAGACCACTACAGACCATAACCAGTCAATCTTGGACAGCTGAACCTATCAAAGCAGTTGGGTTTCATTTTTTTTTTATTTTTCTTTTTTATTGAATCAATTGAAATGATGAAGTTTATTTTGTCTCATTTTTTCTTCTTTTTTCTTTTTTATAAAACAATGTTTTTTTGATCCTCCAGATCACACAAAGTGCAGGAGGAGAGCATACTCAAGAATTATTATTATTTTTTTTTTACATAACAATCCTTTTTCTGATCCTCCAGATCACACAAAGTGCAGGAGGAGAGCATACTCAAGAATTATAAAAAAAAAAAAAATTAGATGTAAGAAATAAGGTCTCCTAATTACACTTCCCTAGCAACAGCGCCAAATTGTCTAGTCAATTTAACGTCTTAAATTTCTCTACATAAATTATCAATCCGGGTATCGTAAACTGATGAAGTGTGGTGCACCATATGTGCTTAGTTAACCTTTTTCTTACTTTGTTGTTTTATAGTTTTTGTTTTGTTTTGGGGTTTTGTTCTTGTTGATCTCCTAAAGTGTCTAATGCAAATGGAAATCCTATTCCTAAGTCTCTAGAAGGCAAGTATGGATATAGATTCTAAGGCAATTATGTCCTCTATAATGATTTCCAGAACTTAACACTTCAGAAGGTCTTAGAATATACTAGTGATGAAAGTAATGCTTGAACAAGAATGGAAAATGTGCTACTATTTAAACAAGTAAATAATGAACTACTGATCATGAAACTATTATCTCTGCTGCTGTCTAAATATAGAAAAGCGATTTAAGCTACTGCACTCAAAGAAATAAAAAATTGCAAGGAAAGTAAAACTAAAATCAAATTACACATTCATAATTCGATCCCTCGCCAGTAGTCCCGCTATGGCTTTCGGAGGTAACCGTCAATGATATGAGCAATTTAATATCTAATTGCAGAAAAGTAAAACTAAAATCAGATCACATCAATTCATAGTCTGACCCCTCGCCAGTTAGTCTCGCTATGGCTTTCGGAGGTAATCATCAACAACTTGAGCAATCTGATATCTAATTGCAGAAAAGTAAACTTAAAATCAAATCACATCAATTCATAGTCTGACCCCTCGCCAGTTAGTCTCGCTATGGCTTTCGGAGGTAATCATCAACAACTTGAGCAATTTAATTTCTAATTGCAGAAAAGTAAACTTAAAATCAAATCACATCAATTCATAGTCTGACCCCTCACCAGTTAGTCTCGCTATGGCTTTCGGAGGTAATCATCAACAACTTGAGCAATCTGATATCTAATTGCATAAAAGTAAATTTAAAATCAAATCACATCAATTCATAGTCTGATCCCTCGCCAGTTAGTCTCGCTGTGGATTTCGGAGGTAATCATCAACAACTTGAGCAATCTGATATCTAAACTAACTAACAAAGCAAATGAATAAGACTGAAATCAAAGCATAAATAAAATTGAAAAGCTAAAAAAACAAAGTCAGCAGAGAGGTAAATCTCATGTCACTATTTGATGCAAAAACATGTAAAGAAAAACTAATCTACAATTAACCGGTTAAGCACACTTACATGAACTAAAATTGCATGAATGGAAAATCTAATCTATCAAACTTGAAAGTAATCAAATGACATAATGAAATCAAAGAAAAATTACAAAATGAAATCTACTCTACCTTACATTCTAATATGCTCCATGACATCTACTTCACATCTCCTTCCATGTTGAGAACATCAAAGCTTTATTCAAATTCTTCAAAATTACAAAGTACAACAAAGCTCTCCAAATCTTTTCAAAGCCATCTCACAAGCTAACAAGCTTAAGAACTAACAAGCTAAGACTCACAAGCTAAAAGACTAACAAATGAAGGAGAGAGATCTCCTATTTATACAAAAATATGAGAAACCATTTCATTAATGAGAGTCCATGAATTTCTCCCTCTACCTCTAGAGTCCTAATAAAAATAGGAACTGATAAGACACATGTCTTCTTAGAGTTACAATATAATTAGGAGATGTGACACATATCCTCATGATCCCATGATTCTTTCCACTGAAATTCGAATTTGGCCTTAGAGTGCCACATAAGCGTCTTCTAGAAGCCTCCTTTCAACCTACACATGTCAACAATCTCAACCCATTTGTTAGGTATAAGCATATGCACATTATTTTCTAATTTTTAACCACAAATTCAATTAAAAGGTTTAGAATTAATAAAGATTGGAAAAACATAAATGTGGCCCAATGATAATGAGAGTGGGATGAATGTGGTGACATAGTAGTGAAATGGACTTGAAATGGAGGTGATATAATGGACATAATAGTGAAAGTGTAATGGAAATGAATGACATTTTCAAGACTCAACAATAGTATAAATTTTGGTTTAAATACATAGTTGTGTCGTGATGAACTATTTAGTGGAATATCCATAGTAATTTATAGACCATATTAGTATCAAAAGATGTTTCTTTAGTTTTTTTTTTATGGGAGTTATAGAAGATTAGATTGGTTTAATAAGAAACCAATAAAACCCCATCTATGGCCAACCAATCAAATTATTATAAGGCTCTAGTTCCATCAAAGGAGGTGTTTGTGTGACTGTAAGCGCAAGTAGTAGATATAACTCAACATGAATCTCCTCATAGATCCCTAATTAGTGAGCTTGGGTTGGTTGGAGAAGATGTGGATTTCAACTTAAAGGCTAGCTTGAAGGTAAAGTCAAAGGCTCAAGAAGAACCAAATAAAGAGTCTACAAAACATGAAAAAGAGTAGTCGAGTTCGAGCATTGTGAACCATCCACCTTTCTCTTCAAGATGGAAGTGAGGATGGACATTGAACCATATCAAGGTGAGATAGATGATTCGAACTTAAATCATGATTGCAGTAGTGACATGTGATATTTAGAGTTTTATTTTCAATAATGGTGGCACCACTTCCACTCAATACCATAGTAGAGGAACCATTGTACATGTGGCGTAAGCACTTTCTCCTGAATACTATAGAGACCAAAATGGACACCATACCCCCTGCTCGAATCCTAAACCTTGCAAGGCAAACACTATTACGATGAATGCCCCTTAGTTTTTAATGTTGGCATATTTGGGCACAATGGTGCCAAATAAGATAATCTTTGTCGACCCTGAAGCGGACCCATAATACGAAAAAGTAGAGGATGGTCATTACGACTTTGGGTATTCTCCTGAAAGAAAGACTGAATTCTATGGATGCAACGAAGTAATACTGGGAGTACTATTGTAGGGGTCGAAGTAATAAATGCTAGAAAATTGCTCCCAAGCACGTCATTTAACAACTGATAGCAACAAATCTCACAAAGTACTCAAGCAGAATTTTTTTATCAGTTGGAGGAATGAGAAGTTAATATTGGACAGGCATGAGGATGTGAATTTGGTGGTTTTTAAGCATAGTTGTTACTACGCAATAAATGAAACTGCAGAAAATTAATTTATGTGACTCATCGCCATAGTTTTCCTTTATGTTTTTAACCTTTCATGAAAATGTTAGAATGACTGGCATATGAAATTTCCAGATTTTTGAGTTAATATAATGACATATGTATTTTGAGTTAAGTGATAATTAAGTAGTTGAGTGAAGTTTTAGAGTAGCATCGAAGCTTTCATAGGGGATTGAAGGTTTGCAAACAAGAAGAAAGAATTATAGTAAGCAGTTTCACAAGCTAATACAGTTTGTTATAGAACATAACCATAGTGTTGCTAAAGTGTGTAAAATTTCTATTTTTCACAGCAGTGAATGAGCTGAAGTCTCTTTTTTTTCTTAAGCAAGAGTCGTGCCTTCTTTTTCATTAAGTCAAACATAATTTACAATACTTACATAAACCCATCAATAGTAAGATATTCCAAATTCTCTAAGATTTCTAACCCCTAAGAGTTCCCACCACTCACTTTTGGGTACCGAATAAAACAAGTTACGGGCCAATACCCTGTGCCGACCTGCTCTCAAGCCACTATAGAAACCCTGCCTCCCAAAATTCTTGAATGAACCTTTGCTAGAGAAATCAAACACTTCAAAGTGAAGCATAAAGTCAAACTTCTGACCCCACCGAACTCTCGCACATTCCGGAGCATTGATCGGACAAGAACAAATCGGACGGTGGAGGAGAATATCGCACACTCAAACTTCGTTGAAGTTTAATGTGCGATGAGGGTGGTTTCCCAACCCATCCCTCATCCATGTGTCGAGCAATGAAAGGTATCGTTGCCCAGAATACAAAACCACCTTTAGCATGAAAGCAATGCAATCACACCAAAACCACCCAAGAGGTGGTTCAACTGCCCTGCCATGAGAAGAATGGTATGTGAAGCCGCCAAAACGTATAATTTTCTCATCTATTCTCCTGGTAATGAAAACCCAGCACGCGCCTTCAGGGATATTCAACGGTAAGATGAAAAAAGCAGTAGAGTCCTCCTATGTCATGCTATCTTCCGTTGACCAGACTGACCAACCATGTGAAACCTACAAAAAATCACTCATTGCGTTCTCACTTCCTTAGTTTTATTCTGATACACTCTTTTGTCCTCTTCTACCTGGGTGTGGCAAAAACGTTTTAGCTGACTTTGCGGCATATCTCGCCATCTCATCAAAATCCTGCTGTCCTTACAGGTGACCCCTTGGTTGGCTAGGATGTCTACCAATTTGTTGGCCTTTCTACGCACATGGTTGAATCTAAGACCACAAAGTCCCTTAAGATGGATTTGAATTTTTTGGAGCACCCTTATTAACCTCCAATGTTTTGTTACTTTTTCCGGTCCTATGCCATGACTAAGTTTCTTGGCTGCGTTGATGACTAACTCTGAATCAACTTCTATCATCACCTTGTGGCAGTTGTCTTGTTTCAAAAAGTCTAAGCATTGCTCCAAAGCCATAAGTTTCGCCATGTTGTTGGTAGCTTTACCTAAATGACAGTGGAAGAGGGAGATGATGTTTCCTATTTCATCCCTTAGAGCTCCTCCAAAACCAGTCGTGCTAGGGTTATTTTTTGAAGCTCCATCGATGTTGAACTTCAGAAAGCCTTCCCGGGGCCGGGGAGGTCCAAAAATCCTCAATCGGTTCCCTTAAGATTATTTTCCTGTCTAAACCTTGAGGAGTAAGCACCTGCATGCCTAACTGTCTGAGTATTTTCAACTCGGTTTCTGAGGGAGGATTTTTGGGGAGATCCCTAACTGTTGTGCCCACTGTCTCTTTTAGTTGTTTTAAGATCTACTCCAATAGGCGGAGAGAAGAGTTCTTCTCTTCTTTGAAAATTCTTTTGTTTCTTTCTTTCCACACATTCCATATTATGAAGCTTGGCAGGAGAGCCCAGGCAAAGTTAAGAACCTCATAATCTGAAAAATTATCCCTCCAATTGTTTATGGTGTTTGTGATATTGTCTCTGTCTCTATCAGATTGGTTGAAGATGGAGGCAAAGAAATCCCATATCCTTGAGGTGAAAATGCAGCTATTAAGAATATGTTCCATTGTCTCATCTTGTGCTTCATAGAGCTGGCAACGGGAGGGTCCTAGCATACCCCTCTTTCTGATATTGTCCTAGGTTAAGATTTTCTTATGGTGAACCAGCCACATAAAGAGCTTGATTTTCATCGAGCCTCTGTTCCTCCATAGCTTCTGCCAGGGTTTGACTGGAGCTTGTGATTCCAGCCCTAAGAGAATACCTTTTTCTTCCTTGATATTAAAGTTTCCCCCTTTGTTGTTACCCCATCTTAGTTGATCCTTCCCTCTAGTGACTAAAATCATCCTTTGATCCAACAACTTTTTTAGGGTCTCTGCTTTGCTGTTGAGGGTTATATCCTCTCTGCCATCTATTATTTCCCATGTTCTCCATTTTTCAGTATTGTGAGCATGTTTCCAAAAGTCCTTTACCTTTACTAGTCCTTGGTTATTTGTCTCTTGCTTGAGGTCTGAAAAATCCTCTGTCAAAAGTTTTGGTTCTTGTTGCCATTTGTCCTCCCAGAAAAGTGCATGATCTCCATTTCTAATTTCCCAAAAACTATTATTTTGAACCACTCCTTTGTTCTCCCAGGCTTTGTTCCAGATAGGAGAGCCCTTCCTGTTTCCCATCATTCTTATTAGCTCAGAGGAGTGTCTGGAGTTTGCATATTTGTCCTTCCACATGCTTGCTCGTTGAGCCTCAGAATCCTTGACCCACTACCACCAAAGTTTGGCTCCCAGAGCCTTATTGAGAATCTCTGGATCATCTAGTCCTAGGCCTCCTTGGTTCTTAGGGTTTCATATCTTTTCCCAATAAACTAAAGCCCATTTTTTCCTAGCTTCCTCCTTGCCCCAAAGAAAATCTCTTTGCATGTTTCTGAATTGTTGTAGGACTCCTTTTGGGGTATGAAGAGCTGATAGCATAAAGACTGGGATAGCTTGGAGCATTGCCTTTGCAAGAACTAGTCTACTAGCCAGATTTAAAGACCTGATTGTCCACTTTTTGAATTTGTCTTGCATCTTGCTGATTAACGGCTCCCAAATGCTCTTATGCAAAGGTTTAACCGTTAGAGGAACTCCCAAATATTTCGAGGGGAGGGAATATATTTGAAAGCCTATAATTCTGGAAACATTTCTCTAGATGGAAATGTGAGTGTTAAAGAAAAAAATCTTTGATTTGGAAAGATTGACCGCCATACCTGATGCCATTGCAAAGTCACTCATAATTTTTTTGTAAGCAAGCACTTCCTTGACTGTGGGAATTCCCTGTAACATGGTGTCATCTACAAATTGTTGGTGGGTCAGAGCCTGCCCATTCTCTGATAGTTGGAGTCCTTGAATTTTTCCTGTTTCTTTAGCATGCTTAATGGACCACCCTAGCCCTTCAATCATGAGGATGAAGAGAAAATGCGAGAGCGGATCACCCTGCCTCAGTCCTCTAGAAGGAAGAAAAATATCAGAGGAAGAGCCATTAACTAGAATTGAGAAGCTGGCGGAAGTCACTAGGGCCATCACCCATCTAATCCACTTGTGATCAAAACCAAACTCAGAAAGCACTTTCTTGATATATGTCCAGTTTACTTTATCATAAGATTTGGCTATGTCCAATTGCATTATCACACTCGCTTTTTTTATGCTGGTCAACGAGTGAACCACCTCGTGGGCTTAAATGATGTTATCAAGAATTTGTCTACCTTCCACATACCCAGATTGTTCACCCGAAATAATTGTGGGCAGCAAGGGTTTGAGTCTGTTGGCCACTACCTTGGATATAATCTTGACAACTACATTACATAAGGCGATGGATCTATACTTCCCTCTCGTTTGGGCATTATCCCGTTTTGGAATAAGGGCGATGAAGGATGTGTTGAGAGCTTTAAAAATAGTTTTTTTCATCCTAAAAGCTTCCACAACCCTTACAATATCCTTTTTGACAAAGTTCCAGCAAAATTTGAAAAAATCCACATTGAATCCATCTGGACCAGGGGCTTTGCCATTTTGCATTTCCTTGAGTACCTCGCTTACCTCCTTTTCAGTAATAGGTCTGTTGAGATTATCGTTGTCCTCTCTGGTTACCAATTTAGGGATGTGATTGGTGAAGTCTTTGATGAAAGGCTCCCTTGTTAATTGTCTTCCTAGGCTATGCCACTGAAGTGTTTAACTAACACTGCTTCAATTTCCTCATGGGTTTGCTGGATCTGCCCGTCCTCATTCTTGATCGAAGAGATCTTGTTGTGAGTTCGATTAGCAATGGTAGATCTGTGGAAAAATTTGGTATTGTGTTCTCCTTCCTTTAGCCATTGAACTCTTGATTTTTGTTTCCAAAAGATTTCCTCTTGTTTACACAACTCTTCCCATTCTAGATGGTATTTTTCTACCTGTTCATTTTTCTTCTTATCAAATCCTTCCTTGATCAGAGTTTTGTTGAGCTCCAAAATTTTATTTTCAACCGATTTCTTACCTACAAAAATATTTCCGCAATTTTCCTTGTTCCAAGCTTTTAACTTCATCTTGATGTGCTTTAATCTTTTGTGTAGCAGGAACATTGACGATCCCTGAATCTGCAAATCTTCCGCCCACCAGTTTTCAATGTTGCTGATAAAATCTAGATGTGAAAACCATATGTTTTCAAATCTGAAAGGTCTATTTCTTAGGGTGCCTATGCCCTTGATCTCCATTAGCACTGGCCATTGATTTGAGCCACTGAAAGGGAGAATTCCTACAATTATTTCCTTGTCTAAAAGCATGAGATCCTCCGAGATCATGAATCTATCTAACATAGAGGCTACCTGGGAATTCCCTCCTATTTTATTATTCCAAGTGCAAAGGCCATTGTTTGTCTCAATGTCAACTAGCTTCATGTTTTCTGAAAAGTTTGGGAAGGCTACTACATCCTTGTTTAGAGCTCTTGTACCCCCTTTTTTCTCCGAGAGAGATCTTATCATGTTGAAGTCTCCTCCTATGACCCAAGGTAATCCTGGATACCTAACCCGAAGATCTACCAAGGAATCTAAAAACTTGATTTTGTCATCCAACCTTTGAGGGCCATAAACATTCGTGACTAGATAGGTGCTCTTGTCACCTACAAGCTGTATGACCACTGATAAAGAGTTCCTTGATGCCTCCGCATTGATTATTCCAATCTTTAGGGGATTCCAGAGCGTGAGGATACCTCCTGTTGTGTTTTTAGCTTTAACTTCTAGAAAATCAAATCTGTTGAGCCATTTACTATGGATTTGCTTTAACTTTTTTATAGAGCATTTTGTTTCTTGAACAAAAATTATGTCCAGAGCTACCTGTTTCATTCTGTTATTCAACATTCTCTGTTTTCTCTTACTGCCTAGACATCTAATATTCCAAGTTGTGAAATTCATAATTAAAGATTGGTAAGAGAGTAACTCGTTAGATCTTTCATCTTACCTGAGTCTACCATGAGCTTTCCACATTCCATCAGTAGCTCATTCTGCTTTTTTCTGCCTCTTTTTCTTCTGAGATTTCTAGTTGCTAGCCCCGGAGTCGCTTTTATTACTTTCACTCCTTCGTTACTCTGTCTTTCAATGCTATTTACTTCCTCCAAACCCTTTGTCTGCGTTTTCCATAGGAATAGCTGTTGTATTCTATTTATCTTTTCTTGTGGTAGTGACTCTACCCCTCCCATAGTTCCCTGATTCAGGAATCCTTCTAGATCTAGGTTTTCTGTATCCAGAATCTCCTGTAGCTCATTGTCCTCCATTTCCATCTCACTCTGGTTCATATCCTGATCCATTTCTAGTTCTGAGTCACTCATCATGTTCCGTTTCTGCTTTTCATTTTCTTGTGTCAGGTCATTATCTTCTACCTTCTTCGTTTTCTCATAAGCCTCCTTCATTACTTGATCTTCTACCGCTATTTCTTCATCCACTTCGAGAACTTGGTATTGATTCTGATTGTCCTTTTGTCCTCCCGCTTGATGTTTCTTCGGCCCTTTCTTACCACTTTTTCCTTTATGGACAACTCTGTGACAGCTGTCTGTATCTTTCTTTGTGTCGTTTTTGTTTTTGTTTTCTGCTTTACTGAGAGGGCAGTCTCTCAAAAGGTGTCCATGTTCATGGTATCTACGACATTTGAATGGGATGTGTTCATATCCTATTGTCTGCACCCATTCAAAACCTCCAAGATGACTTCATCCGGAAGAGCTCCAGATAGATCCATCTCCACACAGATCCTAGCAAAGGAAGTGTATTTTCCCCTCCTTGTGGCTTTAGACGCTTTGATAAACCTCCCTAACTTATTACCTATGGTAGCTAGCGATTTTGTTTGCCAATAATCAAGAGGTAGAGAATAGATTCTTACCCAAATCGGGACCGAGGTAAAAGTTTCCCTCTACGGAACGAAGTTCATCATCCATGGCCTCATATAGAGCCCTGCGGCAGCATAGAAGTAGGGCCCACCTTCAAACACTCTCTCTTTGTCCATGATGTTGGTGAACACCACAGTGAAGAAACGCTTGGACCCTAGATGAAGATCAATGCTCCCTTTGGGCTTCCAGTGGTATCAGATCCAAGATTGTAGAGCTTTTTTAGTGGGCCATAACCCCATAAATTTGCATATGATAGCATACGTCTGCATGTGCTCCTTGCATGCCTGCAACTCTGGGTTATTTAATACTACTCTCGGAGTGATTTCAACCTTGGGTTTACACGGCCCCTTTTGATTTATGTCTTTTGTTCCTTATTTTTTTGTCATTTTTCTCCTTGTCGTTTGTGCCATTATTCTCCTCTGATTTGGAACCTTCTGCTTCCTCTTCCCTGTTTCTCCGTCCTTCCTCCGCTTTCCCTCTACCTCTATCTGGAGGTATCTTGCTCTTGCTGGCTACCACTTCTTTATAGGAGGGATTGAAGCTCCCTCCTCTGCTCCCCTCCATGGTTAAACCTGCCCCCACAACCTGTAACCCTCCTGGGCCTCAACTTTCTGCTCCGCCATGCTCTGGGATATTTTCACTTCAAAGATCACCGAATGAGCTGAAGTCTCATTCTTTATCTTGGTAGTTATTTTTCCCTCCTATAAATATTAATACAGTGATATTTCCAGTTTTACTCTACATCCCATGTTGTTTTACTTTGTTTTACTCTACATCCCCTATTGTTACTTTTCATATATTTCAGCCTTCTTCCAAGGTTTGCAATCTTTGTTCTCTGCTCGATGAGGTTACTTCTAAAAGATATTCCTCTTTATCTTGGGACAAAAAGTGGGCTTGTATGTTTTTACTCGATATAACTTGAGCTTGTAGGAATTAATTATTGGAGAGTACCCTATTGTAGAGGAAGCTCTAATTTGAAGGAATTCTCACAAATCTACTGTAGAATCTAATATTTGCAATAAAGGAGTGGGTAGAGGGGCTTCACCTTGTTGACCAATATCTTACCATGTTCATTCATAGAGGGACTTTTAAAATTGTAAAGAATAAAGTCAATGCATTATAAGAACTATGAGGAGTTGTAGGGTACCAAATGGTTTATAGGTATTGGGGAAATTTAAAGGATATCTAGTAAAAATAAAGGCTTTCTTTATTGGCAATATGTATTGGGAGGGGGGTTTGAAAAAATGATTTTTGGAGGTATTTATCAATACGTAGTGAAATTAAAGGTATTATTTAATATTCCGTAATGCAGGTGCTATGTCACAATTCATTAGGTGAAGGCCCCATGGGAGTGGATGAATCTTATGATGTTTAACACAATGAAAGTGTTGTTTCTAAGGATATAGTCATACTTTATCACTAATGTATAAGGATCTAGGGCTACGGTAGTGATCAAAAAACATATGGATGTGTGTTAGGTTACACTAGAGAGCATAATTGTAGATGATATGGCCCATATGTTTCACAAATGCAACAAGAAACTTATAGGCATTGATCTATAATTCCTTCCTCGTTAAACATAGAGATGAAAAATGACATCTATATATTCAAAGATAATGTGGATCCATGCTAGTGCCAGATAAATACTATTATATCCTCCAATTTCTTCCTCTCTTGAAATCCATGTTATTTCCTCCTTATTTGAACATGCAAGTGTCCCTACTTGTGAAATGGGATGAGGGAAATGTGTAGCAAAATCATATTCTAGAAACCATTTATCTTTGAAGTTTGGTTGGGAGTTTACCCATATTGCCCATGATGTAAATATTTATAATGTCATGTTGAGTAGATTTTTGGAACAACTTTAAGAAGGTATCATTATTGAATGGGATCTATAAATCTAAAATGTTATCCATTGAATTAGATATAGGATTATATTTGTCTACATGATAAGGTTGATATAGTTTGAGCTTGTAGGAATTAATTATTGGAGAATACCCTATTACAAAGGAAGCTTTGGGTTGAATGAAATTTCATGAACCTACTATAGAATCCGTGAGCTAAATTTTTTATTTTTATTATATTTTTGACTTATACTATTTCTTATGGCGGATTGCATATGATATGTAGGAAGCTTTTCACTCTATAGAAGATATTCATGGCCTTGTGTATGGTCAAGAATATTCCTAAACCTCAAATGACGACAATATTCTATTCAAAGTTAACAAAGATATTTTGGATATTAGAAAGTCATTTGTGTCATGCTTATGCATGGTACAAGCTCTATGTCCTCCAGAAAAGCTACAATAAATACTTAGCATAGAAGGATTTGTGGCCGATGGCATCATTTGGATTGTTGGCTACCATTTCTATTATGCCCTATGATCAAAAGCATGGGGATCACCATTTTGAGCTGGAGAATGAGAAGGAAAGAAGTTCAAGAATGGCCAGTCTGTTAAGTTTTGGGATTTAGTTTGGATTCTAAAATGGATACCAGAGAAGTGGTAAGCTATTTCAATGAAAAGGCTTAAGTTCATTTGTCACTATTTGAGAAGTTTGCATTTGCATAGGTTTTTCTACTATAAGTATTATAATTTATACTTATTTCAAGGAGTTTTCTTCCAATATGTCTAATAATAATATGTTTTTTTGGCAGTTGTCACGGTCAAAACTTCTATCTGAAGTGGTAAGTAATAGGTATGGAGCTCATTAAAGCATTTAGTTTTGAAATTAAATCTTTCCTTGATTGTGTTGAGAAGTCAGAGCGCACATATATTCTTCTAAGAACTTTTTATGCTTGTACAAGTTTTTGTTTTAGCAAGCTACATGGTTTCAACTATAACTGGATAGAATGTGGTGCAATATTAGGACAAATTTTACTATATCTACTTATATTTATAGCTTATACTAAAGTTCTATACAATATAATCATAATTCATTTCATTTTTTAATAATTCAAAAGCGTCTTCAATTCAAACTATTTGGTTCTACGTATCTCCATTATTATCTACGAAAAGATGGTTTATGTTAACTCTTACCTTCAAATATAAGTTTACATTTCAGGATATGTGAATATAAGTTAATTGTACCGACTTTAAAGGCTCTTTTGGTTCATGAAAAGAAAGTGGCAACATCTACCTATGTGGGTAACTTGTGTCTTTATTATATTTGGGTTTCCAAAGGTGTCATGACATGTGTTCTACAAGAAGTGAAAATTTTGTATCATCTATTGGAAAATGATTTCCACCCTTTAGGTATTGCTGATAGAGTTCTATCATTGCTAGGCAAGCTCTCTTTGATCCATCAAACTTTGGGTGATCTTATCAAACTTTGATCCATAATAACCATTTTGGAGAGATTTTCAATTCACATATAATATGAAAAGGCCTGCTACTTCTGATTTATCTCTCTATTATGTTGTGGTAATTTTCTTCCACTCGAAAACTTTGGTACTTTTTGGGCCTTGGAATATCTAAGAGTTGCAGTCGAAGACTAGAGGAACATAAGGAATCGAGGAAATTCATTTTCAGAATTGCATGGGGAGGGATTTCAAAATTTGGAATAAGATTTCTGAACTTGAGTGAAAATTTTTATTTCGATGTCAGTATTGTTTTTATGTCATTATGCCTCATATGCTATCACGATTTGGTTTCTTGTTATTATGTACTCTAATGACATGAGAACTAAAAGAACAGAGTTAAATTTCCTTCTGGGAAATAGAATAGTCTAGCAGATACCAAAAAGAAGTCTTTACTAGATGGTGCATCAATTGAGCTTTATTTGCTGGTAAGTAGGGCGAGGGTGTGAAAATCTGGCAAGCAAAAAAAATAGACCTTTAGATCCCATTCCCAAAAAGTTGCATTGGGAATTGACTCTTTTCAATAACCATTTCTTCTTATCAATTTTGATAAGGAGGGGTGTTACAACATCAACTCTATTGAAATATGCAAAAAACAATTTCCTGAAATTCACCGTGTACTTGCAATTTTTTTTTTAAATCAATGACTATAAATGTGATTTTAAGGATTGACATAACTCTTCACATAATTCTTTAAAGTGTGCTAGCTCAATGGAAGAGCGGCTGCCGTACAAGCAGAAGGTTGGTGGTTCAATTCCACTGCGCGCTAACATGAATTAATCAATGATTTTGTAGTTTATTTTTAATCAAATATTTTTTATATTGATTTATTTCAATGCTGGGATATTTCTGGATTCATTGTTTTATATTGTTTGTAAAGAGACAAAAGTGATCTTTAAATAATTTTTTTATCGTCTCGAGAGAGACAATAGCTAGTATTAAAGACATATTATCTCTAATTTGAGTGTTATCTTTAGAGACAAAAATGAAATTGTCTCTTGAGAGACAATAATGCTTGTGTTATATATTGTCTTTATAGAGAATATTTTTTAAGACAATAATCTTTAAAAAAATATTTTTTTTAGACAATAATTTTTTAGACACTCGGTTAAAGACAATATTTAAGACAATACACAAGGTTTTTTTTGTCTTAAGTTAAGACAGTTTACCCAAAAATTGTCTCAAATATTGTCCTAAAACCTTCCTTTATGTAATAGTGTTGTGGTATTTTTTGGTGATTATCGAAGGTTGAACATGAGACAACGAAGTGTATGTGAAGATCACGCTTGTTCTAGAAGCTCTAGTAGCCTTTTTGGTTACTGTGGTTGAACATACATCAAATAATTAGAGAACTAAAATATAAGGGTGATATGGTATTAGTTTGTGTCATACAAAAAATTTACAATTTTTTTTCTTCTTGCATAATGGACTTAGGATTTTTTTTTTTACCAAGGATGATGTCAGTAGTGCCAGTAGCTAGGGCTCCAGAACCTGAAGCCTAAGATCATCTGTTGTACTATAGATCCCGATAAGATTTAGGCTTTTTTGAAATAATTTGCACCATATATGGTACTAGTGCAAGTATTATTAAAGGAGGGATTCATTTAGTAATTTCAAAGGTAGTTAGCAGCACCCATTAGCAAATGCCCTTGTACAATCTAATGCACATGATCCTTTGTCATGTCATCAATATTCATATGAAGGTATGTTAAGGCAGCAGTAAATACGACCTATACACATTTATAGTGATAAAAACCACAAAATTACTTAGAGGTTTGTGATAACAGCTTTGAGTAGGTCCGCCTTTCAAGCTTATGAGCTTATGGCCTTTTTTGGTGATTATTGCAGGTTGAACAGGAGACAAAGGAATTCTATGGGTAGATTAATCTAGTTCCAAAATTTTAGGTAGAATTTTTGGTTTTTGTGGTTGAATATACAATGAATAACTTGAGACCGCAATAAATAACTAGATCTCGAATGTAGATTCAATGTTTTAGGAGTGACATTGAGTTTGATGATCTATGTTTAAATGGAAGCAAAAGTGAGTGATGAAATGATGTGGGTCCTCCCAATACGCCAAAGCCAAAAAGGAATGTGCATTCGTTTTGCAAGATTCTTACTGCCTCAAAGACAAGTACTCATGGGGGTTTCTCCATTCTCACAAGGCATGCTAATGAGTTTCTTCCACCTTTAGTTAATTGGTCTTGCTTGAGTCCCCTAGTATATAGTTTTCAATTAGGGTTTCTAGAAAATAATGTTTACTTTACTTTGTGTTTTCTTTTTTCTGTGCAGTACATGTCCCAATAACCTCAGTGCAATGTCAGAATAATGTAATGGAAAAGGTGGAAAACGCAGAAAGGCAAAGAGTTTAGACAAGCAAAAGAATCTAAAATGTAGATAAGTTGTCAAGTTGAAGGTTCTAGAATTATCGATAGAACTTTTCATATCTCTTGGATCTAGAATGGCAAAGAAAGATGATGCCAGCTTATAAATTTAAATTTATTGGCTGAATGAGTTGACAAAACTTGATGTACAAATTATGTTAATTGGAAATTCAAGTTACTAAAACAGTTGGAAGCATATGATTTGTCGACCATAGTGAATGGAGATGAAGCCAAACCCACGATAGTTGATGTTGTCTCAAATTGGGAGAAATACGAGTTGTAGGTGAAGGTGTTGTTGTGCATGTCTATCAAAGACAATATCATTCCTCACACCATAGACTACAAAACATCCAAGGAGACATGGGACTTTCTCAAAACTTTGCACGAAACAACATATTCAAATTGGATTCTATTTTTAAAGAGTAAGTCGTTGTCTATCAAGATGGAATAACATGAAAGTATAAGCAATTTTATTTCTCGTGTTAAATATTTAAGTGACAAATTAGGTGAAATTGGTGAAAAAGTCTCTAGCACAAATTTGGCAACAATCACTTTAAAGGGTTTAGTACTAGCTTATCAAATATTTAGTTCAAGTCTCTCAACTACAGAGAAGCCCCATACATTTGATGAATTGACAAGAATTTTTCTTCAAGAGGAAGGAAGGATGAAGAACTTTGATTTGATCTTTAGCAAATTAGATTTGGCATTGGTGGCAAAAGGAAAACAAACATATAGAGATAAGCCATGGCACAAAAACAAAGGTGTCAAATTTCAAGAAAAGAAAAAAGGTATGGCTCCATCTAAATTTGAGTCTCAAGTTAAGAAGCATGATGTATCTTTTTATTGTGGGAAACCTAGGCATCATGCAAAAGATTGGTATGAAATAAAATACAATGAGTCTAAACAAGCAAATAGAAAATATAGTAGCAAATTTATGAATGATGATACCTAAATTACTAAAGGATTTAAACATCTTAAGTTCTTCATTTCACAAGCTTCTTTACCTACAAACTGATGATGTCAATGCATGGTATGTTGATTCGGGTGCCTTAGCTCATATGTCCTGTAACAGGGATTCGTTTGATACATATTATGAAAACCTTGATGGATTATATGTTTATTTAGGAGACAAAAATTCACTTAAAGTACAAGGGTATGGAGTAATAAGTGTAAACGTACCTAATTGGAAAATGAAAGAGATTCATAATGTAATCCATGTTCTTGGAATTAAAATAACTTAATATATGTCTTTGTTTTCACTGACCAAGATTTAAAAGTGGAGTTTGTTAAGTCTGGATTTGTTGTCAAAGATATAGAAAATCACTTTGAGGTTGTTGCCACAGGTACAAGGGCTGAAGGCTTATATAAGTTGAATGTGACCAAATCACGACATCAAGTGTTAGGAGCTACAAAAATGTTAATAGAAGAATTATGGCATAAAAGGGATGGACATCTTAATCAAAATGACTTAGTGCTACTTCAAAAGAAATCAATGGTTGAAGGACTGCATGTTTCGAAAATTTAACATATGGAATATGAAGCATGTGCTTTAGAAAAAAAAATAGAAATGAATTCCTTGTGCACAATGAAAAAAGTCAAATAAATATACTTGAGCTAATTCTTACTGATGTTTGTGGTCAAATGCAAACAAGATCACTAGGAGGTGCATGGTACTTTCGTGTTTTTGTTGATGATAGATCTAGGTACACTTAGGTTTATTTCATTAGAAAAAAGAGTGATGTATTTGAATATTTCAAATAATTTAAGACTATGGTTGAAAAACAAACTAGTAAATAAATCAAAATCCTTAGATTATATCAAAGGGGAGAATACAAATCAAAGGATTTCATTAATTACTATAAAATTCATGGAATCCAACAACAATTTACAGTGCCTAAAACACCTTAGCAAAATAGAGTTGCTGAGAGAAAAAATAGAACATTGGTAGAATGTGCTTGCAGTATGTTGAAAGATAAAAACATTTCTAATGGTTTTTGGGCAGAAGTTATTAACACAATTGTTTACTTGAAAAATAGAAGTCCTACCAAAAGTTTAGATTGTAAAACACTATTTGAAGTATTTCATGGATATAAATCAAATGTGAGTCATTTAAGAGTCTTTGGTTGCAAAGCATTTTCTCATGTTCCAAAAGATGAAATAAGGAAGTTTGATGCAAAATAAATTAAATAAGTATTTATTGGTTATTGTGATGATCAGTAAGACTATAAATTGTTTGATCCCAAATCATATAAATTAATTGCATGCACGGATGTTGTTTTTCATGAGAACTCAAATTAAAGTGATAATAATAATAATGGTAATAATGTCTAGTTAGATCCAAATATTGAACGTCAACAAGCATAAGAACAAGAAAAAGAACAAGTACAGGTTCAAGAACAAGAAGCATCAAGAAATTAGAGCAATCCAAGAAGAGGAGATGAAGATGAAAGAAAGAGAACTCTGAGAAGTGTAGAAGAATATGAAAGCAGGAGAACTGCAAGGAGGTCATCACGACAAACTCAAATCCCTATAAGCTATAAATATTATGCACTAATGACTCATGTAATGTAGTTGAAACAACAAATTATGAAGAAGCTAAAGAATGTAAAGAGTGGAGAGATGCAATGCATAAGGATTATAACTCTATAATTAAAAATGATGCATGGGAGTTAATTGAACTGCCTAAAAGTAAAGTTCCAATTGGTTGTAAATGGTTATATAAAACCAAGTTTAATGTTGATGGTAGTATAAACAAGTGCAAAGCTAGATTGCTTTCTAAAGGATACTCACAAAAAGAAGGAATAGAATATGAAGATATCTTTGCACGTGTAGCTAAGTTAAACACAATCAGAATCATAATTTCATTAGCTACAAAGAATGATTGGAAAATATATCAATTAGATGTGAAATATGTTTGTCTAAATGATGAACAAAAATAAGAAGTATATTTAGAACAATGTGGATGGTTTTTTAAAATGGGACAAGAGCATCTTGTTTGCAAATTTAAAAAGGATTTATGTGGTTTAAAACAATTACCAATATGATGATATGAAAAGTTTGACTCCTTATTCCATTAGAAATGTTTTAAGAACAATAAGTGTGATCCTAATTTGTATATTAAAAAGGAAAAAATTGGGAATATTGCTTTGATCATTGTGTATGTTGATGATATCGTTATATCAAGTAGTGCATCTCAATTAATTAAAGAAATTAAATGAAAATTTTCATAGGAGTTCGAAATTAAGGACCTCGGTGATTTTCATTACTGTTTGGGCATTGAAATTTGGAGGGAATCTGGAAAGACACTCGTCACTCAAAGCCAGTGTACAAGAGAAATTCTCAAAATATTTAACATGAGTGAATGCAAAGTAGTGTCAACACCATTAGAACAAAATGATAGATTATATAGTAATGATTGCACTAAAGACCATATATAGCTCATATTGTTAGTATCCTTGGTCAAATCATTGCTAAGCCTAAGGAAATTCGTTAGAAAGCAGCAAAGAAGGTCCTTGGCTAACTGAGGGGAACTATTAATTTTGGTATTTTGTATACTGATAAATTTGGTGTTGAGTTGGCAAGTTATTCTGATTCTGATTGGGAAGGAAATCTCTATGACATAAAGTCAACCTTTGGTTATGCATTCAATATTGGATTAGGGATTGTGTCATGGAGCAGCAAGAAATAGCCAACTGTTTTCTTGTCCTTGACAGAAACATAGTACAAAGCCTTGACAAGTGCGACCTATGAAGTTGTTTCCTTGAGATGCATTCTTGACAATGTAGGCGAAGGAAAAACCAAGCCAACCATTCTTATGTGTGATAATAAAATCTCTATTAAATTGGAACATAATGTGTTGTATCATTCAAGAACAAAGCATATTAAAGTTCAACACCATTTTGCAAGAGAAAATATCTATTCAAAAGAAATTGATATAGTCGACTGTAATACAAATGAAAATATCATTGACATCTTTGCAATGCCTCTTGGTAAGATGGACTTTGAAGTGTCTAGAAAGCATCTTGGCCTTGTAGAAAATCCATTTCCACATTAAGGGGGTCTCAGAATAATGTAGAAATGGAAAAGGTAGAAAGGTGGAAGATTCTAGGTAAACAAAAGAATGTGAATGTAGATAGATTGTAGAGTTGTCGATCAAGATCCCTTGGATCTAGAATAGCCAAGAAAGATCACGATAACCTATAAATTAAATGGTTCTACAAGTAATTTTGGAATCAATCAAGTGTGATTTGATCTTGTTTCCAGTGTGTCTCTCTTGTGTGTTTTATCTCAGTTGTTTTATAACTTTAAAGAGTTGGTAGCCAAAGATCTACATGGAACAGAATGACACTTCTAACATATCGTTTGAGGTGAGTATGACTTTGTTGGTCATGGGTGTGAGTTTGCGGGTATGACTTTGTTCTAGGTTTAGGAATTATTTTAGTTTGTGGGTATTTATATCAAATTATTCTTATTTGGTATGAGAAACACATAGCAAAGAAGGATCTAGAGCACACGCACAGGCACAATATTGAGTAGGAGATTCTTGCACCTCTTCCAGTTGGAGCAGGATGGTACATCTTCCACAAGTATTATGATTAGCACTCCAAATAGGAAGCTGAAGAAGCTAAAATAAAAAAGCATCACCACCTCTTCTACAACCCCTTACTGCAACTCCCAATGTATTTCAAGGTGGGGATGGAAACAAGTAGCATCAAATGGATAATGGCATGTTTAGCTTCATTTAGGGCCTCAAAATGGCTCCGAAAGTTCAAGACCTAAAAAACTGCCAAAAATAGTAAACTATGTTACAATTAAGGAAACTGAAAAACTAAAAGAGATAGTGGTCAGGGTCCAAATGGAATAAGAGAGTGGCCACCAACATCAACCTGGATAATTTCTCCCCCCTTAGGAAGAAATGGTCCGCATTGATTTGAGTTCCTCCATGAGATGGGGAAACTTCTGCCGAACTTGGTCCTTGGTGAGCCAATTGTCTTGGTGCAGGAGTTGACCAACTTCAACAACCCAATATAGTTGGATCTTCTACTGGTGAGTGTTCTTGATTTGTGTGTCCATAATCCAATTAGTTGTGGAATTTTCCATGTAGTATGGGTTTATCTCTATTGGTGTGAGTTGTTCTGCAATATATGATGTGCCCAGTAATGGTGGGAAGTATGGTTGAAGGCGGTCCACATTGACCACTGGCTGCAAGCCAAGGAATGGGGGAATTATGAGCTCAAAAGCATTATCTCCCATATCCTTAGTAACAGTGTATGGAAAATATTAGAGTGGTATGAGATTCTGATGGGCTCTGATAAGGCGTTCTTTCGGAAAATGAAACCAAACTTTTTCGCCCACTTGAAACTTGTGTGGCACCCAATGTTGATCATGTTGTTGCTTGTACTTGGCATTTGACTTCTCCTAAATGTCGTGAACCTGATAGAGGATGTGTTGGATGTGTTCAAATAACTCAGGTCGCTTTATCAACCTCAAACAATACATGTGTGGATTCTGTCTGTGTAGTTGCATGAGGCATGACAACATCAATCAGGCACAATGGTTGGAATCTTAGACCCACTTGGAGGTGAAATCTCTATCATTTATGTATAGTTGACGCCATTGAGAGGCCTCGTGGAAACAAGAGTTGAGAACAATAGTCAGTGTTGCAATTGGGGGCCAACTAAGGCAGTCTACAACATGATTGGTGCTTCCCTTTTTGTATTTGTTGTTCAAGTGGAATTGTTGCAAATATGTAGACCAGTTCTGATGGCTATCGTTTTACAACTTCCCTTGTATCTGTATAAACTGAAGAGGTCGATGATTAGTGTGAATGACCGTATCCTTCTCAGAATGTAATGCTTCCATTGTCGGCAAGCCACCATAATGGAATATATATCTTTATCATAGGTGGGGTACTTTCGAATTGTATTAGAAAGTGTCTCATTATGATAGGCCACTGGATTCCCATGTTGGGTGAGTACCGCACCAATAGGATAGTCAGATGTGTCTGTATCAATTTCAAAAAGCAGCTACAAGTCTGGGAGTGTGAGTACGGGTGCAGAGTAGAGGCAGTGCTTCAACTCAATGAACACCTTTTGTTGGGACTCGGACCAGCAAAAATTTTCTTTTTCCTCGCCCTTAGTAATCTAACTCAAAGGCCAAGTGATATGGGAGAATCCCAACACGAACCTCCAATAAAAATTTGCAAAGCCCAAAAAGTTGCGAAGCTTTGTTAGAGTGGTCGGGGGTGGCCAATCCTAAATTACTTGCATCTTAGTCGGATTCACATGCACGCCATGCTCATCTATGATGTAACCCATATATTGGACCTGGCTGATGATAAAGGTTCAATTCTCAAAGTTGGCACATAGTTTGTGTTGCCGAAGGTTTTGAAGGACTTACCGAATGTGTTGCAAGTTTTCTTCCCGACTCTTGCTAAAGATGAGGATGTCATCCAGATAAACAACAACAAATGATTTGGTGAAGGGCCATAAGATGTTATCCATTAGCCACATAAAAGTAGTAACGCATTTATCAACCCGAAGGGCATAACCAACCATTAAAAAATGCCTTCCTTCGATTTGAAGGCAACCTTCCATACATATGTGGAATCTATTGGAACCTGGTGATAGCTAGACTTCAGATCGATCTTGATGAAATACTTGCCCCCCTTGAGTTGGTCCATAAGGTCATCAATATGTGGGATTGGATACCTTTTTTGACAGTGATTTTGTTTAGTGCCCGATAATCAATGCAAAGCCTCCAGGTCCCATCCTTCTTCTGTACAAGTACAATTAGGCTCCCATAAGGTGAGGAAGTTGGTCGAATGCACCTTTTTTTAAGCAGATCCTAGATTTGCCGCTTGATCTCTTCATTTTGATGGATGGAGCGACGATATATCGAACCATTGGTTAGAGGTGCTCTAGGAGTTAGATCGATCGAATGCTTGACCTGACAGTGCAAGGGTACCCCTTTGGGTGAGGAGAATATTTCCCTGTATTATTCCACAACTATATCCACCTGCTCTTTTGCGTGGAGGAACCCTTCCTGGGGGCCATGGATGTGGCTACGATCTTCCCCTTACTTTGAGAGAAAATCAGAATGAAAAAAAAAATCCTATTCTAGGAGACGATCTTACTGCATTTCTTAGTAGAGATCAAAGAGATGGAGGCAAGCAAGGCTACCTCCAGTATCCTGTATAACTTATTACCCAAATAAATAATAACAAAATGATGTCTAGACTCATATACAACATGTCGCTTCCACAAGTATGCTTGCCCTAATAATACATCAAAAACTTCAAGAGGAGCAATGTCACACATGACCTCATCCGTGAAGAGGTTAATGGTGTAGGGAAGGCGACACTGTTGGCTGACGCGGGGATCTCATCCTTGGTGAAGCCACTCGATGGTGTATGGTTGCAGATGTGTTGTAGGCGGTAGGCCCAACCGCTTCACGACCTCTCCTAAAATGAGGTTCTTTTGGCTCTCGCTATGGATAATGAATTGCAGTGGGGAACCATTCACCCACATCTATGAGTGGAAGAGGTGTTCCCTCTCCTCCGAATATTCAGGCTCATTCTTTTGTATCTTGGTGGTGGCCATGGTCGTACTAGACTCCATGTCAATAATATTATCTGATACCATTGATCCGAACTTAAACAAGAATCCAACAAATTATAGACATAACCATAAATACAAAGATGCAGCAAAAATAACACTTCATTTCATTAATATCAAATAATGAAATATGCTTACAAACATAATGGAAGTAGACTAGCTCAGGTGATGGTAGCTTATCTCTGAGAAGAGATGTGATGGCTACATGCCTCTGAACTATCTTACAATGAGACTCGTAGGCCTATTTATTGTTGAGAATCAATGGAAAACCCTAAACATCCAAAAACCTAACCCTATGAGATGAAACTTCAAAAATATGGAACCCATTTGGGTAAATTGATATATCAACTTCCCGGGGCCATAACTTTGGCATACGATCTCTGTTTGATGCGTACAATGCCTCGTTAGAAATATCTATCCAATGTGAAAACAAGGGCCTAAAGAGGGTAGTCATCTTTTTTTGAGATGTCCATTTGTAGTGGTAGTGTCGGAGGTGTCATGGATTCATTGAACATCATACATGTATGGGAATCTCAATCTTTGGAAAACTGTTTATTACCATGGTTTAAGTGTCAAAAGGAATATAGGTCCCTTCCTTTATATATCTTTCAGTCAATATGGAGATGTAGGAGCTCTCTTGTGTTTGAGTAAAAAGAGGCTAATGTTAGAGTTGTAATCATAAAGGCATCGACATATTTCTCTGAAATTGACCTGGTAATGAAGCTCAATAAAAAAAGGCAGATTGTGTATAAGGATATGTGGAAAGATCTTCCGACATGGTTTTTCGATGGTGCATGCAAGGAAAGGAACTATGGATGCAGAGCTTTTATTATGTTAGAGCTAGGAAACTATTATCACATCTAGTGGGAGGGAGGGAGAGGTACAAATAGTAGGGCCGAAATTATAGCATTGTGGTTGCTTCTGATAGGCTCTAGATGGCTAGGGTTGGAGACTTTGCCCATCTACGGAGATGCAAAAGGAATAATAGAATGGTTCAAGGGGCCTTTTCTATTCAGCTTGCCCATTCTATCTGTCATATCAGGGAATTTGGTGTGCTCCTTTCACACTATATCATTTTGGCACATTTATAGGGAGCAAAACCAGGTTGTGGATCTCCTTTCAAAGAGGGGCATCGGAAAGGAGCATGGGAAGTTTTACCTTGTTTCTTTTGTTCACAACACCTTGACAATGCTCAGAGCATAAACTACTCTTAAATGGAAAACATTTTTTTTAATTTTTGAAGAGTTTTTTTGTAGTTAGATAAATTTCTCTATCAGACAATATGTATCACAATTAGAGAAAAAAATCTTTGTAGATAGGTGGAAAACCATAGCTCTACAAGGCAAAGATTCACAATTTGAAAAAATGGAAAATTTAAGAAAAAAGAGTTATATCTCTTCAAAATATCACAAGATGAGATTCAATAGTAAAATTTAAGATCGTAATAGAGGAAAAATAAACATGAAGCTGTAAAATCATGAGGAGATAAAACCATGTGATATGTACTCTCTTTTTGTTTTAATGAAAAGATTGCCTTTTTTTCTTCTTCAAGAAAAACTCCTAGTGTATTTAGAATAATTTTCTTCCATGTTGATTCCTTCATTCAACTGCCCTAGTTGCATATGGTGTGTTGTTATGAGATACATATCAAACTGAATGTTGTTATGAGATACATATCAAACTGAATGCAACTCATCGTTCCTCTCTGTGAATAACTTATGGATTTCTTATCATTGACTTATGCATGGATCGTGTGATTGTTGTTGCACTGATTGAAAATTTTACAGTAGGTTGGGCGTAATGTTTGTAAATCACCGTAGTCATTATCATCGGCTGCTTATATCTGTGAATGGATGCCTAGAAAACTTTTGAGACATACAAAAAAAAATGTTAAATTATGATCGATTCTATTTAAAGAGATTATCTCAAGCAATAAATTCTGCATAAGGTCGGACGTTGAAATTGAAGAAATGAAATAAATTGTGCCACGGGATCTCTCCCAAAAAGCGTGGAAAATAAATAGTATGAAATTCAGAATTTCATTTTTATTTAAATTCCAAATCCTTTTTTTCAAATTCTAATGCTAATTGCTATCGACGTTCAATATATTTACATTTTTGGATTAAATTTTGTAACAAGTGCATGTGAAGTACTTCGGGAACCCGTAAAATAAATAAAGAATGAGGTGATTTTTGGATTTCCTAAGATTTTACCCAGAATTCAAATCAAATCTGATTAAAATTTAGAAAACTAAATAATATCGATACAGCTTAAGAAAAGAGCATAATAATTACGCTGTTTATATAATTATAATTTTTTTAAGAAGTTGAATTTATTTTTCCATTCAAAATCTAAAATTTTCTTTAAAAAACCTGATTTTTTTTCCACTCTAAAATATTTATTAAAATAACGAAGATTAAGATATAAAGTACCCATATTAAGTTAATGTTAAATAGACGTATTTTGTATATATGATAATTTTATGGCGAAAATAGCTAGGGCTCTGTATTAGAAATTTTGTAATTTTGTGTTTTGTATATATGATAATTTTATGTTCGAAATTTTATGAACTAAAAAACGCCTCAGAAAATGAAAATGCCCCCGCTCAAGTAACATTCAAAACAGAGAATGCAGAAAACAGAGACAAAACCATCTTCAAAAGAATTTTTCAGGTTTATAGCAGAAGTAACCCCCGGTTTTGTAGCCTTTAACTGTTTGTTTTATCAAGTCAATGAGTATTCTATCTTTTAATGTTTTTTAATAAAAAATT
This sequence comes from Pinus tabuliformis, assembly GCA_031772625.1. Classification (NCBI taxonomy): domain Eukaryota; kingdom Viridiplantae; phylum Streptophyta; class Pinopsida; order Pinales; family Pinaceae; genus Pinus; species Pinus tabuliformis. The sequence continues at coordinate 190,084,051 of CM062819.1, read as the reverse complement.
TATAAAAAATTCATAAATTATTCTGATTCTTATAAAAAATTGATAACTTATTCTGAGTCAGTTATGTGTAGTCGCAAATTTATGTTTTTATATAATAAACCCCTGGTTTTGTAGCCTAAAACTGTTTTTTATTCACGTCAATGAATATTCTATCTTTTAATGTTTTTAATCATTGCTTTAATAATAATTTTATAAAAAATTCATAAATTATTCTATATCAGTTATGTGTATTCATAAATTTATGGTTTTATGTAGTTATTATTTTATTTAATTTACTATTTTCTATATTTTTCTGGAAGCTAGGTTTTTTAATTTTTTTTTTTATTTAATTTTCAAATGTTGGAGATCAGCAAAAATAAAAGCATATACACAACAATTAAAAAATCATGCACAGGACACAGCTTTTAACATGGTTCACCCAATCAATCTCGGCTACGTCCACCAAACTAAGGCATCGGCAATTCTCATTAATCAAAACAGGAGATTACATCAATTAAACTCTCACTCTCCCACCCAGCTATCCGTATGACCACCTATTTTAAAGCAGAGAGAATCTAACTGCCTCTCACATCAAATTTAGGATGCATTAATTTGCTCCCAACAACCTAGAGCTAATCCAGCAACATATATCTATTGTTGTCACACACTGGGATTCTTTCCTATTTTATCTAAAACAGAAAAAATCTCAACAATCTCCACCTTGACAACAATTAGCCTGATGCCCTGTTTGTTTATTATTTTTATCTTTTCTGCAAGCCAAGAGAAGCCAAACACCAACGTAGCTTCTCTAACAAAACTGGTTTCGTGAACATGTCTGCACAATTCTCCTTTGTATGCACCTTTTCAAGAGAGACTCCCCTTTCAGTGATAACCTGTCTTACAAAATGGTACTTAATTGGAATATGCTTTGATTTACTATGATAGGCTCGATTCTTAGCCAAATGTATTGCACTTTGACTATCACAAAGTAACCTGATGTTGTCCTGTAACCTACCAAACTCAATAAGCAAACCTTTCAACCAAACCGTCTCTTTGCAAGCATGCGAAGCAGCAATGTATTCTGCTTCAGTAGTGGATAAAGCAACAATGTTTTGTAGCTTTGACATCCAGCTAACAGCTCCACCTGCAAGAGTAAAGACATATCCTGACGTTGACCTTCTCTTATCCAAATCACCTGCAAAATCAGAATCAACATATCCGCAAATAGATTCACTACTCTTATTGTAAGTTATACAATAACTACTTGTGCCTCTCATATACCGAAGCACCCATTTTACTGCTGAACAGTGCTCTTTACCCGAATTTGCCATGTACTTGCTGACAACCCCAACTGCATGTGAAATATCTAGTCGCGTACACACCATCGCATACATCAAACATCCTACTACATTGGCATATGGAATTCGAGACATATAATCCTTTTCTTCATCTGTATTAGGACATAAACTCGAAGAAAGCTTAAAATGGGAAGCTAAAGGGACTGAAACAGGCTTCACATTATTCATACCAAACCTCAAAAGTATTTTCTCAACGTACTTCTGTTGTGATAGCCACAGCTTACCATTGCCCCTGTCTCTGAAAATCTCCATGCCCAAAATCTGTCTTGCCGCTCCTAGATCTTTCATATCAAACGTCCTTGCCATCTGAGTCTTCAACCTGTTGATTTCTTCAATGCTTTTGCTTGCTAGAAGCATATCATCAACATATAACACTAAGATAATGAACATGTCATTATTTAACTACTTAAAGTAAACACAATGATCATATTCACTTCTTACATATTTCTGACTCAACATGAAAGAATCAAACTTCTTATACCACTGTCGAGGCAACTGCTTCAGGCCATATAATGACTTCTTGAGCCTGCAGACAAATTTCTCATTGCGATGAACAAACCCTTCCGGTTGTTCCATATAAATTTCCTCATCTAAATCACCATGTAAAAAAGCAGTCTTAACATCTAGTTGTTGTAATTCTAAATCAAGCAAAGCCACTAATGCTAACACAATTCTAATTGAAACAATTTTAACCACTGGCGAAAATATCTCATGAAAGTCTATGCCAGCTTTCTGAGAAAACCCTTTTGCAACCAGCCTCGCTTTGTACCTGTCTTCCGTATCATTCACACCCCGTTTCACCTTGAACACCCACTTACATCCCACAGTTTTCCTGCCTTTGGGAAGTTCAACCAGATCCCATGTGCCATTCTTACCTAAGGCCATCATTTCTTCCTTCATGGCTGCTTTCCATTTGTCACACTTTGAACCTTCCACAGCTTCCTGATAACACAAAGGTTCATCATCATTAGCGGTCAAAGCAACTAAAGTAACATAATCATCATACCTTCTCGGAGGACGTTTGATTCTTGTAGACCTCCTTAAGGATGTTTCTGGTGCTTCCACAATTGGTTGTCTACCCTCTGTAGGAACTTCTTCATGATCGTCATCTGAGACCTGTTCATGACCTCCATCTGAACCCTGTTCATAATCTGACTCTGAAACCTGTTCATGACTAGAATCTGAACTATGGTCATCACGACTATCATCTGAAGTGCTATCAAACTGAATGTGTTGAAAATTAGATACATCATCCTGTTTCAATTTATTATCTACATATAACTATACAAGAGAGGATTCATTAAACTTTACATCTCTGTTGATGATGATTTTGCGGGTAGTAGGATCCCACAATCTAAATCCCTTTGTTCCATCACCATACCCAACAAAGACATACCTTTTCGATTTCGGATCTAATTTTGTTCGCTGATGTTTAGGCACTAGAGCATATGCATCACAACCAAACACTCTGAGTTTAGAATAGTCACAAGGGTGTCCTTTCCATACCTCTTGCGGAATCTTGCAACCTATTGCCGTTGATGGAGATCGGTTTATCACATAACAAGCTGTTGCCACCGCTTCCGTCCACAACTCCTTTTGTAACCCGGCGTTACTCAGCATACACCTTGCTCTCTCTAGAAGAGTCCTGTTCATGCGTTCAGCAACTCCATTTTGCTGAGGAGTATAAACCGTGGTCTTATGTCTCTCGATCCCTGCATCTTTGCAATAGCTGTCAAACTCCTTGGAAGTAAACTCACCACCATTGTCAGTTCTTAAACATTTTATAGTTCTACCAGTGTTGTTTTCTACCAATGCTCTAAACTGCTTGAAAACTGTAAAAACATCAGACTTCTTTTTCAACATGTAGACCCATACTTTCCGAGAAAAGTCATCAATAAACGATACAAAATATGACGAGCCACCATATGACGCTGTAGGGGCTGGACCCCAAACATCTGAATGAATATAATCAAGTATTCCTTTACTAGTATGTTTGCCTGTTTTAAATTTTTGTTTACTCTGTTTTCCAAACAAGCAATGTTTACAGAAATCTAACTTTCCAGATCTTAGATTAGGAAGCAACTTGCGGTCAGCCAAAATTTTCAACCCTCGTTCGCTCATATGGCCCAACCTTTGATGCCATAGGCGAATGGAACTACTGTCCTGTTCAGACACCGTAGACACATGAACTGACCCTGTTCTTCCTTCTAACTGAAACAGATTTCCTACTTTCTTAGCCTTCATCACTAGTAAGATACCTTTATAGATTTTCATAACTCCACCTTGAATTACAGTTTTATATCCATTCGTATCCAGTGCTCCTAATGAAATTAAATTTTTTCTTAGATCTGGTACATGTCTCACATCAGTTAACAATTTGGTTGTGCCATCAAACATTTGCAGTTGTATACTTCCTATCCCCACAATATTAGATGTGACATCATTACCCATGTACACGACTCCATCATTCACTGATCTATATGTCTTAAACCAGTCTCTATGTATACACATGTGGTTTGATGCACTGGAATCTAGCAACCAATGTTGATCATGATTTGACATATTAACAGACAATACCTCATCACTCATACCTGAACCAGATACTGAACCTGTATCTGTGGTGTTGGCTTCCTTCTTTTCTGTCGACGAGCCTTCTTTAGCAGCCTGCTTTCGCTTCCAACAATCCTTTTTCAGATGTCCAGCCTTGCCACAATGCCAGCACTTCACCTTTGTCTTCTTTCCTTTGGACTTTGAACGAGAGTCACTATGCTTTCCCCCGGAGTGTCTCTCTCTTGAGCGACCTCTGGCCATCATTACCTCTGATGTAGAGGTGTCTGCATTTGACCTCTTCCTCGTCTCCTTAGACAACAAGGCTCCAACAACATCGTCAAACTCAAGGATGTCTGTTGTACTAAAGCTTATGGAAGTAACAAAGTGATCCCAGGATTCGGGCAATGAACATAATAGAGTTATTGCCTTATCCTCTGAATCAAATTTCACATCTAGACTGTCTAATTGCACCAGTAAGGTATTAAAAACATTCAGGTGATCAGTAATCGAGGTACCTTCTTTCATCCGCAAACCATAAAGCTGCCGCTTCAGGAGAATCCGGTTTGTCAAGGATTTTTTCATATACAGCTTCTCCAACTTCGTCCACAAACCAGCTGCAGTTGTCTCTGACACGATGTTAAATAAAACATCATCAGCCAGACATAACCGAATGCCGCTCAAGGCTCTTCCATCCAATTCAGACCATTCATCATCTGTCACGGGGGAAGGCAGTTTGGACCTTCCCAACAACGCCTTCGCCACGCCCTACTGTACCAGCAAATCATGCATCTTTACCTTCCAGATCTCGAAATTATTTTTGCCATTAAATTTCTCGATTTCGAATCGGGCACTCTGAGTTTTCGCCATCTCGTCTAAAACAAAGAATCTCCAATTTCAATTTAATAAAAAACAAAATTGAATCTCAATAAATGCCTGTGCCTCAGTTTACATTTAATCTCATTTAAAAAAAAATGTAAATCAAATTGGCGCTTGCTGATGAATTGGCGCTTGCTGATCAACACAAGAACCGCGCCACTTAAAAAACGTTGTAAGGGAAGTCAATTTGGCGCGACAATCCCACTCATATGCGCGCCTATTGGCTCCTTGGCGCATTGGCGCACTTAAATCATTTGTTTCCACGCTATGTCAATTTGTTGGCGCGACTGTATTCTTAAATCCCGCGCCAATCCCAAAAAAACTGGAATACGCACTACACCAAAAAAAAAACAAATTGGACCACACTGAGTTTTAATTCACCACAACGCAGATGTTATAACTCGGCGCCACGCAGGTTTCATAGATATCCACGCATTTTTTTAAGAAATACAGAAATCTGCACCGTTTTTCATATATATCCACGCTGTGTATCAAACATCCACACTGATATATATATCCATGCCGTTTTATATTATATATTCATGTTGTTTTTTAATCCATATACCCACGCAGGCTTTTTTTAATGTAAATCCGCACCGTTTTCAAAACATATCCATGCTGTTTTTAATACATATACCCACGCACCAATATCCACGCTGTTGGAAATATATATATACCCACGCAGGTTTTGGTTTTAAATTTAATTCACACCGTTTTCAATACATATACACGCTGATATAATATATATTTTCCACCACGCATATGGCTTGTCTTAACATATTAACGCACTAACAGTTGCATATAATAACAAACAACCTTTCACGCATTAACACGCAGGTAATCAGGTAGAGATCAGCGTAATACCTCCACGCACATGGCTAGACTGTAACCACTGAAAACTGATTCATGCCAACGCACTCAAACTAGCTCCACGCTTGTTTGAACAGCTCCACAGCGCACCAAGTAGCACGTCCAGGCAGCAAATAAACGACCTCAGCTCCACCTCCAGTATGCAAGTCCAATCTTGCCTCCAACTTGCTCTGATACCAGTTGTTGGAGATCAGATGCACAACAAACATAAAAGCATATACACAGCAATTAAAAAATCATGCACAGGGACACAGCTTTTAACGTGGTTCACCCAACCAATCTGGGCTACGTCCACCAAACTAAGGCATCGGCAATTCTCATTAATCAAAACAGGAGATTACATCAATTAAACTCTCACTCTCCCACCCAGCTATCCGTATGACCACCTATTTTATAGCAGAGAGAATCTAACTGCCTCTCACATCAAATTTAGGATGCATTAATTTGCTCCCAACAACCTGGAGCTAATCCAGCAACAGATATCTATTGTTGTCACACACTGGGATTCTTTCCTATTTTATCTAAAACAGAAAAAATCTCAACATCAAAGTTCTATAAATGACAGTTGTGGAAAATTATAATTTTATTTAAAATTTTAAAATCTCTTTAAATGGTTTTTTTAAGTCAGAATTGTGGATATTATAATTTTTATTGAAGGTTTCCCAAAGTTCTTTTCAATATTTTTTTGCCCATTGTACAACGAAAAGCTCAATTGATTAAAACTCAACGTCTTTGTTAACGTATAAGCGGAAAACAAATGAAATTAAATATGGATAAATAAATGCATTTTAGATTAATCACAATATTAGGATTTGGTGGAAATTTCGAACCAACTAATGTGGTTCGTCTTGAGGATGAACCACATTAGTTGGTTCGAAATGTCGACCAAATCCTAATAATGTGATTTATCCAAAAGACATTTATCTACAATATGGATCACAAAATTCTTAGATCTAACAATATTAGAGATAATTATTTCACCGTTGCAATGTCTTCCACTATCTCCAGTATCTTCCACCGCCTCATTGCACACCGACTTGGCTTGAGCTTATTCGAAAGGGCAACACCGACTTATCTTATTCAAATGTGAAGGGGAAACACCACCTATTAGAATCAATATTTTAAATTATGTAACTCACTGAAGTTTTTGTATAAATAAAGATGCTCAGTGAGAGGCAGATATCCCACTCTCGACTTTCATATTTATGTGTAATTTGGCAGTTGTAGTTGTAGTTTACCGTCTTCATGTTATGTACTATTTTTTTCAACAAGTATTAGAGCCAATTTGTGGAGTGTTGGAATCTGCAACTGAGGTTAAGAGAATTGAGGATTCCCTGTTGTGTGAATCAAAAAAGAGTTGATATGCAGAGCGCTTGTGATCGAACTACTACTAGTTTTGATTATTGATTGGCGTGGAGCTGGAGTGTCTTGACAATTGAAGTTAAGTCAAGGTTGTGTATGCGGTTGTATGTTCATGTTGAACCATCGATTTCCCATCTTCCTATTTTAATTGGAGTGTGAAACTCATGAACAATGTGAAGCTTAAGTTGTTGAAGTTGTTCAAGACTGCAAGAATCGTCACCGAGTTGTGTGTAGTTGTTGGATTGTCAAATTGTTGCACTGAAGTTGTTTGTAGGTCTATACATATATTTTAACTTTGATATTGAAGAAATATTGTGAAATTTGGTGTTTCTTGCAAAAAAATCTCTGTGGAAGTTAATGAGAAAAACAACTTTATAAAAACCAATAGGATTTAAGACACACGAAAAATGAGACGTACATAAAAAATGTTATTGCAATTATAATTTTTCATGTATTTCTCATTGCAATCACTATTTTCATGTATTTCTCATTTTTCATGTAGCGGGGTCCATCAAAAATATTCAACATGGGTACTAATTTGATGAAGAATTTCATTATACATCCAACATGTTCTCCCCTTGAAATTTGAGCAAAACCATAGGGAGATAAGTTTAAAATAAGAGTTGAAAAAATAGTTTTTTTCTTTTTTTCCCTCTGAACTTTGATGATGTAATCTAATCTTATTTTAATATTTCCACTATTATTTTATAATATTCCTTAGAAGGCTTATTTTAGACCACACAATTTTTCTATTGGTAAGAGAAGGAATATATTGTTTTTTTCAAAAGATAAAAGAAGCAAAAAAATATGAATTTCATTGTTGGCTTTGGTGTTACTCTAAATCTATTTTTCAACAACTTGTTGAAGGGAATTTGGATTATATTGAAGCCATTTTATTTCTCGATCATTTCATATAGCTTTATTTGAACGAAGTGATAGTAATAAAGTGGAAAAGTGTCTTTAACTTTCAATTGATGATTTCATTTATCTATGAGAGATGATGACAAATACAAAAATTACATAGTCATCACTTCCTATTATGACTGAGAAAAATTATGACTCTTGGTCTATTCGAATGAGAATATTGTTGCATTCTCATGATATTTGGGTATTCATTACTGATGGCTATCCAGATCCTCTGGATCAGGGAGCAGAGATGCCTCTTACAAATGTTGAATGAACATTGTTGAGGGAGAAAAAAAAAGGACAGCAAAGCTCTTAGTCTTATTCAACAAGGATTAGATGATGTGATATTTTCAAAGGTATCAAGTGCGGAGTCTTCGAAGAATGCATGGGACACTCTTGAATCTTGTTATCAGGGTGTGTCCAAAGTGAAGAATGTAAAATTGAAAATTTTGAGAAGAGATTCTAAGAATTTGAAAACGAAAGATAGTGAAATCGTCGATCGTTTTATGACTCAAGTCATGAGTATTGTTATTAATTAAGACGGTATGGAGAAGGCCTCTCAAACAACAAAGTGATCAAGAAAGCTCTTTGAAGTCTTCCAAAGAAATTTGAAGTTGTAGTTGTATCCATAGAAGAGTTTAAGGACATAATTGAAATGCAAATTGATGAGTTGACTGATTTGTTAATTGCACCTGAATTGATGATGTCAAGATATGATGATAACACATTGGAGAATGCCTTCAAAACTTAGTCTCAATTTATTAGAGGAAGAGGCAAAGGAAGGTTGAGTAATAGAGGAAGAGGTGGAAGATTAGTATATCAAATATGTTTGTGAGATAATTATGAGCATGAGTAGAAATCAAAGCAACGTCATTCTAATTTAAGGGGTAGTACCAAAAGAACCTGGCATAAAGAAAATCAAAGGTATAATTTGTCTAAAGTTAAATGTTATTAATGCAAAAGATAAAGTCATTTTGCTAACAAGTGTTAGAAATAGCAAGCAGATGCTCATAAGCAGTTTGCACACATCTCATAAGAGGCTGAAAATAATTAGAACCTAGTTTTTTTTTACTTGTAATGTGACTCAGGAATGTTTGAATGATATCTGATTTTTGGACAGCGACTGTAGCAGTCACATTACCGGAAACAATGATTTGTTTTCTTGTCTAGACATGAGTATTCAGTCTGAAGTCAAATTGGGTAATGATAATAAGGTATGTATTAAAGGTAAAGGGGTGATTTTTGTTTATACTAGAAATGGTGAAAGAAGAACAATTGATGATGTGTATTAAGTCCCTAGTTTAAAATGCAATTTGTTGTCCATTGGATAACTGATAGAGAAAAGGTGCAAAATTTTTTTAAGAGTAAATTATGTACCATCATTGATAAATACCCAAGTAAGAATTTGATAGCAAGAGTGGAAATGACAAAGAATAGGATTTTTCCACTTATAATGAGAATTGTCTCCCTCCTTGAATGCTTATAAAATCGAAAATTTGGATGAATCATGGGTATGGCATTTAAGATATGGTCATTTATATTTTGGTGGTCTAGATGTGTTGTAGAATAAATACATGGTAAAAGGGTTACCCAATATTCAACAACCAATAAGCTCGTATGAAAGTTGTATACTTGCAAAGCATCTCAGATAGAAATTTGTATATGGAGTTTCATATACGGCGAAATCTCCATTGGAGATTGTACACACAAATTTGTGTGGAATGATGCAAACACCTTCATTGGATGTTAATATTTATTTTTTAACTTTTATTGATGACTACAGTAAAAAAACTTGAGTTTATCTTCTGAACCAGAAATCTAAAGCATTTTTTGTATCTAAAAGATTTAAATATATGGTTGAAAAGGAAATTGGAAAGCATATTAAAATTTTGAGATTATATAGAGGTGGTGCATATATGTGAAATGATTTCATTATGTTTTGTCAGTCTCATGAAATAAGCATGCAGTTTACTACATGTTATACTCCACAATAAAATGGAATAGGCGAAACAAAAAATAGAACTATTATGAATATGGATCGAAGTATGCTGAAGGAAAAGCATCTACCAAATGAATATTGGGGAGAAGAATTAACTTGCGTTGTTTATATTCTTAACAGAAGTCAAACTAACAATGTGAAGGACATAGTTCTCAAATAATCCTGAAGCACTAGTAGTTGTAATATATGTGATTTTCAAAATATTGGTTGTGTTGTTTATGCACATGTACCTAAGAATTGAGAAAGAAGTTAGATGATAGAAGTGATAAATATATCTTTATTGGATATAGTGAGGATTCTAAGTGTAATATTTGAAACAACGAAATAGTGAATCGAACTGGCACATCTAGGTGTTCTAGTTAAAAATAATTGCAATCAAAACATTGAACACAATGAGATCTAGAAATGAAACCTTTATTTATATTAATAACTGAAGAAAATGGTACATGCCCATACAGTAAATTTCAAGCCCCTGTAATGGAATACGCAGCTGCTTATCAAAAGAGAAGAAAAATGAACTAAAGCACAATCATGTACCCTGGATGGATCCACCAGAAAAAATAACACCCACAGGGTTTTCGTCCCTAGGATCAAACAAAACTGGCCACGCCAAGTTCTCAAGAAAAACACAACAATATAGATAAACTCGAATGATCTAAATTCTTAACTTCTATCCCCTTTTATAGGCTTGATGGACTCTCTAAAGAACCTATTTTATTATTTTCCCTCAAAAACTGAAAGCAAATACCATGGGATGATACCATGGGAAAATACGATGGTAAATACCATCGACAAATTCCATCCATTTTGACCAGATCACAAAATGGAATATTACAAATCCTCCAACCCAAAGATTGTTTGCCCTCAAACAATTCACTGATATCCACAAAATAAGTATTAATACCAAGATCCCATACAAACTAGTGTGTTATTACATACCTATATGCTACATGATCTTGAATGGATCATTCGATACCTGGATCCTAAATGATCCTCTGACCAATCCTTCCCTCAATAGATTCATCTGGATCCTAAACAATCGTCCGGTCAATCCTTTCCCCAATGGATTATCTTCGATCCCAATGCCACGTAAGTCCTGGGACCTGTGGGTTATGGTACCATCTCAACCATCCATCACTACCCATGCCAAAGGGGCCAAGCTACAATATGCCCTTGGCTGTGATTGTCCTCCTAGGAATCAACCCATCAATAGAGTACCAACTCATAATTTCTCACCAATACACGCCTTGGGAAAGTTGAATACTTACAAATATATTGTGTTGATGTTGCTCGATGCTTAGCTCATGTTGCTCCACACGGTCACCTGACATGATGCATTTGGACAACTCTTCCCTCCTCTTCCCAATGTATAAGGGGGGGTTTGTAGTGCAGCAAGCTTTATCTGTGTACTCATGTACAAGGCTGATCTAGAACTCCGAACTGTAATTCTCTTGCCGCCTTGTGAGGGACTTGAGTCATTCCTCAACACTAGATAATTGGGTTGTTGATTCGGTACATACCGCTATGAGCTCCTCAATTTTTCTATTCTTCTATAAGACAATGTCTCGGACTATCCAGAATATATGCTTCAACATCATAATATTTGTCTTCAAATGCATGATCCTTTCCCAAAATTCCTCTACTAGTAATTGTCGTGCCCTGCTGAATGTCTCTATATCTGTCTGCACCGGATGCCCCATGACCACAACTTCAACTTGAAACTTTGAATGACCCTCCAGAAATGGATCCTCGTGCATACTATATTTGTCATGTTGTCACGCATGATCATGCTCATCACGTAGGTTTATTATTATTGGCTCCTCATTTGATTCTTCTTGAATGTCTTCATATTGGCCTTCTCCACATATGGGGATAAGTTGTTGTCCATCCTCTTTGGATTTCATACATGGATGCACTAGTGGACACTTATTTACAATTGATTTCTCATACTCTTCATGGATGTCCTCCTGGAGATATATGGACTCAATTCTACAAGAGTCTACCATATTGTTCAGAATAATTACCTGAATCCTTTCCCCATGTACTTTGTCAAGTTGACTAATTATCCTTGACTTGTCCTGCAAGTTTTTCTTAATAACATTATGTTGTTGCTCACCATATGTACTTCACCATTCAGATCCTTCAGATGAATCCTCATGGTTTGAAGGAATTTCCTCTGGTTTTGTCCTTGTTTCCTCCTTCCTATCACATGGACATAAATGGTTAAGTGCCCAAGATCCCTTGCATACAAATTATAGGTTTTTCCTCCTTAGTTCATTCTTGTTGTCTCCACAAATCCTTGTTAGTTCCTCCTTGGTCAACTTCCTTTTAAGTAGTTTGATGTTCTATTTGACCAACCCCTCAACCAGTTCATAGGAAATAGGTGATACAATTAGCTCCTTCCTCCAAATGGCCAACAATGTGGACCTCAATTATTTACAGATAGCCTTATCTTCTCCTAACATTAGGGACATGCTCTTTTCCATGTCTGTTTTGATAAATTTTGGATGAGATGTTGTAATTCTGGTGCAAAAGTATTGGAGAATCTGAAGGATTAAGTCATCACATTCTAGATCCAACATAAGTATAACAAATATGGATTTTTCCATGCATTCTAAAATTTTTCACCTTTGAAAGAAAGTAAGAAGGGTGATATTGTCCAATCCTTTGAGGGCTCCAACCATTACTCAAAAAGTCATCCTCATGATATCATCATTGTAGGGTGGTAGTGGCACTGTTAAGGCTAATATTTTACTGAGACAAGCGGTGACTGTGAGTTTAATGTTTTCACAATAATGTTCCAAGAACCTAGGTTGTATCAAATTAAGTATGGAAGGCTTCAAGGCCCAACTTGACCCTTTCTAGTCTTATTTCTCTATAAGACATAAAGTGATGTATAATGTGTCTAACAATAGGAGGACATATTATGACTTTGCTCTCTGCATTTTGGATCCAAATTCAAAGCGACACTTTCTTTTTACATCTTCCTTTCGAATATCCTTTAACTGTTGAAGGATAGCATGGATCTATCGAGAGAAAGGTTTGTTGTTCTACTCTTTCTTCTGATATGGAAGTTGTTGTCATTTTTTATCCACCGAAGTATTGTAGCCCAGAGGACGAACGGATGTACTAATATTTTGATTCCTGAGGCATTTCCAAAGGTAAAGTGATGACATTATGGCTTGGCATCAATGGATCTCAGTGTTTAGCATTCCTTCTCTTTAAAAAAAAATCAATTTACATCCTTTTGAGACACTGATCTCTACTAGGCTTGAAAGGAAATAATTGATAAATCTTCAACAACAATTTGTTCCTCTGAATTCGCTCTCGTTAATTTGAGGATGATATATAGCATAAGTATGCTATGGTATGAAGAAATTGGACAGAAAATATGGCAAAGACCTTTCAAGCTATTTTACACCTAACTTTTATTTTTACCTCACTAAAATAATCACCTCACTTTACTTTTAATAAACCTCTCCAACACCATACACCATTAAAGATATTATGCCAATATCCAGCACCAAGCCCAAATCAAACATAGTATATTATATCCATTCCAGCATAAAATCAACCCAAGATAAAAATAAAAAGTATGTCACTGCCCAATAATTTATGAATATTTAATTTCCTATGTCGGTCAACGATGGTCGTTCTGCATGTTGAAAATAGTTTTCGTTGGTCTTGCGGCAATGGTAATTGCCATCTCAACTAACAACCAGATGGCTCCTATAATCATGGTAGGTTTGGCGATGAGGCATATGGCTTTAACCAGACTGATGCTCGACTCCTTTCTGCATGTAGAGGGTTGTTGTGACAAAGCTTGGAAATGTGGCTGATGTTCACGTTATTTCAACTAATTAGAAGGTTGTTCAACACTCTCCAGATTACCTGCAGAACCCACACTTTTCTTCCACTAGAACAGATCTGCAGTTATGCTATGACCTTCAAACCTTTCTTCTACCAGCAATGTCCTAGATCGTTTGACCTTACTTCACCATCGATGATGGCTCCTCGGTTACCTTGAAATATAGTGAATGGTTGCATAAACGCTGCCAACCTAGTGCACATGAGAATGACTCATTAGCCTTCGAGATCCGGTATTCAAATGGCTCCTTGACAGTCCATGACTCTATGACATGTGGGGCTTACAACCTTTGAATCCAATTCATGTTGAAATTATAATTTCAACTGCAGTAAACAGAACAACAGCAGCTACTTTATTCATTTGTCGTGATCCGGCGCCCCACATTTTCTCCCGATCTTTTATGTCACCGCCATTACCATCTTTTCACTCTTTAATTATTTTTGTGTTTCTAGAAGGAAGAAGATCATATCTAGCGCCACACCGTTACTTTTCAACAACCATACTAATGAGCAGAACAACTCAAAGAGAAAAAAAACCAGCCTCGAGCCGACGCAGCATTTATCAGTCTTGGGTTTCAGCACAACCGACTCAAGAAATATAGCAAAAGATCAAATCTGTTAAATATGAACAGCAGAAACTTTATCATCAAGTTAAAGCGGTGAAGACCCTTTCCCGCACTATAAATAGAAACAGAAACAGAAGTAGAAAATAGAGAGGAAATAGATTGAAAGTCCTTTTGTAACACACAACAGTGTAGAACAAGAGAGTTTTTTTTGTATTGCACAGCAGTGCTGAAATTTTTCAGAGATAGTTGTTTTATGGAACTGAAACGTTCCTGTTGTAATCTGTTATGAAGATCCCTCTATGTGAGGAAGACTTAGTTTTATCTGTTGGTTTATTTTCATAAATAGAAGTTTCTTTCTGTGCGTTGCTGTTACACCAAAAGTTATTTTGTCAAAAATTTCCTGTTGCTGTTACACCGTAAGTCGAAAAATACTTGACGTCAAAAGTTACGTTGCTGCAACACCAAAAATTTACGTTGCTGCAACACCACGAACAGCAACTGAAATTTTTTTACGTTGCTGCAACACCACGAACAGCGTTGCTGCAACACCAGTTACAGCAACTGAAAAAAAACTGTGTTGCTGCAACACCGTTTCCAGAGAACGAATTTTTCTGTTTTTCTGAGTTAAAAACAGAGTATTTTTCTGCGTCAAAGACAAAGTATTATTTTGATCAGTTTTTGATCCTTAGGCAAAGTAGAGTATTATTTTATGCTCTGTTCTTGTGTTTTTGAATTATCAAAAAACAGAGTATTGCTCTCTGTTCATATTTTTGTTGTTTCAGAATTTATCAGAAAATTCTCAATAGTGGAAACAGAGGATTTTTCCACTGTATTTTGTTTGGAATAACCAGAAATTCACGACATGGTATCAGAGCTTGTCTAGGCTCTTTGAAGACATCAAAGAAGCTGAAAGAAGATTTGTTGCTGCAGCAAATTATCCAGCAGAGTGAAAACGCTGTCAAGGTATTTTCCAGATTAGTTTTTTTTGTGTAGCTGCTGAAGACAGTTAAGTTATTTTTTACAGTTAAGTATTGCAAGAATGGCCAGCACCAGCGTGGGTATGTTTAATACCCAGCTCCCACAGTTCAATGGGAAAAATTATGACTACTGGACAATAACCATGAAAGTCGTGTTTGCCTCACATGATTTATGGGAACTTGTTGAATATGGATTTGAAGAGCCAGCAAATGAAGAAGTGTTTATTGGATTAACTCAGGCAGAGAAAGAGCTGTTGAAGAGCAATAAGAAGAAGGACTCAAAAGCCCTTGTATTCTTATATCAAGAAGTGCATGAGAGTGTGTTTTCGAGGATAGCAGCAGCCAAGACATCCAGAGAAGCATGGCAAACTCTCAAGACAGCCTATCAAGGCATGGAGAAAGTGAAGACAGCAAAACTACAGTTGCTGAGGAAAGATTTTGAGAACCTGCGTATGAAGGAGTCAGACAATATTGACTCATTCTTCAAACAAGCAATTGGTTTGGTCACACAGATAAGGACTCATGGAGAAACTCTTGAAGAAAGGAGGATTGTGGAGAAACTATTGAAGTGCCTACCCTCAAAGTTTGATGTGATTGTCACCACCATAGAAGAGACAAAGGATCTCTCAAAATTTTCAGTTGATGAACTTCATGCATCACTGATAACACATGAGCAGAGGTTGAGTAGAAATGAAAACTCATCTCTAGAGCAAGCCTTCAAGACCCAGATGTCATTTGGAAGAGGAAGAGGTCAAGGCAGAGGAAACAAGAGAGGAAGAGGCAGAACCCAATACAGAGGCGGAAGAAACAGTCCAGCAAACATTCAAGGAAGAAGCAGCAATCCAAATCAGAACCAAGGCCATGGCAGCAGCCAGCAAAGTGGACAACATCATGCTCAAGGACAAAGGTATGAAAAATCCAATGTCCAATGTTATTATTGTAAAAAATATGGGCACTATGCAAATGAATGTAAGAAAAAGCAGCATGATATGAGTAATAGATCTAGTGCAAATATCACTAGAGAAAATATCAGTCAAGATAATGTGTTGTTAGTTTGTAATATGGCTGAAACAAACAGTGAAGATATATGGTTTCTAGATTCTGGTTGCAGCAACCATATGACAGGAAACATAGCCCTGTTTTCTGTTTTAGATCAGAGTGTGCAGTCACAAGTCACACTTGGGACTGATAGTAAAATTTCTGTTATGGGAAAAGGAGAAGTTAAAATATTTACAAAGAAAGGTGAAAAGAAAACCATAGCAGATGTTTATTATGTTCCTGGAATGAAGTGTAATCTCTTGAGTATTGGACAGCTTGTTCAGAAGGGTTACAATGTTCTCTTTGAGAATGACGTATGCACCATCATGGATAGATTACCCAGCAAACGTTGTATTGCTGAAGTGAAGATGACAAGGAACAGGATGTTCCCCCTCAGAATAAGGGCAGATCTGAAAAATAAAGAAGTAATTGCAGCAGTGACACAAGAGGCTCTCCAAAGCGTACCAAAGGATGAAAATTGGTTGTGGCATTTGAGATTTTGACATCTCAACTTTGGAGGTCTTAATTTGTTGAGTAGAAAAGGAATGGTAAGAGGATTACCATTGATAGAAAAGCCAGACAGCCTTTGTGAAGGTTGTATATTGGGGAAACAACACAGAGAAAGTTTTCCAACTGGGAAAAGCATAAGGGCAAAAGCACCTTTAGAAATTGTCCACTCAGATTTATGTGGACCGATGCAAGCTCCATCACTTGCAGGCAGCTAATATTTTCTAACATTTATTGATGACTTTACTAGAAAGACTTGGGTTTATTTTCTGAAGAATAAGAGTGAAGTGTTTGAAAAATTCCAAAATTTCAAAGCACTTGTAGAAAATCAAAGTGGGCTGCGTATCAAGGTTTTGAGAACTGACAGAGGAGGTGAGTATATCTCCAAAGAATTTTTACGTTTTTGCAGAGAAAATGGAATTCATAAGCAATTTACAACAAGGTACACCCCGCAGCAAAATGGAGTTGCTGAAAGAAAAAACAGAACAATCATGGATATGGCGAGGAGCATGTTGAAGGCAAAGCATTTGCCAAATGATTATTGGGCTGAAGCTGTACACTGTGCGGTATATATTTTGAATAGATGTCCTACAAAAGCAGTGATGAACAAAATGCCAGAAGAAGCATGGAGTAGGAGAAAGCAAGGAGTCACCCACATGAAAGTTTTTGGTTGTGTGGCTTATGCACACATTCCAGATCAGCTAAGGAAGAAATTGGACAGCAAAGGGGAGAAATGTATTTTCATTGGATACAGTGAAGAATCCAAAGCTTACAGATTATATATCCCATCCAACAAGAAGTTTTTTGTGAGCAGAGATGTTCAATTTATTGAAGAGGAAGCTTGGGATGGAAGCATAGAGAAAACAGTTAATGTTAAAAATTGTTTGTCTCATGATGATGATGAAGAGTTGGCTGAAACACATCCCCAAACAGCAGCACCAACAACAGAACAGCAAGAGACACCCTTGAGGAGAAATGAGAGTGCTTCTCCAAGCACACCACAAGGAGGAAATTCAAGTGCATCTACAAGCACTTGCACACCGAATGAAAGAGGTAAGAAATTCAGAAATTTAAGTGATATTTATGATGAAGGAATGAATTCCCTATTTGCTTTGTATTGTCATGTTGATGACCCTGTTCATTTCGAAGATGCAATTAAAGATAAGAAATGGATAGAAGCTATGGATGAGGAGATGAATGCAATAGAAAGAAATAAGACATGGGATTTAGTTGAGCTACCAAAAGGTAAAGAAGTCATTGGAGTTAAATGGGTCTACAAGACCAAGAGTAATGTTGAAGGCAAGATAGAAAGGCATAAGGCAAGACTTGTTGTCAAGGGATACAAGCAGCAGTATGGGAGAGATTATGAGGAGACTTTCGCACCGGTTGCAAGAATGGAAACACTAAGAGCAGTGCTGTCCATAGCAGCACAAAATAAATGGAAAGTTTACCAAATGGACGTGAAGTCAGCATTCTTGAATGGAGTATTAATGGAAGAGGTTTACATTGAGCAACCTCTAGGCTATGAGAAGAAAGGCCAAGAGCACAAAGTTTGCAGATTGAAGAAAGCTCTTTATGGGCTGAAGCAAGCACCAAGAGCGTGGTACAGTAGGATAGATTCCTATCTACTGGAAAACGGATTTGAGAAGTGTGAGGGAGAACCCACTGTTTACATCAAAGAAAAGGACTGCAAAATTTTAATTGTTGTGTTATATGTTGATGATGTGATTTTTACAGGTAATGATGACTACCTCATTGAAAATTTCAAATCAGTCATGAAAGAAGAATTTGAGATGACTGACATGGGTTTGCTGAGATACTTCTTAGGAATAGAAGTAGATCAAAATGAAAATGGAATTTTTATTTCACAGGCAAAATATGTAAATGAAGTGTTGAGCAAATTTAACATGTAGGACAGCAAGGCAGCAATCACTCCCACAGTGATGGGATTAAAACTCAGCAAAGAGGACAACACCAAAGATTTTGACCCTAGTGTGTACAAGAGCATACTTGGCAGCCTCATGTATTTGACTGCAACTAGGCCAGACATAATGTATGCTATTAGTTTAAATTCCAGATTCATGGAGAAGCCAAAAGAAACACATTGGCAGGCAGCAAAGAGAATTCTGAGGTATGTTAAAGGTACAAAAAGGTATGGCATATTTTATACTGTTTCAGAATGTTCAGATTTAGTTGGATACACAGATAGTGATTGGGCTGGAAGTGTAGATGACCGGAAAAGCACATCTGGTTACATTTTTCACATAGGTTCAGAAGCCATTTCATGGGCTTCCAAGAAACAGCCAATTGTGGCATTGTCTACAGCAGAAGCAGAGTATGTGGCAGCTACAACAGCAGCATGTCAAGCGGTTTGGATGAGGAGAATGTTGAGAAGTCTATGCCATGAGCAGGCAACAGCAACAGTTATTTTTTGTGACAATAGCTCAGCTATTGCATTATCCAAGAACTCTGTATTCCACAAGAGAACAAAACACATAGACACAAAGTTTCACTACATTAGAGAATTGGTGAACAATGGAGAAATCATTTTACAACATTGCAGGACTCAGGAACAGGTTGCAGATATTCTGACAAAGCCATTGGATCAGAAAAGTTTTGAGTTTTTAAGGAAACTTCTGGGTATGACTGATAACCCAGCAGTTGAAATTAAAGGGGAGTGTTGAAATTATAATTTCAACTGCAGTGAACAGAACAGCAGCAGCTACTTTATTCATTTGTCGTGATCCGGCGCCCCACATTTTCTCCCGATCTTTTATGTCACCGCCATTACCATCTTTTCACTCTTTAATTATTTTTGTGTTTCCAGAAGGAAGAAGATCAGATCTAGCGCCACACCGTTACTTTTCAACAACCATATTAATGAGCAGAACAGCTGAAAGAGAAAAGAACCAGCCTCGAGCCGACGCAGCATTTATCAGTCTTGGGTTTCAGCACAACCGACTCAAGAAATACAGCAAAAGATCAAATCTGTTAATTATGAACAGCAGAAACTTTATCAGCAAGTTAAAGCGGTGAAGACCCTTTCCCGCACTATAAATAGAAACAGAAACAGAAGTAGAAAATAGAGAGGAAATAGATTGAAAGTCCTTTTGTAACACACAACAGTGTAGAACAAGAGAGTTTTTTTTGTATTGCACAGCAGTGCTGAAATTTTTCAGAGATAGTTGTTTTATGGAATTGAAACGTTCCTGTTGTAATCTGTTATGAAGATCCCTCTATGTTAGGAAGACTTAGTTTTATCTGTTGGTTTATTTTCATAAATAGAAGTTTCTTTCTGTGCGTTGCTGTTACACCAAAAATTATTTTGTCAAAAATTTCCTGTTGCTGTTACACCGTAAGTCGAAAAATACTTCATGTCAAAAGTTACGTTGCTGCAACACCAAAAATTTACGTTGCTGCAACACCACGAACAGCACCTGAAAATTTTTTACGTTGCTGCAACACCACGAACAGCATTGCTGCAACACCAGTTACAGCAACTGAAAAAAAATTGTGTTGCTACAACACCGTTTCCAGAGAACAAATTTTTCTGTTTTTTTGAGTTAAAAACAGAGTATTTTTCTGCGTCAAAGACAAAGTATTATTTTGATCAGTTTTTGATCCTGAGGCAAAGTAGAGTATTATTTTATGCTCTGTTCTTGTGTTTTTGAATTATCAGAAAACAGAGTATTGCTCTCTGTTCATATTTTTGTTGTTTCAGAATTTATCAGAAAATTCTCAATAGTGGAAACAGAGGATTTTTCCACTGTATTTTGTTTGGAATAACTAGAAATTCCCGACAATTCAACGATGAAAAATAAGGAATTGACCTCAGATGTTTGCACACAGTTAATGGCTTGTGCATAGTGGTGTGGCTTTCCAACCCACCAACTACCAAGTGTGATCTAAAGATACCACTGTAAGATCTAAGGGAAATAAAAATCGACATTCTATGATGGATAATGCTAGAGTGGGCATGTTGAGCAGGTAACTCGTCACACACAAAGACTCCTTGACTACAAATAAAAATCTGCAGGTCTGCAATGTGGCGTTTATGGTCTTTGTTCCTCTTCATCGTAACCCTATACGTTTATTAATCTTGACCTTCAGAGTTGTTCATAAATTTTGCCTCAAAACCTCCCAATATTTACGTGACAAGTCACCAAGGATTCCCCCACACATATACTCACAAATTAGACTTTGATACCAACTTCTTCACTCCGGAAGGAATTCAGTGATCAACTCCCTGCCTGAAGAGGGATATCAGCTTCGTTATGTCGAGATTAAGTGCGGATCGATCTACGACCTTCTATAGTAAGATTATCTTCTTAGTGTTTATCTATATATATATATATATATATATATATATATATATATATATATATATATATATATATATATATATATATATAATATGTCCACCTCGTGCAATAAGTGCATGGCCCTATGCTTCTGTTGGAAAACGTATGGCCCACAACTAAGTGTTGAACTAAAATGACCCTCCATAGCTATGCGTTGACCTTCGTGTTCACTACAAACTGATGCAAGTGCCAGCACCTTATGGCTTCAGCCCTTCTACATGGCACTGTTGTGTACACCCCAATCTACTACAAATGGCTCATGTCCCTTGCGATCTGCTTTCGGCCGGCCGATGCACCCATTGACTTTGTCCCACGACTCTTGGTCAATTGTCTTACTTTTCGGACGATCATCGCCCACTGGGACCTGACCCACAACCCTTGTAATCCACTTTTGTCCCACAATCCACCTTGTCGCTACACCCATAGCCTTCAGATGACAGTATGTGAAAATCTTTGGTCTCTAGCGATGCGTAGCAACAATCGCTTAGGATATCGTTCTCTTGTGATTACGGATCGACGATCTCATAACCAAAAATAATAGATTCAAAAATAACTCTTGTTCCAATATAGATCTACATTCATTCCTCAACTCGTAGTAGGAAAATTTCTAGAATAAACCAACTAGGGTGATATTAAATACCACCGAAGATGGAATGTCGGTTAGGGTGAGAAATAATCCAACCGAAGTTCCCTGCATAAAACCCTTACGCTGACAGGATGCACAACTCTGATACCACTGTAATATCTTGAACAATGAAATAATCAACCAATTTGGCACATCTAGGTGTTCTAGTTAAAAATAATTGTAATCAAAACACTGAACATAATGAGATCTTGAAATGAAACCTTTATTGATATTAATAACTAAAAAAATGGTACATGCCCATAAAATAAATTTCAAGCCCTTGCAATGGCATGCACAATTGTTTATCAAAACAGAAGACAAATGCACTAAAGCACAATCGTGGACCCTAGATGGATCCACCAGACAAAATAACACCCACAGAGTTTTTGTCCCTGGGATCAAACCAGAACTCGCCACGTCAAGTTCTCAAGAAAAAGACAACAATATAGATAAACCCAAATGATCCAAATGCTTAGCTTCTATCCCCTTTTATAAGCTTGATGTACACTCTAAAGACAAGGCAAATACCACAGGAAAATGCGACGGTAAATACCATGGAAAAATTCCATCCATTTTGACCAAATCAAGAAAAGGAATATTACACTGAGGCATGTAAACTCTATAATCCCATTACCAAGAAGTATATTATTAGTAGAGATGTTTAGTTCAACAAAGAAGAATCTTGGGATGACATCATAGATAAATTTGTTGCAGAGGGAGTTGTGCTATCTCATGGAGATGATGATGATGATGAGAAAGAAGTACAAGGTGGATAGTATATTCAATATACACCTACTACAAGAACTTTTGCAAGGAAATCGCTTAGTGTGAGCCCATTATAGTTCAAAACTCTGAGAACTCAAGAACATGGTGAACCATCAGGTTATGGTGGATAATAAACAACATGATAAGAGGTGAGTAATGAATTTAATCCCACAATAGATACATTAAAGAACATAATTAAAGGTCGGAAGACTAGAAGTTTAAAAGAATTGTATGAGAAGAATGATGAAATAGATCAAGTTTCAAATTTTGCATTAATTTCATATGATCCTCTAAGTTTTGATGAAGTTGTAAACCAGTAAGTTTGGATAAAATTATGGATGAAGAGAATGAATCTATAGAAAGAAATGACACTTGGAATCTTGTATGTTTTCCTGAAGCTAATAATATTATAGGGGATAAATAGATTTACAAAACTAAAGTGAATGTTGAAGGTGAAATTGAAAAACATAAAGCAAGACTTGTAGCTTAGGGGTTCAATTTGTAGGAATTTACAGGGTAAGTTCCTCAGAAAGAATACCAAAAGGACACCGCTCACAACCAGATCTCAAATCAATACACCAGTATTTTTGACGTGGTTAAAACCCTCAAAGTGCAAGGAGGGAAACAGTCCACGGCCTGTCCCAACGTGGGTACTACAGGCAATTTATTAATCAAAGAATGAAAATTTACATAAGCTTCTCTCATGCACGGATTACCCGAACAATGACCCTCCATGCGCTTTAAATAGAACTCATGGACCAATCGGGTGTCAAGCCACAGATCAAGTGTCGGTAATACCGAGGTGAGAGTGAACCGTCAGATCACTACATATCGTGACCGTCGGATTGTAAGTTACAAAATGTACAACGGTAAAGAAACACACTTTACCTAACTCTAACCTAACTCTATACTAGACCAAGTTGAACTTAACTATATCCTATGTGTCGGAATATCCTAACACAATTAGCAACTTGGTATTGATTATAATGAAACTTTGCACCTATAGATGGACTTGACATAATAAGGATAGTATTAGGTATTGTTCCAAAAAATAAATGGAAAATATATTAGATGGATGTTAAGTCTGCATTTTTTAATGACTTTCTAGAAGAAGAGGTTTATGTGAACCAACCTCAAGGATATGAAATTGGTGGACAAGAAGATAATGTTTACAAATTAAAGAAAGATTTATATGGATAGAAACAAGCACCTTGAGTATGGTATAATTGAATTTATGAATATTTGAATAACAATGAATTCATCAGGAGTCCAAGTGAACCAACTCTATATACAAAGGTAAGCTAGGAATGTAAAATTGTGATTATTGCCTATATGTTGATGATTCGATTTTCATTGGAGATATTTCAATAGATTATTTTAAGACAAGCATGAAAAAAGAATTTGAAATGAATGATTTATGCCTAATGAAATATTTTATTGGTATTAAAGTAACTCAAACTGAAGATGGTATTTTGATTTTTCAATCTAAATATGCAAAGGATATATTGAAAAGGTTCATGATGGAAAATTGTAAACCAGTTGTAACCCCAATTGTGATTGGTACAAAACTTAGTAAGAATGATCAAGGTTCAAGTGTGTTAAAAATAATCATGACCCTATTCATATTTCAACTATGTAGAAGCGATTTATGATGATTTCTCTTCCCTAGTCGACAATCGATAGGATTAGTTGCTAGTTGGCGGATTCACTATTGAATCTATGGCTTGAGCAGTGTATAAATTACAACGTCTAGTAATGAAATAAACAAGCTATCTATTTGAGTCATAATTTTTGATAAGGTATCAAAGCCTGAATCATGAGGGCTTGGTGGTGTGAAGAGCTGATGGCTCTATGGTCCGTTGGAAGAGATGTTGCTCCTTATGTGTGGGAGAGTAATCATTGGGAACGATCATTTATGAGATCATGACACTATTTTTAAGAGGCAAGACCTGTGTTTTAGAATCTATATCTACATTGTTCTGTGAAGATTGGTGAGCATGTTTTTTTCCTGTAGTCCGTAACATTGGTGTGTATACTGTGTATAATTGGAAAGTCGAGTCATGTTGTATGTTGTATTGCACCTTGTGAGATGAGTTTGGACGCAAACACTTTCTTTGTTAAATTTACAGTCTAAAAATAAGAATTGTTGTATGGTCATTATTTTACTGGTTGTTGTTATTCATTCTCCATGTTTAGTTGTGGATTGATTTAGGCATTGCTACAATCCTAAAAAGGGTTTATGTCGTATAATATTGCAGGGTTGTACATGATTAATTGAAACTTGTTTCTACACAGTGAGCAACTAGTGTCTATGTCTAAAGCAGCCTCGTTGGAGTTGTGCTAAGAAGAAAAGTGAGGACGACTCGACTGAGAAACAGTCGCTTGTAGTTGCCACTGGAGAATTCTTTCTCAGCATCGATGCACGATTTTTAAAATATCGAGTTCGACAACAAGAACTACAAAGACCCTTAGAAGATGATTGGAAAGATAGGTTTTCCAGGGACTTCTCTCCGAAATATAGTCAGGACGATGAAGATATAGCTTCTGTTACCAAGGACGAAATTTATCCTTCGGTATTATGGGAACATAGGAGAAAGGATGTGGATGTTGACAAAGAAAGCATGTCATCACAAGCCCAGGTTTCAACTTTTCGATAGCTGACTTATTGTTCCCTTATCATCTTGGCGTCCCCAAGTGTCTTATCGAGAGAGGTTATATCACCAAGAACGCACCATTGGCTGGTTCATCAGTTGGTGCTATTGTTTGTGTTGTGATTGCATCTGGAGGAAAGCTTGTTGCAGCCAGCGTGGTCTCCTGTGTGAAGTGGTGGATTGTGTGCCACCTTGACCAGTATCAACATGTGTTCCCTAGTACATGAAGTTGTCTGCGGTTTGAAGAGGTTGTAGCAAACCTATGCTTGAAGTAGTCAACCTACATGGAGCTACAACACCTCTACCTTCTGCATTACAACCATGTAACGTCAATTTCAACCTTTATTGAAGGAAGCAGACACAAGAGATCTGTGCCTTGAAAGGAGCGTTTACCAATAATAGTTGCACTGGCATTTTGGGACTCGTGGCAACATTGTTTGTATCCACAAAGAAACTGCAGAGGTCCTAGTGAGTGTGAATCTAGAAGTGCGGATTTGTTGGACTTGAGAGAAGGAGCATGCATGGAAGTGATGGGTTAGCAAAGGACACTGAAACAATATCTAAGAGAATTGAAACAACTGAGGAGAAAGAATTAAATGGAAATAGCTGCAAAAGAGTATGAAATGCTTTAGCTAAATGTAGATCTGAATCAACCTAATGAATTTGAAGAAACCGACACAATACTAAAATAATTAATGCCAGTTTTTCCAATTTTCTCAAGTAAACATTTTAAACTTTGGGTAATGAAAATGGAAGGACTGCTTGGTTCAATAGATTTATGGGAATTTTCTCAAGAAACATCTATAAATTCCAAATATAAGAGTAGAGGTGCAGTAACATTTCTTCCCATTATATTAGCATTGGATGAAAACATCGTGTCTAGTATTTTTCATGAATTTGGTGAAGTATTTAATGCAAAAATGTTTTGGAATATTCTTGAAATGATGTAGAGTATAGAGGGGGGTGAGAAAGATGAATTTTATGAAGGTGTTGTTAAAATCAGTGATTGTGTTGAAAGTATCAAGACTGAAACTACCTTAGACCACTACCTTAGACAAGTTAAGCTATAACAATAGACTTATAGATCAATAACACATACAATTATGAAATAGAAGCCGGTATTAATATATTCATCAGTATTTCAATAGTAAATATATAAAATAGTTCCAAGTTGAAATAAGCAGATTTTTTGAAAATGCTTAAGATCATTATTCTTTCCTTCTTGCTTGCCAACCCTCGACGCTTGTAACACTGCTAATTGCTCCTTTAAAGAGATCACATCCTAAAGATAGGTATAACTAAATGAATAAGAAAAATAGTACAAATATGATCTGAACTTAATTAAGGTAAGTCAGATCCTCGAAGATCACTATACAGTCTATTATATCCATAAGGATCTGGTCGTGGTACTATCTTTAGGAGGGACTCGTTTTCACTACTGTCAAAGAACATGAGAAGCTTCTTTGGAATCACCATCAAGTTGACTGGTACCAAATTCTGGAACATGGTAGCAAATGAAGTGCAGAACAAAGTACCGAATAGCTTCCCTGTGCACCAAAAACTTAAATGTTGAACCAACAGTGATCTACCAATGCCATCAAGTTTCTGTGCTCACGTTTAAGAATTCCAGTAAAATTACAGTCAAATTTAGTCAAAAGAATATGAGTTTAATTAAAATATGTCTAGACTAACTAACGACATATGAAAATAGGCAAAATTGTGACTTTTACCTCCATTCATTAGTTGGAACCATTTAACAATGATAGGATGGCTTTGAGGTGACAAAAAGGGTCAAAATGAAACAAGATATTATGAAAGGTAGCAGGATAAGGTGTCCAAAAAGTGACAAAAGTAGGCACCAACATCCCCCCATGCCAGAGAGGATGCATGTCTTCGTGCATCTTTCCTCTTACAAAATTATTCATACAACACAATTTGGGCCAACCTTCCTTTCAAATTATTGTCGCGCTAACGAAACTTACAAGACCACGATCACTCTTTGTTTTTTGTTGTTGAAGTCTCTGAATTCTCTCATAAGTAGTGTACACTCAGGAAGGCCTTAACCATGTCACTTTACAGCGAAGGAGTTTATTGTTTTTTAGCGTCAGTTTATCATTCTTCGATGTCAAAGCCAAGTTCCAGGGCTTATTAAACTCATTTCATTTTCTAGGGAGTATGAGTGGAAATGGAAAATAGATTCTCGTCAGGAAAGTCATCTAGAATTGGGGCAATAGCCTATGAAATGTTCATTCTGGACAAAAGGTTTGCAACTGAATTGCCTTGTCCAGTGCTGTCAACCATAGTAATGCTAAATTCCTAAGGCAAAAGTAACCATATGGTGATTCTACCATTTGTAATAGGTTTATTCATAAGAAATCTAATTGTTGAATGATTAGTATGGACAAAATTTTCATAACCAGTAATATAATTCCTGAACTTGTTAACAACATGGACTACTACTGGCAATTCCTTTGCAATGATAGTATAATTTAGTTCTACAGGTGGCAAATTTTTGCTAACAAATTAAATAGCATAAGCAGTGTGATTGTCCCTATCACCCAACACAACTCCAAGGGTTGTGTCTAATGCATCAGTACTAGTGTTGTTGACAACCTATCTTTTAGTACCTAAAATGCATTTTGGCATTCAGTGTCCCATGAAAAATCTACATCTTTAGACAACAATTTGAACATAGGAGCAACAAGTTTATTAAAAATTTTCAATAAATATTCAGTAATACCCTACATGCCCTAGAAGGTTTCTTACCTCTTTTTGTGAAGTTGGGATTCGAATTTGTGAAATTGTCTCAACTTTTGCAGGGCCAACCTTTATCCGAGTTTGTGAAACATGGTGACCAAGGACAATTCCCTCAGTTTGCATCATTTTACATTTTTCATTGCTGAGGGCTAGATGAGTTTCTTGACAACAAATCAAAACCTTTTCTACATTTTCCAAAGCATCCTTAAAATCATTGTCATACACTGTAAAGGAATCTATGTAGGCCTCCACATAGTCATGTATAAGGTCAACAACAATGGCTAAAACAACCCTTTGAAAAGTGGATGGAGCGTTACACAAGCTAAATGGGAGGACTTTGTAGGTATAAGTTCCCCAAGGACATGTAAAGTTAGATTTCTCTTGATATTCTGGGGCTATTTGGATATTATTATAGCCATTGTAGCCATCTAAGAAAGAGAAATACTTTTTCTGAGACAAGGTATCCAATACTTGGTCAATAAAAGATAGAGGAAAGTAATCTATCAAGGTGGCCTTGTTCAACTCCCTATAGTCAACATATATTCTCCAATTCCATTTTTTTCTTGGGACCAACCACTAAGGCAGATATCAATTTACACTCGGCAATAATATATATAAAATTTGCACTCAATAGTTTTTGGAGTTCATCCTTAACAACGTCTTTAAGAGATAGATTCATTCTCCTTTGTGGCTATCTCACAGGTATGATTTCTTCATTTCTATAGATGTGGTGTATGCAAGTATTAAGATGAATTCCTTTCATCTACAGGTAGTCTCAATAAAATACCCCATATTTTTTATGAATATTTTCTACCACTTTTTGTTGTTTAGTACTAAAGTTTGTATCTATGTACGTTTTTCCATGGCTAATTTTGACAGGTTAAGCACCTATTTCCTTATTTTCACCTATGTCTGCAATAGTGAATGATGAATAAACAACAGGATAAGAGGTTTCCTAAAACTCGGCGCTAAGAGCATGTTTGTAACCACTAAAAGAAACATGATATCAATGCATCTTATGTCAGATAAAAATTGTCGCAAGGCATGTTCTTCTGATTGCTCTTGAAATCCCCTTTATTCTTCTAAGGTAAGTACAGGGAGAATACATTCTTTCTCTCCATAAGGATTCTCCAACCAAAGAGGGACTTCATTTTCTAATTGAGCACGTGGAAATATTGTCAATCGTTGGATTTGAGATCCATTAGAGATGGTCATTTCTCCAGTACTGAAACCAATGACAACATCAACAATAGTTATCCAGGGTTAGCCTAAGACTATTGGGTACCCTGGTTTTGTGGTTTAGGGGGAGATTAATACGAAACCTATCAGATATTCCCCAAAGGCCATTGTTACAACCACATCTTCTAGGACTCCAATGGGATTTACAATATAATTGTCTGATAATTCCAACACAATAGGTGTGGGACTTACTTGGTTTAGTCGCAACAAGGTCATGGTATCAATGATCATTACGTTAATGGCTTGTCTCAAATATACTAGAGTGCTAGGTAGAAAAGTCACATTGATGCCTATAGTTACCACTGGGTTCTTGGATCATCATATTTTGGTGGCAACCCTTATATCATTTCAGATATTTGGCTAACTATCTTAATGACCTCGTTGTTATTTTTATTCCTTCCAGGTTTCTTGATACAGAGATCCCTAAAATATTGGTGTAGATACGTATGTATTTAATGGCTTATAATAAAGGGATCTTTATACAAAAATTTCTTAACTTATATTCCAGATCATACTCCACAGGTATTTCAATTTTCCATACAACTAGTCTTTATGGGAAAGGAGGTTCTTTAGCTCCAATGGTTCTTGTGGTTATCTTGTTACATCATTCTTTTCGGTTTCCATTTGTTTATATTCATCAGATTTGTTTTCAGATTCTATTTGAGGATCCTCCTCTTGTATGACCATTGTAGATTTATTATTATTAATCATTTTACTAGATCTAAGTTAAATTTCATTTATAGGGAAAGAAGTGACAACATATGTGCAAAAAGGTTGCAGTTCTATCTTTTGCATAGATTGAGGAGGTCTATTATTAGGATTATATATGGGTTGTGCAGGAATTTTTGTTGGCCTTGGAGATTTTGAGTTAAATGACTACTACATCTAATGTAAGATGGATTGACATTTTGAGTTAATGGTAGCATCTGCTACGGTGGCGATGGTAATGGTAACACATATTACTACTATGTGGGATAGGGTGGGTTATACCCTTGCTAGTACTGAGGCATATTAGGTGTGTATGGCTCATCAGGTGAATATTGTGGTTGGTAATGGGGATATTAGGGTGTTCGAATTTGGGACAGAAAAACATTCCCATAAGGTTTTCATCTCCATCCTTGATTCCATGGTGAATTTTGAGGTGACTGGGATGGCCATGGAGAATAAGGTGTTTGGAGATTCCATGGTTGATACTGGGGAAAAGACTGCATATTAGGGTCTTTATAAGAATTAATATTTGGTGCCCTCCATGGTGGTCTTCTAGAAGTTTGAGGAATCTCACCTGTTTCAACCCCTCCTTTATAAATAGCTTGTATTCCTGGTAAGGAAGGACATTGTTCAATGGGGTGATCATGTGTGCAAATCCCACAAACTTCTATCACATTCATAGGAAACTCTCTTTCAACATGTTTCCTTCTACACTTGGGACATAACATGGTTAAAGTGTCATTCTCTTCTTCCTATTTTTTCTTGATTTTAAGAGTATCCAATTGGTCACTAGTAGTGTTCAGAATGTGCGTCTTAAAGTTTTCCGAAAGATTCCCTAGCTTGGCTTGAGTAACTCCTCCTTGCACAGCTTTAGTAAGCCTTCATACAGAGTCTATCGGACTCTCATGAATTCTCTTGCCTACTTTAGCTTGCCTTCTAGACTAGGTTCTACAAAGCTCAACTATCTCAGCAAAAGGTTTCTTATAGATGTCTCCTGAGCTTAAGAGGTTTAAGGTTTCAATACAATCTTCCCTTAGCCCTTTTAAGAAGACAATCCTAAAGGTTCACTCATCTAAATTACCTATTCATGATTTGTGATAATTATAGAGGAATATTTTAAGATACTCTTCCAGACTCTCTTCTTCCATTTGTTGCATCCTAAAAATGTCATTGATGTCTCTACTTTTGCAATAATCTTTGTATTTCTTAAGAAAGGCATATTTCATCTCATCCCATGAATAGATAGTGTTCTCCCCCGGGCTCATAATCCACCTAAGGGTGGAATATTTCAAGGTAGTAGGGAATATTTTGAGTTTGTATGCATCATCATGATAATTATAGCTTCTATAGATAATATCAAACTCAAACAAGAAAGAATCAAGATCTTTTGAAGACATACCATGGAAAAATGGAAGAGATGCCAAAGGTATATTATTCATAGTAATGTTCTTGGTGACATCTAAGATTGGAAATCCAAATGTAGTCTATGTTTCTTCCTCATGTTCATTTTCATCAGGTCCACCACTAGGTCCATCTCTTTTTCCACCATTACCATTAATTTTTTCATTGTTTATACTCCCTTCACCTTCTTTTTCTTCCATTCCTCCAAGATGCCTAAAGGAAGTAGAATCTAGTTTAGTTTCCCAACTGGAAGAAGATTCATCTGAATTAGGTCTTATGTGCATAGGTCATAGGTCTCTCTAAGGTGCTCTCACTATAGATTCTACTTGTGAAATTACCACTTCCTAAAGTATTGTTACATGTTTTTCTCCCATAGCTACTCCCAATATAGGTTGTTCTTGTTGTGGTGTGCCTTCAAACTGTATTGTCTCTTTTTTGTATGGTGCTTCCTTACTTTAGTCCACTATTGCAGCAGAACTTCCTCCTTTCTCCATGTTGTCTGCATAACAATTAGCAGGGTTAATTAGGGGGGTCTTTGTAGGACCAAACAAATCTGAAAGAAATTTCTCACTCTGAATAAATCTTCCCTTACTATCTATAGGTCTACCTCTAATTCTACATATAAGAAAAATAACTAAAGAATTTTATTAGGGTCAACTAGACTTTGGAGAAACCACACCATAGTGGATGCATGGCTCTTCACTCACATCTTACCGTACTTTGTTCACCTTCTAGCTTCCCTGCAATTTTACTATCACAAACATGAATTTACTAAACTAGCTAAAATAAAATGTTACCTGGAGAATTTGCAGCTCCCCGACAATGGCGCAAATTTTTTTAGGGGTTTTATATGTTTATATTAATTCCCTTCACTTAAGAATGTCAACCGAGGTTTGTAATCTTAGAGCTGCAAAATATCATGATTTTGGTACAAATACACTATCTATTTCACATTGTTTTCAATCCCAAGATCAACCTAGTACTGAATGAAGTACGAAAAACTCACCTCAAGTATCTATCTTAAATCCGAACTCTAAAATAATTCACTACTCTAATTAAACTTACTAGAGTGAAGAAAACTATTAAATTTCACTCAAGAGTACTTAAATAACATAAATCAAATAATTGTGTTACTCCAACAATGTGCAGTACTAGAATAATTGCTTAAATCAATCCAAGTTGTATATTCTATTCAATGAAAATCTATTGATAACATACCCTCAATCAAGCATGACTTAATTCAAAAAGAGTCATTCACTTAGAATTATATCCCTAGTGTCTTCAATCAAACCAAATATCACTCAATCCAAGCATGTAACTAATTCTGGCTCTAAGAATAGAAGGCAATACGAACCATTCAGTTCAAAAGCAAAAGATCATTCAACAAAGATAAAACTACAATATTAATCATGCATCTCTTGTTTCTGTCTTGAAAATGAACTATAAACAACTTAATATTGGAATGAAGGGATTCACAATTTAGTTTGTTTTCAAATCAATAAGCATCCACTTGACAATTTCTGATTACAAAGTATCGTGTTAAAATTGCAAAATAGAAATTTAATTCAGAAATAACTCGAATACTTCACTTCAGACCTTAAAATATACAAGCTGAAATTCTCTAAATCCAAGAGTTTTTCATTGAGAGTGCTTCAATCTTCAGACTGTAAATTCAATTCTTCAATTGCAAACTATAAATCTAAAGAATAAGAATTATTTTGAAAGATAAATCTGAGAATCAAATATTCAAAATTGGAAAATTCAGTTAACTGCAATCACAGTCAAATATCATAATCCAGATTACAGGTATGCTATATCACCACACATCTATTACTACTCTAACTCAAATGAACTACAACTTGACAGAGGGTGGGGGGGGCTCCTGACCACTACCTTAGACAAGCTAAGCTACAACAATAGAATTTCACATCAATGACACATAAAATCATGAAATAGAAGCCAAGATTAATATATTAATCAATATTTCAACAATACATATACACAATAGTTCCAAGTTGAAATAAACAGAGTTTTTGAAAATATTCAAGATCACTATTCTCTCCTTCTTGCTTTCCAACCCTCGTAACACTCCTAGTTTCTCTTTTAAAGAGATCACAACCCAAAAATAGGTTTAATTGAATGAACAAGAAAAATAGTACAAATATGATTTGAAATTAATTAAGGTAAGTTAGATTCTCGAAGATCACCATATAGTCTATCATATCCATAGTTGTGGTACTATCGTTAAGAGGGAGTCGTTGTCATTGTTGTCAAAGAACACAAGAAGCTACCTTAGAATCACCATCAAGTTGACTGGTACCGAATTATGGAACATGGTACTGAACGAACTGAAATGTTGAAACAACAATGATTTGTCAATGCCATCATGTTTCTAACCTCATGTTTAAGAATCTTAGTCAATTTATAGTCAAATTTAGTCAAAAGAATATGAATTTTCTTAACATCTATCTAGACTAACCAAAGACATGAAAATGGGCCTAATTGTGACTTTTGCCTCCATTCGTTAACTAGAACCATTTAACAATGATATGATGGATTTGAGGTGTCAAAAATGGTAAAAATGAAATAGGATATTATGAAAGGTAGTAGGATAAGGTGTCCAAAATGTGACAAAATTGGGCCACAACAAAAGCATGTGAGAAGAAAATATCATAGCTACAAATTTGAACAATTTGGTGGAAAGAAACTCAGAGGTGAATGAGAATATTTTCTACACATCAATGTAGAAGGGGTGAATCTGAATATCATTATGTTAGGCCTCATAATTATCATTTTTTCCTTGCCTTAATGCTTTGTTTTCATGCTATTTTCTAAGTATTTCTTATAATTAGACTATGCTAATTTGTGTAATTAGTAGTATTTTATATGAATTTATTATTTTATGAACATATTCGATCATTAAAGTGCCATTTCCTAACCAACATATCCTTATAATTGGACAAAAATCTATTGATACATTGATATTTGATGTTGCTTCTTGGAATCGTTGTGGGAGATCGCATAAGCCTCAAGCTCTTATACTCTGTTGGGAGCGAATGAGTTAAAAATGACCTCTCAACTTTGTCTTCCAGATGTATTAAGCTCTTTATAGATTAATGAGAATCCTGAGAATCTTTAGATTCTTAGGATCGCTTGTTATTAAAAATAGATTCTCTGATCTTTATCTTTCACTCGTACAATATAAAAACAAGAATTAAGCCTTGAAAGGGGTTGTTTAAAGTTGTAATATTATTTTTGACACAAGCTTAAACTTGCAAATACATTAATTGTAACTCATTCTCTGCAATTGAATGGAAGTGTTTATTACTCAAATTTAGTATGTTGTGCTGATTTCTTCATAAGGCAGTTTGATTCCGGATTTGGGCCTGATACTCGTTGTCTTCTCTTGTATTACTAAATTGGTGTTTGATTCTACTCTTCAAGCTATTTCTATGTGTGCAATTGTTCTTAATTTCTTGTTTATTGCTTGTTACATTGAATGTTTTATTTTGAATTAGGTTGATGGAAATCACTATAGAATAGATTTATTATAGTTAATTTGTTAAGAGTATCACTCTTTATTTCGATTTTCTATAGATTATCATAGATTTCTATTATGTTTGCTTAATCACTTTCAACAATATGATTTTGTAGTGTTGTCTTTCTATTATGTAGTTGTTGTTCCCTAAGAAACAACTTGATGTTCAAAATGTTTCCTTTTGTTGTTTCCTTCCGAAGCCTGTAGAAGTTAATGTTTTGAATAGTTTGTGATAATTAGAGATTGCATCTTGAGTTGATTCCTTTGATATTGCATCTTTTCTTTTCAATAAGATCATAATAACTAGTCATATCCGTATTTCTCCTGCAGAAACTGTGATGATAATCATGAAACATAAAAACAGACCTCGGGTTAATAAATTAATGTGTAGTAGTTAGTTGGTCATTTTAGGAATAATTAAATGGCTCAACATTTTGCCATCTTACCAGAGGGGTTTTCAAAAAGAGTGCTACTTGTATCCTTAGGGGATGGGTATTAAAGAAGAAAGGTAAGAACCTATGCATGGGATGGGTATTAAAGAAGAAAGATAAGAACCTATGCATGCACTCAAGTAAAAATAGTGTGCCAGTTCCTACCCAAAACAAAAAAGAAGAGCAAAATAAAAAGATTGCTACCCAAAGAGTGGGAAATCAATAAAAGAACTCTGAAAACAACGAAAAATTAAAACATATTCTTTACCAACATCTATAACTTTCTAGATATAAGGGCATGATAACTAATATATAATATCTTTTCTATCACATGAGGATGGAAGCTAACCATGAAATCACCTTACAAATGTGAAAGAGCTGGGTACATTTGGGAAATTGGCCGTTGATACATGTTAGTTTGGGGACTTTTGGCTAATTGGCCTTTAATAAATGGTTAGTTAACGTGGAACATTTCTTTTTGGAGCAAGAGGGAGGAGCTAAATAAGAAATCATCATTTAACCTCTTTGTGTGAAAAACACCGCATATCAGATGTGTCCTTAGGTTTGGGCTCTCCCTGTGTGAAGAGCGTCCTCATATAAAATAATCTCAGTTTTCGGCTGTATGAAGAAGATGCCAGATAACGATTCCCTGGCAGTTGAATGAACCTCTAAGACTGTGGAAAACCCGGTAGGTTTTGAAAGTGTTACACTAATACATAAGTTTCATAGGAATTAAACAATGGGCACCTTAATACTATGTGGAAGATTGAAATTCCAAATAATAAACCTAGAACAGTCAAGCTTTATAACTCTGTAAAACCCACTATTTGTGAGCTTGAAGGCCTTGAAACAATCACAATTTAATTGAAATTAACTACCAGTAAAGTATTGGACATGAGAAGGAATGGAATGGAAAATTCGGACAATCAAAGCCTAAATGCGCATCTAGTTATATTGTCAAGGTATAAATCCAAGTAAATATCTGAATTATATGTGTTGCAGCCGATTAGATTACATTATCGCTCTAACTATTAAAATAATTTCACAACTGTTCAGGTCAATTGAGATTTACCGACTATTCACTTGGGGCAATTCTTGATGTAGATGATTGGGAGTGTCCAAGCTGGATTGCTTGCTCTTCATCATTCTCGCCAGAGATTTCTTCGAGTGATTTGCCCATTGACTCAGGAATCAGGAATGTGAAAAAGAACCCTAGAGCGCTTGTTACTGCTAAGAGTAGCAGAGAAACTGTGGCTTTATTACCCGTTAGGTCAGCTGCGTAGAGAAAAACGATGGTTCCGATTACGGCTCCTGCTTTACCTGCTGCTCCGGAGATGCCGTGGCATGTAGAACGAAGCCTTGCCGGGAAGATTTCCGCCGGCACGATGAATGTGGTAACATTTGGACCGAAGTTTGAAAAGAAGAAGGTGAAGGAATAAAGTGCGATCTTCAGGCCGATGACATGTTTTTGCGAACTGTTGTATGAAATAGCAAACGCGAACGTGAAGAGTGTCATGAAGAAGAATCCCATCAGCTGAATACGTTTTCTACCCATGCGATCAACGAAGGCAATTGTGAAGAAGTAGCCCGGGACGGTTGACCACGCAGCAACAATCAACTGGGATCTTGCTATTTGATAGACTTCTTCAATGGCGTTCATTGACTTGGGGTCTGGAAGCCATCCCAATTTCTTGAACTTGTCCTTCTGGTAAAGATTTTGGCTGTAAAACACGATGTCCACCAGAAACCATGTGCTTGCAGTGCCCAGTAGGTGCAAGCCGTGTTGCCTTGCGAACTCTCTGGAAAATAAACTGAACCGCGGCCTGGTCATTGCAATCTCTTCGGCCCTCCTCTGGTCTACTTCGATTTCTATGTTAAGAACACTAGACATGTCGGCCGCAGCCTGATTTGCGTCTCTTCTTATGAGCGCCGTGTAGCGAGCCGTTTCGGCATTCTCATTCGCCAGTAGTATGTAAACGCAGCGGGAATGGCCCCGAACGTAAGAATGATCCGCCATACAAAATCGGCTTCAGGACCTATCGAACCTGCATGACTGTCACTGTATGCGGGGCGGTGGTATTTTCTATTGAATAC
Organism: Pinus tabuliformis; assembly: GCA_031772625.1. Classification (NCBI taxonomy): domain Eukaryota; kingdom Viridiplantae; phylum Streptophyta; class Pinopsida; order Pinales; family Pinaceae; genus Pinus; species Pinus tabuliformis. Next base: position 190,046,626 of record CM062819.1, on the reverse strand, counting down.
CGCAGAGACGGAAATGGCCACCGCGCCGCCGGCTAGAATCCCGAATCCTTGGAGCGCAAACACTGCTGCGATGAACCTCCCTCGGTTTTTCTTGTTGGCATACTCGGTCATAATGGTGGCAGATAAAGGATAATCTCCGCCGACGCCGAAGCCGAGCCAGAATCTGAAAAAGCAGAGCGTGGTTAATACGGCTTTGGGTGTTTTGCCATAAGAAAGACCTGATGCTATGGAGGCAAAGACCATGAGCAGAAGGGTTATTCCGAAGACTTTCTTTCGTCCGATTTTGTCGCCCATCCATCCAAAGAAGAGCTCCCGGCAAAGTGCTCCGCATAAAGCCACTCCCATCACAGCAACCGCAACAGGTTTAGGTAGTATACCGGGACTACTACTGGCCTCGTCGAAGTAATAAATCCTTCCAAGGAGACTCGTGATGGTGGAGATGCAGAACAAGTCATAAGCATCAGTGAAGAAGCCCATTCCTGCAATAACGATGGCAGTAAAGTGGTACCATTGCACTTTTGCCCGGTCCAAGGCAGTTAATACCTCCAATTGATTTATCGGCATGATGCCAACCTTGTTTCCAAGCTTTCTTCTGCAGATTTTTTGCCCACTGTACAGCAGAAAGCTTAATTTATTAAAACAAAGTCTGGCTTCAACCAAAGACAAAGAAATTCAACAACTGCGAATCGAGAACCTTCAAATTCATGCTGCGAAATTCTTCAAAGCAGGAAACTAAATCCTATAAATGAGAAGGCAACGAAAAGGGGGGAAAGGGTCAACTCAAAAGCCATGGCTACAAAGTCTCCTGAAAGTGTTGAGAAAATCAATCAGGGAAATCGGCATATCCCAAATACAAAACATCTAAGACCGTTAATTGCAATACCGACAACCCTTTCTAAAGCTTTAGCTATATCTAAAAACATATAAAAAACGTCAAACTGGAAAACTCTCAGTTCTTCGAGTTCCAGTTAATTTTACTGCAGATAGGACGCTAGGAACAGAATTCACAGATCCCATTGATTCTGGGTGCCAACGACTACCCGAAAGATGAAAAATGAGGCGAGGTAACACACTAGATTCGATTACAATAAAAATGCATGAGATCCATACCGTACCTTATTTAGTATATGTGTCCAGTTCCCTGAGCTTCCCCGCAACGAGTTTATGCTCTACCGACTCCTCTCCAATTTTCCTCGTCGCTTTGAAAGTTCGTCGTTGGATTCCTGTCTCTGAGTTTTTATCGTCGCTTGCAAAGTTCGTCATCGAAATTTTGTCGTTGGATCCCTCTCTCTCGAATTTTCTCGTCGGTTGCAAAGTTCGTCATCGGACGTAACTCTAGCCACATATCCGAAGTATATTCCGCTATGCCATTCCCAATCGATTACAACGAAGCAATAAACGTTGTTGTCCATGTTCGTTCATCTCAATATCATTGTCCAAAAGTCAATTCAGAATTAATAATGGAAATTCTATTGTTTATAAAATGATGAAAAAAAAAACTATATCTTAATTATTATATAACATATCTTAATTATTATATAAAACATTAAATCATGTAATTTTCTTTATTAGTGGAACCACTAATATATAATTTTATGAAATATATACAATTTAATTTTCTTTAAAATCCATATGTATTTTTTGGTTTATGATTTAAAATAAATAGAGATGAGTATACTATTAAGTTAGTGTGTAATGTGAAAAATTAGTAGTTAAAAGTCAGTGGTTAAAGAATGATGTAGCCTAGGCACAATATTATCCCAAAGTGATCCTCACAACAAAAATAAAATTTAAAACATTTTCTCAAACCAAAAATAAAATCTAAAATCTGCTAAAACTAAAATCAGTAATAATCTCTGACAAACACAAACAACCTAATAAATATATATATATATATATATATATATATATATATATATTTTTATTTCTTCAATATTCATAAATAATGTAATTATAAATTCCCAATATTCTATTATTAAAATATTATAAAATATATCATTTAATTTTCTCTAAAATCCATCTTTTTATTTTTATTTTATATTACGTCACTATTGATAAATAATGTAATTATAAATTCCCTATATCTTAACACATTTAAGATAAATTAACTGAGAGCCATACGAAAAGCTTATTATGATTTCGTGCTTTCTTCTACATGCAGTTAATAATCTCACGCTGTGAGAATGTTAGTAAATATAATATGATTAAACATCTACCAAATCAAATAAAAACAAATGTTATCAAGTTATTCACCTCTGGCATAATCACCCGAAACATTTTTTTATATTAGTTATATTGAGATTATCTCTCTATATATATATGTTATTTACTACATTGAAATGCGAAATCTTGTAGGTAAAGGGATTTAATTTCGTTATAAATAATTGTATAAAACCTTTACCATAAAATAGATTGCAGATTGTATAAAGACCGGACGAACTTCCCATTATTAAATGTTTTTGATTGTTTTTCCCATTATTAATTGTGTTTAAGATTATATTGGAAATTATTTGAATAATTAAAGAGTATTATTTAAATCATATGTTTTTTAAATAATCATTATTAACATCATTTAATTATCATTTAAGATAGTGAGAAAGTTGATTACGTCGTAATGTGTTTTTTTCAGAAGAACTCTCACGATTGCCACTCTACACTAGGCTACACCGTCTGATCGCATGTTAGACGATTGGTAGTTTTCTCGTCGTAGATCTCATTGTTTCAGCTATCAACCAATTTTTTACTTAAGTGGGTTAACTGAACGACCTATAATATTGGGAAGGCTTCACCGAATTGAGTTGATTTTTACTTAATATTTTAAATATGGTTTGAAAAGCAATTTAAGTGGTTAAGATAGTTTGAGTTGAATTTTACTTAATATTATTATTAAATTCTGCTAAAAAAATTATAACAATGTAATGTCATTTTAACTAAAAATAATAGATTATACTGTATTTTTTATTTATATATGAATGTCAAATTTAAAGATTGGATATCTTTTGATTTTCTATACAACGATTTACTCATTATTTTCTTTAAAAATATTCTCTATAATTATTTTTTCTTCTGACCCTTTAACATTAACATTTTATAACTTATTTATGTAATTTTTTATTTCTTATTAATTGTTGTAATTTCGAATCCCTAATTCCCATTGTCAGTGCTGTAATAGATTCCAATCCCCAAAATGTGTAGGCTTACACAAACTCATTCACATGTTTATCCATCATTTTCTCATACGTAGGTGGCTTGCTTATATTGCGATGATGTGTTAGTTCTAAATAATCATTAATCTTATAATTTTTTAAATCTATTTGTTTTAAAAATAAATTTATTATTAATTTATATATTTGCAAATTGAAAAATAATAAAATATAATGAATTTTTTTATTTGTATATGATATTCAAAGTTAAATTTGAATGGTAATTATTTTTCAAATGTTATATCAAAATTATTTTTTTATAACTGTTTTTTTAAATTGTTTTTATGAATTTATAGTTATATATAATTTTATATGGTAGAGGTGTTATGTTTAATTGTTTATTGAAAGTCAAATTTGAATAGTGATTATGTTCTTCAAACGCTATACACGAACCTGTGTTTTTTTATAAATGGTTTCTTTAATTGTTTTTATGAATTTATAGTTATATATAATTTTATATAATTTTATATTGTAAAAGTGTAATGTTTAATTGTTTATTGAAAGTCAAATTCGAATACTAGTTATGTTTTTCAAACGCTATATAAGAACCTGTGTTTTTTTATAAATGTTTTTTTTAATTGTTTTTATGAATTTATAGTTATATATAATTTTATATGGTAGATGTATCATGTTTAATTGTTTATAGTGATTATATTCTTCAAATGCTATACAAGAACCTGTGTTTTCTTATAAATGTTTTCTTTAATTGTTTTATGAATTTATAATTATATATAATTTTATATTGTAAAGGTGTCATGTTTAATTGTTTATTGAAAGACAAATTTGAATACTGGTTATGTTTTTCAAATGCTATATAAGAACATGTGCTTTTTTATAAATGTTTTCTTTAATTGTTTTTATGAATTTATAGTTATATATAATTTTATATTGTAGGTGTGTCATGTTCAATTGTTTATTGAAAGTGAAATTGGAATAGTGATTATGTTCTTCAAACGCTATACAAGAACCTGTGTTTTTTATAAATGTTTTCTTTAATTGTTTTTATGAATTTATAGTTATATATAATTTTATATTGTAGAGGTGTCATGTTTAATTGTTTATTGAGAGTAAAATTTGAATACTGATTATGTTTCTCAAACACTATACAAGAATCTATGCTTTTTTATAAATGTTTGCTTTTATTGTTTTTATGAATTTATAGTTATATATAATTTTATATTGTAGATGTGTCATGTTTAATTGCTTATTGAAAGTCAAATTAGAATACTGATTATGTTCTTCAAATGCATACAAGAATCTATTCTTTTTTATAAATATTTTCTTTAATTGTTTTTATGAATTTATAGTTATATATAATTTTATATTGTAGGGGTGTCATGTTTAATTTTTTATAAATGTTTCTTTTAATTGTTTTTGTGAATTTATACTTATATATAATTTTATGTTGTAGAGGTGTCATGTTTAATTGTTTATTAATTTATGTAATGAATTTATAGTTATATATAATTCTATATTCTAAAGGTGTCATGTTTAATTGTTTATTAATTTATGTAATGAATTTATAGTTATATATACTTTTATATTGTAGAGGTGTCATGCTTAATTGTTCATTAATTTATGTAAATGTAAATTAAGGAATGGTAAAATAATGAAATGTAATAAATTTTTTATTCTTATGTGAGTTCAAGTCAAATTTCAATAGTGAGAATATCTTTCGCATGCTCATATTTTCTTCAAGATGTACATCTTTTCCTTTTATAGAAGTTTCCTCTTTATTTGTTATTTTCTTTATTAACACAAAAATATGTTGTACTTTCCAACTCCTAAAATTTGTAGGTTTAGAACAAACTTATCCATGTATTTATCCATCCTATTTTCTTATAAAGATGTTATGTTTAATTTTATTTTATTTTCTTGTGTACACATCTTTTGTGTGTGTCTAATTTAGATTTGATCACTATATAATATTATATTCATTTTTATGTTTCTAAATTGGAAGAATTCAAGGAATCATCTTACATGAGTTATTTTATCAATGGGGCGCCTTCTAGAATTGGGCTTTGAAATTTATGGGGCCATTTTGAGGTCTTAAATGATGTTTATGTGGGGTAAATCATTCTTCCTCATGCATAAAGCCCTATAAATTTCAATTAAATAATTTTCCAGTGGTGCAAGAATCAAGTCAATCAAGTTTCAAATGAAAAAAATATGCCTCCGAAAAGATGACCTATCCTAATTAACCACCACAATTTCATAGGGTGTCATGTTCGCCCTCGTTACTCTTGGGAAAAGGGATAGTCATGTGGGGACTATGAAGAGGACTCTACAATGGTTTAGATGTAACTCATGTTGAGGGTTGAATGAGTTAAATATAAGGCCTATTTGTCTATCAAGCTATGTTATAACGAGGTCGTTGGGAAGAAAATGGGTTGCATTCTATTTTTTTGCTTTTTTGTTCCATAGTAAAGGAGAGTAATTATGGATATTGTGATAGAATAATAGAGGAGATTTGTATTCTATAGGAGCCATTGGCCACACATGTAAGGAAATTCCATAGAGAGTACCTTCTCCTCTGTACATGAATCATTTCCATTTTATACAAAAGAAATAAGAGAAGTCTCACCTTCTGACCATGTTTCCTCCCATAAGGGTTTCCTAAAGCATATCTTGGTATTCATTGTGGTTTGTTAGTTATTATATTTACTTGCTATTTGTTTTGTACATATTATCTATTGCATGCATAAATAAGAAAAAAAGAATAACAAACTTGGATTCTAGAAGGAATTAACCCTTGATAGTATAAATTCTGGTTTAAATACATAGTTGTGTTGTGATGAACTATTTAGTGGAATATCCATAGTAATTTATAGACCATATTAGTATCAAAGGAGGTTTCTTTACGTTTTTTTATGGGATTTATAGAAGATTAGATTGGTTTAATAAGAAATCGATAAAACCCCATCTATGGTCAACAAATCAAATTATTATAATGCTCTAGTTCCATCAAAGGAGGTGTTTGTGTGACTAGAAGCACAAGTAGAAGGTATAACTCATAATGTGAACCTCCTCATAGATGTCCTAATTAGTGAGCTTGGATTGGTTGGAGAAGATGTGGATTTCAACTCAAAGGCCAACGTGAAGTTAAAGTCAAAGGATCAAGAAGAACCAAAGAAAGAGTCTATGAAACATGAAAAAGAGCAGTCGAGTTCGAGCATTGTGAACCATCCACCTTTCTCTTTAAGATGGAAGTGAAGATGGACATTGAACCATATCAAGGTGAGATAGATGATTCGAAATTAAATGATGGTTACAGTAGTGACATGTGATATTCAGAGTTTTACTTTCAATAATAGTGGAATCACTTCCACTCCATACCATAGTAGTGGCACCATTGTACATGTGGCATAAGCACTTTCTCCTAAATAATATAGAGATGAAAATGGACACTATACCCCCCGCTCAAATCGTGAACCTTTCAAGGCAAACACTATTGAGATGAGTGCCCATTAGTTTTTATTGTTAGCATACTCGGGCACAATGTGCCAAATAAAGGATAATCTTCACCAACGCTGAAGCCTAGACATAATATGAAAAAGCAAATGATGGTCATTATGACTTTCGATCTTCTCCCAAAAGAAATACCTAATGCTATGGAGGCAATGAAGTAATACTGGGAGTACTATTGTAGGGGCCAAAGTAATAAATGCTAGAAAATTACTCCCAAGCACCTCATTTAACAATTGACAGCAGCAAATCTCACAAAGTACTCAAGGAGATTTTGTGTATCAGATGGAGGAAGGAGAAGTTAATATTCGATAGGCCCGAGGATGCGAAGTTGGTGTTTTTTAAGCAAGGTTGTTACTGCACAATAAATGAAACTGGAGAAAATTTATTTGACTCATCGCCATACTTTTCCTTTATGTTTTTAACCTTTCATGAAAAAGTTAGATTGATTGACGTTGAAATTTCCATATTTTGGAGTTAATATAATGACATATTTCTTTTAAGTTAAGTGATAATTGAGTAGTTGAGTGAAGTTTTAGAGTAGCATAGAAGCTTCAATAGGGGATTGAAGGTCTGCAAACAAGAAGAAAGAATTACAGTAAGAAGTCTCACAAGCTAATACAATATGTTATAGAACATAACCACAGTGTTGTTAAAGTGTGTAAAATTTCTATTTTTCATAGCAGTGAATGAGATGGAGTCTCATTCTTTATCTTAGTAATTAATTTTCCCTCCTATAAATATTAATATAATCATATTTTAAGTTTTACTCTGCATCTCATGTTGTTTTGCTTTGTTTTACTCTACATCCCCTGTTGTTACTTTTCGTAGATTTGAGCCTTCTTCTAAGGTATGCAATCTTTGTTCTCTGCTTGATGAGGTTACTTCTGAAAGATAATTATCTTTATCTTGGGACAGTGATTGGGCTTGTCTGTTTTCACTCAATATAGCTTGAGCTTTTAGGCATTAATTATTGGAGAGTACCTTATTGTAGAGGAAGCTCTAATTTGAAGGAATTCTCACCAATCTAATATAGAATCTAATATTTCCCATAAAGGAGTGGGTAGAGGGGCTTCACCTTGTTGACCAATATCTTACCATGTTCACTCATAAAGGGACTTTTAAAATTGTAACGAATAAATTCAATGCATTATAAGTACTATGGGGCATTGTAGGGTACCAAATAGTTTATAGGCGTTGAGGGGAATTTAAAGGATATCTAGTAAAAATAAAGGCTTGCTTTATTGGCAATATGTATTGGGAGGTGGGTATGAAAAAGGATTTTTGGAGGTATTTATCAATACCTAGTGACATTAAAGGTATTCTTTAATATTCCATAATGTAGGTGCTATGTCACAACTCATTAGGTGAAGGCCCCATGGGAGTGGGTGAAGCTTATGATCTTTAACGCAATGAAAGTGTTGTTTCTAAGGATATAATCATACTTTATCACTAACCTATAAGGATCTTGGGCTATGATAGTGATCACAAAACATATGGATGTGTGTTGGGTTACACTAAAGAGCATAATTGTAGATGATATGGGCCATATGTTTCACAAATGCAACAAGAAACATATAGGCATTGATCTATAATTCCTTCCTTGTTAAACATAGAGATGACAAATGACATCTATATATTCAAAGACAATGTGGATCCATGCTAGTGCCATATAAATACTATTATATCCTCCAATTTATTCCTCTCTTGAAATCCATGTTATTTCCTCCTTATTTGAAGATGCAAGTGTCCCTACTTGTGAAATGGGAGGAGGGAAATGTGTAGCCAAAACATATACTAGAAACCATTTATCTTTGGTTGGGATTTTACCCATATTGCCAAGGATGTAAATAATTATAAGTTCATGTTGAGTAGATTTTTGGCACACCTTTAAGAAGGTATCATTATGGAATGGGGGCTAGAAATCTAAAATGTTATCCATTGAATTAGATATAAGATTATACTTGTCTAGATCGGAAGGTTGATATAGTTTGAGCTTGTGGGAATTAATTATTGGGAGAGTACCCTATTGCAGAGGAAGATTTGGGTTGAATGAAATTTCATGAACCTACTGTAGAATCCGTGTCCTAAATTTTTTATTTTTAATATATTTTTTCCTTATACTATTTCTTATGATAGATGGCATATGATATGTAGGAAGCTTGTCACTCTATAGAAGATATTCATGGCCTTGTGTATGGTCAAGAATATTCCTAACCTCAAATGATGACAATATGCTATTCAAAGTTAACAAAAATATTTTGGATATTAGAAAGTCATTTGTATCATGCTTGTGCATGGTACAAGCTCTATATCGTCCAGAAAAGCTACAATAAATACTTAGCATAGAAGGATTTGCAGCTGATCGAATTATCTGGAATGTTGGTTTCCATTTATATTATGCCCTATGATCACAAGCATGGGGCTCACCATTTTGAGCTAGAGAATGAGAAGGAAAGAAGTTCAAGAATGGCCATTATTTTAAGTTTCGGGATTTAGTTTGGATTCTAAAATGGATGCCAGAGAAGTGGTAAGCTATTTCAATGAAAAGGCTTAAGTTCATTTGTCATTGTTTGAGATGTTTGCAATTGTATATGTTTTTCTAGTATAAGTATTATATTTTATGCTTATTTCAAGGAGTTTTCTTCCAATATATCTAATAATAATATGTTTTTTTGGCAGTTGTCATTCTCAACACTTCTATCTGAAGTGGTAAGTAATAGGTATGGAGCTTATTAAAGCATTTAGTTTTGAAATTAAGTCTTTCGTTGATGTTGTTGAGAAGTCAGAGAACACATATATTCTTCTAAGAAATTTTTATGCTTGTACAAGTTTTCATTTTAGAAAGCTACATGGTTTCAATTATAACTGGATAGAATGCGGTGCAATATTAGGAAAAATTTTACTATATCTACTTATATTTATAGCTTATACTAAAGTTCTGTACAATATCATCATAACGCGTTTGATTTTTTAATAAGTCAAAACCATCTTCACTTCAAACTATTTGGTTCTATGTATCTCCATTATTATTTATAAAAAGATGGTTTATGTTAACTCTTACCTTCAAATATAAGTTAACATCTAAGGATATGTGAATATAAGTTAATTGTACCAACTTTAAAGGCTCTTTGGGTTTATGAAAAGAAAGTGGAAACATCTACTTATGTGGGTAACTTGTGTCTTTATTACGTTTTAGGTTTCCAAAGCTGTCATGACATGTGTTATACAAGAAGTGAAAAAAGTGTATCATCTATTGGAAAATGATTTCCACCCTTTAGGTATTGCTGATAGATTTCAATCACTGCTAGGAAGGCTCTTTTTGATCCATCAAACTTTGGGTGATCTTATGAAACTTTGATCCATAATAATTTTTTTGGAGAGATTGGTAGTTCACATATAATCTGAACACGTCTGCTACTTTACATGGAACCATTTAACCATATAATATGTCTTATCATGAAAGGGTGAAAATCAAGAAATCTCAGTTTCTTTCTCACTGCTTCTGATTTATCTCTCTATTATGTTGTGGTAATTTTCTTCCACTCGGAAACTTTGGTACTTTTTGGGCCTTGGAATATCTAAGAGTTCTAGTCAAAGACTAGAGAAACATATGGAATTGAGGAAAATTATTTTTGGAATTGCATGGGGTGGGATTTCAAAATTTGGAATAAGATTTATGAACTTGAGTGCAAATTTTTATTTTGCTGTCAGTATTGTTTTTATGTCATTATGCCTCATATGCTATCACGAATTGGCTGCTTGTTATTATGTACTCTAATGACATGAGAACTAAAACAACAGAGTCAAATTTCCTTCTGGGAAATAGAACAGTCTAGCAAATACCAAAAAGAAGTCTTTACGAGATGGTGCATGAGTTGAGCTTTATGCTGCTAGTAAGTAGGGTGAGGGTGTGAAATTTTGGCAAGTAAAAAAAATAGACCTTTAGATCCCATTCCCAAAAAGTTGCATTGGGAATTGACTCTTTTCAATAACCACTTCTACTTATCAAAGTTGATAAGGAGGGGTGTTACAACATCAACTCTGTTGAAATATGCAATTTTGTTTTGTCTGAAATTCATCGTGTAGCTGCATTTTTTTTTAAATCAATGGCTATAAATGTAATTTTAAGGATTGCCATAACTCTTCACATAATTCTTTAAAGTGTGCTAGCTCAATGGAAGAGCGTCTTCCTTACAAGCAAGAGGTTGGTGGTTCGATTCCACTGTGCGCTAACATGAATTAATCAACAATTTTGTAGTTTATTTTTAATTAAATGTTTTTTATATCGATTTATTTCAATGGTAAGATATTTCTCAATTCATTGTTTTATATTGTCTCTAAAGAGACAAAAGTGATCTTCAAATAAAAAAATATCGTCTCTAGAGAGACAATAGCTAGTATTAAAGACATATTGTCTCTAATCTCAGTGTTGTCTTTAGAGAGACAAAAATGAAATTGTCTCCATAGAGACGATATTTTGTAAGACAATTTTTAAGACAATATGTTTTAATACAATAATCTTTAAGACAATAAATGTCTCCATAGAGACAATAATGTTTGTGTTATATATTATCTTCATAGGGACAATATTTTGTAAGACAATTTTTAAGACAATATTTTTTAATACAATAATCTTTAAGACAATAATTTTAGAGACACCTGCTTAAAGATAATATTTAAGACAATACAAAAGCATTTTTTTTGTCTTAAGTGAAGACAATTTACCAAAAATTGTCTTAAAACTCTCATTTATGTAGTAGTGTTATGGTCTTTTCTTGTGATTATTGCAGGTTGAGCATGAGACAGACGACGTGTATGTGAAGATTAAGCTTTGGCGCAGAAGGTCATGTAGCCTTTTTGGTTACTGTGGTTGAACATACATCAAATAATTAGAGCACTAAAATATATGGGTGCTATGGTATTAGTTTCTGTCATACAAAAAAATTACAATTTTTTTCTTCTTTGCATAATGGACTTAGGATTTTTTCCCTTTTTACTGAGGATGATGTCGGCAGTGCGGGTAGCTAGGGCTTCAAAACCCAACACCTAAGATCATCTCCTGTACTAGAGATTCCTGATAAGATTTAGGCTTTTCTGAAATAATTTGCACCATATATAGTGCTAGTGCGAGTATTACTGAATGAGGGATTCATTTAGTAATTTCAAAGGTAGTTAGCATCACCCGTTAGCATATGCCATTGTAGAGTCTAATGCACATGATCCTTTGTCGTGTCATAAATATTCAGTTGAAGGTATGTTACGGCAACAGTAAATACGACCTATACGCATTTATAGTGATAAAAACCACAAAATTACTTAGAGGGTTGTGGTAACAGCTTTGAGTAGGTCCGCCTTTACGAGCTTATGAGGTTATGGCCTTTTTTTTTTTTGGTGATTATTGCAAGTTGAACAGGAGACAGAGGAAGTGCATGTGGAGATTAATCTGGTTCGAAACGTTGAGGTAAAATTTTTGGTTTTTGTGGTTGAATAGCAATAAATAACTAGATCTCAAATGTAGATTCAATGTTTCAGGAGTGACATTGAGTTTGATGATCTATGTTTAAATGGAAGCAAAAATGAGTCATGAAATGATATGGGTCCTCCCACTACGCCAAAGCCAAAAACGAATGTGCATTCGTTTTGCAAAACTCTTACCAAGTACTCATGGGAGTTTCTCCATTTTCACAAGGCATGGTAATGAGTTTCTTCCACCCTTAGTTATTTGCTCTTGCTTGAGTCCCCTAGTATATAGTTTTCAATGAGGGTTTCTAGAAAATAATGTTTACTTTACTTTGTGTTTTCTTTTTTTTATCTGCACTACATATCCCAACAACCTCAGTGAAAAGGTGGAAAAGGCAGAAAGGCGAAGAGTTTAGATAAGAAAAAGAATCTAAAATGTAGATAAGTGGTTAAGTTGAAGGTTGTAGAATTATCATGGAACTTTCCATATCTCTTGGATCTAGAATGGCCAAGAAAGATGATGCGAGCTTATAAATTGTATGGTTGTACAAGCATTTTAGGCATCAATGAATTGTGATTTCATCTCGTGTCCATTGCATCTCTTGTGTGTTTGATCTTTTGTTTTCTAACTTGGTATCAAACCTTGTGTCTGTGAATTGTTGTTTTGATTGAGTCTACAAAGTTTAGGTGGAGCAGTCGTTGAAGCCATCGTCGGGGAGAAGTTTGATTATGAGGGAAGTCGCTAGAGAGGGCACCTGGATAAGAGTGTGGAATTGCTTCTCGGTCATCGTTGTTTGCTCATATTTACAAGGTTTTATCATTAGCTTGGTGTAGGTTCTTCATATTGGTGTGTTTTCTAATATGCCGCAGAACGTGGAAGCGTTGAGACGTCTGGAAAAATCGCTGCCTAGAAGCCCCCGTGAAGTTGTTGTTTGAAAGGACTGCATAGTTGGTTGATGTAGAAAGGCCTCCATAGTTGGTTGATGTAGAAATTGGTGCTGACAGGGTAAAGACGTAGCACAGTGAGAAACATTTATAAGGGGAAGTGTTTTACGATTGAAAAAAAGGGGCTGAGTTAATTTTATGAAGTTTTTTTAAGGATTTAATAAAAGGATCATGGAGTTAACGAAGGTTTCATAAAATGAACTGTTTTATGAAAGGATCACGTGTTGTTTTATGAGGAATGATAGTGTAAAGGTGATTGAAATATTAGTTTTTTAAAAATCAATATTTAATATTTTTTAATAAAAGGTTTTCGTAAGGAGGAAGTGAAGTTAATCACTTTTAATTTGTCGGATTTATTTCACTGCTGGTTTTGTTTACTCGGTGTTGGCATTGATCCATACGGCACATATAAAAAGGAAAGTAGTTGGATATTGACATTGTTGTTTCATCGGGATTGTTTTCTAAATTTTTGTTTTGCTTTTCAAATTCTTGTTTTATTTTTTAAATTCTTGTTTATTTTAAAGGATGTATTATTTTAAAGTTTTTGTTGCAATAATTTTAAATTTATTGGCTAAATGAGTCCTCAAAACTTGATGTACAAATTATGCTGATTGGAAATTCAAGTTACTAAAAATGTTGGAAGCATATAATTTGTAGACCATAGTGAAAGGAGATAAAGCCAAACCCATGATAGTTGATGTTGTTTCAAATTGGGAGAAATAAGAGTTGTAGGTGAAGGTGTTGTTGCGCATGTCTATCAAAAACAATATCATTCCTCACATCAAAGATTACAAAACATCCAAGAAGACATGGTACATGCTCAAAACTATGTATGAAACAACATATTCAAATTGGATTTTATTTTTAAAGAGTAAGTTGTTGTCTATCAAGATTGAACAACATGAAAGTACAAGCAATTTTATTTCTCGTGTTAAATATTAAAGTGACAAATTAGGTGAAATTGGTGAAAAGATCTCTAATACAAATTTGGCAACAATCACTTTGAAAGGTTTAGTACCAGAGTATCAAATATTTATTTCAAGTCTCTCAACTAGAGAGAAGCCCCATACATTAGATGAATTGACAAGAATTCTTCTTGAAGAGGAAGTGAGGATGAAGCACTTTGATTTGATCTTTAGTATATTAGATTTCGCATTGATGGCAAAAGGGAAACAAACATATAGAGGTAAGCCATGACAAAAAATAAAGGCGATAGATTTCAAGAAAAGCAAAAAGGTATAGCTCCATCTAAATTTGAGTGTCATGTTAAGAAGTATGATTTATCTTTTTATTGTGGGAAACCTAAGCACCATGCAAAATATTGTTATAAAATATAATACAATGAGTCCAAACAAAGAAATAGAAAATATAGTAGCAAATTTATGAATGATGATACCTCAATTAGTGAAGTATTTAAACATCTTAAGTTCTTCACTTCACAGGCTTCTTTACTAATGAAAACGAAGTCTGGGATTTCTTCGTTTTCAAAATTTTCACAAACACGATCCTGGGACATGTGGGTTATGGACCCAAAACACCTATCCGCCACTGCATTCTGATGTCTCTTGCTACATTTTAACTAAGGACAGCCCACGCCAAGACAAACCCAGAACAGACCAGGCGACAACCCCTGATGACATTGTCATCGTTCTTCACCTGCCAACGCTCTTGGCCACCACGCTCCCTCTGCGCATTCTTGCTCTGATGCATATGAATACTCAACACAGCGAACAGGGGCTTCATGCCATCTCAACATAACCTCCTTCTTGCCCTCCAGCACGCCGCGAACAGGGGCCAGCTTCAGCTTCACACCGAAATCCCTAATCTTCTGCGAGGGCTCAATAAAAGTTCTACCGACATAGTGTGACCTAATCAAGCCCTGCTGGAAGGGCACCTTACTTTTCCCGGCATACCCAAGGGCGGCCACCATGCTAGAGTCCGGCACAGTAATCACAACGTCATGGTCCACCAACAAACACTTCAAACTCTTTCTGCTTTATCCGCTCCTTGACCATGGCTGGCATTTCCACGTCGTGTTGGTCATCACCTCCGTCTCCCTCTACACCCTCTTCACGGAATCCCGCTCCTTCAGCAGCTTCATTTCCTTGACGTCCTCCTCGCTACCATCTGCAGGGGCTTACCAGTATCCTTGGTGGATTCTTTCTCCTCCTCAATGGCATCTTCTATGGGAATTTCTTTCTCCACCTCGGCCTCAGCCTCGACACTCGGTTCGTTCAAATCTTGAAACGGCTCGGCGGCTTTTCCTTCGGCTTTCGGTGTTTCAACGCTGAGCGACGGCTTCGACTCTTCTTTCTCGACATCATCCTCATCTTCAGAAGAGGAGTCTTCATCGTCCTCCTGCCCACGGGAATCATACAGAGAACCATGTCTGAAACCATTACTTCTTAACCGAATATTATTTGGATATAGAGGATTAGCACCACGGAATTCGGCGCCTTCTCCCTCGTCCTCGTCACTTTCGTCCCCGTCTTCATCTTCCAACAGACGGTTAACATTGATCACCTGCGTCAGAGTTCGACTCGCGGGGAGTGGATCCATATGTCTTGAAAATGAAACAGAAACGGCAACAATTCAAACACAGATAATAATAATAAAGACACAGAGACTTAAATTCTCAAAGAATCGTTCCAGTATAAATTCACAAAAAACACTCTTTATTATTTACAAACTCAGTTTACAGTTTTAAGGCATTTCAGCCTTAATCCAGATTTCTTTGGCAATCACATTTTGCCCTCTCTCACACGCGCAGGGTGTTTTCTTTCTTTTTCTTCTTTCCTGCTTTACTCAGGAATCTTTTAAGTTCTTTATACATACATTCAGTCATAACTGATTTTTTTAACTAAAATTAGTTCCTATAACAGAATTCAGTTGTGGTTGCCCTGGCTATCCACGTGATCGTCCACTTGTCTTCGTCCTCTAATTTTCTTTCATTGACGTGTCCGGATGCTCCTGCATCAGACTCCCGAGGTACAAAAATTATGACCTCCTGGTCATATGCTCCCGAGGTACAAAATTATGACCTCCTGGTCATATGCGTTTTCCTGAGCAATTCTACTTATTGTTTCTCTACTTCAGTGGAACTGCCTTCTGTGAGCTGCAACCAAACCTCTGCCATAGCAAGTCCTCCTTGCTACCAGATGCCCTACCAAGCTTCTCTGCTGAGCTTAGTCCTCTCGGCATCTCCGCGGTTCTCTCCTCTCGAACCAATTGAGCACTCCTGCTCCAGGTTTGCTGCAATCTTCTCACCTTCACAAGCTTACAAATCTTCAACAAAATGTACCTCTTTTTCTTCGTAGCTCCTTTCTTCGCATGCAAAAAAAACTTCTCTCCGCAGGAAATCTTTTCCCGCTCTGATACCACTTGATGAAAACGAAGTCTGGGATTTCTTCGTTTTCAAAATTTTCACAAACACGATCCTGGGACCTGTGGGTTATGGACCCAAAACACCTATCCGCCACTGCATTCTGATGTCTCTTGCTACATTTTAACTAAGGACAGCCCACGCCAAGACAAACCCAGAACAGACCAGGCGACAACCCCTGATGACATTGTCATCGTTCTTCACCTGCCAACGCTCTTGGCCACCACGCTCCCTCTGCGCATTCTTGCTCTGATGCATATGAATACTCAACACAGCGAACAGGGGCTTCATGCCATCTCAACATAACCTCCTTCTTGCCCTCCAGCACGCCGCGAACAGGGGCCAGCTTCAGCTTCACACCGAAATCCCTAATCTTCTGCGAGGGCTCAATAAAAGTTCTACCGACATAGTGTGACCTAATCAAGCCCTGCTGGAAGGGCACCTTACTTTTCCCGGCATACCCAAGGGCGGCCACCATGCCAGAGTCCGGCACAGCAATCACAACGTCACGGTCCACCAACAAACACTTCAGCTCTTTCTGCTTTATCCGCTCCTTGTCCATGGCTGGCATTTCCACGTCGTGTTGGTCATCACCTCCGTCTCCCTCTACACCCTCTTCACGGAATCCCGCTCCTTCAGCAGCTTCATTTCCTTGACGTCCTCCTCGCTACCATCTGCAGAGGCTTACCAGTATCCTTGGTGGATTCTTTCTCCTCCTCAATGGCATCTTCTATGGGAATTTCTTTCTCCGCCTCGGCCTCAGCCTCGACACTCGGTTCGTTCAAATCTTGAAACGGCTCGGCGGCTTTTCCTTCGGCTTTCGGTGTTTCAACGCTGGGCGACGGCTTCGACTCTTCTTTCTCGACATCATCCTCATCTTCAGAAGAGGAGTCTTCATCGTCCTCCTGCCCACGGGAATCACACAGAGAACCATGTCTGAAACCATTACTTCTTAACCGAATATTATTTGGATATAGAGGATTAGCACCACGGAATCCGGCGCCTTCTCCCTCGTCCTCGTCACTTTCGTCCCCGTCTTCATCTTCCAACAGACGGTTAACATTGATCACCTGCGTCAGAGTTCGACTCGCGGGGAGTGGATCCATATGTCTTGAAAATGAAACAGAAACGACAACAATTCAAACACAGATAATAATAATAAAGACATAGAGACTTAAATTCTCAAAGAATCGTTCCAGTATAAATTCACAAAAAACACTCTTTATTATTTACAAACTCAGTTTACAGTTTCAAGGCATTTCAGCCTTAATCCAGATTTCTTTGGCAATCACATTTTGCCCTCTCTCACACGCGCAGGGTGTTTTCTTTCTTTTTCTTCTTTCCTGCTTTACTCAGGAATCTTTTAAGTTCTTTATACATACATTCAGTCATAACTGATTTTTTTAACTAAAATTAGTTCCTATAACAGAATTCAGTTGTGGTTGCCCTGGCTGTCCACGTGATCGTCCACTTGTCTTCGTCCTCTAATTTTCTTTCATTGACGTGTCCGGATGCTCCTGCATCATTTACCTGCAAAACTGATGATGTCAATTCATGGTATGCTGATTCGGGTGCCTTAGCTCATATGTCCTGTAACGGGGATTGGTTTGATACATATTATGAAAACCTTGATGGATTATATGTTTATTTAGGAGACAAAAATTCACTTAAAGTACAAGGGTATGGAGTAATAAGTGTAAACGTACCTAATTGGAAAATGAAAGACATGCATAATGCAATGCATGTTCCTGGAATTAAAATAACATAATATATGTCTTTGTTTTCACTGACCAAGATTTAAAAGTGGAGTTCGTTAAGTCTGGATGTGTTGTCAAAGATATAGAAAATCACTTTGAGGTTGTTTCCACAGGTAAAAGGGCTGAAGGCGTATATAAGTTGAATGTGACCAAAGCATGACATCAAGTGTTAGGAGCTACAAAAATGTTAATAGAAGAATTATGGCATAAAAGGTATGGACATCTTAATCAAAATAACTTAGTTCTACTTCAAAATAAATCAATGGTTGAAGGATTTCATGTTTCGAAAAATTAACATATGGAATACGAAGCATGTGCTTTAAAAAAACAAAATAGAAATGAATTCCTTGTGCACAATGAAAAAAGACAAATATATATACTTGAGCTAATTCTTACTGATGTTTGTGGTCCAATGCAAACAAGATCACTAGGCGGTGCATGGTACTTTCGTGTTTGTGTTGATGATAGATCTAGGTACACTTAGGTTTATTTCATTACAAATTCGAATGATGTATTTGAATATTTCAAATAATTTAAGACTATGGTTGAAAAACAAACTAGTAAATAAATCAAAATCCTCAGATCATATCAAAGGGGAGAATACAAATCAAGGGATTTCATTAATTACTATAAAAGTCATGGAATCCAACAACAAGTTACAGTGCCTAAAACACCTTAGCAAAATAGAGTTGTTGAGAGAAAAAATAGAACATTGGTAGAATGTGCTCGCAGTATGTTGAAAGCTAAAATCATTTCTAATGGTTTTTGGGCAGAAGTTATTAACACAACTGTTTACTTGAAAAATAGAAGTCCTACCAAAAGTTGAGATTGTAAAACACTATTTTAAGTATTTCATGGATATAAACCAAATGTGAGTCATTTAAGATTCTTTGGTTGCAAATCATTTTTTCATATTCCAAAAGATGAAAGAAGGAAGTTTGATGCAAAATAAATTAAATAAGTATTTATTGGTTATTGTGATGATCAGAAAGACTATAAATTGTTTGATCCCAAATCATATAAATTAATTGCAAGTAGGGATGTAGTTTTTCATGAGAACTTAAATGAAAGTGATAATAATAATAAAGGTAATAATGTCCAGTTAGATCCAAATATTGAACGTCAACAAGCATAAGAACAAGGAAAAGAACAAGTACAGGTTCAAGAACAAGAAGCATCAAGAAATTAGAGCACTCCAAGAAGAGGAAATGAAGATGAAAGAAAGAGAACTCCGAGAAGTGTAGAAGAATATGAAAGAAGGAGAACTGCAAGGAGGTCATCACGACAAACGCAACCCCTTATAAGGTATAAATATTATGCACTAATGACTCATGTAATGTAGTTGAAACAACAAATTATGAAGAAGCTAAAGAATGTAATTTAAGAGTGGAGAGATGCAATGCATAATGATTATAACTCTATAATAAAAAATGATGCATGGGAGTTAATTGAACTGCCTAAAAATAAAGTTCCAATTGGTTGTAAATGGTTATATAAAACCAAGTTTAATGCAGATGGTAGTATAAAAGAGTGCAAAGTTAGATTGGTTTCTAAAGGATACTCAGAAAAAGAAGGAATAGATTATGAAGATATCTTTGCACGTGTAGCTAAGTTAAACACAATCAGAATCATAATTTCATTAGCTACAAAGAATGATTGGAAAATACATCAATTAGATGTGAAATATGTTTGTCTAAATGATGAACTAAAAGAAGAAGTATATTTAGAATAGTCTAGAGGGTTTGTTAAAATGGGAGAAGAGCATCTTGTTTGTAAATTGAAAAAGGCTTTATGTGGTTTAAAACAATTACCAATATCATGGTATGAAAAGTTTGACTCCTTATTCCATTAGAAAGGTTTTAAGAACAATAAGTGTGATCCTAACTTGTATATTAAGAAGGACAAAATTGGGAATATTGCTTTGATCGTTGTGCATGTTGATGATATCATTATATCAAACAGTGCATCTCAATTAATTAAAGAAATTAAATGAAAATTTTCATAGGAGTTCGAAGTCAAGGACCTCGGTGATTTTCGTTACAATCTGGGCATTGAAATTTGGAGGGAATTTGGAAAAACACTCGTCACTCAAAGCCAGTTTACAAGAGAGATTATCAAAATATTTAACATGAGTGAATGTAAAGTAGTGTCAATACCATTAGAACAAAATGATAAATTATGTAGTAATGATGGCACTATAGATGTAGATGGTACTTTGTATCATTAGCTGGTGGGAAGTATAAACTACCTCACTACTACTAGACCATATATAGCTTATATTGTCAGTATCCTTGGTAAAATCATGGCTAATCCTAAGGAAAGTCATTGGAAAGCAGCAAAGAAGGTCCTTCGCTAACTGAGGGGAACTATTAATTTTGCTATTTTGTATACTGATAAATTTGGCGTTAAGTTGGCAAGTTATTCTAATTCTGATTGGGAAGGAAATCTCGACGACAGAATGTCAACCTTTGGTTATGCATTCAATATTGGATTAGGGATCGTGCCATGGAGCAGCAAGAAATAACCAACTGTTTTCTTGTCCTCGACAGAAACATGGTACAAAGCCTTGACAAGTGCGACCTATGAAGTTGTTTCCCTAAGATGCATTCTTGAAGATGTAGGCGAAGGAAAAACCAAGCCAAATGTTCTTATGTGTGATAATAAAAGCTCTATTAAATTGGCACATAATGTGTTGTATCATTCAAGAACAAAGCATATTAAAGTTCAACACCATTTTGTAAGATAAAATATCTATTCAAAAGAAATTGATATAGTCTATTGTAATACAAATGGACTTTGAAGTGTGTAGAAAGCATCTTGGCCTTGTAGAAAATCCATTTCCACTTTAAGGGGATCTCAGAATAATGTAGAAATGGAAAAGGTAGAAAGGTGGAAGATTATAGATAAACAAAAGAATGTAGAATGTAGATAGATTGTCAAGTTGATAAGGTTGTAGAGTTGTCGATCAAGATCCCTTGGATCTAGAATAGCCAAGAAAGTTCATGCTAACCTATAAATTAAATAGTTCTACAAACAATTTTGGAATCAATCAAGTGTGACTTGATCTTGTTTTTAGTGCGTCTCTCTTGTGTGTTTGATCTCGGTGGTTTTATAACTTTAACGAGTTGGTTGCCAAAGATCTACATGGAACAGAATGGCACTTTTGACATATCGTGTGAGGTGAGTATGACTTTGTTGGTCGTGGGTGTGAGTTTGTGGGTAGGACTTTGTTCTAGATTTAGGGATTATATTAGTTTGTGGGTATTTATATCAAATTATTCTTATTTGGTATGAGAAACACGTAGCAAAGAAGGATCTAGAGCACATGCACAGGCACAATATTGAGGAGGAGATTCTTGCACCTCTTCCAGTTGGAGCAGGATGGTACATCTTCCACGAGCATTATGATTAGCACACCAAAAAGGAAGTTGAAGAAGCTTAAATAAAAAAAACATCACCACCTGTTCTAAAACCCCTTACTGCAACTCCCAATGTATTTCAAGGTGTGGATAGAACCAAGAAGCGTTAGATGGATAATGGCATGTTTAGCTTTGTTTAGGGCCTCAAAATGGCTCCAAAAGTTCGGACCTGAAAAATTGCCAAAAATAGTAAACTCTATTACAATTAAGGAAAGTGAAAAACTGAAAGAGATAGTGGTCGAGGTCCAAGTGGAATAAGCGAGTGGCCACCAACATCCACATGGATCGTTTCTCCCCCCTTAGGAAGAAATGGTTTGCATTGATTTGAGTGCCTCCATGAGATGGGGAAACTTCTACTGAAGTTGGTTCCTAGTGAGCCAATTGTCTTGATGCAGGAGTTGACCAACTTCGACAACCCAATATAGTTGGATCTTTTGCTGGTGATTTTTCTTGATTTGTGTGTCCATAATCCAATCAGTTGTGGCATTTTCCATGCAGTATGGGTTTAGCTCTATTAGTGTGAGTTGTTATGCAATATATGATGTGTCCAGTAATGGTGGGAAGTATGGTCGAAGGCGGTCCACATTGAACACTGGGTGCAAGCCAATGAATGGGGGAATTCTAAGCTCAAAAGCATTGTCTCCCATATCCTTGGTAATGTTGTAGGGAAAATATAAGAGTGGCATGAGCTTCTAATGGGCTCCGGTAAGGCGTTCTTTGAAAAATGAAACCAAACTTTGTCGCCCACCTGAAACTTGTGTGGCACCCAATGTTGACCATGTTGTTGCTTGTACTTGGCATTTGACTTCTCCAAAATGTCGTGAACCTCCTAGCGGATGTGTTGGATGCATTCAATAAATCTAGTCGCTTTATCAACCTCAAACAATACATGTGTGGATTCTGTCTGTGTAGTCGCATGAGGCATGGCAATATCAATCAGGCACAATGGTTGGAATCTTAGACCCACTTGAAAGGGGTTGCAACCAACCGAGCTATGGAGAGCTCTATTATAATTGTGTTGGACATAGGGAAGACTCTCATCCCATGTTCGTGGGTGCTTGGAGTTGTACATGCAGAGTACGTGCACTATCATCCTATTGATGACCTCCATCTCGCCATTAGTTTTGGGATGGAAGGAAGTCAACTTGGTGAGCTTGGTGTCCAATAGTGTCTAGAGGCTTGACCAAAATGTGCTCAAGAACCTGCTCTCTCGATCTGATATAATGGTCTACGGGATCCCAAAATGTACACACTCATTCAAAGAAGAGTTTCGGAATGTCCTTGGTTGTGATACTCTTTTTGCAGGCTGCCAATACAACCATCTTAGAAAAATTTTCCGTGACCTCAAATACATAGTCATACCATGCTTGGTAGAAGGGAGGCCGGACATATAGTCCATGCAGATGGATTCCCATGGTTGACTGGGAGTAGGCAAAGGAGTGTACGGAACTTGCTTCTTGATAGTTGGCTTGGTAATGGCGTAGGTAGTGTAATATCTGATATATTTCCCAACATCCAGTTGATGTTTTAGCCAATAAAAGTGCTTTTGTAGTACAACCATAGTTTTCTCCACACCAAAGTGTCCTGTGACCAGATTGTAGTGCGCCTCCAAAATCAACTTGGCACGCTCATTTGAAGGAACAAAAAGGTGTCCCAAGTAGCATAATAATGCGTCTTGAAGGTGGAAAATAAGAACTTCCTTTCCATATACTAGCATATGTTATGTGGAGGTGAAATCTCGATCATTTATGTATAGTTGTGACCATCGAGAGGCCTTGTGGAAACAAGAGTTGAGAACAATAGTCAGTGTTGCAATTGTGGGCCAACTAAGGTAGTTTGCAACATGATTGGTACTTCCCTTTTTGTATGTTCAAGTGGAATTGTTGCAGATATGTATACCACTTATGATGGTTATCGTTCTACAAATTCCTTTGTATCTGTATAAACTAAAGAGGTCGATGATCGGTGTGAATGACTGTCTCCTTCCCCAGAATGTAATGCTTCAATTGTTGGCAAGCCTCCACAATGGAATACATCTCTTTATCATAGATGGGGTACTTTCAAATTGTATCAGAATTGTCTCACTATGATAGGCCACTAGATGCCTGTGTTGGGTGAGGACTGCACCAATAGCATAGTCAAATGTGTCTATCTCAATTTCAAATAGCAGCTATAGGTCTGGGAGTGTGAGTACGGGTGCAGAGTAGACGCAATACTTCAACTCAACGAACGCCTTTTGTTGTGACTCGGACCAGAAAAACTTTTCTTTTTCCCTGCCCTTAGTAATCTGACTCAAAGGCCAAGTGATATGGGAGAATCCCAGCACAAACCTCCGATAAAAATTTGCAAGGCCCAAAAAGGTGCGAAGCTCTCTTAGAGTGGTTGGGGCTGGCCAATCTTGAATTACTTGCATCTTAGTTAGATTCACATGCACACCAAGTTCGTCTATTATGTAACCCATATATTGGAACTAACTGATGACAGAGGTTCAATGCTCCAAGTTGGCACATAGTTTGTGGTACCAAAGTTTTGAAGGAGCTACCGAATGTGTTGCAAGTTTTCTTCCCAACTCTTGCTAAAGATGAGGATGTCATCCAGATAAACAACCACAAATGATTTGGTGAAGGGCCATAAGATGTTATCCATTAGCCACATAAAAGTAGTAGCAGCATTTATCAACTTGAAGGGCATAAACAACCATTAAAAAAGGCCTTCCTTGGATTTGAAGGTAGTCTCCCATACATATGTGGTCTCTATTAGAGCCTGGTGATAGCCAGACTTTAGATCGGTCTTGATGAAATACTTGCCCCCTTTGAGTTGGTCTAGAAGGTCATCAATATGTGGGATTGGATACCTTTTTTTGACAGTGATTTCTTTTAGTTCCCGATAATCAATGCAAAGCCTCCAGGTCCCATCCTTCTTTTGTACAAGTACAATCAGGCTCCCACAAGGCGAGGAAGTTGGTCGGATGCACCTTTTTTGAACCAAATCCTAGCTTTGCCACTTGATCTCTTCATTTTGATGAATGGAGCGACAATATATCTAACCATTGGTTAGAGGTGCTCTAGGAGTTAGATCAATCGAATGCTTGACCTAACAGTGCAAGGGTACCCCTGTGCATGAGGAGAATATTTCCCTGTATTATTCCACAACTATATCCACCTACTTCTTTTCCGTGGAGGAACCCTTCCCGTGGGCCATGGATGTGGCTACGATCTTCCCCTTACTTTGAGAGCGAATCAGAATGAAAAAAAAAAATTCCTATTCTAGGATATGATCTTACTGCATTTCTTAGTAGAGATCAAAGAGATGGAGGTAAGCGCGGCTACCTTCAGTATCATGTATAACTTATTACTGAAATAAATAATAACAAAGCGATGTCTAGACTCATATACAACATTTCGCTTCCACAAGTATGTTTGCCCAAATAATAAATCACAAACTTCAAGAGGCGCAACGTCACACATGACCTCATCCGTGAATGGGTTGATGGTGTAGGGAAGGTTACACTGCTGGTTGAAGCAAAGATCTCGTCCTTGGTGAAGCCACTCGATGGTGTACGGTAGCAGATGTGTTGCAGGCGTTAGGCAAAACGGCTTCGCGACCTCTCCTAAAATGAGCTTCTTTTGGCTCCCGCTGTGGATAATGAATTGCAGTGGGGAACCATTCACCCACATCTATGAGTGGAAGAGGTGTTCCATCTCCTATGGATATTCAGGCTCATTCTTTTGTATCTTGGTGGTGGCCATGGTGGTACTAGACTCTAGGTCAATGATCTTCTTCCCTTTGTCATTCCCCTTGTCGAGTTCTGACTCAGAGTCAAAACATGTGTATGATTCAGAAGCCTTCAACATGGCCACTAATCACTGTTTGGCCCGACCCTCACTTGTGCTGTGAGTGGAGCTCATATGTAACTCACACCATTTTATCATGTCCTTCTATGCCTTCATGGTGTTATTCTTTGCTTGCGGCTTCGGTGGGTTATGTTGGGTCGCCCGCCTTGGCTTTGTCCTTTGCTTTGTGGTTTGGGGGTGCCTTTCCCTTGCTTCAGATTCACAGACCAAAGTCTCACTTCTTCTCTTTAAGCTTCTTCTCAATCTCGACAATGTATCAGTACACTGTGCCAAGCAAGGAGATGTCCAAGAACTCCATCTCATCAGGGATGTACCTGTGTAGATAGTCACGGTAATTAAGTACCAAATGTCACTCAGAATCCTTGATACCCAACTTCGTGCGAAGGGTATGAAAAAAATTAGTAAACTTAGACACATCTTGGTCCCTTCCCTATTGCAGTGTGGTCCACTTTACGTATTTATGCTCATAACTCCCAACAGGGTAGTACCGTTCATTGATGGCATCTTGGAAAGAATTTCAAGTGGGTGTGGATGAAAATAGTGAGGGTGTACTTTCGTCCTTCTTCTAACAGTAGGTTTCCCACTAGTCCTTAACGTCGGGGGAGGCTTTGAGAAGTGAAAAAATAACCTTTTCCCGACTAGAAAAATCATGAACAAAAAATATCCTTTAAGTAGATTTAACCATTTATCTACGATGTCTGCATCTGACCTTCAAATATGGGGATGTCAAAGTTAAAGTGTACCTTAAAGGGTGTGGCACTTCTAGAGTAGCTGCTAGAAGTCGATGTGTGGCCTTGGGATAGCTGTTAAAGGATTTGGGCAAAGTTGTCCATCATCGCGTTCCTTTATTGCCCGAGAGCTTGTTCGAGCGAGATTTTGAAAGGATCTTCTGCCCCCTCATCTTTCTTCTCTTCCACCATGGGAGGTCGTCGGTATTTTCAAGGCTCATCTTGCAAATATTCGACCAGTTCGAGCCATAACTCCTCATATCCCGACCTCGTTGGGGACATGCAAAGAAAAATAGAGAAAGAGAAGACTTCTTCGATACCACTGATCCGACCTTAAACAAGAATGCAACAAATTACAGACATAACCATAAATACAAAGATGCAACAAAAATAACACTTCATTTCATTAATATCAAATACTAAAATATGCTTACAAACATAATGGAAATAGACTAGCTTAGGTGATGGTAGCTTATCTTTGAGAATAGATGTGATGGCTACATGCCTCTGAACTATCTTACAATGAGACTTGAAGGCCTATTTATTGTTGAGAATCAATGGAAAAACCTAAACATCCAAAAACCTAACCCTATGAGATGAAACTCCAAAAATATGGAATCTATTTGGGTAAATTGATATATTAACTTCCTGGGGCCGTAACTTTGGCATATGATCTCCGTTTAACAAACACAATACCTCGTTAGACATATCTATCCAATGTTAAAACAGGGGCCTAAAGAGGTTAGTCATCTTTTTTTGAGATGTCCATTTGTAGTGGTAGTGTGGGAGGGTGTCATGGATTCATTGAACATCATACATGTATGGGAATCTCAATCTCTGGAAAACTGTTTATTATCATGGTTTAAGTCTCAAAAGGAATATAGGTCCCTTCCTTTATATATCTTTCAGTCAATATGGAGACGTAGGAGCTCTCTTGTGGTTGAGTAGAAAGAGGCTAATGTTAGAGTTGTAATTATAAAGGCATCGACATATTTCTCTGAAATTGACCCAGTAATGAAGCTCAACAAAAAGAGGCAGATTTTGTATAAAGATATCTGGAAAGATCTTCCGACATGGTTTTCCGATGGTGCATGCAAGAAAAGGAACTGTGGATGCGAAGCTTTTATTATGATAGAGCCAAGAAACTATTATCACATCTAGTGGGAGGGAGGGAGAGGTACAAATAGTAGGGCTGAAATTATAGCATTGTGGGTGTTTCTGATAGGCTCTAGATGGCTAGGGTTGGAGACTTTTCCCATCTACGAAGCTGTAAAAGAAATAATAGAATGGTTCAAGGGGCCTTTTCTATTCAGCCTGTCCATTCTATCTAACTCGATGTGTCATATCGGGAATTTGGTGTGCTCCTTTCACACTATATCATTTTAGCACATTTATAGGGAGCAAAACCAGGTTGTGGATTTGCTTTTAAAGAGGGGTATCAGAAAGGAGCCTGGGAAGTTTTACCTTGTTGCTTTTGTTCATGACACCTTGACAATGCTCGGAGCATAAACTACTCTTAAATGCAAAACATTTTTTTATTTTTTGAAGAGTTTTTTCTAGTTAGATAAATTTCTTTGTTAGACAATATGTATCACAATTAGAAAAAAAATTCTTTGCAGATAGGTAGAAAACCATAGCTCTACAAGCAAAGATTCACACTATGAAAAAATGGAAAATTTAAGAAAAAAAGGTTATATCTCTTCAAAATATCACAAGATGAGATCCAATAGTAAAATTTACGATCCTAATAGAGGAACAATGAACATGAAGTTGTAAAATCATGAGGAGATAAAACCATGTTATGTGTACTCTCCTTTTGTTTTAATGAAAAGATTGCCTTTGTTTTCTTAAAAAAAGCTCCCAATGTATTTAGAATAATTTTCTTCCAGGTTGAATCCTTCTTTAAACTGCCCTAGTTGCATAAGGTGTGTTGTTATGAGATACATATCAAACTGAATGCAACTCATTGTTACTCTGTGTGAATAATTTATGGATTTCTTATCATTGACTTATGCACGGTGTTAGTGTCAATATTTGCATCCCGCCATCAGTGATCAAAAATCCTATTTTCATATCATTTTAAGGGTCTGATTCAGAAATTTTTATCATTCCACTAGGTCATGCAAAATATTAGTCACTGATGGTAGTCCTAGTCCAATAACATCACTCTTCCCTAAATGTGATTATTTGCTAGCATAGTTTCATATCTTGTTGACTGTACATCATCCATAAAGTTATTTTTATCATGCCATTTGAATAAGTCATCTTGAAATTTAGTCCTTCACGGTATCATTAGGTCTTTAGGGCTTTTCAAGGTTTCATTAGGTCATTAGGGTTGCCAAGGTTCCATTCCATTGCATAATACTAGCAAGTAAAGGGTGATCAAATAACATCCCTTCACCATCCAGCCCAAAAATTTGGTGTCCTAAACACTCTTGCTATCAGGGCCCTTCGAATTTCTGACGTTGATCATTTGAATGAGGAAAAGAAACATTTAGTCTCAACCTTTAAAGGTATAGGCTACAAAGAAAATGAGATTAAAAGAGCAATTCAGAAAGCCGAGAAAAGGATGTTATCTCATGAACCTAAAGCCCGAGATCAACCTGAGGGTGGTAGGGTTTTTCTACCTTACATTCATGGAGTTACAGATAAGATTGCGAAAATCCTAAGAAGGAAAAACATAAGCACGCAATTCTCAGCACCCGGAACTATTAGGCAAGGTATGAGATTTGTCAATGATAATATTGATAGACATCAACTTAAAGAGGTCTATAAAATTGATTTCTCATGTGGGAAAAGCTACATTGGTGAAACAGGTCGCTCCCTACAGACCAGGCTCAAGGAACATGGCGCTGATATTAAGAATGAAAGGTCTCATACTTCCGCCCTCGCAAAACAATCATTAAAAACTAAGCACCATGTTTGCTTGGAAAGCGCCTCTATTATCGCTAGGGAAGAGCAACACCACAAGCGAAAGATCAGAGAAGCTTTTGAGATTATCAAACACCCGCATAATCTCAACAAAGACAATGGTATGGAGATTAGTGGAAGCTGGCTTCCACTAATCAGAGAAATTAACTCGGTTTATTAGTATTAGTATAATAATAATAATATTGAGTACACCATTAATCATTAATCATTTACATTATTAATTTTGATAATGACCTTTATCATTAATTAATTAATTTATTTATTAATTACCCATGTTACTTTATTTAATTCTTAAATATTAAAATATGTATTTAATATAATAATAATTAATATTAATATTTATTCATTTAAATAGTTTAACTAAAATTAATCATTTACATTATTAATCATTACATTATTTATTTTGATAATGTCCTTTATCATTACTGATTAATTAATTTATTAATTACCCTATTAATTACTTTAATTCTTAACATTAAAATATTTTTTAATATAATAATAGTTATTATTAATATTTATACATTTAAATAGTTTAACTAGTTTTAATATTATCTCATTATTATAAATAAATCAATATTCTAGGATTTCTTTGATCAATTCTAATTATGAATTTAATTTTATTAATTCTAATTATTATTATTAATTATTATATTAATAAATAATAATTATCAATAATATTCCTATTAACAATAAATTTCTTTTCTAGGCTAAATAGTAACCTATTCTTAAAAATTTATTAATATTAATTGTACCAACATATATTATAATAATTAAGTATTAATTCAATTTTCCAAAATTAATATTTTTTAAACATTAATTTTGATCTTTATTATTTCATTAATTCTAATAATTATTATTATTAATTATTATATTAATAATAATAATTAATGATAATAATAATAATAATTACAATTAATTTTAATAATAAATAATAATAATTATTAGTGATCAATCATTTATTATAAATATTTTTTTTTGTAAGCTTCGGCAGGACCCCTTTTTACAACTTTTTTACAATATTTTACAACCTTTTACATCAATCACCTGCCTCTGCACGACTCGAACCTGGGTGGGGGGAGTGACAGCCTCCGCCCCTACCATTACACCATGCACGTCATTAAATATTAAATATTAATTCAAATTTTCTAGAATTAATAATTTTTAACATTAATTTTAATCAAGATAATATCATTTTATTCTGAATATTATTAATTATTATAATACTAATTATTTTTATTATTAATTAGTATATTAATAATAATTAATAATAGGATTGATAATTCTAAAAAAAATAAAAAAATAATAATAATAATAATAATAATAATTAATTAATTAATTAATAATAATTAAATTAAAATTAATTAACCTGAGACAACTGACATTCAAAAATTTTGACAGTCGACATCCTCTTTTTTTTTTCTCTCCTCATCATTACTATTTATCCCTCAAATTTGCTCTTCTTCCATCCAGCATTCAAGTTGTCCTGATGATGGATCCCGGTTGGGATTTGAAACGTTGGCAGAAAATGGTTCTTACTATGGATTCTCCGGTAACTAAGTCGAAAATCCCTTCACCATGTGAAGATGATTTGTAAAGATAAATTCTTATTTCATTATGTAATTTTATGTCTTTCAAATGTAATAATTTCACCATCCCAAGCTGTTAACTCCGTGTTCCAAAGATGCCAGACCATCAAAAGATCAATTTTTCAAAGGAAATAGTCATGTGAAAGGGTAAACTTTCAAAGGGTTAAGTGCATGCCAAAGGGAGTTGTTTTTTCCCAAGGTTGTCCAAATCATCATTTTCCACAAGCAATAAACCCTAATTTCCTCACCCATTGATCTAGGTTTGGCTATGAAATCAAAGACATATGAGTATATGAGGCATAAGGGAGGTCATTTCAGTGAGTATGAGGCCATTCCAACTCATACACAACATGTTTCCATCATTTTTCAATAAGTCATTCCAAGGGACAAATCATTTGCCACACATAGGGCCGATTTTTCTCAAAAATATGTTTTAGACCAAACATGGAAGGATTTGGATAAAGTGAGAGAGGTTTTTTGTGCACCATAGGCCAAGGAAGAAAAACCTCCTTCACTTTTTACACAAGTGTCATGGTTTTAGAGAACTGTCAAAAATACAGTTTCCTCAGGAGAGTTGATGCACTTATGGAATGACCTTGGAGAAATCAATATTTATCCTAGCTTGAGTGACCAAATGACTTGCTTGATGAGGTAAATGATAACTAGACACAGAGCTATTCCCAATGAGCTATCATGATCTCAATTTGGAGTTGAGGAAGACCTTCCAAACTTGACTGCAACACACTCTGCATTTTGGCAACCTCATTCTGCACATTTTGACTAGTCTTGGGAGATTAGGCTTTTGATAGGGAAAATGAGCTCCAAATTGAAAAATTAAAGATGTTTTGGAAAGTAGAGTCGAGAAGCTTTCCAACGCACTACCCAACGCCCAATTTGGACATCGGGAAGGTAGTAAAATTTGGACTTGACGAGGCACTACGATTTTGGCAGGGTGGCGCTGTGCTTTTGGCAGTGGTGTTGCGCTTTTGGCAGGAGAGCTTAAAAACCCTCAAACCCTCAAGGAAACTCTAAATTTCTCTCTCCATGCATTATTACAAGTAAGTGGACACCCCTCACTTTAGTTTTGGTTTGGAAATCCAATGTTTAATAATCATCTCCCATGTTTAATATGAAACCCTAAAATCTCTCTAATGATGCCTAAAACTGTAAATCCTCATTGTTCATCCTAGCACCTATCCCTACAGTTCTAAATTAACCTATCCTTATTTCCTTATCACCCTATGCATTTTTCCTCTTTACCACTATTCCTTCACATTCCCCTTTGTCTCTCTTCCCCAAGAGAAAATCTCAAGACACAAAACCCTTATTCTCATTCCCTACTCCTCCATTCATTTCCTAGTCACAAGCTCATCTCCCATCCCCTCATTCCTAAAAGAAATTTCACTCATTCCCTTCATACACCTCAACCTTTCAAACATGGACCAAAAGGACCGAGACTATGAGGAGGAGGAAAACACAGGCAGTGACACCTCAGCAGGTAGAGCTAGGCAACAGAGAAAACCACACAAGGGAGGATGATAGGCTTAAGATGCTCGTTGAAGCTTGCTTGGCTCATCAGAGCATATGATGATGGTGCTTCTCACCAATTTTGGGCAATTTTTGAGCAAATTTTGTCATTTGCAAATTTTGGATTTCAATACACAGGAAAAATACCTATAAGTGGCGTTGTGCTTTTCCTAGGGGCACTCAATGAAGGAATGGATTTCACTTTTGGATTTAGAACGATGAGGACATGCACCCTAGTAAGTTTCAAAAGTTTTGGGGCAGAACTGGTCCACCAAAAGGTCAAAAAACACCCTAAAATGACCCTTTTGCCACTTTTTTAAAACACAGAAGCAACCTTGGGAGAATCAAGTTTTGAGTGATCAAATGAGCTCCAAATGTCGACATTCCAGGTGTTCGGGAAAGTAGACTTGAAGACCTTTACAATGAGCTATCATGGGCTCAATGTGGATGCCGAGAAGGTCACCAATGGGGACCTGAAAGTGGCGCTACGCTTTTGCCCAGTGGCACTACGCTTTTCACAGTTTTTGCTCATGGTTTCTATTTTTCCAATTTTTTACTATAATCATGGATTCTCTGTCACGGTGGATAATTTACCTATGCAAATGATGTAATGGCTTGTAAATATGATGGATAAATAGTAATATAGGGTAGATTCATTTCTTAGCAGTTAGTTTGAGCCCAAATGAATCAGTTTTTCACTTTTAGAGGCAAGTTGTTGAGATGCCTATATTCCTGTTTTCTTGTTCAGTGTTGGTTAGATTAGCTCCTCATCTTGGGGACTCGACCCCTAAGGATGGGAGGAGGTTGGAACAATGCCTATATCTTCTTCTTATTCCTCATTGTAGGGGGTTGGACTCAGTTGGATGCTCAGACCTTGATTGTACATCTTTGTAAGCAGTTTGGCAGGAGACTAATAAGAATTGTAGCTATTTTTATGGGATCCATGTGGTATGGAGTTTTAGTATAGTTTCTTCTTTTGTGATCATATGTTAGAATGTTTTGTATGTTTCATTAATCATTCCATTTCTTCTTAGTGAATGTTTTCAAGCTGATAGGCAGAATCCATCACAACACTGCTCTGCTTTGGGTAAATATTCACATTTATATGTTTTCTACTATTTAAGAAGGATCCATGATTGTCACATGCCCTTCTTAGCTTCTCACCAGTATTAAACATCTCACCTCATCAAGGCCTAAAATGCTAAAGCCTATGCCTACCTTGCCCCATAGAACACCTTGCATTTCTGACCTAATTTCCGAGACCTAAATTGCCCAACTCCTCTTGATCTAGCAAAACCCCTTCAAAATCCAAACAAAACATCGTGCTACTATAACTAGCCTAAAATCCTTTTCCTGATCTAGTCATCTTGGATGAGATCCTTACGTAGAGAGTCCTGTTCTGGCCTAGTAGGGCTAGCTACTTGGCTAAGCGTGGTTTGTGGTCACCCTGGTTTGGCTTCCTTCAGCCTGAGGTTCAATCCAGGTGATAACATAGTGGCGACCATACTTGGGAACATAGTTTTATGTTCCTCAGCAAAATGTATCAAGCTCAGATCTGATTGTTGATGGTGAACAACAGTCAGATGCATGCGGAGGCTGAAATCATTCACCTGGCGACTCGAGTGTTGAAAAATCCCAAGGTTTAGAATTTTTATGGCAACTCCACCCTTCAAGACCCAGTAGTCTGAAAAATGTCTTGGTGAATTCATTGTAATCAAAATGGATTTTCTTGCTCGAAGGTATGCTCCCATGAGCCGAGATCACATTCCAGGTTTCCCAAATAAAATTCCTAAGGTAGATTGGCAAAGGAATTTGCCTATGTTTAAATATGATGATAGGAATGATGCTGCTTTACATTTGGTTAGATTTCACATGCATACTCGCAAGTTGAAGGTTGATTTTCCTGAAGACTGCTTAATGAAGATATTCATGGCAACCGTGGAAGGTGAAGCTCAATCTTGGTATGAAAGTTTGCCACCTACGTGTATTTAATGTTTAAAGGATTTTCATACCATGTTCTTTGAAAGGTATAAAGAATCTTGTCCATCCTTAATATTAATTAGAGCTGTTGTAAACATGTTTACAGTTTTATTGAAAACCTTGAGAAAGTTTACAAAGATGATGACTTCATGGACAATGAGATTGTGGAAGCCCTGTATGAAAATCCATTTTAGCAACATAAAGAGAGCTTAGAGAATACTTATCAAGATGCTCAGGAAAATTTGCAGCAGGTTTAAGATCTTAGTACAATTGAAAATGATGGAGGACAAGGTCTTATTACAGATCTGCTCATAGCAGAAGATAGTATGTAGGGAAATCAAGTTTCAATTTCAGATTATGATAAATTCAGGTTGGCTTTTTTAGATCTAGATTCAGATCGTGATGATGAAGAGTACATTGTTCTGAATCGCATGAAGGAGAGCTCTGTTGTTGAGATCATCTGGAATGAAGAAGACAAAGTTATTGACCCAAGTGTTCTCATTTCACTAGAACAAATCCTTCACGAGGAGGTAATCCAGTTCTTTTATGAAAAACAAGATGAGATCTTTGTTCAAGTAAGGGAAAAATCTTCTTTCGATAACTTAGTGGTAAATGATAGAAGTGTTAGTTTTGGGTTTCAAGAAATATCTGAAGTTTTCCCTCGTATGACTGATGAGTGTGATAAGAAACATGACAATCTGGTTGCCATGTCATATGAAGATGATCAACAATGTATTCAAATTTCGGAAGACCGGGGAATTGAGGACTGTCATTCAAATTTTTCTTGTCATATTTCATGTTTTTGAATTGTTATTTCAAGAAGACAATTATTGTTTTGGAAAAAGAAAACAAAAGGTGCTATCTCCTTTGTCTGAAGATGAGATAGATCAACTACTGAAAGGTCATGTTACAGCCCAAGATAATGCAGGTTTGCAGTGTTCACATCGTCAAGAAGGTGTTAGTGAAGCTTCTTCCACTTTTGAAAATGAAGAGAGTCTTGAAATTAGATTTATAGATCAATGAATAGATATTGTTTTCTTTCACGAAGATGATAGGGCTGTCATGTTTGATAATCTTGAAGAATGTTTTCTGTTTAAGAATGACTTAGACTATGAAATTGAGGAGTATGAGCTTGATAAAGATGATATGCCAGGAATCAAGTCAGAATTTCTCATGCTCGAGGAATTTACAGCCAACACTCAAATAGCAGAAGCTTATACTTCTCTATGCCTTCCTATCAATCAGCAACCAACTATTCTTTCAGATCAGCATGAAGGGAGTACTAGTATTTTTGCTGCTGGATCTCAAGACAAGCGAGTGCTTTAGGATTTTCAAGATCCCTTTGGCATTCTTTTGCAAGCATTAGAGAATATGAATGTTGCCCGGTTCGTTAGCATAAGCCTTGGTTTCAGTTGTTATTGTGAGTTGCCTACATGTATATTGTTCTGCCTGATTGAGGAAAGTGAGAGCAAAATTTCAGTGAGTAGCCATCTGTTGGATTGGTTACATTGGAAGGTTCACTTCACATCATTGTACATATTTCTTCAGTAGGCAGGTGGTTTTCATCAGTATTTGAAGCCCTCAAATCTCGATGGTCCGTTGCCATTAATAAGTTTTGTAAGTACTTGTGTCAACTAAGTAAGTTTTGAGTCATTTTTTTAGTCAATTTCAAGTCAGTTTTGAGTCAGTTTGTGTCTTTGACTCATCAGTATTCATTCATGTATTTCAAATTGAGTTTTTTTTTACTCCATGCCCAATGGATAAGGCTACTTGGTCTACGGTGTTCTTGGCACCTCCAAGGAGCTGCCATGCCCAATAAGACCGATGTTAGTGTCAGTATTTGCATCTTGCCATCAGTGATCAAAAATCCTATTTTCATATCATTTTAAGGGTTCGATTCATAAATTTTTATCATTCCACTAGGTCATGCAAAAAATTAGTCACTGATGGTAGTCCTAGTCAAAAACATCACTCTTCCCCAAATGTGATTACTTTCTGGCTTAGTTTCATATCTTGTTGACTATACATCATCCATAAAGTTATTTTTATCATGCCATTTGTATCAATCATCTTGAAATTCAGTCCTTCAAGGTATCATTAGGTCTTTAGAGTTTTTCAAGGTTT
This sequence comes from Pinus tabuliformis, assembly GCA_031772625.1. Taxonomy (NCBI): domain Eukaryota; kingdom Viridiplantae; phylum Streptophyta; class Pinopsida; order Pinales; family Pinaceae; genus Pinus; species Pinus tabuliformis. The sequence continues at coordinate 190,010,262 of CM062819.1, read as the reverse complement.
CATTAGGTCATTAGGGTTGCCAAGGTTCCATTCCATTGCATAAGACCAACAAGTAAATGGTGATCAAATAACATCCCTTCACCATGTGAAGATGATTTGTAAAGAGAAATGCTTATTTCATTATGTAATTTTATGTCTTTCAAATGTAATAATTTCACCATCCCAAGCTGTTAACTCAGTGTTCCAAAGATGCCAAACCATCAAAAGATCAATTTTTCAAAGGAAATAGTCAAGTGAAAGGGTAAAGTTTCAAAGGGTTAACTGCATGACAAAGGGAGTTGTTTTTTCCCAAGGGTGTCTGAATCATCATTTTCCACAAGCACTAAACCCTAATTTCCTCACCATTTAGCTAGGTTTGGCTATGAAATCAGAGCTATCTAAGTATATGAGGCATAAGGAAGGTCATTTCAGTGAGTATGAGGCCATTCCAACTCATACACATCATGTTTCCATCATTCTTCAATAAGTCATTCCAAGGGACAAAGCAATTTTTCTTCAAACTAAGTTTTAGACCGAATAGGAAAGAATTTGGAAAATGTGAGAGAGATTTTTGTCCACAATAGGCCAAGGAAGAAAAACCCCCTTCACTTTTTACACAGGTGTCATGGTTTTAGAGAGATTTCAAAACTACAGTTGCCTTAGGAGAGTTGATGGACTTTTGGAGTGACCTTGGGAAAATCAATATTTCTGCTAGCTTGAGTGACCAAATGACTTTCTTGATTAGTCAAATGCTAACTAGACATAGAGATATTTCCAATGAGCTATCATGAGCTCAATTTGTAGTTGAGGAAGACCTTCAAACGTTGACTGCAACATCACTTTGCATTCTGACAACCTCATTCTACACATTTTTACCAGTCTTGGGAGATTGGGCTTTTGAGAGAGAAAATAAGCTCCAAATTGAAAAATTCAAGATGTTTGGGAAAGTAGACTCAACACGATTTCCAACGAGCTATCCCACACCCAATTTGGACATCGGGAAGGCAATAAAAATTGGATTTGAAGTGGCGCTGCACTTTTCACAGTGGTGCTGCACTTTTGGCAGGAGAGCTTAAAAATGCTCAAACCCTCAAGAAAACTCTAAATTTCTCTCTCCTTCCATCATTACAAGTAAGTGGACATCCCTCACTTTAGTTTTTGTTTTCAAATCCAACGTTTAAGGATCATCCCCCATGTTTAATATGAAACCCCAAAATCTCTCTAATGATGCCTAAAACCCTAAATCCTCACTGTTCTTCCTAGCACCTATCCCTACATCTCTAAATTCCCCTATCCTTATTTCCCTATCACCCTATCCATTTTTTCTCTTTACCGCTATTCCTTCACATTCCCCATTGTCCCTCTTCCCCAAGAGCAAATCTCAAGACACAAAACCATTCTTCTCATTCCATACTCCTCCATTCATTTCCTAGTCAGAAGCTCATCCCCCATCCCCTCATTCCTAAAAAAATTCACTCATTCCTGTTGGCTAGTTGAATTGTTTATTGATTAAACAATCAAGTACCACATTAATTGTCAACCTGGGAAAGTCTTTTTATTCCAAAGGCTACCGCGTACTGTATGTACTTAATCCTAAAAGCATTAAAAAGCTGTAGTATACGTAATTCTTATGCTAAGTTATCACAGTACAAATAATTAATTAAAATTACAAATATGAAAAGAAAAATGATGGATGCTCTATTGGCAGAGGATCAGGACCCTATCCTCCAAGTGAGGACGTTCAGCACCTGCCCCTGTAACCAGATTGCTAACACACACTGCACTCTAATTCACCGGTGAAATATCCTTGCACAACTTCAAGCAATGAATGAAACAGAGTACTAGCAAAGCGAAAATACCAGAGGTAATGCTACAGAATCCAAACAGAGTACCAGCAGAAAGAATCTATCACACACTTACACACTTGACAGAAAAGTAAATGGGTGAATCTTGTGAGGAAGGTGGGCCCAGCCCCTCTCACAAGATTCCCCAGAACACAAAGGCTAGATTAAGTGCTCAGAACAATCTTCTATTCATCTGCCAAGAGATTCAAGTACAATAAAGTTCAGACTTGCTGATGTCTTTCAAAATCTCACTTACAGATCACACATTAACCCCCTTCTAATGTAGATGTCTCCTCTTTATAGAGGAGACATCTATTACAATAGATTATTACAGTTCAAAGATAAATATAAAGATACTCACGAATATGCAATGAACAATTAAACATATAGATATGCGGAAAGTTACTTCGTACCTTGGGGAGATTAAGTCATTATGTAATCAAAGCTTACAACTTATGACTGAAAAGGATAATATTATGGCAAAAATATAAGGTCAAAATTGGTCAATTCTGAGTCCTAACATCCCCCCCAACTTAAGAGATTGCATGTCCCTATGCAATGCCTACTCTGAGTCTGAGTCGGAGTACTGGGATGAACAATGTAGATTACTGAGACAATAGTTATAGGAAGTGGCATCAAACTTCTTCTTGAATCCACACGCAGTCTGTATTTGCCTCCATGCTGCTGCTTCTTCCCTGTTGGATAATCCAAACTGTCCTTTGTATTGTTCACCAGATAGCCATAAAAGTGGAAATCTAAATCTGTAACCCATCCAATTTTCAGCACAGTGCTGCATGCAATTAACATAATGAGGTATCCTTGAGAGTGCTACCTGCAAATTAGGTGGATTATAAGGGTGATATTCCTGCCTCTCCTTGTGGCAGTTCTCCCAAAACATTTTGTTTGCCTTGACAGCTAAGGATGCCTTAGTCTTTACATAATGCTGACAGTCTTTCAGGACCATTGCTTGCAGTTGCTTAACATGGTCCTTCATTTCAAGATCACTTACCATTATCAGGTGTTGTGCAATAAAGGTGGCTGTGTTCTGCGGTTCAGCTCTAATCCACAGAAGACAATTCTGTTCATTATGTTGAGCTGAAGCAAAGTCATTCTGCCATGTAAGTTGATTAGCTAAAAAGGAGACAAAGGCTCTCAGCTGTATGTCGCCAACTACAGGTATCATATTCATATTTTTTTCTTCGGACATGGCTTCATTATGGAGATAGAGCTCGCATAACAAATTTTGATCATTTTTAGGTGCCTCTGCAAAGGTTTGCATAAACTGCTCTGATGTAACTACCTGATGAGGTCTACCTTCTTTGACAGCGTTTATCTGCAAAAATGTGAGTCTTTCCCTCAAAAATGTTGCATAATTAAAAGAGGGTTTCCTTGTAGCAAGTATTCTTTGGAACAACTCAAACATCTGGGTCAATCTGGCTTTTAGTTCCTTGATCTCTTTGTACTGGGCTATGCACTGCTCAAGTGCTTCCCAGTTCTTGTATGCATGACTAAACCAGATCCCTTTTTGCTGTTGGAATGCCTTGCCTTGTGACTGCTCATATTCTCTCCACCACTCTCCCTTTAATGCTTGAAAAATATCTGTTTCTGTGCATACATCACTAACGGAGGGAGGCTCTATTTGTGTAAAGGCATCCACAAGGATAACCTGCTTTGTAGGAGTAGGCTGGGATGATCCAACATCTTTTTCTTCATTTGTGGCTAGTGTCTCTTCTTCCTGTTGTACTAATTCATTTTGTTCCATGGTGATTTGGGTGCGCCGGGGTGAGTCTGTGCCTTTTTCCTCATTTCCTTCTTCTTCTTCTGCTTCCTTGGCAATTTGAATAGAGCTGGGTGAGTCCAATTTTTCTTCATTTCCTCCTGAAACTATTTCTTTTTCCTCCATAACAGTTTAGGTAGGCCGGGGTGAGTCTATACCTTTTTCCTGATTTTCTTCTATTTCTTCCTCTCGTTCCATGACACTTTGAGTGGGCCTAGATGAGTCTGTGTTTTCTTCTGCATTTCCTGATTCTTGTGTAACTACTTCTTCCATAGCAATTTGGGTAGGCCGGGGTGAATCTGTATTCTCCTCTTCCTAATTCCTTGTTTCTTCCTGCATAATTTTTGGGGAACTTGCTGGTTCTTGTGTGTCAGCAAGCCCTTCTGCTTGTTCTTGCGCAATCTCTGGAGAACTTACTGGTTCTTGTGTGTTAGTAAGTTCTTTTGTTCGGACCTGTGCAGTTTCTGGAGAACTTACTGGTTCTTGTGTGTCAGTAAGCTCTTCAGTTTGGTCTTGTGCAGTTTCTGGGGAACTTACTGGTTCTTATGTGTCAGTAAGCTCTTCAGTTTCGTCCTGCATCTTCTCTGGAGAGCCTGTTGGTTCTTGTGTGACAACAGGTTCTTCTATCTGCACTTTTTCTGGAGAGCCTGTTGGTTCTTGTGTGACAACAGGTTCTTTTGTCTGCACCTTTTCTGGGGAGCCTGTTGGTTCTTGTGTGTCAACAGGTTCTTTTCTTTCAGCAGAGGATTGTGGCATTTCCGTCTGTGTAATAGCAGGCTCTTTTGTTTCATCTACAACAACAGAGGCTTCCTTCATTGGCTCTGCCACTACCTTATATCATGCCTGAGTATATATTTCACCACAATTGGTACACACATATTCATTATCCTTACTTTTCTCTGCTGCAGACGCTACTCGTGCTAAAACATGCAGGCTGAATTCATTCTGATATGCTTCCTTAACCCTTATTATTTCCTCCTGATAGTCCTGAATCTGAGATTTCAGAAATTCAATTTCTTCCTGTAGGGCGGGTACGGTAGGCTGGTCTTGAGGAGCAGTAGATTCCAGTGGAGGCAGAGGTTGTGTTTCATCATTTTGATCAGTATTCCCCACAGGTGGTTCTTGTGTGTCACCTGGGGTAGTGGTTGTTTCTTGTGTTGCAGCCACTTGGTCACTATTACCTTGGGTGTCGGCAGCTGGTTCTTGTGTGTCAGCTGTCTTAAAATATGATGTCACGAAGCTATGAACACTCTGCATCTCAGCTTCCGAGGGTGAGGGAGAGGAGTTTTGAGGACTGGTGGGAGTGCGGATCCTTATAGTGATGGGCGGTGAACTGGGGGAATTAGGAGATTCAGCTGCTACCGATGATCGAGTTCTTCGCTTTGGTAGAGAAGCAGGGAATTCAGGCGTTTTTCTCTTTAGGCTAGCTTTCTTTAGGATGGGGACAGTAGCCGGGGTAGCAGGTGCCTTAGCTGAAACCCTAGTTCTTCTTCTTTTCGATGGGGTTTTCTTTTCCCGCTGCCTTTTTCGTTTAAGGAGGGTAATAGGGATATTGTCATCGGAGTCATCAGTAGAAATACCAAGTATGGGAATGGAACGATTGGTTGTTTTAGGAGATGGGGTTGTTCTCATGGTTATTTCTACTGCTGCTTGTTCATTCTCAGCAACTTGCGGGGGTGTTTGCTGGATTTGTTCAGGAATGTGCTCTGCTTGCTGAGGGTTTTCTAGAGGGATTTGTTCAGGCATGTCCTCCGTTTGCTGAGGAAGTTCTTCATCTTGCTGAGGTGTGTCCTCAGCTTGGTGAAGAATTTCCTCTTCTTGATGAGGAATTTCATGTTCCGGCTGTGGAATTTATGCCTCCTGATGGGGATTAATGGGGGGTGGAGGGTTATTTAGAGCGAGGGCTCTATTAATCAGAAATTGGGCTAAGCGGTGGTGTTTTAAGGAAAGAAGTGGACGCTTCGCGTTAACAGCATATCGTGACATGTTTTTGAGACAACCCAATAGATAATATGGCATGTTTATTAACTGACCATTTCTCAAATGATTTAACAGGACGAAGTCATGCTGGTAAATTACTTGGTAGCGGCCTTCGCACGTCAGATATTGCTTGACAAATTCAGCGACTTTCAGCCACGGTTGAGGTAACGACCGAAGTGCTACGCCTCTGCCTTTGGGCTCTACCTGCTCGCCTGGTCGGAGAAAATCGTGCTGCACATTAAGAATCAGGTGCTTTCTGCTGAACCACCGTGTGCCATTAGCTGGTAGCCCGGTAACTTGGGCTATAATTTCCTCTGTGATTGGGATTTGAACTCCCTGGACGACAGAGAATCCTTCTGTTAAATTGCATGCAAATTCAAGGACTTGCTGCTCGTCAAAGTCCGGAAGTCTCCTGAAGTACTCTATCCATCCCGCTTGCAAGAAAATTTGATAAATCTTCGGAAAGAGTTCAAGGACTGTTGTCATGCCAGGCTCATGTGTAATGAGGGTTCCTCCCATAGCTGTTGTTTCAGTAAATTTCAGAGTTCAGAGCCGAGCTTCCAATTTCAGTTCAGAGTAAAACGTCGCAAATGGTAACATGCCGTGATAGAGTGGCTTTTACATATTACCGGGAGAGTTAAGGGTGGCGGTAGTTGGCGTAGTATGCCATTATGAGAGTTGCTTTGGTAATCCCCCCCCTCCTACGTGTAAATGATATGATTGGAAGTACAATTATTTGATAGTCCTATCAACTTCTCCGCATTATCTATTATTTAATGTCCATACATAATCATGCGTACCTTCGTATTTTACCTTTTTGATTGCTGTGTCAAAAAGTCTTGTCTTGTCTTCTGCTAGATCATAATGATTACCGCAGATCTAAAAGCATGGGAATACCAGTGATTTGTAATGATAATGACGGGAAGTGATAGTAGGGTGCTGTAATCATCACAAGAAGTGGTATATTTTATCAAAATTTGTTCCTTGGGGCTGAAGTGGTAAGACTGGTGTTTTCGTACGTGAGGGAATTTGCTGGGAAGGGTATTCCGTTATCGGGAAGCAATGTTGTAGCACCGGGATTGGTGTTGCAGCAACAGAAAATTGCTGATGTGGCAACAGGAAATGATGTTAGACGTTTGTAAAAACGGGAAATGTGCTGGAGTGATAGGAATGGTGTTGTAGCAACAGAGAATGGTGTTGCAGCAACGGGGAATGGTGTTGCAGCAACAGGAAATGGTGTTGCAGCAACAGGGAAATGGTGTTGCAGCAACAGGAGTTCCGAGTCCGCAAAGTAATTCCTTTGAAACTTTTGTTCTCAGCTACTTCCCAGGCTAAAATCTGCAAAATACTGAAATGTAATATCGCAATCCTTGGCAGGATTTATTAGTTTCTTAAAAAAAAGAATATCTAACCTAAAAAAAATTACATAAATAATAGAAACTCAAGTGCTTTGAGGGACAGCAAGTTCCCCTGGAAAAGAATACTGTTTTATTGCCATGCAAGTGGCTTTAAAATCTTCTTTGGAAACCGGCCGCTGATATAACCGAAGTCGGTAGCCATTCACTAACAGTGGTGTTCTGCTTCCATCAATTGTTAAAAGTCTAACTGTTCCATTTGGAAAAATAGCATCCACTTCATACGGCCCTAACCACCTTGTTCTTAGCTTCCCTTGGAAATTCTCGAAACGGGAATCATAAAGTAGAGCCCAGTTACCTTTCTGGAACTGCTTTTGCTTGATGGTTCTGTCATGCCATCTGCTTCTTTGTTGTTGTATCATAGTTGTTTGATGGATGACATCCAGTCTTTTCTCATCCAATTCCTGAAGCTGCTGCAACCTGACTGTCTGTGCATCAGTTAAATCAAGGTTAACAGCTAAGGCAGTTCTTAAGGTTTTAATCTCAAACTCTACAGGGAAAATAACATTCTTTCCAAAAACTAATTCATAGGGTGAAAAGCCTGTTGTATTCTTCCAAGTGGTTCTATAGGCCCATAGAGCCTTGGGCAACCTCTGAAACCAATCCCTTCTATTCTCCTTTATCATTTTTGTTAAGATGGCTTCTATGACCTTGTTGGTACTTTCCACCTGCCCATTTGCTTGGGGGTGGTACGGTGTAGTCATTTTGTGCTTGATATGATATTTTTGGAGCGTATTTTTGAAGCCATCATAATTAAAAGGAGGTCCTCCATCAGTGACTAATTCTCTGGGTAGTCCAAATCTAACAAAGATTTCTTCAAATAAGAATGTTAGTACTGCTTCTTCATTAGCTTTAATGAGTGCTTTGGCTTCTACCCATTTAGTCATATAATCCGTGCATACTAATATGTACACTCTTTGATTAGATGGAGGATTAATGGGACCTATAAAATCTAATGCCCATTTCTCAAAAGGTTCAAGAGTTACCTGGGGATTAAGTGGCATTTCATCCCTATGGTTAGGCTGGCCCATTCTTTGACAGCTGTCACAAGCCTTCACATATTTTCTAGCATCTTTAAAAAGTGATGGCCAATAATAACCCATTCTAAGTACCTTGTGTGCTGTTCTTTTGTCTGCAAAATCTCCTCCACAAGGGCCATCGTGACAAGCTTTTAGTATATCATAAATCTCGTCTTCCCCAATGCATCTCCAGATTTCTTGATCTATTCCTGTGTGGAACGGACACCCGCTTATCCAGCTGTACCTAGCACTTTGCTGGATGATCTTTCTTCTTTCCCTGTGTGATAGGTGTGATGGTAATTTTCCTGCAACTAGATAATTGGCAATGTCTGCATACTAAGGTGAGTGAGCAGATACTGCAAATAGATACTCATCAGGAAAAGAATCATCTACTGGAGCATTTTCATCAGTTTTTAAACGAGAAAGGAAATCAGCAACTACATTTTCTTTTCCTGGCCTATCTACAATTGTGATATCAAATTCTTGTAATAGTAATAACCATCTGGTGACTCGGGCATTTGTAACTGATTTATTCATTAAATACTTAATGGCCGAGTGATCAGTATGCACAAAAGTAGTGTAGCCAGTAATATAATGTCGAAATTTATTAATAGCATAAATAACTGCTAGAAATTCCTTCTCAGTAACTGTGTAATTTAGCTCAGCTGGTGTCATGTTCTTGCTAATAAAATAGATAGCATAGGGAAGACTCTTTTCTTCCTGACCCAGGACAGCTCCAATTGCCGTGTCTGAGGCATCAGAGGAGATATGAAAGGGTAATGCCCAATCAGGTCCTCTCAAAACGGGAGCTGTGGACAACTGATGTTTAAGTTTATTGAATGCATTTTCACAATCATCAGTCCACTTGAATTCAACATTTTTCATTAACAACACAAATAGAGGAGAAGCTATTTTAGAAAAATCCTTAATGAATCTTCTATGGTATCCAGCATGTCCTAAAAATCTTCTTACATCAGTGTGTGTTTTGGGGATAGGAAGGTTCTGAATTACCTGTATTTTAGCTGGATCGACTTGAATTCCTAAAAATAAAATAAAGTGACCCAATACAATACCTTGATTCATCATCATATGGCACTTTTCAGTGCTTAAAGCAAGGTGTGCTTCTATACACCGCTTAAGTACTTTTTCAAGATTCTGCAGTGCATCCTCAAAAGTCACTCCATAAGGGGTAAAGTCATCCATAAATATTTCTAATGAATCATTTAACATATCAGAAAAGATCCCTATCACCGCTCTTTGGAATGTTGCTGGAGCGTTACATAGCCCAAATGGAAGTACTCTGTAAGCAAAGGTCCCCCATGGGCTAGTAAATGTGGTCTTGTCCTAGTCCTGGGGTGCAATCTTAATCTGATTATATCCACTAAACCCATCCAAGAATGAAAATAATTTCTTACATGCTAAATTACCCAATACATGATCAGTAAATGGTAAAGGGAAATGGTCTTTTTGGGTGGCTTTATTCAATTCTCTGTAATCCACACATACTCTCCATTTCCCATTTTTCTTGGGTACAATTACAAGTGGGGAAACCCACTCACTATCAGATATAGGGTATATAAATCCTGCATTCAAGAGTTTTTGAAGTTCCTCCTTCACAATTTCTCTTAGGTTGGGGTTCATTCTCCGCTGGGGTTGACAGACTGGCCGGGATCCCTCTTTAATATAGATACGGTGAGTGCATAATTCAGGGGAGATCCCTTTCATGTCTGTGTAGTCCCATGCAAATGCCTCTTTATTTTCTTGGAGTAACTTTATTAATTGTTGTTTTTCATTATCAGTCAAGTCAGGATTTATATTTAATGTTTTGCCAGGTTCAATTTCAATTGTTGTACTTTTGGAAGGGCTGCCTACTGCTATCTGAAATAAGTTTTCATCTTTCATGTTCTGCTGGGATTCAGATTCTAAGATTGCAGTGAAGTGATTATATGTTTCAGGGCTGACCGAAGAGGGTTCAGAAATAAAGCTGCTGATTAATTCATCTTCGGTGGAGTCCTTAAAAGTCAAGGCTTGTTGTTATAGCTCCAAATCTCACTCTTATGGTTTGTGATGCTGCACTTATGGCCTAGGGCAACCCCTCCTTCCAGACCTGGTCCAAAAATTTAAAAAACAGTGTTTTATTCCCTGTACGCGACTTTGCCCTGTGTTAAACGCGTGTACACGCGGGTCTGTCATACCCAACCCGCGTGTATCTATTAAAACACTTAAAAAAATATAATTTCCTCTTTTTCGGGCGGTGATCGCGGGTTTACCTGCTGGATCACCTGTTAGTGCCCGTGGCCCAACTGTTCCCAACCAACTCCTAACTAAAAAACTACTTTGGAGAGGGTATAAAAAGACATCAAAGGGAAGGCCAAGGGGAGAGAGAAAGGAGAGCAAGATTATTATGCTGAGATTTTTCCCTTAGACCAGGTCTGAAGTCCTTGGTGCATCCTGCACTTCCCCCATTTTGCATAGGAAACCCTTGTTTCCATGTGTATTGGTGATCATTCATCCTTGACATCATCATTGAGTAGGACTTGGAAGGAGCTCTTGCTGGAGGCTGGAGGCTGGAACGAATCCGGGAGGAAGCTTGCTTGGAGCCTGCTGAAGGTGTTCAGGTGATATCTTTCCGATATATGTACTTTATTTGCCTTTATATATAAAGGCAAATAAAGTACATATATCGGAAAGATATCACCTGAACACCTTCAGCAGGCTCCAAGCAAGCTTCCTCCCGGATTCGTTCCAGCCTCCAGCCTCCAGCAAGAGCTCCTTCCAAGTCCTACTCAATGATGATGTCAAGGATGAATGATCACCAATACACATGGAAACAAGGGTTTCCTATGCAAAATGGGGGAAGTGCAGGATGCACCAAGGACTTCAGACCTGGTCTAAGGGAAAAATCTCAGCATAATAATCTTGCTCTCCTTTCTCTCTCCCCTTGGCCTTCCCTTTGATGTCTTTTTATACCCTCTCCAAAGTAGTTTTTTAGTTAGGAGTTGGTTGGGAACAGTTGGGCCACGGGCACTAACAGGTGATCCAGCAGGTAAACCCGCGATCACCGCCCGAAAAAGAGGAAATTATATTTTTTTAAGTGTTTTAATAGATACACGCGGGTTGGGTATGACAGACCCGCGTGTACACGCGTTTAACACAGGGCAAAGTCGCGTACAGGGAATAAAACACTGTTTTTTAAATTTTTGGACCAGGTCTGGAAGGAGGGGTTGCCCTAGGCCATAAGTGCAGCATCACAAACCATAAGAGTGAGATTTGGAGCTATAACACTTGTCCAATAGTTAATATAGGTTGGGTCTCTTCATCCTCATAGTCTACCCATACAGAATTGTCATTATTAATCATGGGTGTAGCATGAGGATATAGGGTAAGTTGTTTGGTTTCCTGCCCATTAGAGATGGTCATTGATCCAGATCTATAGCTGATGAAAGCATCTGTTGTAGCCAGCCAAGGTCTCCCTAGAATCAACGGATGACCCCCCAACTTTGTTTTAGTTTGTAACACCACAAAGTCAACCGGGTAATTCCAGGATTCTACAGAGATTATAAGATCTTCAATGACCCCTTCAGGTTTAATCGTAGAACAGTCAGCCAACTCTAAGATAGTTGGAGTTTCCCTAATAAAGTTTTTTAATTGAAGCAATTGTGTTGTTTTGAGTGTCATAATATTTATTGCAGCTCCTAAATCTACTGGAACTTTAGAGATAAAGGTTTTTCCAACCTGGACTGTTACTGTAGGGTGACCAGGGTCACCATAATTCACTAGATAATATTTTTCGGTCATTAAAGCAGTTAATTCTCCCATCACATGAACTGTGAGGGGATCCTTAGCCTTCCTTCCTGGTTTTTTTATACAAATGTCTCTAATAGTTCTAGCATAAATAGGAACATCCCTTAATGCTTGCAATAATGGGATTTTAACATACAAGTTATGTAGCTCTCCTAAAAGGTTAAAGGTAGGTTGCTCAGGTGTTTTAGTGAGAGCCAGTCGTTCAGGGAATGGCGGATCTATTGTTTGATCATTATTATTAGGTGCTGATTCTGCTGTTTCAACATTATTGTTAGCCGGTTTCTCTTTTCTAACTTCTTCTTTGTCAGAGTCAGTAATATCATCTATAATGGGTTCAACAATTCTCCCTGAGAGAAGATGAATATCATTACATTGCAGGGGAGAGACATGCTGATTTTGAATGTCAATAACTTGCAGGGCTTTATTATTATTTGGATTGGGGTTAGGTTGCACAGACAGCTGTGGTCTCATTGCCTGATTATTTGGAGGAGTATTGGATGGTAAGGAAAGAGACTGTTGTTGTTGAGGAAATGGTATCTGTTGGGCTGCCCAGTTTGGATTCCATTGATTAAAATACGGTTGCTGGGGAGCCCAAGGATTCCATATAGTAGGATCAAGAAAAGGAAGATTTGGTTGCTTCATAAGTGGAAAATTCATTGTATTAAAGGGTGGGTACTGCATTTGGTTCATGGGTGGGTAGTTTGTTTGAAAAGGAGAGTTATTATTCCAACGATTGAATGCTGTGTTAGAGTTCATACCTTGTCTTTGTGGCCATTGCCTCCTCTGTGTCATCAGGTACACTGCTTCAGCCTCTTCTTCAGTTGTCTGCAATGCTGCTTTGATTGCAGGCAGAGAGGGGCATTGCTGTGTTTCATGGTCCTTCTCGCAGATTGTGCAGATAGGTATCTTATCCAGTGGGCATTCCCTGAGTGGGTGTTTTTCTCTGCATTTGGAACAGAAAATAGCTAGAGCAGCTTCTGCTTCCACCTGTTTCTTCTTAACCTGCAGAGCATCAATTTGTGAAGCAAAAGAGCTTAACATCTCAGTTTTAAATTCTTCCAATAAATTACCTATTTTAGCCCTTGTTGCTCCTCCACTTGCTGACTTCTGAACTCTTGAATATACATTATCTCTGCTTTTTGATCTGCCTACTGCTCCCCTTGAACATCTCATGCAGAGATTGATAATTTCATCAAAGGGTTCTTTGGAAATGTCCCCTTTTCCCAGCATGTTTAACATGTCCAGGCAGTCATATCATACTCCTTTCAGCAATATAGTCTTCAGAATATCTTTACTCATATTAGGATGATCAAACCGCTGCAGATTATACTGTAATCTTTCCACAAAATCTTCCAAATTCTCGTCCTCTTTCTGAACCATTTTAAACAATTCTTCCTTCTTTTCTCTCGTCCGGCAGTAGTCTTGATATTTAGCCAGAAATCCCTCTTTCATCTGATCCCAGGTAGTGATTTCCTGAGCTCCTAGGCTCATAAACCATCTTAACGCATTCCCTTTCAGTGTTGCTGGAAATAGTTTTAGTTTCTGATTAGCACTCACATAATCATAACTCCTACATAATATGTCGAATTCAAAGAGGAATTCATCCGGGTCTTCAGAGGATAACCCATGAAAGTTGGGTAATGCTGAGAGTGGAATGTTTTTCATGGGGGTTGTTCCTCTCGGGAGCTCTCCAATAGGGAATTCCAGGGTAGAGAGCGAATTTTCCCCTCTTCCTTCTGTTCTGTTATCCTCCATTGGTCTTTTTCCTGAATCACTTGCTTTATCCTCTGTGTCTTCTGTTTCTTCAGGTTCTTCTACCGGTTCCTTGGTGTATTCTGGTACTTCCAGCTTCCTTTCAGGTCCTATTACTTCCTCCGTCTGTCGATTTTTTTGTGAGGAATACTGGATCTGAGGTCTCCGGGAACTTGTCCTCTGTGATGTTTCAGCCTTTGAGATGATTTCGTCAATATAGGTTTTTCTTCCTCCTTTGCCGCCTGTGAAATTAGGTTTCTTGGGTCCTCTCATGCACCTGTTATTTTCACAAAGAAATAATTAATGCTTTTAAAAATCTCTAATTGCCTTCCCCGGCAACGGCGCCAAAATGTTGGCTAGTTGAATTGTTTATTGATTAAACAATCAAGTACCACATTAATTGTCAACCTGGGAAAGTCTTTTTATTCCAAAGGCTACCGCGTACTGTATGTACTTAATCCTAAAAGCATTAAAAAGCTGTAGTATACGTAATTCTTACGCTAAGTTATCACAGTACAAATAATTAATTAAAATTACAAATCTGAAAAGCAAAATGATGGATTCTCTATTGGCAGAGGATCAGGACCCTATCCTCCAAGTGAGGACGTTCAGCACCTGCCCCTGTAACCAGATTGCTAACACACACTGCACTCTAATTCACCGGTGAAATATCCTTGCACAACTTCAAGCAATGAATGAAACAGAGTACTAGCAAAGCGGAAATACTAGAGGTAATGCTACAGAATCCAAACAGAGTACCAGCAGAAAGAATCTATCACACACTTACACACTTGACAGAAAAGTAAATGGGTAAATCTTGTGAGGAAGGTGGGCCCAGTCCCTCTCACAAGATTCCCCAGAACACAAAGGCTAGATTAAGTGCTCAGAACAATATTCTATTCATCTGCCAAGAGATTCAAGTACAATAAAGTTCAGACTTGCTGATGTCTTTCAAAATCTCACTTACAGATCACACATTAACCCCCTTCTAATGTAGATGTCTCCTCTTTATAGAGGAGACATCTATTACAATAGATTATTACAGTTCATTCAGTTAACCCATTCTATCAAAAATAAGAATTACAGACCGCTGTTACAACAATATAACAACATATTCTTTCTTAGGTTCTGGCTGTTACACAGCTGGTAACTGTCTTCGACCCTCTTCTTGGGATCTTCGCATTCCTTTGCCATTTCCCCATGTTGTTCCTGATTTAAGCAATGGTAACTGTGTTCTACCCGCTTTAGATAACTGCAGATCGTGCCGCGTCAGCGTTCTTCAGATAGTTGCCGATTGTTATTCCAGCTGTTGCAAAATAGCCTGCTTTAGATGGTTGTTGTTGCTGACTGTAGCAACTGCGTAGTTGCTGCTTCTGGTGTTGCAGCAACTGCGTAGTTGCTGTTTCTGGTGTTACAGCAACTATAAATTATAATTCCTGCAGGCTTAAGACAATTACTTGGAAACTTAGTCAACTTTTCAAAGATAAATATAAAGATACTCACGAATATGCAATGAACAATTAAACATATAGATATGCGGAAAGTTACTTCGTACCTTGGGGAGATTAAGTCATTATGTAATCAAAGCTTACAACTTATGACTGAAAAGGATAATATTATGGCAAAAATATAAGGTCAAAATTGGTCAATTCTGAGTCCTAACAATTCCCTTCATACACCTCAACATTGCAAACATGGACCAAAAGGACCGAGACTATGAGGAGGAGGTAAACACAGGCAGTGAAACCTCAGTAGGTAGAGCTAGGCAACAGAGAAAACCACACAAGGGAAGAGGATAGGCTTAAGATGCTGGCTGAAGCTTCCTTGGCTCACCAGAGCACATGATGATGGTTCTTCTCACCAATTTTGGGCAATTTTTGAGCAAATTTTGTCATTTGCAAATTTTGGATTTCAATACACAGGAAAACTACCTATAAGCGCAGCGCCACTGGGCGCTACGCTTTTCCTAGGGGAACTCAATGAAGAAATGGCTTGAATTTCCGGATTCAGAGAAATGAGGACATGCACCCTAGCAAGTTTCAAAAGTTTTTTGGCAGAACTGGTCCACCAATAGGTCAGAAAACATCCTATAAATGACCTTTCTGCCACTTTTTGGAGACACAAAAGCAACCTTGGGAGAATCAAGTTTTGTGGGGTCAAATGAGCTCCAAATGCAGAAAGTCTAGGTGTTTCAGAAAGTAGACTTGAAGACCTTTCTAATGAGCTATCATGGACTCAATGTGGATTCTGTGAAGGTCTCCAAAAGGGACCTGAAAGTGGCACTGCGCTTTTGTCCAATGGCGCTACACTTTTCACAGTTTTTGCTCAGGGTTGCTATTTTTTCAGTTTTTTACTGTAATCGTGGATTCTCTCTCATGGTGTATAATTTACCTATGTAAATGATGTTATGGCTTGTAAATATGATGGATAAATAGTAACATAATGTAGATTCATTGCTTAAGAATTAGTTTAAGCCCAAATGAATCAGTTTTTCACTTTTAGAGGCAAGTTGTTGAGATGCCTATATTCCTGTTTTCTTTTTCAGTGTTGGTTAGATTAGCTCCTCATCTTGGGGATTCGACCCCTGAGGATGGGAGGAGGTTGAAACAATGCCTATATCTTCTTCTTCTTTCTCATTGTAGGGGTTGGACTCAGTTGGATGCTGAGAACTTGATTGTACATCTTTGTAAGCAGTTTGGCAAGAGACCAATAAGAATTGCAACTATTTTTATGGGATCCATGTGGTATGGAGTTTTAGTATAGTTTCTTCTTTTTTGATCATATGTTAGAATGTTTTTTATGTTTCATTAATCATTCCATTGCTTTTTAGTGAATGTTTTCAAGTTGATAGGTAGAATCCATCACAACACTGCTTTGCTTTAGGTAAATATTCACATTTATATGTTTTCTACTGTTTAAGAAGGATCCATGATTGTCACATGCCATTCTTAGCTTCTCACCAGTCTTAAACATCTCACCTCATCAAGACCTAAAGTGCTAAAGCCTATCCCTACCTTGCCACATAGAACACCCTGCACTTTTGACCTAATTTCCCAGACCTAAACTGCCAAACTCCTCCTGATCTAGCAAACCCCCTTCAAAATCCAATCAAAACTTCGTGTTACTGTACCTAGCCTAAAATCATTTTCCTGATCTAGTGATCTTGGCTAAATCCTTACGTAAAGAGCCCTCCCCCGGCCTAGTAGGGCTAGCTACTTGGCTAAGCATGGTTTGTGCCATGTGGTTACCCTGGCTTGCCTTCCTTCAACCTGAGGTTCAATCCAGGTGATAACACATGGATTATGTGATTGTTGTTGTACTGATTGAAAAATTTACAGTAAGTTGAGCGGAATGTTTGTAAATCACCGTAGTCATTATCATCGGCTGCTTATTTCTGTTTTTGAGTCATAAAAAAAAAATTGTTAAGTTATGATCGATTCTATTCAAAGAAATTATCTCAATCAGTAAATTCTGCATAAGGTCGGAAGTTGAAATTGAAGAAATGAAATAAATTGTGCTGCGGGATCTCTCTCAAAAAGCGTGGAAAATAAATAGTATGAAATAAAGTTTAGCTTTTCTTTTCAGAATTTCATTTTTATTTCAATTCCATTTTTTTTCAAATTCTAATGCTAATTGCTATCGACATTCAATATATTACATTTTTGGATTAAGTTTTGTACCATGTAGAAATTGATATTCTGGATTAATCACAAGTGCATTTGAAGTACTTCGGGAACCCGTAAAATGAATAAAGAATGAGGTGACTTTTGGATTTCCTAAGATTTTACCTAGAATTCAAATCAAATCTGATTAAAATTTAAGAAAACTAAATAATATCGATACAACTTAAGAAAAGAGCATAATAATTACGCTGTTTATATAATTATAATTTTCTTAAAACTTGAATTAATTTTTCCATTCAAAATATTAATTTTTCTTTAAAAAACCTGATTTTTTTCCATTCTAAAATATTGATTAAAATAACAAAGTTTAAGATATAAAGTACGCATATTAAGTTAATGTTAAATAAACATATTTTGTATATATGATAATTTTATGGCGAAAATAGGTAGGGCTCTGTATTACAAATTTTGTAATTTTAATGTGTTTTGTAAATATGATAATTTTATGTTTGCAATTTTATGAACTAAAAAACGCCTCAGAAAATGAAAATGCCCCACCTCAAGTAACATTCAAAACAGAAAATGCAGAAAACAGAGACAGAAGCCATCTTCAAAAGAATTTTTCAAGTTTATAGCAGAAGTAATCCCCGGTTTTGTAGCCTTAACTGTTTGTTTTATCAAGTCAATGAGTATTCTATCTTTTAATGTTTTTAAATAAAATTTTTATAAAAAAATTCATAAATTATTCTGAGTCAGTTATGTGTATTCGCAAAGTTATGTTTTTATATAATAAACCCCCGGTTTTGTAGCCTAAAACTGTTTTTTCACCAAGTCAATGAATATTCTATCTTTTAATGTTTTTAATCATAGCTTTAATAATAATTTTGTAAAAAAATCATAAATTATGTATATCAGTTATGTGTATTCTGAAATTTATGGTTTTATATGGTTATAATTTTATTTAGTTTACTATTTTTCTATGTTTTTATGGAAGCTACGTTTTAAAAAAAAATTATTTATTTAAATTTTAAATTTTTATAAATGACAGTTGTGGAAAATTATAATTTTAGTTAAAATTTTAAAATCTCTTTCAATGATTTTTAATCTCAGAATTGTGGATATTATCATTTTTATTAAAGGTTTTCCAAAGTTCTTTTTCAGGATTTTTTTTTACCATTTTACAACAAAAAGTTCAATTTATTAAAACTCAATATCTTTGTCAATGTATAAGCAGAAAAAAAGACAAAAAAAAAGAAAAAAAAAACAAATGAAATTAAATATGGATAAATAAATGTCTTTCGGATTAATCACATTATTAGAATTTGGTGGAAATTTCAACCAACTAATATGGTTTATAAGTATGGGGGATTTACGCAGTGCATTATATTAGATATCATTTTTGGGATTCAACTGCGTTAAGTAAGTCATTCAAACGTATGACCATTTCCATGAGAGGTCCATTTCCATGAGAGGTAGTCGTAACTGACTAATTTCTTCCTGGTTACCGGGTGCAAGCCCCGGAAGTGATGATTGATGCTATGTGATTCGTTCTCCACATTTCACTAGTTTCAATCCCACTTCTTCACCCCTGTGAGCATCAACCGATGCAATGAGTGCTAAGTGAACTATTCAAAAATCATGAGAAATTAGTCAGTTACGACTACCTCTCATGGAAATGGTCATACGTTTGAATGACTTACTTAACGCAGTTGAATCCCAAAAATGATATCTAATAATATGGTTTATCTTAAGGATGAACCACATTAGTTGGTTCGAAATGTCGACCAAATCCTAATAATGTGATTAATCTGAAAGACATTTATCGACAATATGAATCACAAAATTCTTAGATCTAATGTTATCAGAGATAATTATTTCACCGTTGCAATGTCTTCAACTTCTCCAGTATCTTCCATCGCCTCATTGCACACCCACTTGGCTTGAGCTGATTCAAAAGGGCAACACCACCTATTAGAATCAATATTTTAAATTATGTAACTCACTGAAGTTTTTGTATAAATAGAGATGCTCAGTGAGAGGCGGATATCCCACTCTCAACTTTCATATTTATGTCTAATTTGGCAGTTGTAGTTGTAGTTTAATGTCTTCATGTTATGTACTCTTTCTTTCAACAGGTATTAGAGCCAATGTGTAGAGTGTTGGAATCTATGAGTGAGGTTAAGAGAATTGAGGATTCGTTTTTGTGTGAATCAATGAGTTGATGCGCAGAGCGCTTGTGATCGAATTGCTACTAGTTTTGATTATTGATTGGCACGGAGCTGGAGTGGCTTGACAATTGAAGTTAAGTCAAGGTTGTGTATGCGGTTGTATGTTTGTGCTGAACCATCGATTTCCCATCTTCCTATTTTAATTGGAGTGTGAAACTCGTGAACAATGTGAAGATTAACTTGTTGAAGTTGTTCAAGACTGCAAGAATCGTCACCAAGTTCTGTGTAGTTGTTGGATTGTCAAATTGTTGCAGTGAAGTTGTTCGTAGGTCTTTACATATGTTTTAACTTTGATATTTATGAAATATTGTGAAATTTGGTGTTTTTTGCAAAAAAATCTCTATGAAAAATAATGAGAAAATCAACTTTATAAAAACCAATAGGATTTAAGATACACGAAAAATGAGAAGTACGTAAAAAGCGTTATTGCAATCATATTTTTCATGTATTTCTCATTGCAATCACGCTTTTCATGTATTTCTCATTTTTCGTGTAGCGGGGTCGATAAAAAATATGCAACATGGGTACTAATTTGATGAAGAATTTCATTATACATCCAACGAGTTCTCCCTTCAAAATTTGAGCAAAACCATAGGGAGATAAGTTTAAAATAAGAGTTGAAAAAGTAGTATTTTTCTTTTTTCCCTCTAAACTTTAATGATGTAATATAATCTTATTTTAGTATTTCCACTATTATTTTATAATATTCCTTAGAAGGAGTATTTTAGACCTCAAAAATTTTCTAATGGTAGGAAAGGGAATATACTGTCTTTTTCAAAAGATAAAAGAAGCAAAAAAATACGAATTTCATTGTTGTCTTTGGTGTTACTCTAAATCAAATTTTCAATAACTTCTTGAAGGGAATTTGGCTTATATTGAAGCCATTTTATTTCTCGATCATTTCATATAGTTTTCTTTGAACGAAGTGACAGTAATAAAGTGGAAAAGTGTTTTTAACTTTCAATTGATGATTTCATTTATCTATGAGAGATGATGACAAATACCAAAATTACTTAGTCACCAGTTCCTATTTTCAGTGTGAAAAATTATGACTCTTGGTCTATTTGATTGAGAATATTGTTGCATTCTCATGATATTTGGGGATTCATTACTGATGGCTATCCAGATCCTCTGGATTAGTGAGCAGATATGGCTCTTACAAATGTTGAACGAACATTGTTGAGGGAGAAAAAAAAAGGACAAAAAAGCTCTTAGTCTTATTCAACAAGGCTTAGATGATATGATATTTTCAAAGGTATCAAGTGTGGAGTCTTCGAAGAATGCATGGGATACTCTTGAATCTTGTTATGAGGGTGTGTCCAAAGCGAAGAATGTCAAATTGAAAAGTTTGAGAAGAGATTCTGAGAATCTGAAAATGAAAGATAGTGAAACCGTTGATCGTTTTATGACTCAAGTCATGAGTATTGTTATTAATTAAGACAGTGTGGAGAAGACCTCTCGAACAAAAAAGTGATCAAGAAAGCTCTTTGAAGTTTTCTAGAGAAATTTGAACTTGTAGTTGTATCCATAGAAGAGTTGAAGGAAATAAGTCAAATGCAAACTGATGAGTTGACTAATTTGTTAATTGCACATGAATCGAGGATGTCAAGATATGATGGTAACACATTGGAGAATTCCTTCAAAACTTAGTTTCAATTTAATAGAGGAAGAGGAAAAGGAAGGTCGAGCAATAGAGGAAGAGGTGGAAGAGTAGTTGATAAAATATGTTTGTGAGATAATTATGAGAATGAGTAGAAATCAAAGCAACGTCATTCTAATTTAAAGGGTAGTAACAATAGAACCTGGCATAAAGGAAATCAAAGGTATAATTTGTCTTAAGTTCAAGAATATTAATGCAAAAGATAAAGTGATTTTGCTAACAAGTGTTAGAAGAAGCAAGCAGATGCTCATAAGAAGTCTGCACACATCTCATAAGTGGCCGAAAATAATTAAAACCTAGTGTTTTTTACTTGTAATGTGACTCAGGAATGTTTGAATGGTATCTGATTTTTGGACAGCGACTGTAGCAATCACATTACCAGAAACAATGATTTGTTTTCTTGTCTAGACATGAGTATTCAGTTTGAACTCGAACTCGAATTGGGTAATGATAATAATGTATGTATAAAAGATAAAGGGGTTGTTTTTTTTTATACTAGAAATGGTGAAAGAAAAACAATTGATGATGTGTATTATGTACCTAGTTTAAAATGCAATTTGTTGTCCATTGGATAATTGATAGACAAAAGGTGCAAAGTTTTTTTTAAGAATAAATTATGTACCATCATTGATAAATACCCAAGTAAGAAGCTGATAGCAAGACTGGAAATGACAAAGAATGGGATTTTTCCTTATAATGAGAAATGAATTGTTTCCCTCCTTGAATGCTTATAAAATAAAAAATTTGGATGAATCATGGGTATGGCATTTAAGATATGGTCATTTATATTTTGGTGGTCTAGATGTGTTGTAGAATAAATACATGGTAAAATGGTTAGCCAATATTCAACAACCAATAAGCTCATATGAAATTTGTATACTTGGAAAGCATCTCAGAAAGAAATTTGTATATGGAGTTTCATATACGGCGAAATCTCCATGGGAGATTGTACACGCAGATTTTTGTAGAACGATGCAATCACCTTCATTGGATGTTAATATTTATTTTTTAACTTTTATTGATTACTACAGTTGAATAACTTGGGTTTATCTTCTGAATGAGAAATCTGAAGCATTTTTTGTATCTAAAAGATTTAAATCTATAGCTGAAAAGAAAATTGGAAAGCATATTAAAATTTTAAGATTAGATAGAGGTGGTGCATATATGCGAAATTATTTCATTATGTTTTGTCAGTCTCATGGAATAAAGATGTAGTTTACCGCATGTTATACTCCACAACAAAATGGAATAGATGAAACGAAAAATAGAAATATTATGAATATGGATCGAAGTATGTTGAAGGAAAATCATCTACCAAATGAATATTGGGGAGAAGAATTAACTTGTGTTGTTTATATTCTTTGTTAGAAAATTATATATTATGGAGCAATGGAACACATAAAATATTGCAGAAATATAAACACAGAAAGCGCATAAAACAAGAGAGACACAGATATATGTGTTTCACCCAGTTTGGGCTACGTCCACCCCGAACAGCCAGTCCTTCCTTTCTATTATCCAGCAAAATGAAGAGACACAACCTACAACATATCCGCTGTAATATCCTTTGTTTTCTCTCACAGTCTCACCTCTCTATTTCCCGCTCACAGAATACACATCTATCACACAGCCTCAAATACAATTACCTCATGCAAAGAGAGGGGTTTCCTTCTAGGGCAAAAAACCCTAAACTAAACATAAGTTCTACCGTCAGATCATCCGCCTAGTGAACGACCTAGATTGACTATAAATTACTATACTTTTATAAGGAAAATTTACAGTTGTTTTTAGCCCCCGCCAGGGGGGGGCTCCTAAAGGTCGCAGCCGCCCCCCCTGGACCCCCCCTGCAGCGAATATTTTACGGGCGGTTTCGAACTGGGGTCCAATGTGGTGATACCTTTGAATATAGAAGATAATCAGGCTCCACACCCAACAATCTCCCACTTTGAGACTGATTGTAGCAACTCCACTGCTGCTCCATTTGCTGGACAATAACTCCTCTTTGGACCTGGTTGTTTCTCATCTTTATCGTCATCCTTGAAGACCAATTGAAACTGAGCATATTCTCAGTTTCTCCCTGGTTACAACTTTTGTTAGCATATCTGCAAGATTCTGGCTAGTGTGTATCTTTTCCAGCTTCAACTCTCCATCTTCCAACACTGATCGTATGAAATGGTACTTGAGCTGTATGTGTTTAGTCTTGGAATGAAATGTTGAGTTCTTTGCAAGATGAATGGCACTTTGGCTATCACTGTATAACGTGCCCACATCATGCTCTTTACCCAATTCACCCATAAACCTTTGTAACCAAATCATTTCTTTACTAGCCTCTGTAGCAGCAACATACTCTGCTTCTGTTTTTGAAAGTGCAACAACACTTTGGATTTTTGAAACCCAACTGGCAGCTGTTCCTCCAACAATAAATACATATCCTGTAGTGCTCCTCCTGTTATCTCTGTCACCTGCCATATCTGCATCAACATATCCTTGTAGGGATATGTTTGAACCACTAAAGCATAATGCTTGATTTGTGGTACCTTTCAAATATCTGAGAATCCATTTCACTGCCATGCAATGTTCCTTTCCTGGATTGTTCATGTACCTGCTTACAACTCCCACTGCATGTGCAATATCAGGCCTTGTGCAGACCATTGCATACATTAAGCTTCCAACTGCTGATGCATATGGAACTTTAGACATATAATCCATGTCTTCTTGGGTCTTTGGGCACATTTCCTTGCTAAGTTTGAAATGGCTAGCCAAAGGTGTACTAACTGGTTTTGTATTGTGCATGTTAAATCTTTTCAACACCTTTTGTATGTACTCATTCTAAGACAATGTTAATTTACGATTTTTCCTGTTTCTAGTTATTCTCATACCAAGGATTTGTTTTGCAGCTCCCAAATCCTTCATTGCAAATGAATTTGACAATTTTCTTTTGAGCACATTTATTTCCTACATGTTAGATCCTGCAACAAGCATATCATCTACATACAATAACAATATAATATAACTACCATCATTTTGCTTTTTCAAATAAACACAATGATCAGAGTGACATCTAGTATAACCTTGTTCAGACATAAACTTGTCAAATTTTAGATACCATTGCCTTGGAGCCTGTTTTAAGCCATACAAGCTCTTCTTCAACCTGCACACTAGTTTCTCCTTCCCTTTCACCTCATATCCTTGTGTTTGCTGCATATATATCTCTTCCTCCAAATCCCCATTGAGAAAGATTGTCTTTACATCTAACTGCTCAAGATGCAAATCTTCAGCTACTACAAGACTTAAAATAGTTCTGATTGAAGTCATTTTAACAACAGGAGAAAATATTTCTTCAAAATCAATACCTTTATTCTATGCAAACCCCTTCACCACAAGTCTAGCTTTATACCTCTGTTTTCCTCCATCTTCTTCCTTCAGCCTGTAAACCCATTTATTCTTCAATGTAGTTTTTCCTACAGGCAACCTGACTAAATCCCAAGTCTGGTTATGCATTAAGGAGTCCATCTCTTCTTCTATGGCTACCTCCCACTTCTTCCTCCTTTCAACCTGCATTGCTTCTTCATAACATTCGGGTTCGCCGGAATCAATCAACAATAAATAATATAATGAAGGAGAGTATCGTTCAGGGGGTCTACTTATCCTTGTAGATCTTCTAACACCACTTTTAGGTGTTTGGGGTGCCTATTGTTGTTGTGGTGGTTGCTGTTGTTGTGGTTGTTGATTATTATTATCTTCAAGCACCTTTACTTTTTCAGTGATTTCATCAAGAACTGCGTATTCCTTGTTTTCCTTTTCCTTTTTCTTTTCCTGCAACTGATTCTTATACAAGACATTTTCATTGAATATTACATCTCTGCTCCTAATGATTTTGTGATTTTCGTAATCATATAAGCGATAACCAAAATCATTAACACCATATCCAATAAAGGTACATTTCTTTGACTTTGCCTCAAGCTTTGTTCTATTTTCTTTATCAATATGGACAAAGTCCTCACAACCAAAAGGCTTTAAAATAGATTAGTTTACCTTTTTACCTGTCCATGCTTCCTCTGGAACACCACCATCCAAGGAACTTGAAGGCCCTCTATTTATTAGATAAACAACAGTATCTACAGTGTCTGCCCAAAACTGTAAAGGCAATCCTGCATGCAATCTCATGCACCTTGCACACTCCATGATTGTTCTGTTCATCCTTTCTGACACACCATTTTCTTGTGGTGTTCTTGGAACTGTCTTCTCTCTACGAATTCCATGCTCTGAACATTACCTATCAAACTCTTTGCTGCAATATTCACCTCCATTGTCTGATCTAAGACACTTCAATTTCTTTCCTGTCTCAATCTCAACCAAAGCTTTCCATTTCTTGAAAGTATCAAAGACATCAGATTTATTCTTAATACAATAAATCCAAGTTTTTCTAGTTGCATCATCAATAAAAGTAACATAATAACGAGAGCCACCGAGAGATGATACCTGAGCAGGTCCCCATACATCTGTATGCACAAGCTCTAATTTTTCATTCTTCTTTTCTTTCCCAACTCTGAGAAATTTGTCTCTCTTCTATTTTCCATAAATACAATTCTCACAAAAGTCCAAATCAACATTCTTCAAACCCGGCAACAAATTCCTTGAGTGAAGAATCTTCATCCCCTTTTCACTGATGTTTCCAAGCCTATGATGCCATAATGCTGCATTTTCTCCTTTGGAAGTTAAAGCATTAACAGAGTTAGAAATACCATTGCATAAATACAATATACCAACCTTTTCGCCTTTTGCTATTACCAGGGTTCCTTTGGTGACATTCAAAGCTTTATCTGTGAAAGTTGTCACACAACCTTCACTGCCTAACTGCCCTGTTGAAATCAGAGTTTTCTTTAGATCTAGAACATGCCTTACCTCCTTTAATAGCCATTGGTTTCCATTCTACTATTTTACAAGAACCTTACCCATTCCAACGATTTTACAGGGTTTATCATCACCCAGACGAACTTGTCCAAAATCTCCTTGAACATAGTCATGAAAGTATTTCTTATCAGGTGTGGCATGGAATGAAGCCCCTGAATCTACCACCCATGAATCAGTAATATTTTCGAAAGAAAGAATCAAAGCATATTGTAACACCTCACCTGTCACATTTGCTTCATGATTGTTTTCTTGCTATGCATCTCCTTCTTTTCCCTTCCGAGATCTATAGTATTTCTTTAGGTGTCCTTTTTTTCCACATTTCCAGCACACTATCCCCGATCTGGACGTGGATCTTCCTTTCCTTGATTTACTGCGATATCCTGAGCTCTTTCCTCTTTCCATTTTTCTTCCTCTAGACTCTGCACTCAAAGCATTTCTCGATATCTCACCGGAGCTTTTCCGTCGCATTTCCTCGCTAAGGATAGCACCGACAACATCATCAAACTTTAAAGTACTAGATCCAGAAATGGAGTTACTAATGGCCATTACCAAACCATTCCAACTTTTTGGTAATGAGCACAAAAATAATAGAGCTCTAACTTCATCATCAAAATTTACCCCTACAGAACTTAACTGACTTGTAACTGTATTAAAATCATTTAAATGGTCTGCAACAGATCCGCCTTCCGACATCTTCATATTAAATAATCGTTTCATAAGAAATACCTTGTTTGAGGCCGAGGGTTTTTCATATAGTTTCGAAAACGCCTGAATCAAACCCTCTGTCATGGTTTCCTTCGAAATGTTGAAGGCGACTGACACATCAAGGCACAACCGTATTGTTCCGAGTGCCTTTCTATAGAGAAGGTTCCATTCTTCGTCTATCATACCCGTCGACATCTTTTATTTTCCGCCCAATAATAGATATAGATCTTTTTGATACAGATAATCTTCCATCTGCATCTTCCACAGCGAGAAGTTTTGGCCGTTAAATTTCTCGACCCTAAACTTACCATCTTCCGCCATTGCTCCCACTTGAACCAGGAACCCTTCTTTCCTGCGAGTTTATCAGCCAAATATACCTTCGACTCTGATACCAATTGTTAGAAAATTATATATTATGGAGCAATGGAACACATAAAATATTGCTGAAATATAAACACAGAAAGCACATAAAACAAGACAGACACAGATATATGTGGTTCACCCAGTTTGGGCTACGTCCACCCCGAACAGCCAGTCCTTCCTTTCTATTATCCAGCAAAATGAAGAGAGACAACCTATAGCAAATCCACTGTAATATCCTCTGTTTTCTCTCACAGTCTCACCTCTCTATTTCCCGCTCACAGAATACACATATATCACACGGCCTCAAATACAATGCCCTCATACAAAGAGAGGGGTTGCCTTCTAGGGCAAAAAACCCCTAAACTAAACATAGGTTCTACCGTCAGATCATCCGCCTAATGAACGGCCCAGATTGACTAGAAATTACTATACTTTTACAAGGCAATTTTACAGTTGTTTTTAGCTTCGGGAGCACTGCCCCCGAAACCCCCCACCGAGGGGGGCTCCTAAAGGTCGCAACCGCCCCCCCCCCAAGACCCCCCCTACAGCGAATATTTTACGGGTGGTGTTGCCACCCCCATTTCGAACTGGGGTCCAATGTGGTGATACCTTTGAATATAGAAGATAATCAGGCTCCACACCCAACATTCTTAACAGAAGTCAGACCAACATTGTGAAGGACCTAGTTCTCAAAGAATCTTAGAGCACTAGCAGTTGTAATATATGTCATTTAAAAAATATTGGTTGTGTTGTTTATGCACATGTACCTAAAGAATTGAGAAAGAAGTTAGATGATAGAAGTGAGAAATATATCTTTATTGGATACAATGAGGATTTAAGTGTAATATCCGAAACAACGAAATAATTAATCGATCTGGCACATCTAGGTGTTCTAGTTAAAATAATTGCAATCAAAACATTGAACACAACAAGATCTAGAAATGAAACCTTTATTTATACTAATAATTGAAGAAAATGGTGCATGCCCATACAGTAAATTTCAAGCCACTGTAATGGAATGCACGACTTCTTATCAAAAGAGAAGAAAAATGAACTAAAGCACAATCGTGGACCTTGGATGGATCCACCAGACAAAATAACACCCACAGGGGTTTCGTCCATAGGATCAAACTGGAACTAGCCACGCTAAGTTCTCAAGAAAAACACAACAAGATAGATAAACTTGAATTATCCAAATGCTTAGCTTCTATCCCCTTTTATAGGCTTGATGGACTCTCTAAAGACCCTAATTTATTATTTGCCCTAAAAAATTGAAGGCAAATACCATGGGAAAATACGATGGTAAATACCATGGAAAAATTTTGTCCATTTTGACCAGATCATGAAAGGGAATATTACAAATCCTCCAACCCAAATATTGTTTGCCCTCAAGAAATTCACTGATATCCACAACAGAAGTATTGATACCAGGATCCCATACAACCTAGTGTGTTATTCCATACCTCCATGCTACATGATCCTGAATGGATCATTCGATACCCAGATCCTAAATGATCCACCAACAAATCCTTCCCTCAATAGATTCATCTGGATCCTAAACAATTGTCCGGCCAATCCTTTCCCCAATGGATTATCCTCGATCCCAGTGCCACCTAAGCCTTGGGACCTATTGGTTATGGTACCATCTCAACCCTCCATCCCTACCCATGCCAAAGGGCCCAAGCTGCAATATTCTATTATGAAACCAGCTCACAAAAAGATAGAAAAGATGGATGAACGCCTTAGAAATAAGCATCTTCGAGGGGGAAACCTCCATTACATTACACAAATGAACAATTATTGGACGATTCAAATGACAAAACCTCCTTTCTATATATAGGAGTCTAAGGGGTCACAATATAACCAAGCCGACCTAACAATAATAATATAAAGGAACAAAAATAATAATAAAGGGATTCTATGGGGCAAAGTAATAACAATATGGGGACAATAGGGGCACAAAAATATTAATAAGGGATATAACTACAATATTAATGGGGGCATCACTAGTATTATAGGGACCTAACATGCCCCTATCCTTCAAAAAAGTGTTCTCAATGCTTGAGTAGTTTTGGATGCTTTTGTATAAAATTCTCATCCTCCCATGTGGAATCTTCAGCGGATAAGTTCTTTCACTTGATGAGATACTCTGAAATGGATCGATTTCATAGTTGTTGAGTTCTTGTTTCTATGACTGCTTGTGGTTCCAATATAATTTTCCTTCCTCGTCAAGTTCTGACAATATTGTTTGAACTGGGAGCATATCGCCTATAACTTTCTTTAAACATGAAACCTAGAAAGCTGGGTGCACTCGAGAAGCTGCAGGAAGCTCCAAATTGTATGCCATAGTACCAATCTTTTGCAACACCTTGTACGGACCATAATACTTTGGTGAAAATTTATTATCCTTCTTAGATTGCTTGAGGTACATTTGTTTATATGGTTGTAGCTGTAGGAATACCTAATCACCTACATCAAAACTTCTTTCACCGTGATGTTGATCTGCCTGTTGTTTCATTTTATTCTGTGCCAACACGAGGTTATCCTTTAAGAGTTGGAGAACTTGTTGTTGATGCTCGATGTGATGTTCCACTGCTTGAACCTTATAATTTTCTCTTAAATATGATGTGATGGATGGTGGCTGATATCCATAAAGTGCCATAAATGGGGTCACTTTTGTTGCAGTATGGAAGGAAGTGCTATACCACCATTCCGCCAGAAGCAACCATTTGACCCATTGTGTCTATTTATCAGATAGAAAGCAATGAAGATATCCTTCTAAACATTTGTTTACTATCTCTGTTTGCCCATCAAATTGAGGATGATAAGATGAGCTATGAGCTAACTGAGTACCAAGACAAGAAAATAATTCTGTCCAAAAATTTCCTGTAAAAATGGGATCTCTGTCACTTACAATAATCTTTGGGTTTCCATGTAGCTTTTGAATTGTTTCCATAAATTCCATATAAATTTTACTGGCTTTAAATGGATGTGATAATGCACAAAAGTGTGCATACTTGGTAAGTCTGTCAACTACCACCATGATGACACTCTTTCCCTCAGACTTGGGTAAACCTATGATAAAATCAATTGAAACCTCCTCCCAACATTGGCTTGGAATGGATAAAGGTTGTAATAGACCTGGTGTCTTAATTGTTTCAACTTTATTTTGTTGCATACCAAACATTCCGCCACAAACTTTTGAATATCCGATTTAAGGCCATCCCAAAAAAATTCCTTCTTAAACCTGTGGTAACTTTTTAAAAATCCTGAGTGCCCTCCTAAGGGAGAAGTCTGCAATTCCAGAAGAATTTTTTGTTTGAGTTGGGAATTCTTATAGAGGTATAAGCAATCTTTGTACCATAACAAATCATTTTTCCATCTAAATGTATCAGATGTACTGGAATCTTGTTGTAACATTCGAATAAGTTCCCACACTTCTTCATCATTCTTCCATTCCTCCCTTACTTTGTTTATCCAATCTAGTTGGATAATAGAAATGGGGCACACCAATGCTTCCATGTCCTCATCCTTTCTTGAGAGTGCATCTACCGCAACATTTTGGTTCCCTTTTTTGTATATGATTTCAATGTCATAACCCAACATCTTTGTGACCCATTTTTTTTGTTCTTCAAAGGATAATATTTTTTCTAAAATCTATTTAAGGCTATCAAGATCCATTTTTACCTTGAAGTGTCTTCCCATTAGGTAGGGTCACCATTTCTTAAGCGCATGTAGTATTGCCAACATTTCCTTCTCATAAATAGCTTTGTGTAAATACTTTCCCTTGATTGGACGACTTTCGAAAGCAATGGGTCTTTCATCTTGCATTAAAAGACCACCAATTTCATTTACGGAAGCATCACATTCCACAATAAATGTTTTTTGTGAATTCTGGTGTAGCTAAGGCCGGTGCTTGGCACATTGCCTCTTTAAGATCTTCAAAGGCATTTTTTTCCTCTAGAGCCCATGAAAATGCATCTTTCTTTAAAAATGTTGTTAGAGGTGCTGCTATTTTCCCATAATTCTTAGCAAACTTGCGATAATACCCTGTCAACATGAGAAATCCTTGCAAATTCTTTATGGATGTGGGGATTTCCCATTCCTTAATGGCTTTAATTTTTCTAGGTGTTGTGCCCAGCAACAAGCCCCCTTCTTATTTAGTGTTATTCCTAATACTAAATAAGTGGGGACCCTTAGTTAAAAAATCTAAGAAATCAAAGTTATGCTTAAATTTCCTTTTCGAATAAACTTACCATCATAAGCTTAGGAAAACCCCTTGAAAAATCTAAAAAATCTAAGTTTTATGATAAGGTAAGACACAAATCTTTCCTTAGGAAATATCGCATCGCAAAAAGATAACGGAAGACCACCTTACAAGCATAATTCCAACATTTGCAAGATCGCGATATGCAATAATAAACAAATATCGCATCGCATGCAGCATAACTTACATTGAAAAACTTTAATTCGCCGATATGCGATGATGTCCATCGCCGCATTTCGCAGAAAACAGGTTAACAAATATTGTCATATATAACGTTTCTGCAATCTGCAATATTGTGATATTGCAATATTGCGATGTCGCGATACACCAACAATGCGATAATGCGATATCACGAGCAATTGATAATGCGATGTTACGGTTCTGCGATGTTGTGATTATGCGATGTTGCGATCTGCGATATTGTGAAGCAAATCGCAAAATCGCTTCATCGCAGATATTTTGGGCGCGTTATTCAAGAAAAGTATTTTCCATAAGTTGACACCTGGTTATGCGCTTTAATGCTAATAAATGAGGTAGTTGCCAGTTATTAATGGAATATGGGTTCGTGCTTATCGAAAAATCATCTCACGTAAGGTGGTATACTTTATGTGTCGTCAGCATTTAAAACTTTCCCATCACCCTTCCTTGTCATTATTTTCACTTCACTTGTGAATTGCAGGAATGGAGAATAGAGGACGATACAAAGCGATACACAGGATAAAATGGGAAAGAAAAGCAAAGCTCCGAGCTTTGAAGAAAAGGAAATGGCGCCCTTGTATACATACACGGCCTGTAACAAAGACGCAAGAATTGCTAGGTGGGAAGGCATGTATAATTTGCTTGAAGAAGAAAATCCCAGAGTAATGTAAGTTACTGCTACTGCGGGCTCACAGAGTTCTTCTGAGGCATCCATCACAAAGCTAGCTTGCTCATTCTTACACCAGATAGCAGCAAGACCCAAAATTCTCCCATACACGAACATGGTCAAGTGGGTACTGGACAGCGTTGATATCGGAAATAGATAGTTTAAAACTCAGGATCAACGACTTATTGGCTCATTCACTGCGCAGGATTTAAAGCTTATGTATCATCTACCAGAGCCACAGGAAACTTATAACAAGTAGTTTATGGAGAAATTTGTAAAATAAAATCAAGACCTGCCAGAAACCACCAAAGACTGGTCTAGGAGGGACGAACCGCTCAAGAAAGATAAACACAGTATGTACAGTACTGGTTCTCTCACCTCCCCATATTGCTTTGCTGCTGCCATGCTCTGTAGATTGTTTGGAATGCCAGATATCAACAAATTTTCATCAGAATGGCTACCGTTATTAGATGCCGCCATGAATGCCACTATTGTAGATTGGGCTAAAATATTCTCTAATAACCTAGTCACGGCCATTGTTAGTTACCGATCTAAAAGAACTGTCTCTCAAAGAATATACCCCCCTTTTTACCTATCTGCGTATGTAATGGATGCAATATGTTATGTTTCTAAGTTTCCTATTATGGGTTGGAAGTGGACAACTCAAGTTCCCTTACCCATTCATGTCTATCATAAAGAATTGTGGGACTCTAAGTTCACTCCATACTTTTACCAGATTTGTCATGGAATTATGCTGCACTTGTACAGAATGTTGTATGATAAATATGCTTGGAGATGCTCTCCTGAAGCAGAGGTAGACATCCTCCCTGTCGCAAGATGGTTCGGGGAGGAATTGTTTACTTATGTCAGGGTATTTGGAAGTTCTGCTTCCCCTCACGTCCTACCTTTGTATATCCCTGATAAACTCTTGGCTTGAGAGATTGCCTATCAAACCTGTGGAGAAGGCGGTCTGACTAAATATTTGAAAGACAAAAATAAGGCTATATGGCCACAGTTTCCTATAGCCTGTGGGGCCTTTTCGCTTTTTGATGTAGGCCATGCATTCACAGAAGTAAAAAATATGACGTGTTTACAGTTATTAAAATTTTCAGGAAAACCATTTGACCCTCATGACGTTGCCAAGAATTTCACTACTGCAGTCAAGATAAAGGTGTTTTCTGGAGAAGATGATTTGTTTGATGACATATTCCAACAGAAAAGCACACTTAAAGAAATTTTGCATGCAGCCCAAATGCAATTCTCTCGAGAAGAATTCCAATAGTTCAAAATATACAGGGAAAGAAGGTTAGCCAGTGTTCCTTTAGAGAAACTATGCCTAAAACCCACAAGGGAACCAACTCCAAGTGTTAGTCTTAGTGGGAGTTCAAACACAAACAGATCTAAATCCAAGTCTGGAAAAGAAACATCTGAACATTCTAAGAGATCCGAAAATGAACAGGATAAGAGCGAAGGGTCAGTAAAGGATACTGCCCAGTCAACAGAACTTCTACAACAATAGGTTTTTACCTCTCCACAAAGAGATCCTCCCCCTCTCGTCATTTAGCCACTGCCAGTCACAACCGAACTAGATAAATAATGGGAAACCTTCAATGACTTGATCAATCTTGAAGGACAAACCATAAAAACACCTATGAGCAATTCACAGGTAACAAAAGAAGTAGTCACAAGAACAGTCAACAATGTCTTAGATATGGAGCATATTCCTATTTCCCCATCCTCTGAGCTTATGCTAAAAATAGATGAAATTCCTCCTCTTGATATATTTTATAGCCCACAGCAAAAAGCAGTAGTAAGAAGATAGAGGAAGAAAAGGAAATTGGAAAATGTGCTCTCTCAAGACGCAGAACAATTAGACATCCTGTGGCAAGATCCCACTAGTAATCCCACTGAGAATCTAAGCAAACTATCTCAGGTTGCAGGAGCATATGCCTCTACAACTATTGATAAAGTATTTGAGGTACAACAATTGCTAAAAGAAAAATAAGACCAGATAGAAGTATTGCAACGACAGTTGCAACAAGCTAACGCCAACAATGAAGCACAGAAACAACTTGAAAGGTTACAGCAGGACTTCCAGCAAATGCAGATAAGATATCAGAAAAGTGTGGATGAGAAAGGAAAGTAGTTACAGGATTTACAGGAGATGCACAAGGATAATCCTAAACTTATAGAATTTATCACAGAGTCCATTTCCTTGAATGAAAAATTACTACAGCAGCAAGAAACGTTGGGCCAAAAGATATCGCAGTGGAACTATTATTGTGAAATAAGTGATAAAACCACTAATCAAGTTGTAGATTTACGAAGTGACTACGATTTAGTTGATAAACGGGTTACCGAATATTTGGCTTGGCAAGAAACAGATGAGGTAAAAAGAGCAGGTGCACCAAGGATCAATGAAAATCACAAAGAAATGCTCTTTAACAAATGGGACGAGAAAATCACGGAGGCAGAGCAAGCAGGAGAAGGAGCAGCCACGACAGAAAGTAGTATTATTGATTGTGTAAATGAAAATTTTCATAGGGAAAATTTGATCGCAGAGACCACTCTAGGATATTTACCTAACGCATAGCAACTACAGGTAGATTGGAAGCAGAAGGCCCAAGAAAAGGCGCAAGAAATCCAAGGTTAACCAAGTTGAACTGGGATTATTATTGGGCATACTTGGTAAAACCACATAGCTAGTGGATGACTCTTAAGTGTATCATCAAGTCGGCCGAAAAGATGGCGCCAACTCTTGTCGATTTTGTTTTCTCAGCTCAGCTAAAATCGGAAGTCGGCCAGCCGACTCTTCTCAAACAGATGTTGCATGTGTGCGATTTCAAGGACCAAATACAGAAGTAGTTTAATTTTAGATTCAATTTTAGCTTTAATTTTGTTTTATTTTCCTGAAATGAGGACGGTCATTTAAACCACATCCTACATTTTTGTAATAATTTATTTTTAGATTTAGTTAGTAGTACTTAAACCCTTCTCATGCATTTATAGAAGGGTCCTGAAATTTATCAAAAACTTATCCCCAAAACATGCACTTCTGTACCCTCTGAGGAGTTTTTGATGAATGAATGGAACATGATTTATTGATGTTTGCATTTGATATCTGCTACTGATGTTGCACTTTTGTACTCTTAGTGGATATTTGATCAAGACGAGATAAATCGTTATCACTTGAAGCTCATGAGTAGGACTAGTTATAAATGGTATTTCTATCTCTTAACTATTTCTGCCTGTGTGTTAAAGTGATTTTCATGTTCAGTTATTTATATATTGATGAGTTATCATTTGGCACTTTTGTACGGTGATAGCTATTTATTTATGCTTGGTGTATGAATAGCTTATTATGCGATATGTGTTTCACAACTTTTTCATCTAACTTTTTATACGAAGTGATTCATCTTTATTGAATTCTTTTTCTCATAAAAGTTGAATGATCTTTATTACCAGTTGTTATTTGAAATCATTTTAGATCACATAAACGAAAGGTTACACCCCGGGTTAGTGTAGATTTAGATATTTCTCCTTATTAGAATATAATTTCCTTATTATTAGATTAGAATTAGAGTAGAGGTATTTCATTTAGAAACTATTAGATCAGAAATATCAATCTTTCTCACACACACACTTAAATTGGGAAACTGGTCCCATATCCCCAGTCGGACCCGCTATACCAAATGGAAAAGGAGCTGCCAACCAAGGTCCAGACCAGGCGGGTATCCCCCTTGTTGTAGACCCAATTTTCGGGGCTTCAACACTAGGGTCTACCTTAACTCCTTCATGAGATACAATATGACCCAGATATTCCACCTCTTGTACTCCAAAGAAACATTTGGATCTTTTTGCATATAATTGTTTCTCCTCCAATTGTTGTAGCACCCTGTCAGCATGTTCAACATGATCCTTCCAAGACTTGTTGTAGATTGGTATATCATCAAAAAATACTAACACAAATTTTCTAAGGAAGGGTTTGAAAATGGAATTCATCAAACCTTGAAATGTAGAAGGTGCATTGGTAAGGCCAAAAGGCATGACCAAGAACTCATAGTGACCCTCATGAGTTCTAAATGCTGTTTTCGGAATGCCTTGAGTCTTCATTCTAATTTGATGATATCCTGAACGAAGATCTAACTTGGTGAAGTAAATTGATCCATGTAATTCATCCAATAATTCATCAATGACAGGAATGGGAAACTTATCTTTAATAGTGAGCTTGTTGAGCTCCCTATAATCCAAACACATGCACCATGATCCATCCTTCTTATGCACCAATACTACTAGAGCAGAGAAATAACTTTGGCTAGGTTGAATTATACTAGCCTCAAGCATTTCTGCAACCATGCTTTCAATTTCACTCTTTTGGGCATAGGGATATCTGTACGGCCTGATGTTTGGAGGCACACTTCCTGGAATCAAATGAATAGCATGATCATGATCACGAATAGGTGGGAGACCTTTGGGAGTCTCAAATACATTAGAATGATTGTCCAAGACTTTTTGGAGATCTAGAGAAATAGATGATTTCGATGTGGAAACATCTAGCGAACATAATTGTGCAATTACACCTCATTGTTCCTTTTTTAGAAGCTTTGTCATACCGTTAGAGCTTATTATCTTTCTCGGTTTCCCTGCAATACCCCTTAATTCAACTTCCTTTCCTTCTGCATAAAATTTCATGAAAAGTTCTTGAAAGTTAAAATCTATTGTACCCAAGGATCGCAACCATTAGACTCTTAGTACAACATTAGCACCTCCCATTGGAATGGAAAGCATTGGTATTTTTAATACATATTCTCCCATGGATAGCTTGATATTATTGCACTTTCTAGAGGAATTTATCATTCCTCCATTTGCAACCATCACTTGACACTCAGGTGCTGGATATAGGAAGCAATTCAATTCTTTTGCTATCTTACAATGAATAAAATTGTGGGTACTTCCTAAATCAATCAACACTATTACCTTTTTCTTCTTGATTGGTCCTTCTATCTTGATGGTTTGAGGAGTGGTAATTTCAGCCAATGCATTACAAGATATGGTCGGATTCATTTCTTATTTATCTAGGCTTTGTTCTTGGAGTATATCCTCTTCTTTTTACCTTTCTTGTTCCTTTTCTTCTTCCTCTTCACAATCTATGTAGAATAATTTCTTCTCAGCACACTTATGACCTTTATTGTATTTGCTATCACAACTGTAACATAGCCCTTTTGCTATTTTTTTTCCAATTGTTGTGGTGTCAACCTTATAGCTTGTGGAAGGCTACGGACAACAACACTTCCATCTTTATAGTTGTGAGTGGTATGCTTCCTGGTTGCCATAATTTTGCTTTCCATTTTTCTTGCTAACCTGAATGCCTTCTCTAATGAATCAAGTTCCCAAAGGCGAACATCATGTTGCATATTATCCTTTAAAGTACCTATGAACACATCAATCCTATGCTCCTCTAGAATATATTTTACCCTTATGTTCACGTTTTGGAACTCCTCAATGTGCTCCATTAGTGAACCCTTTTGTTTGAGACTTATCAATTGGTTAAAAAAAGTGTTGTTTTTTGTATCCTCATAATGTGCTATCAATTCTTCCGTAAAAATTGCCCAAGTGATAATTTTTTT
Organism: Pinus tabuliformis; assembly: GCA_031772625.1. Lineage (NCBI taxonomy): Eukaryota > Viridiplantae > Streptophyta > Pinopsida > Pinales > Pinaceae > Pinus > Pinus tabuliformis. The sequence goes on along the minus strand of CM062819.1, from coordinate 189,972,440 downwards.
ACGAGAGAAAAACCATTGATACCATACAAACTGATTTGGTTCCAAATATAAGGTTGCAATACATACCTTTTGTGTGTTTTGAACATTATTGACATCAAAAAATTGCTCCATCTATAATATCCATGTTGCGGGATCATTTCCATCAAACTTCCTCTTATCAATTTTTGGAATATGGTGGGTCTTCGATCCAACATTAGAGTCTATGGAATCATGATTAACATTTATTTTTTTCTCATCATGAGTTTCCTTTATTACCCTTTCACCATTAGTGACCATTTCTTGTAGCAACTTATTCATATTTATCTTCAATTCTTCCATCTTATCATCCATGCCATTCATTTTAGCGTCCATTCCATTCATCTTAGTTTCCATGTCATCCATCTTAGCTTCTAGGCCTTTCTTTAAACAATCCATCTTAGCTTCTACACCTTTCTTTAGACCATCCATCTTAGCTTCTATATCTTTCTTTAAACCGTCCATCTTAGCTTCTACACCTTTCTTTAAACCATCCATCTTAGCTTCTATATCTTTCGTTAAACCATCCATCTTAGATTCTGTTACTTTTTGTGCAAGTGACACTTGTTGCACTTGATCTCATTATTTTGATATATCATGTTGCATTTCTTCCTCTTATTCATGAGTAATGCTAGAGCTTTCAGGTTGCTTACTAGGTGTTTTCATTTTCTTTCCTCAGGGCATCAATTACCACTAATAATGCTTTACTATGTCCTTTGAATTCCTTCAAACTAATTTTTCAAACCAAGCTTATGAAAAAATTAAAAAAAAAAACTACACACCTTTTTTCACTTTATAGGAGCTTGATATTGAACCTAATGTATCTCTATAATTTCGGATCATCCAGTTCTGAAATTGTGACTTGTAGTAGCCCTCTGCGTCCTCTTTCCAATGCCACCAGTCTGATCCAAATTGGATTCTCCAAGGGAGAGTTATGCACAATCTCCCAAGATGACCTGATTATCGATCTTTCCAGAAGAGAAAACTTGTATGAAGTGCCACATGTCACTATTTCAACCTTTGGCTCTAAAAAATATATACAAGAAACCATAGTCTGTCCTCTTTCTGCACCTTATAAAATTTCAATCTGATGCTCAGAGAGAAAGTTATGATGATTTTCCCCAGGTCACCCATTTGGAATGTAATTCCAGAGTCTGCAAAAATACCAACTTCCTCAGATCATATCTCCGCAAATATAGTGCAAAAAGCTCTGAAATTCAAACCGGAGGTTCAATGCGATTTCATCTCAAATGTTTTTTTTTTCACTTCTGAAACATGGCAGAAAAAAGTTATAGTGAAAATGCCACGATGACCTATTAGGAGCAGCGAAACCCTAGAATCCAAAGATTTGATACCAAACGTTATGAAACCAACTCACAAAAAGATAGAAAAGATAGATGAATGCCTTAGAAATAAGCCTCTTCGAGGGGGAAACCTCTTTTACATTAAACAAATGAAGAATTCTTGGATGATTCAAATGACAAAACCTCCTTTCTATATATAGGAGTCTAACGGGTCACAATATAACCAAGCTGACCTAACAATAATAATATAAAGGCACAAAAATAACAATAGAGGGATTCTATGGGGCACAATAATAACAATATGGGGACAATAGGTGCACAACAATATTAATAACGGATACAACTACAATATTAATGGGGGCATCACTAGTATTATAGGGACCTAACATATTCCAGTGGCTATGAGTGTCCTCGTAGGAATCAACCCATTAATAGAGTACCAACTCATAATTTCTCACCAATACACACCCCGGGAAGGTTGAATACTTGCAAATCTATTATGTTGATGTTGCTCGATGCTTAGCTCATGTTACTCCACGTGATCACCTGACATGATGCATTTGGAGAACTCTTCCCTACTCTTCCCAATGTATAAGGGGGGGTTTGTAGTGCAACAAGCCTTATCTATGTACTCATGTATAAGGCTAATCTAGAACTTGCAATTGTACTCGTCTTGCTACCTTGTGAGGGACTTGAGTCGTTCCTCAACACTAGATAATTGGGTCGTTGATTCGGTACACACCCCTATGAGCTCATCAAATTTTCTATTCTTTTGTAAGACAGTGTCTCAGACTATCCAAAATATCTGCTTCAACATCATAAGGTTTGTCGTGAAATGCATGATCCTTTCCTAAAATTCCTCTACTGGTAATTGTCATGCCTTGCTAAATGTCTTTATATCTGTCTGCACCAAATTCCCCATGACCACAACTTCAACTTGAACCTTTGAATGGCCCTCTAGAAATGGATCATCCTACATACTATATTTGTCATGTTGTTGCACATGATCATGCTCATCATGTCGGTTTATTATTACTGGATCGTCATTTGATTCTTCTTGAATGTCTTCTTCTTGGGCTTCTCCACATATGGGGATAAGTTGTTGTCCATCCTCTTTGCATTTCAGACATGGATGCACTGGTGGACACTTATTTACACTTGATTTTTCATACTCTTCATAGATGTCTTCCTGGAGATATATGGACTCAGTTCTACAAGAGTCTACCATATTGTTCAGAATAATTGCCTTCTCCCTTTCCCCACGTACTTTGTTAAGTTGACTAATTATCCTCGACTTGTCCTGCAATTTTTTCTTAATAAAATTATGTTGTTGCTCACCACATGTACTTAACCACTCAGATCCTTCAGATGAATCCTCATGGTTTGAAGGAATTTCCTCTAGTTTTGTCCTTGTTTCCTCCTTCCTATCACATAGACATGAATGGTTAAGTGCCCAATATCCCTTGCATATAAAGCATAGGATTTTCCTCCTTATTTCATTCTTGTTATCTCCAAAAATCGTTGTTAGTTCCTCCTTGGTCAACATGTTCTAATTGACCAACCCCTCAACTAGTTCATAGGCAACAAGTAATACAACTAGCTCCTTCCTCCAAATGGGCAACAATTGGGACGTCAATTATTTACAGATAGTTTATCTTCTCCTAACATTAGGGACATGGTCTTTTCCATATCTGTTTTGATAAATTTTGGATGAGATGTTGTAAGCTGGTGCAAAAGCATTGGAGCATCTCAAGGATTAAGTCATCACATTCTAGATCCAACATAAGTATAACAAATCTAGATTTTTCCATGCATTCTAAAATTTTGCACCTCTCAAAGAAAGTAAGAAGGGTGATATTGTCCAATCCTTGGAGGGCTCCAACCATTACTCAAAAAATTCTCCTCATGATGTCATCATTGTAGGGCACTAGTCACGTTGTTAAGGCTAATATTTTACTGAGACAAGCAGCGATTGTGAGTTTAATGTTTTCACAAGAATGCTCCAAGAACCTAGGTTGTATCAAATTATGTATGGAAGGCTTCAAGGTCCAACTTGACCCTTTCCAGTCTGATTTCTCTATAAGACATAAAGTTATGTATAATGTGTCTAACAGCAGGATGACATATTCTAACTTTGTTCTCTGCATTTTGGATCCCAGTTCAAAGAGACACTTGCTTTTTACATCTTCCTTTCAGATATCCTTTGACTATTGAAGGATAGCATGGATCTCCTGAGAGAAAGTTTTTTTGTTCTACTCTTTCTTCTGATCTATAAGTTGTTGTCATTTTTTATCCACCGAAATATTGTAGCCCAGAGAACGAACGAATGTACTAATATTTTGATTCTTGATGTGTTTCCAAAGGTAAAGTGATGACATTATGTTTTGGCATCAATGGATCTTAGTGTTTAGCCATCCTTCTCTTTAAAAAAGATAAATTTAAATATTTTTGAGAGAATGATCTCTACTCGGCTTGAAAGGAAATAATTGATAAATCTTCAAGAACAATTTGTTCCTCTAAATTCGCTCTAGTTAGTTTTAGGATGATATATAGCATAAATATGCAAAAGTATGAAGAAATTGGACAGAAAACATTGTAAATACCTTTCAAGCTATTTTACACCTAACTTTTTTTTTTTAACTCACTAAAATAATCACCTCACTTTACTTTTAATAAACCTCTCGAACACCATACACTATTAAAGATATTATGCCAATATCCAGCACCAAGCCCAAATCAAACATAGTATATTATATCTATTCCAACATAAAATCAACCCAACCTAAAAATAAAAAATATGTCACTGCCCAATAATTTATGAATATTTAATTTCCTTTTTCGTTCAATAATGGTCGTTCTGCATGTTGAAAATAGTTTTGGTAGGTCTTGCGACTATGGTAATTGACCATTTCAACTAACAACCAGGTGGCTCCTGTGATCATGGTAGGTTTGGCGGTGAGGCAGATTAACCAGACCAGTGCTCGACTCCTTTCTACACGTAGAGGGTTGTTTTGAAAAAGCTTGGCAATGTGGTTGATGTTCACATTATCTCAACTAATTAGCAGGTTGTTCGACGCTATCAAGATTACCTGCAGAACTCACATTTTTATTCCACTAGAACTAATCTGTAGTTATGCTATGACCTTTAAACCTTTCTACTACCAGCAATGTCCTAGATCGGTTGACCTTACTTCACCGTCGATGATGGCTCCTCGGTTATAGTGAATGGATGCATAAACCCTACCAACACAGTCCACGACAGTGGGCCTTCGAGATACGTATTCAAATGTCTGCTTGACAGTCCACGACTCTATGACATGTGGGGCTTATAACCTTTGAATCCAATTCAACGATGAAAAATAACCAAAAAAAAAAAAAAAAAAACTAAATAAATAATACCATACCTACCACAGGTATAATCATGTGAAAGATTAAAATTCGAAATAATAAACCTTGAACAGACGGATTATCTTAATAACTCTGTAGAACCCACTATATGCGAGGTTGAAGGCCATGAAATAATCACACTTTAAATTAATATCAGGCAAACGTGTAAAATATTGCACATGAGCAGGAATGAAATGGAAAATTGGGACACTCAAAGCCTAAATGGGCATGTATTTATATTGTTAAGATAGAAATCCTAGAAAGTATCTAATTTTTAGTGGTGTTGCAGACGACTAGATTACATTATCGCTCTAAGAATAAAAATAATTTCACAATTGTTCCACTCCATTGAGATTTACCAACTATTCACTTGGGGGCAGTTCTGGATGGAGATGATTGGGAGTGTCTAAGCTGGACTACATGCTCTTCATCATTCTCGCCGGAGATTTCTTCGAGTGATTTGCCATTGATTTAGGGATCAGGAATGTGAAAAGAACCCCCAGAGCGCTTGCTACCGCTAAAAATAGTAGAGCAACTATGGATCAAGAATGTGAAAAGGACTTCTTGAACGACGTTCATTGAGTTGTGGGGACGGAAGCCATCTCACTTGGGTGAACTTATCATTCTGGTAAAGATTTCGGCTGTACAACATGATGTCGACTGGAAACCATGTGCTTTGCAGCACCCAGTAGGTGCAAACCGTGTAGCAAGAAGTTTCGGGCGCAGTGGAAATGGCCCAGAACATAAGGATGATCCGCCATACATAATCGGCTTGAGGTGCTCTTGAAGTAACATATGTCGTTGTCTATTCCCACTCATCTCAACATGTTGTTGTCCATAAGTCATCACACATTGTTGTGCATATTGCTCTTTGCAAATTTAATTAACCGCTAGTAATAATTTAATTTTAAAATGTTTCCGATTTTTATAGAAAAATAATTTAATTTTAAAATTATAATTATAAGGTAAAGGTATTTTGTAAGGTAATGTTATGTTATATGTTGTTATGTTATATTATATAAACGTTTTGACTTAAGTTAAATTAGATAACAATAAAAATAAACATAAAATATAATTGAAAAATAAACGAGTCTAGATCTATTTTACTTTTCCATGTATCAAAACTCTAGAGATCAAATCTTTTACATCTCAATAGATTTGATCCTTCTCAACACTTCGTGGATTTCTAGTTAAGATGGATCTAGGCTGGTAATAATTATTTTTTGATTAAAATTTCCTTGTGAGTTAATTGATTATAAAATTGTAATTTAAGGTTGAAAAAATATATAGTTTCTTTAAAGAACACATAATTTGGAAGAGATTATTTTGATATGATATGATATTATGTAAACATTTTGCTTGAGTCAAATTTGAAAAAAAAAAATCAAATTATTTAAAACAAAACTAGAATTAAAAAATTATACAAAACCAGTGCTTATAAATATTCTTATAATATTTTTTGGTAAAATTAAGTTCATAGAGTCAATTTACAATGGATTGTTTTTTAGCAAGTTTTAACATGGTTTTTTCATATATATATATATATATATATATAGATATCATCATCATCATCATATATAAACCTACTTTAGATCCATCTTAACTCTGTATCTGTCAAGGCACCCATGGTATCTGCGCATGGTATTTTCCTTCATTTTTCTAGGGAAAACAATAAAATAAGGTTTCAAGAGTCCATCAATCCTATCAAAGGGGATAGGAGGTAGACATTGAAATCATCTAGAGTTGTCTATCTATTTTGTCTTTGTTGAGAATTTGGCAAGGCCAGTTTGGTTTGATCCTAGGGACGAAAACCTTGTGGGTGTAATTTGTCAAGTGGATCCATGGAGAGTCCACGATTGTGCTTCAATATCTTGATTTCTCTTTTGATGAGTAGTTGTGTGGGCATTTACTAATTTCTTCAGTTAATAATATAAATGAAGTTGCATTTTTAGTTCTGGTTGTGTTCAGTGTTATTTATTACAAGCAATTCTAATTAGAACACTAAAATCTGTTAGATCTATAAAAAAAATAAAAAAAATGATGTTTGAGATCTTAGAGTGGTATTAGAGAAATGTATTTTGCCAATCTATGGATTTATTGCAAAGAAACTAATTTTCAGTGATTCTACATAATCACCCTAGCTAAAATCTTGATAATTTTGGTTGTTTTCTATAGCCACCTAATTAACTTATTATTGTGAAAATTTTGGAGTGTTTATTATTTTGCAGGGGATTTTTGAAGAAGCCCAAATCTATTGCGGATATCATTTACGTTGTAGAATCATTTTTTTTGGGCTGCAAAATTCATTGTCTCGATGACTTTGTAAGAGGGCGAAGGTTTTGAATATATTTCCAACAAAGGGTCATGAAATTATCTATAAAGGTGTTGAATATTTTTTTTATAATTTTGAAATGGCCAATTCTTATTAGCTGAATATTTTTTTAAAGGAGGGCAAATATATATATTTTATTTTATCCAAATTATTTCTAGCCGAATTTATAAAGTCGAATGTTTTAAAGCGGCCGATTATTATATTTTGGAAGGCCATGGAGTAAATTTCGAAGCCAGAGGTTGCAATATGTTTGGAGAGGCCGTAATGTCAGGTACTAATCACGAACGACACCACTCATTGTTCAGATGCCGCCGGTCACTGTTCAGCAGTAAGCTAGTGTTAGTAGATAATAAAGACATTCGGTGCAGTTATTGATCCTCTATAGCTGAATATGTCTATAAATTGTAGTGTTTAGTAATGAAAGAAACAAGTTATGAGTGTAATTTTGTTCTCTGATATGGTATCAGAGCCACTTGTGGTAACTTTGTGGTAGCTGTGTCTGAAGCCACTTGTGAAGCTGAGTGTTTGATTGCAGAGAGCATGAGATGTGGGAAAACAACTTAGTGAGAAGCTCTTATGAGAAGCTATTATGAGAAGCTTCTCATAAGAGAGATAGATCCATAATGTGATGTATGTTCCTGGTATCAAAAAGAATTTAATTTTTGTTTCTACTATTGCTAACCAATATTTGAAGGTGGAATTTGTTAAATCACAGTGTGTAGTGATAGACATTCAAGATCACTACAAGGTTATTTCCACAGGTACTGGAGTTGGAGGCTTGTATAAGTTGGATGTGACCAGGAAAAGTCATCAAGCGTTGGCATCTACAACAATATCAATAGTAGAGTTATAGCAACAAAGGTATCACTACAAGAAAAAAGGACATTGGTGAGGGGTGAAAAATGTCACCATAAGCTCATTGGTGATGGTCAAAAGAGCATTCGTCACCAAAAACTGAACGTCACTAAAGGTGGCGTCGCCAAAAGTATAGGTGTTGTAGTGACATACAAAGTCTGTCACCAATAACTATTTATAATGATGGATAACGACCGTCACCATTTCATATGAAAAATGGTGATGGACCATAGCCTCCGTCACCAAAAATTGAACGTCACCAAAGGTGGCGTCGCCAAAAGTATAGGTGTTGTAGTGACATTCAAAGTTCATCACCAATAATGATTTATAATGACGGATAACGACCGTCACCATTTCATATGAGAAATGGTGATAGACCATAGCCTCGGTCACCAAAAACTAAATGTCACCAAAGGTGGCGTCGCCAAAAGTATAGGTGTTATGGTGACATTCAAGGTCCATCACGAATATTGATTATAATGATGGATAGTGACCATCACCATTTCATATGAACAATAATGATTTATTGTGATGGATCTTTAATGGCCATCACTATTGGTGCATATATATGGTGATGTTCATTGACCGTCACAAAAAGTCATATTCCTAGAAGTATAGGTGTTGTGGTCACATTCAATGTCCATCAAGAATAATGACTATAATGACAGACAATGACCATCACCATTTCATATCAACAACAATGATTTATGGTTACAGACCTTTGAGGGTCGTCACTATTGATGCGTATATATGGTGGCGTTTGTTGATCGTCACCATTTCATATTTTTGGCGAGGGTTGAAAAATGACACCAAAGCTTATTGGTGATGGTCAAAAGAGCCTCCATCAACAAAAATTGATCGTCGCCATTCCATATGGATGTCAGAGCATGATGGAATCGGACCACCAACCTCCTGCTTGTAAAGCAGGTGCTCTTCCATTGAACTAGCACCCTTTAAAGAATTATATTTTTTAAAATTAGACCATGAAACTTCATAAATTGTAAATTCTACAACTTTCAATAAATTAAAGTCTCAGCAATATTTTACTAAACAAGCAAAGCAACATCGAATATCTAGGTCCCTACCTAATGGTTATTGAAGTTATGAAAATTGGGTGGAGGGAAAAATAGTTATGTATAAGAGAATCAATATGTTCAATTGAATACTCAATTAGAAGTGAAACTCTGAAGACATTTATAACCTACAAATGACTTATAACTATCAAATGCACCAAATATTGCACAGTAAATGTCATAAGTGGATATCATATGGAAGAAGAGGAGGCGGGGACTTGGAACCCTTGTACATCTTTGCATTCCTTAGAACTTGGCACATCTTAGCTTGTTTGACATGTCTTCGTACTATCTGGCACATCTTAACATGCCCTAGCATTCCCTAACACACCTTGGTAGTCATGACCTCACAACTAGCATTGCATTTTTCCATGACTTGGGAATGTTACATTCACTAGAACGCCTTGGCACTCCCTAGTTGGCATGCCCTCTATTATCCTCCATAATGCCCCAGGCTGATGAAGAGATCGATGGAGGTAACCACAAACGAAGATTTTAGTTTGGTAGCTAGCCCTACCAAACCAGAGAGGTCTCTCTCTATGAATTCACAGCCAAGAAATGATTGGAATGTAAAGGATTTTAGGATAGATAACTAGGGTCAGGTGGGTTTTTGGAAAATTTAGGGACTTGGCACTCTATCCATCGCATAGGGGCTTCACTCAATGAACTTGTAACATAGCACGTGCATTCATGGCATACCAAACAATACCCTTAATTTGAGTACATGTAGGAAAATACCTCTAAAAATCACTTTATTTACCCCCCTACCAATACTAACCCAATACACATTCCCAATTTAAAAAGCCCCTACTTTCACTAGATATTGTAGGTATTAATTATTTCATAAACATTTTTAACATCACTATATATTTATATCCATTTATTTTCATTAACAATGGTAAGTAGATTCTACACCTAGAAAGAATAACCTAAATACTAGGTAGCTGAAAACTTGAAAGTGTTAATAAAAAAGAGGTGAATATAAGTTGGTTTATTTACAAATACATATTGTGGAAAAATTGAATGGAAAATACATAGATTTGAACTCTCAATTGTATCTATCTTCTATTGAATACTGAAAAAGATACACTACAATAGTTAAAAATACAACCTCGATAACCAAAACAATGGTGCACCTTTCATCTTCCTTATAGAATAGGAAGACGAGAGAAAGTACAATGAATATGGACACATGCAAAATCCTATTTGGTTGGACTTTTTCAAATCATAGTCGTAACCTGATCACCTAGTGCACCATAGTTGCATGCTAAGAGTGCCAAGTAAGTGTGTCTCCGTCAAAAAATGAAATGAATCATGTAATCATGCATCCCTTCCTTGAGATCTGTGTCCTTTACCTAATATGGGAATTTCTCATGCATAAGTATTCTAATTGACTAAGGATCTGCAACCTCTTAGTAAGAATATATCATGCATGCTAAAAATAACAAAATAAAATCTCTAATAATAGAAAAACTCTATCCAAAACTAAAATTGCTAAATTTTGGAACAACATCTAAATTAGAATTAATTGAAGGGGTGACATGCATGACCTTAGAATGCATGCACTCTCTTCCAAACAATAGTCTATTTCACTATCTCCTATGGCATGCATGTGCCCTCTACCAATCAATAGTTTTTATTAGTGTCTCCTTCACTTTCATTCAACCTATTAATCACTAATGTAAGGAAAGGGTGAAGGTGCTATATCTATTGTCTTCTCTACTACCCCATCATTGGGAGGATCACTAGCATAGTGACGGGTAAAAAATATCAACACACACATTAGACATATATTATAGAGGTATTAGTAATATGATGCATGTCTATTCTAGAGCAAGGCTACTTGGGAGTGGGGGTAGAAGCAGGAAGTGGGAGTGGAAGCAGGAGTGAGGAATGAAATTTTCAAAAGATCCTAGGTTGGGAGAGATTTTGGGAGTGAATTTTATATAATATATAATTTTGTATATTTTGATGCATATATGTAAAAAAAGCTTGTAGAATGATGAATTTTGATAAAAACATAAAAAAATGGATTAAACCATATAACATCATTCATCTACTAGTTATAACCTTCATCAACCATAAGTCCACAAATTACAAGTTCTCAATTATATAGGAAGTAAGGGCACACCTAACCTAAATACTATCAAGTGCAATCCATTTCTTAACTGAAACTACATCAATAAATAGGATTTGGATGGCCTCTAGCATCCAAAAATCCATGCTACAATAAATACCTACATATCATCAAAATCATTGCCTATCTTGGCATCGTTGTCAATAATATCACCCTCTAAGCATTAACAATAAGATAGAAAAAACGTAGCATGTGAAGTCAAGATTTCATTTGAGTGAGAGGCACATTTTTAGTAGGGTCATGATAGAGGAGTTTGACAACTAATGTCACTATCATAAAGGAACATAGAGGGCTTGGTTCTCTTGATTAAATATGAGTTCCATACCCTAGTACATGACAAAATCCAATGGAAACATTGTGATCCCCCCAATCCTAAAATCCTGAAAAACTAATAAGTCTGTTGGATTTTAAGCGAGATCTAAAATTCTAATTTCTCCATATGAAATCTAATGAGGTTAGAACCACTCTCAAACATCCTGAGTCATTTCATGGTAATGTTAAAAATTTAAGTAAAAGTATGAAAATGAAAGATAAAGGAGAATGTTTCTTTTACTTTAATTGCATGTCAATACTAGGGCCATAGGTTTGAATATTAGGCTACTATGGACCTAATATTACCATATTGTTTTCTTTCTCCCTCCCACAATACTCTTGAATCTTTATTTCTCCAGCCCACTTGTTTTTTGCCTCCCCTTGGCCAATTTATTGTATAAACAATACCTTATAATACACATATTGCTATAAAACATATGCAATCCCTCTACCCCCCTATTATATGCTCAATATATTATTTCATTTTTTCCTCATTTTTTATCCCCCAATATGAACGCACGTGATATGGTATTGCTTTTTTAGTGAAGCCCCCATGATCCACCGATGTCTTCTCTAGCAAGGACTTTGTCAAGGAGGCAAGGACTTGGACCTCTGTCTAGGATAAATCACCTAACATGCATGACAGAAGCTCCCTAGAATAGAGTACCTCCTACATAGAAGAGTGTACCCTGCTCAAAATATAGAACCCTTCTCTACTGTGCACTTTTCTTAAAGATCAATTTGTGCATAAACTAGTACTAAGAAAAACACCTAAATTAAGAAAAGTGAGCATCTAAGTAAAACTATAAAAGTATAATAAATATGGCTCTATATAAGTTTGGGAAACACTAGACAATAATGCTTTCATACAACAACAACAAGATGCCTAAAATAGATGTGATTCTTTCATCATTGCTATACCCTCACAGCAAAACTAGAATCTATAGCATGTACCCCAACGCTGTATGCATTTGTTGAAGGTGTAGATTGAAAGGATCTGCTGAGATGAAGTACTACTGAAGGAGAAACACCTTAAAAACAATAGATAAAGTCTATTGTGAATTCAACCCATTTGCACACAGACCAAGGTTGGTACTGAGTACACTTCTCCGCTGAATGTAAACTACAATGTATTCTACTGCTGCTGAAGGAAAAACACCTTTAGTGCAACACAGATAAAACTCTAACAGATATTGGCACTATGGCCTTGATTTTCGATGATCTCATCAACATAGCTAACAACTTCGATAATTGAAAAAACAAAAGGTGAGATGCATAGATCATTTGAAATCACAGATTTGGGCATACTTTATTATTGTTTAGGAGCTTTAGTATAGAAAATGCAAGGTAACTTGTTGTGTCTTCATGTCACAGGCCAAGGATGCAAAGAAATACATAAAATATTAAATAGCATGGTATAATTTGATTGTAGGTTATTTTGAAACAGGAATGGAATTCTCCTTGTGCAGGTTCTAATCTAGTGGTTATAACTTTACATAAGAAACTAATAGTTATGGGGTTGAAATTGTCTCACAATTCATGAAAAGTCCCAAATTTGTTCACCAGAAAGAAGTAGAGTGAGTCGTCAGGTTGTTGGAAGGGAACACCCTATTCGTAGGAAAATAACTTGAAATTAGTCAGGCATATTATTTCTCGTCTTCTTGTACGTCTGTGCTTTGAAAAATAAATCACATCTAAAGACTCAATAACAACTCTGTTAAAGTTTATAGATGTGAAGCACTTCTGAGAAAACCCATCGCTTAATGACAATTGAGCGAGGAATATTTCGAAGGATTCAATCTTTCAGTCAATCATTAAAAGGAAGTCGGGTTATCCAGCATCTTGCCAAGAAACCGACTCCAACCATAATGTGAAAGGCAAGTTAATTGTGAAACCTCTTTCCCACTTTGTAGTATTGTTCCCTCTTGAATTCCAACAGGTATCTGGCTGCTTAGATACACAAAACTCATGCCAAGTAAACATTGCATGATACAATTGTGATGTGCAAGCTTGACACACACTCTAGTTTCCCTCTAAAAGAGGGTAAGTCAAAATATTATGACAGGCTTAACTGTAATTTGATCATACACTATTGAGGTATTGTATGGAATAAACAATATACTATCAATGCACTAGTGAAGAACTCAAAATAAACGAATTTCTTATTGCTACAATAATGCCTCTTGGGATTCTCGGATAAAGCACCTAACCTGCATGGAAAAAAGCTTCCTAGAATAGAGTAGCTCCTACCTAGAAGTGTGTCCCCTGATCAGAATATATAACCCTTCTCTAATGTGCACTTTTCTTAAAGATAAATTTGTGCATAAAACATAACTAAGAAAAACACCTAAATTAAGAAAAGTGAGCATCTAAGTCAAAATATAAAAGCATACTAAATATGGTTGTATACAATATTGAGGTATTGCATGGAATAAGCAGTATACTATGAGTGCACTAATGAAGAACTCAAAATAAACGAATTTCTTATTGCTAGAATAGCACCTCTTGGGATTCTCGGATAAAACACCTAACCTGCATAGCAAAAGCTTCCTAGAATAGAGTACCTCCTACCTAGAAGTGTTTCCCCTGCTCAAAATATAGAACCCTTCTCTACTGAGCACTTTTCTTAAAGATAAATATGGGCATAAAATAGAACTAAGAAAAACACCTAAATTAAGAAAAGTGAGCATCTAAGCCAAACTATAAAAGCATACTAAAAATTCCTAAAATCGATGCACTTCTTTCATCGCTGCTACAACCTCATAGGAAAACATCTACAACATGTATCCCAAGGTTGCATGCATCTACCAAAGGTGAAGACCAAAAGTATCTACTAAGATGAAGTATTGTTTAAGGAGAAACACCTTCAAAACAACAAATAGAGTCTAATCTGCATTCAACCCATCTGCACACAGGCCAAGGTTGCTACTGGGTACACTTATCCCCTAAATGGAAACTACAGTGTATTGCAGCTCTACTGAAGAAGAAACACCTTCAGAGAAACACAGATAAAACTATAACATATATTGTCACTGTGGTATCGGTTGTATAAGTTCTCATCAATATAGGTAACAACTTCGATAATTGAAAAACCAAAAGGGGAGCTACGTAGATCATTTGAAATGATAGATTTGGGCATGTTTTATTATTTTTTAGGAGTGTTAGTATAGAAAATGCAAGGTAGCCTGTTGCATCTTTATGTCGCAGATCAAGGATGTGAATAAATATAGAAAATATTAAATACCATGGTACAAGTCGATTGCAGGTTCTTTCAAAACAATAATGGAGTTCTCCTTGTGCATATTCTAATCTATTGGGTATAGAATTAAATAATAAATTTATAGTTATGGGGTTGGAATTGTCTCACATTCATGGGAAGTCCCAAAGTTGTTCACTAGAAAGAAGTAGAGCGAGTCGTCAGTTTTATAAATGGGAACACCCTATTCATAGGTAGATAACTTCAAATTAGCCAGGCATATTATTTCTCCTCTTATTGTACGTGTGTGCTTTGAAAATCTAACCACCTCCGAAGGCTCAAGAACAACTGTATAAAAGTTTATAGGTGTGCAACACTTCTGAGAAAACCCATCACTTAATGACAATTGAGCGAGGAATATGTCGAAGGATTTAATCTTGCACTTAGTCATAAAAAGGAAGTTGGGGTATCTAGCATCTTGCCAACAAACCGACTCCAACCATAATCTGAAATCCAGGTTAACTGTGAAACCTCTTTCCCACTTTGTAGTATTGTTGCCTCTTGAATTCCAAGAGGTATCTTGGTGCTTAGATCCACAAAACTTATCCCAGGTAAACTTTGCATGATACAATTGTGATGTGCAAGCTTGACACACACTCTAGTTTCCCTTTGAAAGAGGGCAAGTCAAAATATTATGACAGGCTTAACTGTAATTTGATCATACACTGTTGAGGTATTCTATGGAATAAACAATATTCTATCAATGCACTAATGAAGAACTCAAAATAAATGAATTTCTTGTTGCTACAATAGCATCACTCTTGGGATTCTCCAAGGAGCCACTAATTTATACACATTTGCAATCTTTACTTGGTCTGCAGAAAGATTAAGCAATGGTAGTGATTGCTCTTTGCCCTCCCATGGCAGGTCTATACAGAGTCATCAATAAATTGATTTAAAAGTGAGGTATATGCCTGAAAAATAGGAGTCTGACTCTTCAAATCTAATTTACTAGCGAGGAAATATTCAACTATAAATGCTTGATCTTCTACAGTGTAGATTTATAGATAAATTGTTAGCATAAATATGTCCATTGTCCACATATCCCAAAAAAACATGTATGTCTCGACTCTGGTTGTGTGTAAGAGAGGGAAGATCACATAAATAATCCATTATCAAAGGAAAAAGTTAAAGCACAACATTCTCTCGAGAATTTTTTAAAAAATTTATTACATACCTTAGAAAGTTTGAAAGGACGTAACTGAAGCTTCCCTCTCCTTCCACACTTCATTAAATATGCCCCTTTTCCAATGCAGATGTGGCATGTAGAATCAAAATCAACAAATAGAATATGAAAAGTAAGTTTAATGAACTAAAGTAGCTTTGTTATACCTCAAGAAAATGGACTATGAGAAATTGGATTCATTCTCTACAAAAGATGATATAGCAAGATTTAATTACATTTTTAATTGAAACAAAGGTAAATTGCATTCATGCTCTGCAGTAGACGATATAATGAGATCTAATGATATTTTCAACTCAAACAAAGGTAAGTTGAGCAAGCTCAAGCTCCAAAATGATGGCATCCAACTTCTAAGTGGCAATTACAATATATATCTAGCCTATATCTACCTAGAGTCTATAACATAAAGATATTTGTTATATGTGAATATAAAAAAATGAAATGAATGTGAAATTTTGACCATCAACTATAAGTTCCTTTCAAGGACTAGATCAAACCATAACATTGTTATCAAGATAATGAACTCACCCATTCTAGTACACTTCTAGTAGTTTCATGATAAAAAATCAAACTCAATAAACTTCAAACAACATAAATTAACCAACAATATGTCTGAGGTTGGTTACCTAAGGATTATATCAGACTAAATTACCTTTTGCATCTAACATTGAAAATCACTGTGAAGGAAATGAAGATAAATCAGTGATTATGATGGATGCATGTGATGAAATAAAATTAAAAGAAAAGACATTTCTTCTTGCTACTGATGAGCCTTCTAGGGGATTCTTGGATGAAGTTGATCCTGATCTGCTTTCTAAAATCAAAGAGACACTTTATAGCTACTCTAATTTGACGAACACCAACCCTAATGCTTATGAAAATGAATATGGAAAGAAATAAGCATTGATGAACTTGGTCTTGAAGAAGGTGTCTCAAAGTCTAATATGGATAGTATTTTAAATTTCTATAGCTAGTAGAGGGTTTTCCCAGTTGGGTTCCCTAGAAAAGTTTTTTTTTTTGCTATAGTGTGAATGTGTTTTATTTCTGTTCTATTCCACTACAAATTGGTAGAGATATTTTTTGTCTTCATGCAACAATTAGTTTCAGATTTATTTATTCAAGAAGTAGAAGAATTTCAAGGAAATTCTACACAAGGGACAATTAATCTATATTTTCACTTATATCTTTTGCAAGTAAAATTCAAAACTAAATTTTAATCCAAAGTGTTTAGGTTACTAGCAAGTGGTATCACAACATATATCAACATTGCAAGGCATAAATCATACTATTCAATAAGTTTGAGACTTGATATACAAAAATATTCCCAATTTATGCAAGCAAGAACACTACTGATTTTTAATTCTAAATCTATCCAACCAGAACAAAATTATGCCATTTTCAACACCCTGTAGTCAAAGTTATTCCTGGCCTCATTCAAGTCAATTAAGAATATGTCAATCTCATTGAGATTTCTTCTTCGTTTCATGCTTCTAAGATATATATTTATGCAACCTAACATATCATTTATGTTAAGTGATTATTCATTAAAAATTATTTAGTCCGTCCAATGCATCTACCTAATTTTCTGATCAGTTTCTGGGAAGACTCTATCAAACATTTGCAGCAGAAAATAGAAGATTGTTTTAGTACCTAGTGTTTTAAAAATCTAATTTGGAAAAAGTATTTTGCATTGTTTCCCTAAAAATATATACAAAATTTTCAATCCCAAAGCCATTTCAGGGAGAATTTTAGTTAGGGAGAAATTTAGCATTATTTTTGGAAAATTTGAATGCAACTAAAAGAAATTCTTCCCGTTTGCTCAAAAGATTTCAACATCAAATATGAGTGAATTCAAGAACTTAAGATTTGGAAATAATTAAATTTCACTTCGCTTTTCCAGGACCATATATGAGTGAATTCACAAAACCTGATATTTGGATTCTAGAAACACCTAAATTTCACCTCATTTATTAGGATTGGAAGTTCCCTGAGATACAAACATGTAGCATTAAGGATCTACTTTGCTTGTTTAAGGACAATGTTCAGTTTATAAATAGTGATACAAGAATCCTTGTATACATGCCTGACACAGTTCTTTGGTCACAACTAATGAAACTGAACTCCATAACAGACAAGGTAGAATGTAAGACAGCATCTACTTTTCAACATATACTCTGACAAAAATAAACATTTATACAATCTATAAAGTTGTCACCACACCAAAGAAAGAAATAAAAACCAAAATAAAAATAGGAATAGGATTGGATTGTTAAGGTTACTCTAACAAAATGTTAAATAGGATCAATATGCTAATATGGAAAATAGTGTAGTTGATTATGATTTATTGAGCCCAAGGGGTTATCCCAACCGAATGTCATTAATGTTACTGGGTATTTGGCTAGTTTTGTGCTAGCAGGTGCCCTGTTTGAAATCCCTTAGGTGAGGTGCACTAGTCAATGCCAATGGGTTTACCAAACCCAGGGATGCCATCAATGAATGTGGGGAAACATCCATTGGGATTCCCAGAGATTTTTTCTTGGAAAGAATAAAAATAAGATTTCCTAAAGAGAAATTTTGAGATGCATTCAATGTACACCCAGTAAAATCAACTCTATAGAGAAAAACCATAAAATAAGGAAAAATATATATTCTTTTACCTATGTTCCCTTGTTTTCCCTCCCGCACTGTGAAAAGTGAAAATATGCTACCTTTAAACTTAAAAGAAAGGATGAAAAAAATAGTGAATTTTGAACCAATCTTCCTTGTGTGGAAGAAGACTAAAAGTGGGGTGGAAATGCAGCAAGGTTAGAAATGAAACATACCTAGGTTCCATTAATGGATTGAAGAGGTAAAACCTTAACTCACAACACTCTTCAATCTCGTTTTCCCTCCCGCCCTGTGAAAAGTGAAAATATGCTACTAGTAAACATAAAAGCAAGGTTGAAAAAAATAGTGAATTTTGAGCCAGAGATCTGAGGTGTGTGTACTCCTCCTTGTGTTGAAGAAGACTAAAAGTGGGGTGTAAATGTAGTGAGGTTGGAAATGAAACATACCACGGTGCCATTAATGGATTGAAGATCCAATGGTGGGGGATTCGAGGCGTGTGTACTCCTCCTTGTGTGGAATAAGACTAAAAGTGGGGTCGAAATGCAGCGAGGTTAGAAATGAAACATACATGGGTGCCATTAATGGATTGAGGATCCAATGGCGGGGTTCGATACTAGTCTGTTATTGGTAAAAACTTAATTCACAACACTCTTCAATCTCGTTTTCCCTCTCGCCCTGTGAAAAGTGAAATATGCTACTCTTAAACTTAAAAGAAAGGATGAAAAAAATAGTGAATTTTGAACGAGTCCTCCTTGTGTGGAATAAGACTAAAAGTAGGGGGAATGCAACGAGGTTAGAAATTAAACATACCTCGGTGCCATTAATGCATTGAAGTTCCACTGGTGGGTTTCGATATTAGTCTTCTAGTAAAACCTTAATTCACAACTCCCTTCAATCTCGTTTTCCCTAAATGTTAATTAACAACTCTCTTCAATCTCGTTTTCCCTCCAGCCCTGTGAAAAGTGAAAATATGCTACTCGTAAACTTAAAAGCAAGGATGAAAAAAATAGTGAATTCTGAACGAGAGATCTGAGGTGTGTGTACTCCTCCCTGTGTGGAAGAAGACTAAAAGTGGGGTGTAAATGCAGCGAGGTTAGAAATGAAACATACCTGGGCACCATTAATGGATTGAAGATCTAATGGTGGGGTTCCATATCAATCTGCTACTGGTAAAACCTTAATTCATAACTCTCCTCAATCTCGTTTTGTGAAAAGTGAAAATATGTGGATTGAAGATCTAATGGCGGGGTTCGATATCAATCTGCTACTGGTAAAACCTTAATTCACAATTCTCTTCAATCTCGTTTTCCCTCCCGCCTATGAAAAGTGAAAGTATGCTACTATTTTTCCCTCCCTTCGCCTTATGAAAAGTGAAAATTTAATTCACAACTCTCTTCAATCTTGTTTTCCCTCCCACCCTGTGAAAAGTGAAAATATCTACTAGTTTTCCCTCCGCCCTATGAAAAGTGAAAATATACTACTTGTTTTAGAAAGTAAATGAAGATTGGAATTAGAAGGGCTTTGTTACATCAAAATTAAGGCTGAATTTTTTCAAAAATTTTAAAATTTCCCTCCCTAAAAAACAATAAATACAATATTTATAGAGTATAGAGTGGATGTGTAGGTGTAATGTAAGTATGTAAATAATTCTAAATATGGGCTTAATTAAAGAATAATAGTAATAATAATAATAAAAGTCAAAAGTATGGGGATGAGTGCAAAAATCTAAATGTTGGCTCAATTAATAATAAAAATAATAAAATCCAATTTGTTATATTTTGATTTTGTTATTAACTTGTGAATAGGTTTTGTTACAATACCATGAGCCAATACCATGGCTTATCAATACCTCAAGCCCAAAAACCACAACTTATTTCACAACCAAAATATTTTATAACAATATGACAAGATTATTAACCATGGATATTCACTCGCCACTTTACAGTGGATATTATTAACTTGTAAAAAAATTGGTTTTGTTATAATACTATGGGCCAATACTATGGATTATCAATACCACATGCTCTAAAAACATAACTTATTTCACAATAAAAATATTTTATAACAATATGAAAATAGTCTTAACCATGGATATTCATTCTCACTTTACCATGGATATTATTAACTTGGAAATAGACTTTGTTACAATACCATGGGCCAATATTGTGGCTTATCAATATCACATGCCCAAAAAAGATAACTTATTTCAAAATCAAAATATTTTATAAGAATATGACACGATTCTTAATCATGGATATTCACCCCCCCTTTGTCATTGATATTATGAACTTGTGAATAGGCATTGCTACAATAGCATGGGCTAATACGATGGCTTATCAATACCACATGCCAAAAATCATATCTTATTTCACAATTTAAATATTTTATAACAATATGACAAGATTCTTAACCATTTATATTCACCCCCACTTTACCATGGATATTATTAACTTGTAAATAGGCTTCATTACAATACCATTGGCCAATATCATGCCTTATCAATACCACATGCCCAAAAGCCATAACTTATTTCACAATAAAAATATTTTAATTTAATTTAGTTTTATAACATTTTTTATTTGAAGCTAATAGGAAAAGGGTTGTAATTAGTTTTGAGATATATATAAACCCTCTATCCCGACGACTACTAAAATTATTCCCATATAAATTAAATTAAGGTTTTAATAAAATTAAAAATGAGAATACTTTTGTATTTAAAAATGTGAAATTTATATAGTACAAGTATTAGTAAGAACCAACATAGATCTATCTTAACTAAGGATCTGAGTGATGATTGCAAGCAAAGTGAAGGGATGAGAGGGGGAGGGAGATAGTGACAAAGATAGAGGGTGGAGAGAGAGAAAGAGAGAGTGAGAGAGTGATGGGGGGGGACAGGAAGAATGAGGTAGGAAGAGAGAGAGGGGAGAGAGAGAAGAAGAGAGTGGGGGAGAGAGATATGGAGTTGGAGGGGGAGAGAGAGGGAGGAAATAACGAAGGCATAGGGAGATAGAGGTGGAGAGAGAGATGGAATCACAAGGGATAGATGGATAGAGAGAGGGAGAGAAGAGAGGAAGGAAGAGAGAGAATAGGTGGGGATAAAGATAGGGAAAGAAGGGAAAGAGAGAGAGAGGGAGGCAAAAAGATGGAGGGGGAAGATAGAGAGAGAGTGAGGGGGGATAGAGGGAGGTGAGAGAGAAAGGGAGAGAGAGGACTAAGAGAGAGGAGAGAGAGATGAAATTAGAGGGGGAGAGAGGGAAGGAAGAAGAAAAACATAAAGGGAGAAAGGTAGAGAGAGAGAGGGAGTGACAAGGGAGTGATGGAGAGAGGAGATATAGAGGGAAGAGAGAGAGGCGGAGAGGAAGAGGGAGGGAGAGAGAGATAGATATGGAGAGAGAGTGTGTATGTTTGGGGGGTGACATAGAGAGAGGGAATAAGAAAGAGACACATAGATACAAATATAGATATTATATAGTATTATATAACTAGCCTAAATCCATCTTAACCTGGATCTATCAAGCGCCAAAAAAGAGGTTTGCACATCAAGAGATTGGATCCCTCTCAGCGCTTGATAGATCTGAGTTAAGATGGATCTAGGCTAGATTAATAAGTTTCTAGTTGTATTTGATAAACTAACACTTTTTTTATGGTTGTGCTTGAAAACAATTTTTCCATATTTCATGTATTTATCATAATGATATTAATCTAATTTTAATTTAATTTTAAGCTTTTCTTTGTTATGCAATGATTTTGTTGTTAATTTATAGAGATATACATGTTATACTTTTGGAATTTGAAAAGGAAACGCGTGTTCTTAACTTGGTTGTATTGAAAACATTTAAGTGTAAGAAAGAAACATGCCCTCTTAACTTGGTTGTATTAAAAACATAAGTGTTCTTGTATACTAAACAATGTAAACTTTGAAACGGGAACCCATACTATTACCCATTTTGTTGAGATAGCAAAAAAGTGACCCGATGTCGAAAAGGGGTTATGCAGAACACACGTGTTTTTTAAAGCTTAGTTTTTGGCACTATAATTTTTTTTTTGTACATTGCATTTTATAATGGTCGTGTTTTTTATGCTCATTTAAAAACGTGTTAATTCTTCACCAGACCCTTTTTTTAAAACGTTTTTTTTTTTTAACTTTTTTAATTTTCTAATGTATGAAATGTAAATAATTATTTTGTAAGCTTAATAATTTTTGAAGTGGTCTTTTTCTTCATATTTTGTTGCTTTTATTTTAATTTTATTTTTTTAGTAGTGAGGTTTTTATTGTTTCGCATATTTAAAGAAGAAGGTTGATATTTTGAATTTTCGATATTCTACATATTTATACATTGTTACTTAATTTTTCAATCCACAAGAAATAATTGTTTCTAAATTATTTTTTTTTCTAACAATTGACATAAAAATAGCCATTTTTAACATAAATATAATTAAAAAACTACACGTTTTGATAATTTTTTGCTACAATTGACATGCGAAAATCACAATTTTTATAAGAAAATTTTAACAAAAAATAGTTAAATAATAGTTTTTTTTTATGAATTTCATGTCAAAAAAATAATAATAATCACTTTTTTTTTCAAAAAATAATGGTTAACTTAAAAATTAATGCGAAAATCACATATTATAAATATTGAACGCATAACAACCTTAATTGAGTGTATATTCTTCTCATAAAATGTCAAAGTCAAAACATTGCAAGTATAACTACTTAATAGTTACAAAAAATGAGTTTAATTTCCAAGCATAACTTAAATTTAATCAACAATGTCACGTAATCCAAACTCTTTGTCCTCTAGAGTTTCATCCTTGTTTTCTTCCTCAATATTGTCTACTTCCTTTCGCTCATTTTCGTCTTCTAATGGATCTTTTATGTCTGCCAGTCTCCCAATGTATGTCTTTCCAAACATCCCATGTAATGGTGGTTGAGGTTCCTTTTCCTTTTTTGCCACACATGATTCACTAAAGTCCCCTTTCTTCAACCCAATTTCTTGCATTGCATCTTGAAGAAATTGAAGAGAATTAATTCTTTGCTGAATGAAATTGCATTGTAATGGACCTTTTTCAATTGCAATGCAATTTCTTCCTTTTTGAAGGTAGCATGCTAGTGTTGTACCTAGTTATCAAGCACAAAAGAAATAATGAAGTAAATTAGTACAATGACATATTAATTAAAAATAACATATTGAAATTCAGTTCTATATAATAAAACTTACTTGAGCCAGAAAATAAATCGAAAACCCAATCTCCTTCATTTGAACATAAGTCTATAAGATAGTTAAGAAATAATTGTGGCTTTTGATAAATGTTAACTATCTCTCCTTTTGCTTCTTTGTCTTCATATTTTAGTTTTCTCACAACAACATCATAACTCAGTATTTGGCTATGACTCTTTCCATCCACCCGATTAAAAATCATAGACATATTGCTATCATCTTTTGCCCAACTATCAATATGAATGAACTCACAATCATTTATAAATACTTGATCATCACACTTAAGAAGATTTGACTTTTGCCTGTAACATGAAATAGTAAAAGTTCAATCAACTTGTACATAAATGAATTTTTCAACATTAATAAAATATACATTTTAAATGTCTTACCATATAAGCTGCATCCTTGAATTTGTTTTCCCTTTGAAGCTTGACAATATCATTGCAAATTGTGTGTCTGGATGAAATGTCACAAATCTCCATAATGGTGATGATGTGAACTCTACAAATCCCGCAACCAGTTTACTAAAATCTTGATAAGTATAAGGGTCACTATCATAGTCAATATTTGGAATATTGAAACCATGGGGAATATCTGCAATAACTAGGGCATACTCCCTTTTAGGTATGAGTTTAGCAATGTCTTCACAATCGCCTTGTATTACTTGATATTGAACAGTGACTAGCCCATTACAAATGAAATGAGTAAAACTTGGATCAAGTTCAACATTCTTAACACGTTGCTTCCTCAGTCTTTCAGTCTTTATTTTTTCAATAGAAGTTCTGAAGCTAGTTGGCGCTCCATTATCATCCTTCTTCATCTTTTATAGAATAAACAAATATATGTGTAAGTTATAAATTAAAAATAGTACACAGATGAATAAAAGGAATGTGTAAATCAAGATACCTTTTTAAATGCAAGATAAAAAGATTTTAATGTTGATGTAGAACTTGAATCTGGATAGTTGCGTATGACATCATCCCAACTATCTTCATTCAACAATCTAACCATTTGTTCTTGAATTTTCATGTAAATTTTGTGACTACATAGATAAAGTAACAAAAAGTCAATATAATGATATGTATAACAAATACTACCAAGAACAACATGTTTTATTTAAAAGAAAATTATAATCTAGAAATAAATAAAAATAATTCAACAAACTTACTTTTGAAATTCCTCGGACATTTCTTCCAATGATAATTCCCCTGACTTCACACGAGATAATATTGTTTTGACAATTTTTTCATCTTTCACTCCTTGCATTGCTCTCCAAGGTGTGATAGTCATATCTTATGGAAGTCGCTTCAAGTCAAGACCTAATTTATTGCCGCCACATATCAATGGCTTAGAATTTTTAACCTTCAGGTTTTTAATGCCAATGTTTTCCCACATGCTAAAAATATCATCAATCAAGTTCCAAACATCTCCAGTTCTAAATGCCAATTGGAAAATGTTATCAACACCTCTGAATATATCACTAAGAAGGTTGCATTTTCCACCTTTTGAATTGGGTTTCTCTTCAATTTGATAGCCTATTTCCATACAACATTCCCTTCGAAAATCTGCAGTAACATTTATCCTATGCCCACCACATTTTTCTTGAAATTCACTATGAATAAATCTAACCCTTTGGATGAAAGTCATAGACATCCTATATTCATTATCTGAATTATGATCCCATGCCACTAAATTTGCTTCTGTATCCGATAAAACAACATAAATGATACATTTCATTGTTTCAAAATGTGGTTTATTGGGATATTCCTCCATCAATTGTCTTTGAGCTTCTACAGAATGGTCCCCCCAAGCACATAATAATTGTATTCAAAACATTTTGACTTATCAAATGCTTCTTTGTTGGGAACTTGAACTAGATCAATAAGAAGCACATAATTAACCACATGAGCATATGGATTATACCTCATCAATGTCTTCAAGTTGTGGACATGCAGATGGTGTGGCTTTATGACTTGATATTGACATTATCCTTCACTTTCCATATAGGTTTGTTTGACATTAAGCTGAAATGTACGACCACCATCAATTAAGTTTTTCTTTGTCAAATTCTGTCGAATGGCATTTTTTTTTGTTTTGATAATGCCATCCTATAAATCAGCTCCTAGTGTAATGATTTCTCTGCTTTCTTTTGAAGTTTCACTAGGTTCTTGACTGCT
Organism: Pinus tabuliformis; assembly: GCA_031772625.1. NCBI lineage: Eukaryota > Viridiplantae > Streptophyta > Pinopsida > Pinales > Pinaceae > Pinus > Pinus tabuliformis. Next base: position 189,946,580 of record CM062819.1, on the reverse strand, counting down.
GGTAATGACTACTTCAAAATCTTCAACTTTACTTTTCTTTGTCATAACATTCTCAACATATTTATTTTTGGGCGTTGTTACTTTTGGTCTTTTACGGCTCTTCTCAATTCCAATGTCATCTTCAGTAATGGCAACATATGCTTCGCTGTCAGTTTCAACTTCATTGCCCTCAAAAATAACTTGTTTACCCTTGCTAGATTTATCCACTAAAAGCCTTTTTTTCTGATCCTTTGGATGTAGTTTTGTAGCATCATCAACTACTACATTTTGCTTGTTTTCCATATCTTCTTCTGATACTGAGTAAAAACTGCTGACAACTTCTATGATATCATGCTCTATAAAATGAATGCCTCCCAACCTAATTGAACAGCTTTCAACAAAATTATGCCAAACAAAATATCATATGTCAATAAAAACAAAATTAAAAAAATATAGCGAGACACTTTCAAGAAAACAAAATACAAATATAAATGACAATACTTACGATGTTTTGTTTCATCTCATTTACAATTTGTTTACACAACTTTGTAGATACATCTCTCGTATCATACAATGAATATTTTAGTTGATATTTAATCCTTTCATGTGACTTGGGAGCTTTTGTAAGTATGTAAACGACTTCATTGTCTGGTACCGAACACATATCTATGAATCTTCCCATTAGCTCAAAAATTCCATTTTCATTCGGTATATCAATATATAGATATATGTTCACACTGTGGCTTTCTCTTTCATTCACATACCATATTTTCGATGGGAATTTCACCTCTTTTGAATTCTTCCAGGTTGAAATCATCTTCTTATCGTTTGAGGCACTTGAAAGATTTTAAGCCATGAGCTCAGGTGGAGTTCATTCACCGATGTTTTTTGAAGATGCACCTTTAAGTGTCTTTGGTCCAGACATATTCACAGAAATCTTCTTTGATGCCATTTTCCTGAAAAATAGAAACACAAATTAGTAAACAACGAAAACATATTAACTTAAATCCACAACGAAAATATATCCTAAATTTTTTATTTGTATAATCAAATAATTGAAATTAAAAAAATATTAACACTAAGAAATGGCAGAAGCCCACTGACACCACCCTGTCCATCCATAGAGTGGCGGGTGATTTCCCCACTCCTTACCCCGCACGCCCCCCTACCCCTCTTCCCCCTCAACCGACCCATGCCACCCCACCCCGCAATCAGACGACCATCCAACCACACCATTACCCCCCTTCCACACCTCCCCCCTACCCCAACGCCACCCCACCCCCCAACCACTTCCGCTCCACACCCCCTTCCACCCCCTGGCCCCCCTACCAGCCCACAACCCCATGCCACCTCACCCCCTTCCCCCTCTCGCCAACCCCCAAGAGCCTACCCCTTTTCCCCCCAACCAAGCCACCCCACCCCACAATCGGATAGCCACCGCAGCCCACCCTTACCCACCTTCCACCTATTCCTCCTACCCGCCTCGCCCCCAACTGAACCACCCCTCCACGTAATTGGACGGCCACCCCAGCCCACCCTCACACCCCCTTCCCTCTACCGCTTAACCCCCCCTCCCCTACCCACTTACCTCACTCCCCCCGGACCCACCCGTCATCCCCACCTCCTCCCTTGCTCTCACCTCACCCCTCATCCCCCCCCTCTTCCTACCCCTCCTCCTCACTCCCCTTTCCCCCACACTACCCGCGCCCATCCCCACCCCTTGTTCCCCCTCACTCTACCCTCCCTCACCCATCATCCCTCCCCCTCACCTCACCCCTCATCCCCCTCACTCCCCTTTGCCACCCTCTACCCGCCCCCCCCCTCACCCATTATCCGGCTCCCCCCTCGCCCCTTGCTCACCTCACCCCTCAGTCCCCTTTCCCCACCTCTACCCGCCCCCCCCTCCTCACCCCTCGTTCCCCCTCACTCTACACCCTCCCCCCTCACCTCACCCTTCATCCCCCCTCTACCCGACCCCTCCTCACCCACTTCTCCCTCCCAACCTTCCCCCTCACTGCCTTTTCACCCCCCTCTACCCGACCCCTCCTCACCCACTTCTCCCTCCTAACCTTCCCCCTCACTCCCTTTTCACCCCCCTCTACCCGACCCCTCCTCACCCACTTCTCCCTCCCAACCTTCCCCCTCACTCCCTTTTCACCCCCCTCTACTCGACCCCTCCTCACCCACTTCTCCCTGCCAACCTTCCCCCTCACTCCCTTTTCACCCCCCCTCTAACAGACCTCTCCTCACCCACTTCGCCCTCCCAACCTTCCCCCTCACTCCCTTTTCACCCCCCTCTACCCGACCCCTCCTCTCACCCCTCGTTCCCCCTCACTCTACCCCCCCCCCCCCCACCTCACCTTTCATCCATCCCCCTCACTCCCCTTCCTCCCCCTCACTCACCTCACCTCACCCCTCATTTCCCTCACCCTCATCTCCCTCACCCCTCGTTTCCCCCATCACTCTACCTCCTTTCACCCCTCATCCCTCCCCCTCATCTCACCCTTAATCCCCCCCTCACCTCACCCCTTATCTCCCCCCCTCTCACCTCACCCCTCATCTCCCTCACCCCTCGTTCCCCCCTTTACTCTACCTCCTTTCAACCCTCATCCCTCACTCTCACCTCACCCTTCATCCCCCCCTCTACCTGCCCCCCCCTCTCACCCCTTGTTCTCCTTCATCCACCCCACTCATTCCCCCCCCCTACCCGGTCGCCCCCCTCACCCCTCGTTCCCCTTCACTCTACCCCCTCCTCAACCCCCCTACCCTCCTTCGCCCCTCACCTCATCCCCGCCCCCCTCGGCGCTCCCCCCTCACCCTACCCCTAACCCCCCCTCACCCATCGGTCCTCCCCCTCCACCCCCCTCCGTCACCCCATGGCCCTCCACCCCACTCTTCCCCTAAACCCCCCGCCTCACCCTACCCTCCGCCCCTCCTAACCCACCCCCTCCACCCTACCACTACCCCCCCCCCCCCAAACCCTCACCCCTCGGCCCTCCCCCGAACCACCCAAACCCCCCCCCCCCTTCCTCATCCTACCCCTACCACACCAACCCCTCGATACCCCCCTAACCGCCCTCCACCCTCACCCTACCCATACCCCCAACCCCTCGGCACCCCCCTAACCATCCGCCACTATCACCCTACCCCCACCCCTCAAACCCCTTGGCCCCCTCTCGCGGCCCCCTCACCCTCACCCCTTGACCCGCCACCGAACCCCCCCACTCACCCTACGCCTACTCCCTCGACCCTGAACCTCCTAACACTCACCATACCCTTATTCCACCCCTCCCTCGGCCCCTACTCCTAACCCCACCCCTCACTGTACCCCTACCCACCAGCCTAAACCCGCCCCCCTCACCCCTCGGCCCACCCCCCTAAACCCCCCCTCATCCCTCGGCTGAAGCCTCACCCTCACCCTAACCCGCCCTGCTCACCCCTCAGGCCGCCCCTCACCCTACCACTACCCGCCCCTCTCACCGCTTGGCACCCCCCTTACCCACCCCGCTCACCCCTCGGGCCGCCCCTCACCCTACCACTACCCCCCCCCCCCTCACTGCTCGGCACCCCCCTTACCCGCCCCCCTCACCCCTCGGCCCGACGCTTACCCGGCCCCCTCACCCTACCCTTACCCGCCCCCCTCAGCCCTAAGCCCCCCCCGCCCTTCCCCCTTTCCCCTCACCCCTCGGCCGCCCCGCCCTTCCCCCCGTCCCCTCACCCTTCCCCACCCCGCTCCCTCCCTCCCCCGCCTCCACCTCCCTCCCGCCTCCCCCGCTTCCCGACCTCCACCACCTCCGACAGCCACCCGGGCGCGTCGGCAGGCCGCTGGGGTGGCACGGGGTGGGCGGCCACTCCCCACCCTGCGCCACCCCAGCAGCCCACCGGCCTGCCCAGGGTGGCACGGGGAGGGGCGCTATCGTGCCCCACCCCGCACCACCCCGGCGGCCCGCCGGCCCGCCCGGGGTGGCCGTCCAATTCCCGGAATCAGACAGCCACCATCGGCGGGCCAGTGAGCCGCCGGGGTGGTGCGTGGTGGGGCACGGCCGCCCACCCCTCGCCACCACGGCGGCCCACCGGCCTGCCCGAGGTGGTCGTCCGATTCCGGGAATCGGATGGCCACCCCGGGCAGGCCGACGGGCCGCCAGGATGGCACAGGGTGGGGCATGGTAGCGCCCCTCCCTGCGCCACCCTGGTGGCCTGCCGGCCACCTTGAGCGGGCTGGTGGGGTGGCGCGGGGTGGGGCGCAGCCGCACACCCCGTGCCACCCCGGCAGCCCGCGGGCCCGCTCGGGGTGGTCGACTAATTCCGGGAATCGGACGGCCACCACGGGCGGGCCGGCAGGCCGCCGGGGTAGCGCGGGGTGGGGCATGGTGGCACCCCACCCCGCGTCACCCCGGCAACCCACTCGGGGTGACCGTTTGATTCCCGGAATAGGACGGCCACCCCAGGCAAGCCGACGGGCGGCCATGGTGGCGGGGGGTGGGGCGCGCCCGCCCACCTCACCCCACCCCGGCAGCCCGCCGGCACACCTGGGTGGTCGTCTGAGTGGACAGAGGTCAGGAGGCAGAGGCGAGGGAGGGAGAGGAGCAGGGGAGAGAGGGAGGCGGAGGCAGAGGGGCGAGGATGGGAGGGGCGGTGGAGGGAGGCGGAGGGGCAATGTTGGGAGGGGATGGGGGGTACGGGGCAAGAGGGGAAGGGAAGGGGGGATGGCTGAGGGATGGGGGGGGTTAGAAGGGGGGGCCCCAAGGGGTTAAGGGGTAGGGTTGGGGGGCGATGGGGTAGGGGTAGGGTAGGGTAGGGTAGGGTTGGTGGGGCGGTGGGGTGGGGGTAGAGTAGGGTAGGGTTGGTGGGGCGGTGGGGTGGGGGTAGAGTAGGGTAGGGTTGGGGGGACGGTGGGGCAGTGGTAGGGTAGGGTTGGGGTTATGGGGGGGGGGGTTGTGGTAGGGTTAGAGGGGGGGTGCGGTATGGGTAAGGTTGGGGGGGAGGGCAAGGGGTTAGGGGGGGGTAGGAGTAGGGTTAAGGGGGGGGGGCTAAGGGGTTAGGTGTAGAGTTAGGGTTGGGCGGGGCTTGGCGACGGGTTAGAGGGAGCAGGGGGATAGCAAGGATTTGGGCTGGGGGGAGTTGGGGGTTGTGGTGGGCGAGGGGGAGCGAAAGGAGGGGGGCGAGGGAAGCTGGGGTGAGGAGGAGGGGAAGGGTGAAGGGTAGGGGTGGCACGAGGGGTGACGGGGAGAGGTAGGGGTTACGGATGGGGGGAAACGAGGGGTGAGGTGGGAGATTAGGGAATGGAAGTCGGGGAAATGAGGGGTGAGGTGAGGGGGAGGAGAAGGGGAGTCAGGTAGGGGGGCAGGTGGGTGGGTCCAAGGGAGTGAGGTAGGGGGGCTGGGTAGGGTTGAAGGGGTCTTGTGGGGTAGGGAAGTAGGGCGGAAGGGGGGTTGAGGGGTGAGGGGGAAAGGGGTTGCTGAGTTTGGGTAGGGGCCCGGAAGGGTGTGTAGAGGGAGTTGGTGGCTGGCCGATTGCAGGATGGGGTTGCCCTGGGCCCACCATGCTCATGTCGGAAATATTTGTTAATCTGGTTGACAAAAAATTTTAATTTTATAAAAAAAAATCTAGTGTCTGGTCGATTGCAGGATGGGGTTGCCCTAGGCCCACCATGCTCATGGCGGAAATATTTCTTAATTTGGTTGACAAAAAATTTTAAGTTTAGAAAAAAATCTACTTCGTTAAACTAATTTAATATGAGAAATTTCAAGGAAAAAAATTTAACTAACCTTTCAATTGCAGGAATTCTTCGTTGAATATGTTGTTGATCCCAATGTAGCTTCTCCACAAATTCGCTCCAAGTCTTTTAACTAACCTCAGCAAACCTTGATGTAACGTGAGTAATAGTGATAATGGAATACATAAGTGAAACTACGGAGATTTTTTACCGTACGGTGAATGCGGGATTAATTAGTTTTAATAAATTTTAACATGTTAATTTTTTTGTGGCAATGAATGAAAATATGATAAAGTGAACATTATGGAATTGTTTTATAGCGGGGTAAATGTGGGATTAAATTGTTTCAGAATGTATTATAAAAATTTAAAAAAACATTCAATTGTTTAGTAAATATTATATACTTTGACTATTACAAAAATTTAAGTAGAAGTTTTAGTTTACAATTTTAACTTTAATGATTTATTTCATTAAAAAAATTAAGTTTACATTTTCCATTAAATTGCATAGTAAAATAATGAAGTGAAATAAATCTCACAAAATTTTAGGAGGGAAATATTTTCGCGAAATTTTTTGGGAGGGAAATTTTTGGAGGGAAAATTTCATTCTCTAAGCTATATAATATCTTTAGGAGACTCTCCATTTGTATCGTTGAACATCTTCTATTTGAAAGGGATGGATTGTCCTCATAGTGAAGTTTCGATTTATACAACATCAACATCTTCATCGCGTAACAACTCTATTCATAAGGAAGAATATAGCGGGAATTCTTCCACTATGAATAGAAAGTCAATTCTTCCACTTAGTCCTAATCCTAAGGACTATGAGAGCAGCATTGATGAAAGAGGGGATGGAGAATTTCAAATAAATAAAGAGTCACAGATTACACTTAGTTCGAATTCGAAGGACTATGAAAGCAATAGTGATGATGAGCTTGATGACAAATTTCGAAAGAATGGAGTCTCACGGTGTCCACTTAGTCCTAATACTATGGACTATGAAAGCAACAGTGATGAAGAGCAAGATGGTGAAGTTCAAAAGAATGGAGTGTCACGGTGTCCACTCAGTCCTAATTCTAAGGACTATGAGATTAGCAGTGATGAAGAGTGTGATAACAAATTTGAAAAGAATGGAGTGTCAAAGTGTCCACTTAGTCATAATTCTAAGGACTATGAGAGCAACAATGATGAAGTGCATGATGATGAATTTCAAAAGTATGGAGTGTCACAGTGTCCAGTTAGTCCTAATTCTAAGGACTATGAGAGCAACTTTGATGAAGAGCGGGATGATGAATTTCAAAAGTATGGAGTGCCATGGTGTCCAGTTAGTCCTAATTCTAAGGACTATGAGAGCAACTTTGATGAAGAGCGGGATGATGAATTTCAAAAGTATGGAGTGCCACAGTGTCGAGTTAGTACGAATTCTAAGGACTATGAGAGCAGCTTTGATGAAGAGCGGGATGATGAATTTCAAAAGTGTGGAGTGCCACAGTGTCCAGTTAGTCCTAATCCTAAGGACTATGACAGCAGCAATGATGAAGAGCAGGATGATGAATTTCAAAGTAATGGAGTGTCATGGTGTCCACTTAGTCCTAATTCTAAGAACTATGAGAGCAACAATGATGAAGAGCGTGATGATGAATTTCAAAAGAATGGAGTGTCACAATGTCCTCTTAGTCCTGATTCTAAGGACTATGAGAGTAGCAGTGATGAAGGACATAATGATGCACTTAGTCCTAATTCTAATGAGTATAAAGGTAGCAGTGATGAAAGACAAGATGATACACTTAGTCCTAATTCTATGGATTGTGAGAGCAGCACTGAAAATGCACATGAGGAACAATATCCAATAAACATCGAGTCAAAATTTCCATTGAGTTCGAATTCTATGGACTATGACAGTAGCACTGAAGAAGGGGAAGATGAAGAATATCCTCCAAGTCAGTATTTGAAAGGCATAGTTGATCATAGTGTGGATAACATTCCTCTTAATGATGATAAAAATCCTTATACAAATGATGATCTAATGATGGAGATGTTGCCAACAAATATTGTATCGAGGAGTAGGAGCAGACCTTTTCGTGTCAATGCAAGATGTTTTAGTTATACAAGGGGTAGAGCAGAATATCTGACGAGAAGAAGTTCTATCAGCGCACTCATTTCAAGTGAATGTTGCCAAAAAGATTGCTTGAAACATATGGATTTCAAATTTTCATTAGAGAACAGGAAGAGATATTTGTCAATGAATAAAATCATGCAAAATTCATATTTAGTTGGGTGCATGCAATCTACATTGTTAGGTTATGATTATCATATTAAGACTTTATTTACTTGTAGAAAAGCTTTCAAAATGTTTCATTCAATTGGGAATTTTCGTCTCTCGAGAATTCAAGAAAATTTGGAAAAGGATCCCACATTTTATTCTGAAGTAGATCATAAAAGATAGTTTGGGCCATTATCAAACACTGCAATGTCATGGATGAAAGATTTCTTTTCAAATCATGGAAAGTGTATGCCAAATAGAGAGACAATACATATTCCAGATAATTTTTCGAGACGCAAAATCTACAACCTATACAAAGAATATGCAGAAGGTGCTGAGGGGCATGGTCAGTTTATTACATATCAATATTTTGTGAAGGTATGGAAGAAAGAATTCAACAATATCCATATTCCTAAGAAGACAAGGATGGGGATTTGCAGTACATGTGCTTCTCTTAAATAATAAAGGGACAAATGTGAAGGGTCAGAAAGAGATAGGCATTCATAACTTTAACTTTTAAGATTGTATATTCATCAAGTATGAAAACATATTTCTTAATGGCTTTCTTTTATGTTGTGTAGATTCAATTGTCAAAGAACTTTAGGATCATCGCAAACAACAAACAAATGAACGGAAAAAGTTGTACAAGCATCGAAAGAAGTGTTGTGATAATCTGAATAAATATTTGGGTTTGATAACTGATGATATGGACCAGAAGAAAACACTTTTACCACATTTTGTTTGCACACCCAAACATTTACAGGAGAAAAATTTTATTCAGTATCACTTGGTCAGTTGTATGGTCTTCAATGGGAAAATGTTGCCAAAGGTGTACTTCATAGCTCCAAATATTCATAATGATGCAAATTTGACCATAACCATAATTCATGATGTGCTTTCTCATTGGTCTGGTAATCTTCCTAAAGTTTTGTATCTACGATTGGACAACACTTGTCGTGAAAACAAAAATCAGGTTGTTTTTGGATATCTAAACATGCTTGTTGAATTGAGAATTTTTCAGAAGGTAAAGGTTGGTTTCCTTCTTGTTGGGCACACTCATGACCATATTGATCAGATGTTCAGTCATTTTTCAGTCACATTGAGGAGGAAGGAAGCTGGGAGCTTGCCATCATTAATTGAATGTATTAAGAAATCACACATGCCAGAGCCTACTTTTGATGTGTTGGAAGAAACTGTTGACATGCGAAGGTTTATTATGGGATCATATGGTGAGGGGAAATGCATTGAACAACTTAATGACATTAGCTTCCAACATCGATTTCGTATCAAAAAAATTGATGGGAAAATACTAATATGGGGCAAGAAGTATTCAACTACTACAGAATGGGCACCATCATCAGGTTTGTAATTTTTGAAGTTCATTCCAGATCATCCAATATTTGCATCGAAAATATTTTTATTACAATCAGTTGGTGAAGTTCATAATGCATGCAAACAAAACAGAGATATAAATTATTTTGATTGCCTAGAAGAAATTAAAAAATGTATTAGATATACATATGATTACTTTGACATTGCTGATTCAGTTTGGTGGGAGTCATTTTTAAATAATCAAAGTGATATCATTTCAACAAGAATAAATGAAGATATACCTTTGAAAAATCCATTTATTTGGCCACAAAATGTGTCGAATGCACATGAGGAAATAAACATTGTTGAACAGCAACAATCTCAAGGTATCATTAATTCTTCACAAGAAGAGGAAAGAGAGATGTATATTGGTTCCAGAAGATCTCGTGCACAACGTGAAGCCATGGAAGACCTTTACAGGGGTTCAATATAGGATATTAAGGAGGGTTGCATGATTGCAGTGCTAGCAGATGGAGATCTCAATGGCTATCCATTCTGGGTTGCTAAAGTTATAAAGGTATTTACAGAAAATGAGGATATTACAAGTGTTGAAGTACATTGGTATGCCACAAATACACACCCATTCAATGGTGTGTATAAGCCAGAGATGGTAGTTGAAAAAACAAATGGCGGAAAGAGAAAAATAAAGGGTACGGATATAAATCATCGCCGCACAGACATATTGAAATTGGACGATGTTGAAATACTTGTTTATGACTTCAATTTAACAAAGATGGAAACTCTTCGCTTCAAGACGATAGAGATTCTGAAAAGGTTGTTACCAGAAGGAACAGTATTGAGATGGGAGTCTGTTGAAACCAGTCGTAGATCTCGAAGAATTTTGAAACCTGAAATGATGGGCATGCATGTGGACTCAGATGGGGAACTAGTTGATGAAAGAGAAGAATATGGAACATCTTCATCAACATCCAGTCACTCATCTGAAGATGTGAATTCTGATGGCGTGCAAGAAAATATGAGTGATTTTGAATAATTGTTTAAGAAAGTTTATCTAACTGATGTATGCATCGTCTCTTGAAATAAAATTTTTGAATTCCATATGAGTCATTTTTATGTTGTTAGATCATTTAACTAGCATTTTTTTTAAATTTTGAAGATTGACCCTAAAAAAAAAATCATCGTTCCAGTATAATCACTTTTTCGTTTTCAAGCTATATTTTGCATGAAAATTTTGTTTTCACTGCCATTTTTAAAACATGTTCAAAATTGTCCCTAAAAAAAAAAACCATCGTTCCAATATACACACTTTTCGTTTTTAGCATTGTTTTTTATGTTTTTTTGGCGCTTTTTGCTAGAGTTCCCGTTTTGAGTTTATAGTTCCCATTTCAAAGTTTACATTGTTACTAGGTCGGTGCAAACAAGAGAGAGTATATGGTAAGTGGATTAAATAGTTAAAAAAATGTTAGTTAAGGAGAAAGTTACAAAAATCTAACAACTAGACCAGGGTTCAAAAATCATGAGAAATTAGTCAGATACGACTACCTCTCATGGAAATGGTCATACGTGAATGACTTACTTAACGCAGTTGAATCCAAAAATGATATCTAATGTAATGCACTGCGTAAACCCCGTAATACTTAAATTCAAAAAGAGTGAAGGGATCTCTTCTTGAATGGTACATGAGGCACAATACTTGCTAAGGTTTTGCAAATGGGGTAGCAAGCTAAGTGGGCTTGATTGTGCGGAAAACTCCACAGTTAAGCGCGCTTGAGCCATAGGCGATCTATGATGGGTGACCTCCCGGGAAGTCGTGGTTACCGGGTGCAAGCCTCGGAAGTGATAATTGACGCTATTTGATTCATTTCACTAGTTTCAATCCCACTTCTTCACCCCTGTGAGCATCACACGATGCAATGAGTGCTAAGTGAACTATTTAAAAATCATGAGAAATTACTCAGTTACGACTACCTCTCATGAAAATGGTCATATGCGAATGACTTGCTTAACACAGTTGAATCCCAAAATGATATCCAATATAATGCACTGCGTAAACCCCCTAATACTAAATTTCCAATTGTGTTAAGGAGGGACTGACAAGGGTATATGCTAGGCAGTGCCAACGCATGCTAGAGTGTCAGGGCATGTTAGGGAGTGGTAGCATCTGTTAAGGAGTGGAAAATCATGCCAAGGAATGCAGGGGATGATAATGTGTGCCATGTAGTGCCAATGGATTGTTATACGTGTCAGATGTTATGGCATGTGAAGATGTAAACTATGTTTCTTAGTTGTTTTATGGGCACTGTTGGATGTGAGCCTTGACTTGGTAACTTGGTAAGTGGGACGAGTAAATATTGGTGTTATAGACATATTTGGGCACTGCAACCCCAATCACATATGTCCATAAACCAAGGGCTTCTAAAACCCTAAAATTTTTGTTTCATACCCTAAAGGAACAAGGTCAGCTGATTACATCATCTCCCAGAAGTTCTCCATGAAAAACTACTCAGAACTAGTCAAAACAGTACCATACAAACTACTCCATGCATAGGGTGCGACGCATCTCACCTATTACACATGGGGGGTGTGATGCATACTAGAAATCCCTTCTGTAGGTTGCAATGAGCGAGAGCAAACAAATGGCAGAAGCAGTTTCCTAAGTGGAAACCCTGAGAATCTTCTAGAAACTGCTCATATGACACTTGCCTCTCTGAATTTTCCCAGGGATGAGTAAGAGATCTGAAATCTCCAAGTGGAACCAAGAACTATTAGTGAAATGAAACTAATAAAAATCCTAGAAGCTGACTCACTCTCCTGTAAACATCTATATATGGATCCCTCATCCAAGAGATCCAAGAGGCTGGAATTTTGTATTTTGCAAGGAAGTGTTGTCGGTTTCTCTTTGAAGACATTGTTGGGTGATCTTGCTTTGTATGAGGTGAATAGGGCTTCCATGCTGAGAGGATGATGTTGGATCAGACAACTTGGTCGTAATCCTCTCTTCTACTACTTCTATCAATAAATCCATTTGAGTTTTCCTCCATATGTTTGTATAACTCTGAATCTTGTATCTGTATATGCATTTGTATGGTTAATGTACATCTGATCCTACATTATTTATGGTTATAGATCTCTATGCTTTGATGGAATTTTTCTTCCTTGACTCCATAGGTGTTCTTTGAAGTGGGACAAATGAGAAAGGAGTGGCGAAAGCTCTATCAAAGGAGAGAGGAAACAAGCAAGGATACTAACAAAAGACTGAGGTTGGTACTCTGCTTCTCTCTCATCTATCTCTCGTAAAGGTAAACACAAGTAACTTTAGTTTGTTTGTTTCTAAGATGGCTACCCGTCTTAGTCGGACTAGCAACTCTGAATGGACACTATTTTTCCTGATAACAAAATGGCGACTCCACTGGGGATTGAATAGTTTGTTTGTTTTGTTACTATTGTTTGCTTTATAAACCGCAGATGGAGCCTGAAGTCAAGCCAGCTAGCCTTCGAACTTCTTTTTTCTATGCAACTACAAAGTAGATCAACACTACTTTAGTCAATCTTCGGGTTGGTTTATGAACTGAACATCTAGCTTGCAAACATCCTAAGTGCCTTGGTGGTAGCTCAAATAACCTCATTAGATCAGCCCCTATACTTTGTGTTTACTGACAATCATTAGCTCAGTCTAAATCCCTGAACTTCGCTGCAAATTATGAGTGAAAACCAAGCACAATCTCGTCCCTAGACCATCGCACTATCTCTTCTAGGAAATATGGATGCATCGCACCTCCCTTGTATTGTAGGTGAGATGCATCCTTGTTTCCCTGTGTTACAGGTGCGATGATTTAATGAGACTGTTTCTGCCTCTAGATTTTGGTTTTTTCTTCCTTGTCTTCAGCTTTATTCAGTAGTTTTGTTGTCTATGATCAGTATATCTCTGTTGAAACCATCTTCCTTTGCATTATTCAGCTTCCATCAGAAGGAATTGTGAATGTTTTTTATGTATTTTTCATCATTTACAGTTCTCCTTTGCAAATAGTAGCTTAATCGAACTGTCGTCTTTTGATTTGAAAGTGTCGCAAGTGTCGTTTCAGTCAAGAAAAAGAGTGTCACAAAGCATTCCTCTTTTAGATAGTCGATTACACTTTTTCCATTTTATTTGATTTGAATCATTAGTTTTTCAAGTGTCGAAAACAGTTTAAAATTCAAAACCGCAAAGTGTCGTCTTGACCTTACTTTCATTTTTTTAAAAGAAAATTGTTAGTACTGTCACTTTGAAAAAAGATAGTTCAGATCTATACTTTGTTTTCTTTTTTTCATTCTCACATTAAGGAAACTGAAAAACAATACATGCATGTGCATTTGCATTAAGACTGCATGCTGAAGTTGATTTAGGAAAAGTGCATCTAGTGTGTGCTCTCTGCTCTATGTTGAAATAATTTCATTTCTCTTTCCTTAGTAGCTAGGATTTTCATTGCAAAAAGAAAATAAATGACTATTTATCATCTTAGATTGCATATTTAGGAATTGTATATCTACATCACGCGGTGAACCTTAAAGGAAAACTTCTTAAGAAAGATCAACTGTAAAATAAACTTCAATGAACATAAAAACGCTTTGGAACCTAACGCACAACATTTAGAAGTCTAGGCTAGAGACATATTCCAGCGTCTTAAAGCCTAGTAGCTATCGCTTTCATCGTAGGTTGGGTGACTCCTCCTCTTTGAGACGACAAGTGCCAGTATGGACTTATGCTCCCACGTACCGTTGATTATATATTCGGAGACCACAATAGGCTACATCCTTTATCCTTAGGAAGCCGTGTCTGCCACCCTATCGATCGCAATGCACTAAACACAGCATTCGGGAAGATTGACTGTCGTACCGTAAAAAGTATTCTCCAGTTTTGCGATTGGTTTGGTAATCCCTCTGTCTAGATTTCCAGAGTAGTCACTTTCGTTCCTTTTCAAACTCCTTAAATGAAAAGGTCCATCTGAGCACTTGTCACTTCAGGCTCATTAAAAATTGAAGGCGACTAGATCATCTTTAGCTTTTTCTCGACTCTTAAAAATTGAAAAAGCAAGTTGTGTCAAAACGTCATAAAATTCATTTATTTCGGAATAACATTTTCCCCTTTTTTATTTTTAGTTGATCAAGTAATCTGCAGTTGTGGAAGAAATTCAATCAAAACACCATCATTTGTGGAGACTAACGAGTCAACAGTCTTTGACTCTAGAAATGAAACCATTCCGGGCCAACCAATCTCATTTAACTAGGTCAAAGTCTCCTGGTTTGTTTGAATCTTGTGTTTCAACATCCTCAGAAACTCTAGTTACTCCAACTATTTCTGGTTTCCCTGCCTCTACAGAAGAAGTTCCATAGTTACAAGAGGACATTAGAATTGATCCTATCGCAATGGTAAACACATCTATTCCTGAACCAGCTCCATCTAGGACTGATTCGGAAGGTGTTAACTCTGCAACATTTGTCGCTGCAGAGTGTGCACCTACTTCGGCACCAGAAATATTTTACAAACCTGACAGTCTTCCTCTTCCACCTGGATTGATTGTAATAGAAGAGGTTGCGGAGGATATTCCATCCAATACCCCACTGCATTTTGGAACTGGGGTCCACCTATATCCTTCTATTTCAAAAGTTAGTCAACCTTCATTGCAAGTTCCTGTAGAATCGCTAGGAAGTCTTTTGGATAGATTCAATATGTCTGAACAACCATCGAAATCTAGGGCTGTGTCATCCGATACAGCAGTAGGAGAACCTCCTGCCACTACTCCGACAATGTTCGCTGGTATACCATCTATCCCAACTAGCTCTCAACCGCTAGATGGAGTCCACCCAGGGACTGTTTCGACAGTATGCTCTGTTCCTGTTTGTTCATCCAGAATAATATCTGGAATTTCTTATATTGAGTCTTAGAAAATTGATCCTTCTGTTGAGGCCTCGAAAATCGCTGCCACAACAAAGGGGAAACCACCCGGTCCGGACCTTGAAAGCAGTTCCTTTTCCGTTTGGAATAGTGGCTCCAACTGGGGATAATGGGACCAGTTTCCCAATAATAGATAAAAGTGGGATGGACGAGTAGCTTATGAGGTAGGATAGTGATAAGCGAATAACTAAAACTATCAGCAAAATATATAATCTAATAATCTAATCCCGGGACTTATCAATCTTTCAAAGCGTAGCGTTTGATAATCTGTGCTTTAAGGCAGGCATATAGATGACTCTAACACTAAAGCATAGACGTTTAAACCATTTAAGATTGCTCTGCATAATTAGTTATGCAGAGCGATAATAGCGAATTACTACACATTGACATTCATATCATTGCTACATGCATGATTAAAAGAAAGGCATATCACAAAACATCCAATAGTGGAATGAAATGAAGATTTGCTGTTACAATGCATACATGTATTCAACAATAGCATAAGATAATAACACAGCAATTCATATAAAAGGAAAGAGGACAGATGCAGATAAAAGTACCATGTAAGCTTCTCAACAATCCATTATATATATCGCTATGTCGCAGTCCTTCCTTCAAACCAGAAAGCATTCCAAACAAGAGACAATAGTGCACAAATGCATAAAACAACCTTCTCGTCAAATAAAGGACTATCGGTCGAGTTTCACAAAAGAATATAGGCTGAAGCACAGTAGTGCAAACTTCAGCCTTTAAGTCTATTACAAAATTTTACGACCCTTTCCAAAACAATGAAAGGGTCTATAAATACTAATCTAATCTAAATATCTAAGAAAAACTGAAAAACTATGAAATTGGCATCAATAAATATTTCTCCATCTTTCTTGGCAATCTGGCAGTCGGCAGCAATGCTTCATTCGGTGGGCTCTTTGCCTTTAAACCTCAACTGACATATCGCAAGCATGGGCTGTACTTCCGGTGGAGTGTTGAGACGCGACGTGAGCTGGGCATCATATGTGGCATCCTGAAAGTCGGGGATCAGGCACTTGAGAGCATCTGTTAAACACTTAAGAGCCGACCTTTGAGTGTGCGGCTTGATTAGAAAGTGCCAATATGCGTCGGAGGTTAAAGTATTTACTCCAGCGATTAACTTTCTCTTTTCCTCCAGTCCATGATAACTTGTTTGTTCAGTCATGTTCGTCGTGTTTATGCTTCCAGGTGTACACTGAGAGATCATGTTGGCCCAAAAGAGTGTATTGTTGACCAAATCAATCATATTGTTGGCAATAATTTTACACCTTGAAGCTGCCCTTTCCGCTTTCATCATCTGAGTGTTCCATTCTGTGAAGAGTATGTCTTTGAATGGCTCATAGATCCTAGGCAATTTTGCTTCTTTCCCCACATCAATATCTTGCCAATCAAGATATGAAGTTATGGTTTCTTCAGGCTGATCTAGCTCATTTCTTGCTTTTTCAATTTGCTGACATACTGTTGTAGATACTTCACATAATGGCTCAGCCTCAGTTAGTTGTTGGCACAAGAGTCTAACCTGAGAGATTAATGCATTATTTATTTGAGCTGCCTCTGCTCTGAAGTCTTCGACTTTCTTGGTGCCCTTGATATCTTCGAGCTGTGCTAATATTTGAGCGATTTGCTCATCCTTTGACTTCGTCATTTGCTCGTTTGCCGCTCTCAATTGTGCCAATGCCTCTGTTAACTCTTTCTGCTTCTGGATTGCGCTCTGGTCAATCTTCTGTTTTTCAGTCTGCAGTTGCTGGGTTAATACATTGTTTGCTTGCTGTTGTGCCAGCAACTGCTCTTCTACCTGTGCTGCCTTGTTTCGCGCCTCGGCTACTTCTGCTTGCAATGCACAAATTTCCTGGTCCTTAGTCTTTAACAAAAGACTTACCTCCGATGCTTTATCAATAGTCGCTGCAGAATAAGCTCCCGCATACTGCGATAGCTTGGTTAGATCATCGGAGGGGTCCAATTCTTCCTTCCAGACTACATTCCCCGTAATTGTCTGCTCAGGAAAGATGGAAGGTTGATCAAGCCTTCGTCTCTTCCTTGAGCGCTTAACAACTGCTTTGTGCCTAGGGCTGTAGAAAACGTCCAGGGGAGGAATATCTTCCACCTGGAGCACAATCTGATTGGAAGGGTCTTTGGTGATTACTTCGAGCTCCTTTGAAGTGGGTGGGCCGCTGGTTCCGCTTAGAACCTGAGAAGAAGTGGTGTCTGGTGTGTCTTTGGAGCCTTCCTTTCCACTGATAATGGAATCGAATTGATTCCATTGTTTCAGCAATTCAGGATCTATGGAGGTCTGGGATTTACTCTTCTCCTTTTCTTGTTCCAACCTCTTTTGCTCCTCCAACTCTTTCTGTTGCTGTTCTTCTGACTCCTTTCTCTGTTTCTCTTCTTGCTCTCTTCTTTGCTTATCTGCTAATTCCTTTTTCTGCCTATCTGCCAGTTCTTTCCTTTGTTTTTCTTCTTCTTCTTTCTTCCGCTGTTCCTCCATCTGCTTCTGTTTTCTCTGTTCTTGTTCCTTCTGCTCTTCCTGCTGCTTCTCTGCCTGCTGCTTCTCTTGTCTTTCCTCTTGTTGTTTCTTTCGTTCTTTATTTATAACAGGAGGTTGGCTCGTTTGTTTCTGACCTGGCTCGCTTGAGGAGGATGCTGTGGTTAATGACAATAAATCTAGGGGCAGAGTTTGCAACCTCTGCTCCCTAAGTTTATTGAATTCGATTAAATTTTCATCATTGTATCTCATCTTGGCAAGCTGCTTGGTTTGGCCTATTGAGTCAGCAGCTACGAACAGGTCATCAAACTCGTCTTCTTGATGGTCAATCTTGGTCAATTTGGCCTGTTCTAAGGCATTGTAGGCAGTTTTATGTGGATCATAGAGTCTGGTCGGCATAGTGGGCAGGGATAAAACTTGCATCTTTGTTGCCTCCTTTTCTGCATGCTGAATATTTAGAAGAGTAAAAACACCCATCCTTAAGGGAAAAGGGGGCCAGCCCCTCTTCTTCTCTTTCTTGAGAGTTTGAGTGACACTCTCGGCCATGATCTGGTAGGAGATCTCTCGGGCTAACAGTTTGTCTGGAACATATAGAGGGAGAACATGCGGTTTGGCTTGGCTTCCATAAACCCTAATATAGGTAAAATGTTCTTCTCCAAACCAACCTGCTACAGCTGGTAAGTCGAAGGAAGCGAGATAGGAGATTTTAGGAATAGGCCGATCAAAAATGGAGTAATGAATGGGAAGCATAAAACCATTGCAAATTTGATACAAATGGTCCTTGTAAGAGGACTTCCACAATTTCCGATGATACAAATGAATGGGCAAAGGGTCTTGGCTGGTCCATCTCCAACCGAGAATGGGAAACTCAGAGTTAAAGCACAATGTGTCCATAATGTAGGCGCTATAATAAAATGGAGGGATTTTCCTTTCGGTGACTACAGATTTAGCTCTAAAATCCCGAACAGCTATAGTCAATTTATCAGAAAGAATGGTGGCCCAATCCATGATAAAACCATTAACAGCTGCTTCCATTAGGGGAACCATTTCTATATCAAAATTGGCAGAATCATGTAATCCCCATAGCCTACACATCATAATTCCCGCATAGCAATAGGGAGAAGCCAAGGAATCGACGGAGTACTTACCCGAGCTTTCGTGCTTGTGTTTGGCCGGGTTCTGCCTCCAATCCCGAATGGGCTCGGATGGTACTTCATTTTCAGCTGCAAACTTCTCCACGAAGTCTTTGTTGTAGATTTTCTCTGGCTCGGGCAAATGATACATTTCCCTCAGGTGCTCTGACTTGAAAGACCCGAAAATCCTTCCGTCTCTTGTGTGGAACGTTCTGTCAACGATTGGAATTTTCTCAATTGCCCATCGCACTACATCAGTGTAGGGAAGGACTTGCTCTCTGGCCGCTATTCTGTGAAGAAAGGAATCAGCCAACTCTTTAAGATTTGCATCAGACTTTTTGAGTGGGTCCGCAGTAGCCACTATCCCTGAAACTTTTGGTTGATCATCTTCTAGCAAATTATATGTGCCCTGCCATGTAGTCTTGTTAAGACCAGTGCATGTAGTGTCTGAAACGAGGCCTTTCTTGCTATTTGCAGCAGCTTGACCTGCTACAGGTGTAACAATAGAGCCCGTAGCCCTCTTGGATCTTTTCCCCATCATACTTGAGCTTCTCTCAAAAGACGAATTCTACACAATTGCAAGAGAAATCGTAACAACATAATAACAATGACGCTACACAGAGGGATAGATATATCATTTGAAGCGTGCCAAGATTAATTTCCAAAAGTGGCTGCGGATCCAATTGCTGAGAGGATATTGCAGATGCAATTAATGGTGATTTGAGGTCTGCTACCCATTAAATGTGATGATTATACCGTTATCTGGGTGAATGACTCACTTAAGCATGCAACAGATATTCTGGCGGTTAAACGCAGGTGTTCATTAATCGAAGGGGTAAAATCTTTTAAATACACACGCATTACCTTATCCCTTGCATTAACGGCATTTTGGGATTCGCACTTTATCAACCGGATATGAATATAAAATTAAAGCTTTGAGTGATGGCTTTTAAGACTGCCGACCACCGATGAGCGATATCGCATCGCTTCGGGGAATAGGTGCTACACAATTATTATCAAAAGATCATGCCGACAGCCGATAAGCGATATCGCATCGGGCTAGCGCATGGAAACAGAGGTAGGCGCATATAATTTTTTTTGGGGTTACCGATTGCGATATCGCATCGCATCGGGGGTAGGAACAGGGTGCCTCACCGAAGTATGTGGAATTCTGCCGACGACCGATAGCGATATCGCATCGGGTCGGGATTTAAATCATAAAGCGGTTTCGCATGAGGTATCACCGATAGCCGATCGCCGACATCGCGTCGCGTCGGGACATGAGTTATGTGTTGTTAGTGGTGTGCATGTAACATTGCCGATCGCCGATAGCGATATCGCATCGGCGGAGACCAATATTCCATTTAAATGCATCTCTCATGTTGTTGCGATATGCGATCTTGTGATCGCTTTATCGCAATAACAAAAGATTATTTATTATTTGAAACATTGATGTCCAAAAAAGGCTTAAATATATGACAACTCATTTGATTATGCGGCCTATTTTGAACATACAAGCATTGATGCCAAAATTTTTAAAAGGGACCCATTCCATATGTTAATTTTTTAAAATAAGAATGATATGAAATGGGGGTTGTTGTAGGGCACAACAATTGGCGATTCGCTGGAAGAACCAGTTATCTCTGACAGTAATGCAAATATTTAAGCTTTTCAAAACTAGAAACTCAATCAGAAGGGAAAACTTCTAATTTTAACTGGATATCCGCGTGTTCTGAACCAAGTGAATTCTGTTAACTTCTTTTCTTTTGGTTTCAAGAAAAATAAATACATTCTAAGTCTTAAAATAGGCCTTTATTGGTTTATAATGATAAAACAAAAACTTTCCCAAATCAGCGTTTATAATTAACCCCTCTGTCATAAGTAGAGCCTCTGTTGCCAGCAAACGTTTATAGTCTCGACAGGGATACCTTTTAACCATAGTATTATTCACTTTTCCATTCATATAAGCTTGTAGTTAACAGAATGCAACTAAAATATGTTCCCATATTTTATTTTTTATCCGTTTTTTCATTCTTTGTCATTGATAAGATAAAAAGCCATTGTCCTGGTTTGGTGGCCAGCTATTGACAGTGCCATTCACTGGTAATAATTTAACTGAACAAGCCGGCTCGTGATGAGACCTCTTGTCTTGAAATTTCAAGCCATTACCCTGTTATGATAGGCAGTATTGGTAATGTCAGTCAAACTACTTTCCTATGAGCATGGTAAGCAGGCTTGTAATATGACCTCTTATCTTTAATCTTCTATATTTTAGAATTACACTTTGAGTAACCATAAACTTTAGTGAATGGGGTGAACAATTTTCTCCTTAAGAACAAATGGATGACAGGTGAAGAGTTGAAGATGCTGAAAATGGGTTAGTTTTCATCTTAAAATGGATAACCTTTTGAGACCAATTTTTTTAAAACCGACAATGATTTACAGACCTCTTACCTTTCGAGAAGAGTCATCAAAAAGTTAGGTGGTGATTTCAGAACAAACAGATATCTAGTTCCCTAGAAATTATTCCTTTTGGTTGAGGGTTCTACTATCTAAAAGCCAAAAATTTGTATTGTTTTGTGAGACAGCTTTTTCAAACCAAGCTAAAGGTCAATGGAGATACTCTACAGTTTTATTTCCTATCGATCCTACAAACTACACAAATCTACAAAGAGGAGAAGGGATCACCTTCTCAATTAAAGAATTTCTTCTAGACTAGGCCATTAACAGGGAGAGAATCTCTCACCCCTGATAGGTCTTGCAATAAAAAGGTCGAATGGCCTATCTTTTCATAGATCTGAAATGGTCCAAGCCACATTTTCTGAAATTTGGTATGCTTACCTTTATCTTCATGGGCCTTGTCCCATTTGAGAACTAAGTCACCAACTTGGAAGTGTTTGGAATCGGATGAGGTTAAGTCAAAGGATGCTTTGATCATTTGTTGATGTTTGGCATGGGTGATTCTGGCTTTCTCCCTTTCTTCTTCTAATTTGAGAATTTGGTCATGTCTAAGTTGGATAGAGGAAGAAGGAGTCTCTTCGATGTACTGAACTAGGGCTAAAGAGGGTAGAACAAGATTGGTAGGCAATACTGCTTCTTTTCCATAAACTAGATTAAATGGGGAGGAACCTATAGAAGCCTTTTGTGTAACCCTATCAGCCCATAATGCAAACACTAGAGATTTGTGCCAGTTTCTATGATTCTGTTCAACAGTTCGTTTAATGATTTTGATGAGATTCTTATTAGTAGATTCTGCTAAACCATTTCCCTGGGGATAATAATTAGCAGAATATTTAAGTTTAAACCCTCTCTTAATAGCAAAATCGTATATAGCATTTCCTGAGAAATAGGAAGCATTATAAAAAACGAGAGCGTTTGGGACACCAAACCTGGTAATGATGAATTGGTCTATGAACTCGATGATTGCCTCTGAATTTTCTGCCTTCAAAGGAATAGCCTCTACCCATTTGGTAAAATAATCGGTAGCAGTGAGGATATACCTGTGTTGTTTGGAAGATGGTGGAGTAATCTCTCCAATGATATCTAATCCCCATTGTTCAAATGGTTGTTCAATGTTGACAGGTTGCAAGGGGAAAGCTGATTTCCGTTGTCTTCCACTAGCAGTTTGGCAATTGAAGCATTTTCTTACGTATTCATGAGCATCTCGAAACAGAGTAGGCCAATAATATCCAGCATGAATAACTTTGTGGGCTGTTGTGTCTGCTCCAAAATGTCCTCCCGCTGGACCATCATGTAGCTCCTGTAAAACCTTTTGAGCTTCAGGTTTCTCAAGACATCTTAACAGGATAGAATCATAATTTTGTCTAAAGAGCACATCATCAATGAGAGTGAAATTCTTCACTTTTAACCTAATGGCCCTTTTATTTTTGTAAGATAAATTTGGAGGAGCATAACCATTTTTCAAATAGAATATTAAATCTACATATTGAGATTCGGAATCAGTGACACTTATCTGATTGATTGATTGAGTCTGATCCATGTCGTTTGATTCAGGAATGTTTGATGCTCCTGCCAATATCCTGCAAAAACCTTGGCCCCTAACAATCTTTGCTAGTTTTATTTCTAGGTCATATTCTTGAAGTGCTGTGACCCAATTGGCTCTTCTTTCACCTAGTTCTTTTTGAATTAATAGTTGCCTTACCGCTGGGAAAGGGACTATAACTTTCGTGTGAGTTTTCAAAAGAAAGGGCCTGTAATGTTTAACTGCTTTGAACACAACAAAGGCTTGTTTCTCCACATCGGAATAATTTAGTTCGGCACCCTGAAGATTTGAGCTAAAAAATGAAATGGGTGCTTCCAAGTTGTGAGCATTTGGCTGCGTGAGAACTGCAGCATAGGATACATCGGACGCAACGGTATACAATGTAAAATGATTAGAAAAATTGGGAGTATTCAAGGCTGGGGCATTGATTATTGATTGCTTGATAACATCAAAAGCTTGCTTTTCTTCTGGTCCCCATTTGAAGACTGAATTCTTCTTGATCATTGTCTGAAGAGGTAATACAATTTGAGAGAAATCTGGAACGAATCGTTTGACAAAATTAATCTGACCCAAGAATGACTGCATCGATTTTTTATTGTGTGGGAAAGGGATTTCAGAAATTTCCTTAATCCGATCAGGATCAATGTAAATGCCATCTTTGGACACTATAAAGCCTAAGAGTTTTCCTTGGTCAAGAGCGAAGAAAGACTTCTTTGGGTTTAGAGAAATACCATATCTTTTGCATCACTGAAAGATTTGATTTAAGTCATGCAAATGATTATATCTCTTTTTAGAATATATAGTAATATCGTCTAGGTAGACGACTACTAATCGATTAATCAACCCTTTGAAGGCTATATCCATGGCTCTCTGGAATGTCGCTCCTGCATTTATGAGTCCAAAAGGCATTTTTTGATATGCATACGTTCCCCATTTTGTTCTGAATGTAGTTTTAAGTTGGTCATCAGGATGAACCAAAACTTGGTTATATCCGGAGAATCCATCAAGAAAGGACATCAATTCAGAACCTGCTACTGATTAAAGAATTTGCTCCATAGTAGGTAACGGGAAATTATCTTTCAAGCTTGCTTTATTGAGGTTCCTGAAATCAATACAGATTCGAATGTCGCCATTCTTCTTCCTGACTGACACCATATTAGAGACCCAATTTGAATGTCAGACTGGAAAGATAATTTTGGCTTTCAAAAGCTTATTAAGCTCCGACTTTATCTGGGTCTCCAAATTTGGATGTATTTTTCTTAATTTTTGCTGAATTGGTTTCTGATCAGGAAGCATAGGGATGGTATGCTGGATAATAGATGTATCATATGTCTTTAAGTCATCATATCTCCAAGCAAAGATCTGTTTGTTTTTTCTCAATAATTTAATAAACGCTTCCTTTTCTTCTTGGGAAAGTCCTATTCCTAAGTTGATGTTTTGAGGAGCATCGTCAGTGCCTAGATTTATTAATTCAAACCTAAGGGTGGAACTTTGAAGCTTTGCATTAACTACAGGTTTAAACCTGTCTTTGATATCATAAAGGTCTTCAAGCTTCACCACGGGTTTGGGAATTGAATTTTCTTGAGGCACTTGTTTCATCTGTAGATCATGATCATCTTCCTCAATGACTTGATTGTCATAGGATTTTTCTGAAGTTAGAAACTGCAAGATATCTTCGTCATGGTTAAATACTCTCCAATTAGTGACATTGTCAGGAATTGAAGGTCTAAAAAGTAATTCTACAGAAAATCTATCAAGGTTGTAGTCTTCGGAAGGTAGAAGCTTAGAAGCTACATTGGTTAGTAGGTCGGCTGCTGAATTTTGTGACCTAGGAATAGAAGAAATGTTGAAGGCTGAAAAGTGTGAGGTAAGATCCTGCACTAGCGATTGATAATGCTTAAGGTGAGTCGAAAGGAAATGAATTGCATTTCTAACTTGTTTAACAATGATTTCCGAATTGCCGAACACTTTTAGATATCGCACTTCAAGGCCAATCGCTTTATATAAACCCTGGACCAAGGCTTCATATTCGGCTGTGTTATTAGTACATTCAAACTCTAACCTACAAGACAGCATTGTCTTTTCTCCTTGCGGGCTAACCAAAATGCAACCTGCTCCTGAGCCTTCACTGGACTTAGAACCATCAAAATATAAAGACCAAAATAAAGGAGTATTAACAGAAATATTTACATTTTTCTCAGCATCATTAAAACATCTGGACTTATCTGTTTGTGAAAAATTTTCAATTTGAGATGTAAAATGATTGACTGAAAAAGGAGATGGTTGAGCAACAAAGTTGCCAAAGAATGATTCGGACGAATAGTTCCCCAAAATATTGTTGTTGAAAGCCACAGGTTGGTTTTCTTGCTCAAATTCAGTAACTATGTGGGTCATATGCTTCTCCCGATCGATCCTTATTTGATTCGGCTTTCCCTTGTAGGGAAGCCAGATATGTGACCAATCTGTGGAAATATACCCATGTAGTTTTTCGGACCAATCTCTGCTTAAAATCAAACCATAAAATTCAGGTATGTCAGCAATTAAGATGTCAATCCTTTGAACAATTCTGGGGTCGGCTGACAACCTGATGGTTACAGAATTAATTTCTCCTACAACCTGCACTTTAGTCCTATCCAACTGTACAATATGAATGGCAGACTTTTGGGGTTCAATGTTCAGCTTAGAGCAAACTGAAGCTGGCATTATATTAGATGAGGCCCCTGAATCTATTAAACAGTTGTGCAGGTTTCTATTATAAATCTCATAAGTGAGCAGGAAGGGTGGAGTGTGAGAATTTGATTTATCTCCGATTAAGACTGAATCGGTAATTTCAACCATACCTGCAGGAGGCTGGCCTGAATCGTTGGTGGCTCTTGCACTGGGAAGGGGAGTAGAGGGAACAGCATTTAATTCTTTAAGAAGTAGCTTTTGTTGATGTTTCAGTTTACTAAGTTCAAATATGGTTATATTTGCCTTAGTTTTCTTCATGTCATCAACAATGTTATATTCCATTGAATCGGATACCACCAGAGTCTTGGACGTTGAAGGAGAACTAGAAGTTGAAGGCTGGTTTTGAGGAACTACTACATGTGACTTCTTTGGGGGAACTCTTTCCTTTGCTGTAGTAGCGCATGCACTCCTCTTCTTTGAAGTTGCCTGGGTGGGTTCAGGAGTGCTTTTACTTCTTGTAGTAACTGGAAAGGCTTCTTCTTCATTCTCCATATCAGAGTTTGGGAGTATAAAATCCCACATTCCGTGGCATTCAGCTACTTCTTCTTCATCATCGGTCTGTGAAGATGTTTCCTCTTCCTCTTCTTCTTGGTCTGAATCAGCGTTAGATATAACATTGGGCGGCTTTGATTCGGTTTTATTAAAAGTTCTAAATGGTATTTTGTTTGAAGTTTCAGCCACCTGCTTTTTAATCTCAACCATTTCGTTAGACAATGTTTTAAGGACCTTTTGTAAACCTTCCATGTCATACGGGTCTTTCGGGGTTTTCTTCTTGGAATCTTCTTTAAATGAGACTTTTTTAGCTTTTCTATCCTCCAGAGCAGCTTTCTTTTCTAGAGCATTGATGCGCTTTTCAACAGCAAGTGCCTCTCTCATGTTTTCAGCTAAGGTAGGTTTGCCAGCCCTGTCTACAAAAATGGCTATGTTGGCAGGTAGGGCAGTGATATACCATTCGCTTCTGATTTGTTCACTTGGTTTAGAAGCGGTAGGGATTTTATTCAGTAGTTTATTAAATCTGGCATTAAACTCCTTTATTGGTTCCCTGTGCTCTATTCTCAAATTGGAGAGGTCGTTTATTAAAGTTGCTAGGGACCTATCATCTCCATATTTGGTGAGAAACTGCTCTTGGCATGTATTCCAACTGGTAATGGAACCAGAAGGTAAGGAAAAATACCAGGATCCTGCTGATCCTTGTAAAGTGTAAGGGAAAAGTCTTACAACAACATCTTGCTCTGTCACTCCTTTTAGGTTGACTGCTAACATAAAGTTGTTGATGTGTTCTTCAGCCTGTATCCCATCATCTGGATTGAATTTAGGCAGCCATTTTTCGGGATCATTGGGTAGATCATGCAATGGTCCAGAAATGTTGAATGCTCTTGGCCTAGTCCATGGATCTGCCATTATGATGGCAACAGTGGTTGAGACTACTGCTGGGATTCCGGATGAATTGGAAGGGATTGAAGATGAGGAGTGAATAGATTGGGATATTGAGGCTTCTGATCCCTGGTGAACGACAATTTGTAATGGGGGAGTGGATGGTCAACCTTGCAGTGGAGAAAATGAAATGGAGGAGGTGGAAGAAAGCCCTTCACTATCAGATCCTTCAGTAATTTTCTTTTCCCTTTTCCTTTTAGGTAAAGGAAACTCAGTTGGTTCAATACCGATTTTTTCGCTCTGAAGTCTGGTGAGAGGGTGAGTGAGGTTGAACTGCAAAGTCGCACTGCTTTCTGATACCTCAGATTTCTGTGGTGAAATCGAGAAGCTCTGAAGTTTATGGATTAGAGACTGAACTTCAGGTGATTCAAGACTTAATTGTTCTGTGGTATGATGGGTTTGAGCAGTGGTCGTTGATTCCTCTTCTTCTTGTTCGGGTACCGGCGAACCAGTATACAAATAGGAAGATCGAGGGGATTCGGAGGGCGAAGTACTCTTGGAATGGCTTATAGGTTTGGACTTATGTTCCATTCACAGCTGAGGCCCTCCTTCTAGCGCCAATTTTGTTGAGGCCTCGAAAATCGCTGCCACAACAAAGGGGAAACCACCCGGTCCGGACCTTGAAAGCAGTTCCTTTTCCGTTTGGAATAGTGGCTCCGACTGGGGATAATGGGACCAGTTTCCCAATAATAGATAAAAGTGGGATGGACGAGTAGCTTATGAGGTAGGATAGTGATAAGCGAATAACTAAAACTATCAGCAAAATATATAATCTAATAATCTAATCCCGGGACTTATCAATCTTTCAAAGCGTAGCGTTTGATAATCTGTGCTTTAAGGCAGGCATATAGATGACTCTAACACTAAAGCATAGACGTTTAAACCATTTAAGATTGCTCTGCATAATTAGTTATGCAGAGCGATAATAGCGAATTACTACACATTGACATTCATATCATTGCTACATGCATGATTAAAAGAAAGGCATATCACAAAACATCCAATAGTGGAATGAAATGAAGATTTGTTGTTACAACGCATACATGTATTCAACAATAGCATAAGATAATAACACAACAATTCATATAAAAGGAAAGAGGACAGATGCAGATAAAAGTACCATGTAAGCTGCTCAACAATCCATTATATATATCGCTATGTCGCAGTCCTTCCTTCAAACCAGAAAGCATTCCAAACAAGAGACAATAGTGCACAAATGCATAAAACAGCCTTCTCGTCAAATAAAGGACTATCGGTCGAGTTTCACAAAAGAATATAGGCTGAAGCACAGTAGTGAAAACTTCAGCCTTTAAGTCTATTACAAAATTTTACGACCCTTTCCAAAACAATGAAAGGGTCTATAAATACTAATCTAATCTAAATATCTAAGAAAAACTGAAAAACTATGAAATTGGCATCAATAAATATTTCTCCATCTTTCTTGGCAATCTGGCAGTCGACAGCAATGCTTCATTCGGTGGGCTCTTTGCATTTAAACCTCAACTGACATATCACAAGCATGGGCTGTACTTCCGGTGGAGTGTTGAGACGCGACGTGAGCTGGGCATCATATGTGGCATCCTGAAAGTCGGGGATCAGGCACTTGAGAGCATCTGTTAAACACTTAAGAGCCGACCTTTGAGTGTGCGGCTTGATTAGAAAGTGCCAATATGCGTCGGAGGTTAAAGTATTTACTCCAACAATTAACTTTCTCTTTTCCTCCAGTCCATGATAACTTGTTTGTTCAATCATGTTCACCGTGGTTATGCTTCCAGGTGTACACTGAGAGATCATGTTGGCCCAATAGAGTGTATTGTTGACCAAATCAATCATATTGTTGGCAATCATTTTACACCTTGAAGCTGCCCTTTCCGCTTTCATCATCTGAGTGTTCCATTCTGTGAAGAGTATGTCTTTGAATGGCTCATAGATCCTAGGCAATTTTGCTTCTTTCCCCACATCAGTATCTTGCCAATCAAGATATGAAGTTATGGTTTCTTCGGTCTGATCTAGCTCATTTCTGGCTTTTTCAATTTGCTGACATACTGCTGTAGATACTTCACATAATGGCTCAGCCTCAGTTAGTTGTTGGCACAAGAGTCTAACCTGAGAGATTAATGCATTATTTATTTGAGCTGCCTCTGCTCTGAAGTCTTCGACTTTCTTGGTGCCCTTGATATCTTCGAGCTGTGCTAACAGTTGAGCGATTTGCTCATCCTTTGACTTCGTCATTTGCTCGTTTGCCGCTCTCAATTGTGCCAATGCCTCTGTTAACTCTTTCTGCTTCTGGATTGCGCTCTGGTCAATCTTCTGTTTTTCAGTCTGCAGTTGCTGGGTTAATACATTGTTTGCTTGCTGTTGTGCCAGCAACTGCTCTTCTACCTGTGCTGCCTTGTTTCGCGCCTCGGCTACTTCTGCTTGCAATGCACAAATTTCCTGGTCCTTAGTCTTTAACAAAAGACTTACCTCCGATGCTTTATCAATAGTCGCTGCAGAATAAGCTCCCGCATACTGCGATAGCTTGGTTAGATCATCAGAGGGGTCCAATTTTTCCTTCCAGACTACATTCCCCGTAATTGTCTGCTCAGGAAAGATGGAAGGTTGATCAAGCCTTCGTCTCTTCCTTGAGTGCTTAACAACTGCTTTGTGCCTAGGGCTATAGAAAACGTCTAGGGGAGGAATATCTTCCACCTGGAGCACAATGTGATTGGAAGGGTCTTTGGTGATTACTTCGAGCTCCTTTGAAGTGGGTGGGCCGCTAGTTCCGCTTAGAACCTGAGAAGAAGTGGTGTTTGGTGCGTCTTTGGAGCCTTCCTTTCCACTGATAATGGAATCGAATTGATTCCATTGTTTCAGCAATTCAGGATCTATGGAGGTCTGGGATTTACTCTTCTCCATTTCTTGTTCCAACCTCTTTTGCTCCTCCAACTCTTTCTGTTGCTGTTCTTCTGACTCCTTTCTCTGTTTCTCTTCTTGCTCTCTTCTTTGCTTATCTGCTAATTCCTTTTTCTGCCTATCTGCCAGTTCTTTCCTTTGTTTCTCTTCTTCTTCTTTCTTCCGCTGTTCCTCCATCTGCTTCTGCTTTCTCTGTTCTTGTTCCTTCTGCTCTTCCTGCTGCTTCTCTTGCCTTTCCTCCTGTTGTTTCTTTTGTTCTTTATTTATAACAGGAGGTTGGCTCGTCTGTTTCTGACCTGGCTCGCTTGAGGAGGATGCTGTGGTTAATGACAATAAATCTAGGGGCAGAGTTTGCAACCTCTGCTCCCTAAGTTTATTGAATTCGATTAAATTTTCATCATTGTATCTCATCTTGGCAAGCTGCTTGGTTTGGCCTATTGAGTCAGCAGCTACGAACAGGTCATCAAACTCGTCTTCTTGATGGTCAATCTTGGTCAATTTGGCCTGTTCTAAGGCATTGTAGGCAGTTTTATGTGGATCATAGAGTCTGGCCGGCATAGTGGGCAGGGATAAAGCTTGCATCTTTGTTGCCTCCTTTTCTGCATGCTGAATATTATGCAGAGTAAAAACACCCATCCTCAAGGGAAAAGGGGGCCAGCCCCTCTTCTTCTCTTTCTTGAGAGTTTGAGTGACACTCTCGGCCATGATCTGGTAGGAGATCTCTCGGGCTAATAGTTTGTCTAGAACATATAGAGGGAGAACATGCGGTTTGGCTTGGCTTCCATAAACCCTAATATAGGTAAAATGTTCTTCTCCAAACCAACCTGCTACAGCTGGTAAGTCGAAGGAAGCGAGATAGGAGATTTTAGGAATAGGCCGATCAAAAATGGAGTAATGAATGGGAAGCATAAAACCATTGCAAATTTGATACAAATGGTCCTTGTAAGAGGACTTCCACAATTTCCGATGATACAAATGAATGGGCAAAGGGTCTTGGCTGGTCCATCTCCAACCGAGAATGGGAAACTCAGAGTTAAAGCACAATGTGTCCATAATGTAGGCGCTATAATAAAATGGAGGGATTTTCCTTTCGGTGACTACAGATTTAGCTCTAAAATCCCGAACAGCTATAGTCAATTTATCAGAAAGAATGGTGGCCCAATCCATGATAAAACCATTAACAGCTGCTTCCATTAGGGGAACCATTTCTATATCAAAATTGGCAGAATCATGTAATCCCCATATCCTACACATCATAATTCCCGCATAGCAATAGGGAGAAGCCAAGGAATCGACGGAGTACTTACCCGAGCTTTCGTGCTTGTGTTTGGCCGGGTTCTGCCTCCAATCCCGAATGGGCTCGGATGGTACTTCGTTTTCAGCTGCAAACTTCTCCATGAAGTCTTTGTTGTATATTTTCTCTGGCTCGGGCAAATGATACATTTCCCTCAGGTGCTCTGACTTGAAAGACCCGAAAATCCTTCCGTCTCTTGTGTGGAACGTTCTGTCAACGATTGGAATTTCCTCAATTGCCCATCGCACTACATCAGTGTAGGGAAGGACTTGCTCTCTGGCCGCTATTCTGTGAAGAAAGGAATCAGCCAACTCTCTAAGAGTTGCATCAGACTTTTTGAGTGGGTCCGCAGTAGCCACTATCCCTGAAACTTTTGGTTGCTCAGCTTCTAGCAAATTATATGTGCCCTGCCATGTAGTCTTGTTAAGACCAGTGCATGTAGTGTCTGAAACGAGGCCTTTCTTGCTATTTTCAGTAGCTTGACCTGCTACAGGTGTAACAGTAGAGCCCGTAGCCCTCTTGGATCTTTTCCCCATCATACTTGAGCTTCTCTCAAAAGACGAATTCTACACAATTGCAAGAGAAATCGTAACAACATAATAACAATGACGCTACATAGAGGGATAGATATATCATTTGAAGCGTGCCAAGATTAATTTCCAAAAGTGGCTGCGGATCCAATTGCTGAGAGGATATTGCAGATGCAATTAATGGTGATTTGAGGTCTGCTACCCATTAAATGTGATGATTATACCGTTATCTGGGTGAATGACTCACTTAAGCGTGCAACAGATATTCTGGCAGTTAAACGCAGGTGTTCATTAATCGAAGGGGTAAAATATTTTAAATACACACGCATTACCGTATCCCTTGCATTAACGGCATTTTGGGATTTGCACTTTATCAACCGGATATGAATATAAAATTAAAGCTTTGAGTGATGGCTTTTAAGACTGCCGACCACCGATGAGCGATATCGCATCGCTTCCAGAATAGGTGCTACACAATTATTATCAAAAGATCATGCCGACAGCCGATAAGCGATATCGCATCGGGCTAGCGCATGGAAACAGAGGTAGGCGCATATAATTTGGTTTGGGGTTACCAA
Organism: Pinus tabuliformis; assembly: GCA_031772625.1. Lineage (NCBI taxonomy): Eukaryota > Viridiplantae > Streptophyta > Pinopsida > Pinales > Pinaceae > Pinus > Pinus tabuliformis. The sequence continues at coordinate 189,914,253 of CM062819.1, read as the reverse complement.
TTGCGATATCGCATCGCATCGGGGGTAGGAACAGGGTGCCTCACCGAAGTATGTGGAATTCTGCCGACGACCGATAGCGATATCGCATCGGGTCGGGATTTAAATCATAAAGCGGTTTCGCATGAGGTATCACCGATAGCCGATCGCCGACATCGCGTCGCGTCGGGACATGAGTTATGTGTCGTTAGTGGTGTGCATGTAACATTGCCGATCGCCGATAGCGATATCGCATCGGCGGAGACCAATATGCCATTTAAATGCATCTCTCATGTTGTTGCGATATGCGATCTTGCGATCGCTTTATCGCAATAACAAAAGATTATTTATTATTTGAAACATTGATGTCCCAAAAAGGCTTAAATATATGACAACTCATTTGATTATGCGGCCTATTTTGAACATACAAGCATTGATGCCAAAATTTTTAAAAGGGACCCATTCCATATGTTAATTTTTTAAAATAAGAATGATATGAAATGGGGGGTTGTTGTAGGGCACAACACCTTCACAATGTTATCAATTTGGGCAGTCCAGTCTACAAAGACTAATTTTCCCTTTGAACACTAGATTGCCGCCATATGGGGGGCAGTATGCCTTTTTATTGTTCCCTTTGGGTGAACAACCATATGGGAGTTCACAACAGAATTCAGGTCAAGCTGGAATTGCATCCAGTGGTTGGGTGCCAATACTACCTCAATAGCCAAGAGTTGTATATTCAATGGAACCAAATCTACCCGTGTCGAATATTCCCACTACATCGGCTATAGTAACGGTGTCGCAAGTACAAGCGCTGTCTGTTGTATGTCAACCTCAAGTCTCTTAGGTCATAATACGACAGCTTCTTGTCTCAACGACTCAACCACAATTTCCGATTAGTGGCTCCTTAATTGAAGCGACTCAGGCTCAAACGGGTACTATCACCCCTCATCTTGGTCAAACATCCAGTATTGGACAACAACAAATAGCTTCACAACAATGGCTGGTGCAATATCAACAACTGCAATTATAGCAACCTTACCGAGGACCTGAGCAACAAAGCTTTGAGGGTAATGGGTAGTCGTATATTCAAAACAGTCACCTTCAATCATATCATAATGGTTATTCCGATCAACCTTATCAAAGTTATCAACATCAAATACATTATGTTGGTATGCAAAGACCCACTGCTCAGGCGATCCCATCTTATCTTGGGTATGCTTCACCAAACCTAAACCAACAGTTTCCTTTCGTCGCAATGTTGGAATTACCAGATCTGAATCGGCTAACAAATGATCCAATAGCTTATGCCCCTTGGTGGCTCGCGATTCCTCATAAATGTCCATAAGATATTCCTAAATTCAATGGAAATCAAGGTGAAGATCCATCGAATCATGTGATGAACTTTCATCTGTGGTGTTCATCCAACACTCTCAATGATGATTTGATTAGGCTTTGCCTTTTTCAGCGAATGTTAACTGGTCTGGCAGCAAAATGGTACATCGAATTTCCTAGAGCTTCATTCAATAACTTCAGCGCCCTTGCCACCACCTTTTTAACCCATTTTCAGTTACCCATAAGGTACGACATGGGAACAGAGCTTCTCACCAATTTTAAGCAGACGACAGCCACTCACATATTTGATCATATTCATGAGTGGCAACGTCCTCGTCGAATGATAAAAACATATGTTCTTGATCAGCTGCTAGCTTAATGGTTTATTAAGTCATTGTTACCTTCTATTATAGAAGATGTGGCTAAGGGGGGAGTTGTCACTGAAGAGAAAGTCATTGCTCATGCGCAATATCTAGACTTGATTTATACTCAGTCTGGCACGCTCTACGACAAAATCCCTGATTCTCCTAGACTAGAGTTTTCCATTCCTCCTCCTAAATCAAACAAAGACTCTCATGCTGGCGATGGCGTGATAGGTACTACCAGCACGAAAACCGCAAAGGCTACATCCAAGAAAGCCGTACGGTTCTGGTCAAAATGCAAATGAAGAACTTCTTGCCTCGGAGGTTAATGCCGTGTCGACCGACAAAGACAAAGAACTGAAGTAGCCAGGGGGAAGAAGAAAGGGAAAAGGAAAAAGAAGAAACAGGATGATTTGTCTCCTGAAAAATCTTCTACAAACCCTTCTGGGCAAAATAAACCTAATCAGCCATGTCTCATATGCGATGAGGACCATTGGACGAGAGATTGTCCATATAAAGCTGAAGTTAAGAAAATCTTTAAGAGTTCAAGGACTTCAGTGGTATTGACTGCCCCGTTTCGAAACCCAGAAACCAATTTGGTTGCTAGCAACAATGCTTCCCCATCCCAAGTGCTTATGTTGTCCATTTCAAAACAGCAAAATGATTCTTTGATATCGACAAGGAATAAAGATTACAGGAATCCACAACTATTGAACAACAAGGCTGCAGATCAACCTAGTAGCTCGACAACAACTTCAACCGAAGTTGTTCTACCCATCATTCCTGAGCTAACAATAAAGCTGACAAAGGAAATAGTACACAAATCAACATTTAATCCTCGTGCCCAAGAGCAAAGAATTATAATATAGTAGAGGATCTGGCCCAATCGCCGCCCGCTATATTGACACTTGAAGTACTGCAAAATTGCCCCTCCCAAAAGCAGGCTCTATTATCAACAATAGGTGGGATTGACCCAATAGATTCCAATCTTGTGGCCTTTAATCATAAAGGATTTGAACCTCATTTACCAGCTCAACTCGCTTTCCTCATCCAAGTGAAATCCCTCAACAAAACTGTTCATCGAACAATTATTGATGAGGGGGCATCTACCTGCATTATGTCAATGAGTTGCTGGAAAACTTTAGGATCACCACCCTTGTCAAGATCATCAACGACATTAAAAGAATTTGATGGATGAACATACACCCCGTACGAGATTTTAAGTAACTTACAAGTTGAACTGGGGGGCAAGACAGTAGAAATTGACGTCGAAGTTATCGATGGAAACCTCGATTACAATATCTTACTAGGAAGGCCCTCAATTTATGCTATGGCTGCTGTTGTATAAACCTACTTTAGAAAGACTGCATCTCATTTCCAAGGAGGAATTACAATCATTGATCAACAAACCTTTCTCCCCAACAGTTCACAAGTTACAGGAAGCATTCCAACGATCCATGGAAGCTCTCATTCGCTTCAAAATGTCAGAGTAGGCCTACTGAAAGACCCTACCTTGATGGGTACTTTTTCACTACCACCTCCGAGTAATCTAGTGGAAGTGGAAATAGTAGGAACCTGCAATATGATATCTTCCATTTAGAAGATTTCCGAACATTTCATTAGCATGGATCATCAACAGGTTTTGCCTCCAAGCGCAATAGAGATTTTGTAGCAATCAATTTTCCAAAGCTTGGGCGGCAAACCCAAATCAACGCTCATCAAGTATTTGGGTAGATAGGTCAAAGGAATATGGCACCTCTTCAGATCCTTGGTCACATGTACATTCTACAGACGAAGGAATTATTCAGTCGATGATGATAAGAGAGGCACCATAGGAAGATTACCACCATCGTTCCCATCTTCCGGATTACAATTGAGATTATTCCAATGACCTTGACCATCCTTTAGTTTTTTATTTTCTATCAAATACTATAAATACTGTGGATTCTGAGCGAAATCTGTCCAATATTGAAGAAACTATCGCCATAAATATCTCGATCAAACCTAATGTTGTAGAGACTATTCATGTCGGCAAATCTTGTTCTTCTTCAAAACTTGAAATATATTGCGCTCTGTTTCGCAAATTTACAGATGTCTTTGCATGGTCATATGAAGAGATGCCAGGAATTGACTCGAGTATAGTTGAACACGAAATCAAGATGTATCCAAATGTCAAATCGGTACGACAACGGCTTTGGCAGGTGCACCCAAAGAAAGCTGCTACCATTAAGGCAGAAGTTGAAAAACTTTTACATGCTAGTTTCATTTACCCGGTTCCTCTAACCATTTGGGTATTGAATATTGTTCCTGTGATGAAAAAGCAAGGAATGATTAGAGTGTGCGTTGATTACAGGGATGTAAATCAAGCTTGTCCAAAGGACAACTACCCTACACCCTTCATCGACTAGATAATTGATGAATGTGCTAGATGCGAAATCTTTTCATTCATGGATGGATTTTCCAGGTATAATCAAATAAATATCCGCCCACAGGACCAGTCAAAGACTGCATTTATATGTCCGTGGGGCACATTCGCGTACTGCAATTTACCTTTCGGTTTAAAGAACGCAAGGAAAACCTTTCAGAGGGCTATGAATTATGCCTTCCATGCCATCAAGAACATCGTTCAACCATATCTCAATGATCTTCCAACTCATTCGCGAAAGCGGACTGATCATCCGTGGCACTTGAGAGCTATATTTCTACGTTGCCAACACTAAAAGATACGACTCAATCCACACAAGTGTGTGTTTTGTGTCGGTTCTGGTCATTTACTTGGCTTCGTGGTTTCTAAGGACATAATTCGACTCGACCCATGTAAGGCTTAGGCAATCATCGATATCCCTCCACCTTCAAATTTGCTTCAAATTCAGAAACTCCAAGGGAAAGTGAACTTTCTGAGGAGGTTCATTCTAAATTATGCCGAACTTGCTAAAGTTTATACACGTCTTTTGAAAAAAGAAGTACCCTTCAACTGGGATTAGGTTGCGCAAGCTTCCTTTGATGCTCTAAAGGAATCCCTAATAAAAGCATCATTAATGTACTCTCTTGATTATCAAAAAGACTTTAACCTGTATCTAGCTACAACAGATACAACCATCGCAATGGTTTTAGTTCAAGAAGAAAATGGAATCGAACATCATATCTATTATTTAAGTCGAAACTTAAATGATATAGAAAGCAAATACTCCTATGTTGAAAAGCTAGCTCTTGCAACTATTCAAGCAGTACAAAGATTTCGACACTATATCCTCTTTCATAAAACTACCATTTTATCAGGTTGCAACCCAATGATTTTCATTCTGTCGCATCAGTTACTTGGGGGAAAATATTCAAAATGGATAGCTATTTTGCAAGAGTTTGATCTGGAATTCGTAAAATCCAAATCAAAGAAATCTCTAGTTTTCACGGAGTTATTATGCAATTCCCCAACGTTGTCCAACGATTCAACATCCAAAGCAACAATCGTGGATGAATCTTTGTTTCTGATATCGTCAAGCGATTCATGGTATGGAGATATAATCATCTATCTCCAAACCCAAACATACAGGCCTAATACCTCTCGCTCAGAACAACGATGTACGTGATACCAAGCAAAAGACTACATGATCACCAGTGATATGCTTTACCGTTGCGGTATCGATACAGTTCTGCGAAGGTGCCTGGCCCATGAGGAGGCCAAAAAAATCCTGTATGATTGTCATTCGGGCATGTGTGGGGGGCATCAATCTGGTTACGATATGGCACAAAATATTTTACGATCAGGTTACTTCTGGCCAACAATGTTCAAAGATTGCATAACCACAGTCAGAAGTTGCCATGCTTGTCAAATCTTCAACCGCAAAACGAGAATACCGCCCACACCTTTGCAACCAGTAGTTGTTGTTGGGCCATTTGCTAAATGGGGCATAGATTTCATGACATGCAACCCCACCTCGGCCGGGGGGCATGGGTATATCATAGTCGCAGTTGACTATTTTACGAAATGGGCCGAGGCGATGCCTACATTAAACAACAGCGGCGAAACGACTGCTCTTTTCTTTTTCAATCATGTAGTCTCTAGGTTCGGTGTTTCACAGGCTATAGTCACAGATCATGCATCACATTTCCGCAGTCACATGATGGTTGAATTGGCTACCAAACTAGGATTTTCCCACGATAGTTCTACCCCATATTATCCTCAAGCTAACGGACAAGTTGAGGCCATCAACAAAGTCCTAAAGCACATGCTGCAAAGGATGATTGGAGTCCACAAACGGAGTTGGCACCTAATCCTCTACTCAGCCTTGTGGGCATATAGAACCTCGATAAGAAATGTGACTGGGTTTACACCCTTTTAACTGGTGTATGGCCTGGAAGCCGTCTTACCAATTCAATGTGAGATTTCATCTCTCAAGCTCGCAATCGAACTTCGCCCTGGAACTTCAAAGGAAGAGGCTCATTTCTTGGAACTAATCCAATTGGATGAAACCCGTCGTGACACCACTTTGGCTAACGAAGCCCATAAGAAATGAGTTAAGGTGCAGTTTAATAAAAATATCAAACCCCGTGTCTTCTCAGAAGGTGACCTGGTCTTGCTTTACTATCAGGAATCCAATAAATTAGGAGCAGGTAAGTTCCAATATTTTTGGATGGGTCCCTACATTGTTAAACGAGTGTTAGCAAAATGAGCTTATGAGCTAGTATATTACGATGGAATTCCATTGGCGCAACCCCGAAACAGGTTATACCTTAAGCGTTACTATGCTTGACTAAGTGTAGTAACCTCTTTACATGCTTTTGTTACATTTTTGTTTTTGTCAAGAGTGATCATTTTGGTTAGGTAATCCATTCTTGCCTTTGTTGCAGATGTAGAACCTATTGGAATCATTCGTTGGATATGCTGACGGAGCTAGTCGTAGTACGCGGAACCTATCTTTTGCGACCTGGGCCATTTTTGATCCAAGCAATGAGTTAGTGAGTTTCAGATATGTATTGGTCAATTAACGAACAACATCGTTGAGTATAGTGCGTTGATATAACTTCTCTCTGATGCCATCGCACGTGGCATATGCCGACTTTTTGTCAGGCTAGACTCACAACTTGTCATCCTACAACTTACTGGCATATATTCTTCTCGGAATCTAGCTATCTATCGTATGTTCCTAAGGGTCAGGATTTTGGAAAGGCAGTTTGATTCTATTCAATATCAACACATTTCCAGAAACTTAAACACATTAATTGATTCATTAGCAAATTATGTGTTAGATAGACATTTGCAGCATTTATAGAAGAAAGCATTTCAATCAACATTTGCATCAGGATCATATAACCTAACCAAAATAAAGCTTTGAAAATAAAAAATATATATAACTGTTTATAGTTTGTCAAAATGTTCTCTGTCGAAGACAAAATCAGTCACATGACCCAAAAACTCAAAAATGCATAAAAGCACCCTAGACTAATGGTGCTGGTGGTAAAAAGTCACCGCCTGTGCAATCATACGTAAGAGGCTAGTCCATCGACTCGGCATGCCAATAGTATGGCGCTGTAATCTCAAAGGTAACTCGTCGGTCCTCACATCTTGGATACCAAGGGTGAGACCCTCGATATGATCTTGCAATATTGCAAGGGTCTCAGCTACATCCAGATCGTGAAGGACAGCCCTCCCTATAGCCTCTCCTACTGGAACGACAGCTGCTACCCTCGAGTGCACTGTTGGTCGCACTGGTCCAATATCTGCACGAATATATGAGTTTTATTAGTCTTGATAACATTTAAAAGACATAAGAACATTATAAAAACAATAAATAGAGATATGGTCAGATCTTTTACTTATAACACCCCACTGCTCGCCAGCTGGCAACACCAAATCTGGGTCACCCCGGAAATCCATCCCAACGTATGGATACTCAACAAAGACCATCTCCTGACGATGGAACCACTCAAAGAAGGCATCAAAGAATGAAATCTACAACTGACCAGCATGTCTGGCCATAAGGTCGACCCATCTCTGCATCCGTGGTTCCATCGGTACTAGCGATCCAAGTGAAATGTATTGTGGCTACATCAGTGGAATCTTCTCCAAGGCGAAACCGGTCAGAATAGAACCATAACCAAAGTTCTTAGATCTTCCATTCTTCACCTTGTTAGAAAATTATATAGTACGAAGCAATGGAACACATAAAATATTGCAGAAATATAAACACAGAAAACGCACAAAACAAGAGAGACACAGATATACGTGGTTCACCCAGTTTAGGCTACGTCCACCCCGAACAGCCAATCCTTCCTTTCTATTATCCAGAAAAATGAAGAGACACAACCTACATCAAATCCGCTGTAATATCCTCTGTTTTCTCTCACAGTCCCACCTCTCTGTTTCTCGCTCACAGAATACACATCTATCACATAGTCTCAAATACAATACCCTCATACAAAGAGAGGGGTTGCCTTCTAGGGAAAAAAAACCCTAAACTAAACATAAGTTCTATCGTCAGATCATCTGCCTAATGAACGACCCAGATTGACTAGAAATTACTATACTTTTACAAGGCAATTTTACAGTTGTTTTTAGTTTCTGGGGTGCTGCCCCTGAAACCCCCCGCTAGGGGGGGACTCCCAAAGGTCGCAGTCGCCCCCCCCCGGACCCCCCCTACAGCGAATATTTTATGGGCGGCGTTGCCGCCCCCATTTCGAACTGGGGTCCTATGTGGCGATACCTTTGAATATAGAAGATAATTAGGCTCCACACCCAACACACCTTGGTAAGCTGTTCTTTTATAACTGGAAGTACTGCATCACACCAGTTCAATACCTTTGGTTCAAGGCATTCCAGAGCATACTACATATAGGTCCTGTTGGCCAAATGAAGAGCCATGCTACCAGCCAATCTAGAAAAGGTACATAAGATAGTCCTCAAGGACTAGTCAATGACATCTCGAATACTGATCTTGTTGTCCCTGCTCGGCTAAGATCCATCTCTACAGAATTGGCGAATATGATCCCTCACGGATTCACCTCCATGGGAGGATCCTGATAGTGAGAGAGGGGCACCACGCCTCGATAAACCAGTCAAGAAGTAGATATCCTCAACTGTCAAAGGGATGGATTTACCTTGAATCTGGAACACTTGGATGGTAGGATCCCATGCATTGAGAAAATATTGCAACAAATTGATTTGTTGCCTCATGTTGGATATGCAGAAGAATTTGACCAAACCACAATTCCGCAAAGCAGTCACCGTACCCAGATCATGTAAAGCAACCATGTCCTCTTCTTCATGCTCATGTTCATGCCATGTAATGACCATCTTGATCCAATGAATCTCTGAAAAACAAACAAGAGAAGAATTAGGATCCTGATTCAGGCAAAAACAGGCAAAAAATTCCTTGAAAAAACAGTGCATAAACTTTCTGTTTTGTGCCCATCGCACCCCAGCTATGTACTGGGTGAGATGCATCCTGACTGGCCAATGGCCAGCTCAATATGCATCGCACCTTTCGATGTACATTGGGTTTGATGGAGAGAGAACGAATTGTTCAAACCCCAGAGGCCTAAAAGAACACGAAAGCATGCTCAAAATCAAAAAAGGAAAGAATGCAATTGAAGAGCTCAGGGTTAGCTCCTACCTAGTCTAGACGGCGCCGAAAATAGTCCACAGAATCTCCTAGAATCAGCTAGTGAAAATCAAGGGGGAAAACACCTCCAGAGCTCCCAAAATCCCAAATTTGAATGAAATGGTAAAAATGAGAGGTAAAAACTATTTTTATGTTACTATTCACGTAATTCAAGGAAAAATTTGTTGTTTAAACTCATTTTTCATGCATGTATTTAGATTTCTAATCAATTTGATGGAGTAATTGAACAGGCAGTATGACCATCAAAAGAAGATAGTGTTAATGGTGAAATCAACGTCTCTGACTATTATCACGAGCAGTTTTAAGCAAAGTTCAAGCTCGTTAAAAAAAAAATCTTGCCTTGAGTAGTTTTACACGGAGTTCAAGCTCGTTAAAAAATAAACCTAGCAATGAGCAAGTGTTCCCATAGAGTTTAAGCTCATTAAAAAAAAAAAAATGAACCCCACCTCAGGTAAATAACCATTGTGACCGCATGACTATCAGCTTTTGAACCTTGGTCGTATTCTTACCATCACCTCCACTCTTTTTTTTAGCCGATCATATGCCTCCATTTGATTGTTTACCCCTTTTGAGGAACAACAACGATGAGCGATTCTATTAGCCACCTTCTTTACATTGCCATGATTGAAAAAGTTCCAAACCTTACTTGGAACCAGTTGCTATCCAAAAACATCACTCATTCCTCAAAAAACGAGTCTCCTTTAAGCTCTTTTCATCTGACTCGTAAAATATGAAAAGATTGGCAAGCAATTGGCCTCTCCAGGTTGTTAAAGCGATTGGAAGTGCCATCCCTCCTCTAGATTTTAATCTTTTTGGACCCAAGGGATTATTACATAAAAAGATCGAGCGCTTGTCTTATTTGGCTCGTTAAAACTATCGAAACGTCATCCCTTTAGTATTATTTTACACTTTTTCAGACTTAAGGGATTACATTATGAAAAAGGACCACTGGAGTTGCCATTTTGTCCCTTTTTAGACTCTCTAAAATTGAAAAGGACCGAGTTATCTTTGTCGTTAAACTCGTTAAAACAATAGCGACAAACATGTCCATGCATACAAGAGCAAGTTTCACTTTCACTAGGCTCATTAAAACATAGCGATAGGTTTGCCCGAAGGGAAAATTATAGAACAACCATATGTTATCCTCCTCAATATTGAAAAAAATAAAGAGGTATTGGTCAGCAATGACTGGGGAAAAAGGGAAGAAAACTTGAATGGCTTCATTGGTAGCAGGTTGCTCTTGAACATGAAACTTTCACTCCGTCACCATGATTGAGTTGGGCTGAGTTATTTCGTTCACCGGTCATATCACCATTGGTCCACCATACCATCCACCTTGGGGTTAATGCTACCAATCCATTTTAGTGTCGCCGATATGTTCAAGAGAAGTCGCTCAGAGAATTCACCAACCTAGCTAACATCTCATCCACTGCAATATCTTCACTTTCCATTTTTCATGACCGCCACCTTGAACCTTGTATCATCAAATCGTTTTCTCCTCCACAAAATCATTTGCTCCGTTCCATGTCATAGATGTGGGATCCATTAAGGCCCTCCTACAACAGGTCACTTCTTGTTGACATCAGCTCATTGTCCAAGAAGTTGGCTTAGGGACAGCCCTTTCAGTACTTTGAAGCTTGCATGCCTCAATGGCAAGTTTCTCACTTCCGACAAAAAGTTTACATCAATGGTCTTCGACCGAAAGATACTACGTGGTGTTCGACATCAACTCATGCATTCACACCACGTGAATTGTATTGCGGTACCTTGAGGGTCATTATCATTATTGGTGATTCCTCTTGCGCTTGTTAACATCTTACATCATTGGCTAGTAGTCATGCGATGTCTTTCCATGTTCAACATCAAAACATCTTTTCACATGGATCGACTTGTACTTCGGGTGAAGATTGAATGAGTTTGAAGACACTGGATCTAGTTTCATCCATCCGGGCTGCGATATATTCAGGAAAATAATGACATCAAATGTACATCATAGCTGCACAGATAATCATCCAAACTAAAGGATGATGGCTCTACTAGAATCATCAGTCTACCACACATATGATTGTTTGTCTTATGTACATGAATATGAATTTATAAAGCTGAGCATGGGAATGCCCGCCTCAGCTAGATCATGAAAATTTTATGAAGATAATGTATTGTCTTGTATCTTATTACAGGTCACCTTCTAGTTAAAAAAAACCTCAGATCCTCATTATAAAGAATTTCACCCGACATCAAAAGATTTACAACCTCATGCTTTAGGGGGCAACTGTTGTAGACATATTTGGGCACTGCAACCCCAATCACATATGTCCATAAACCAAGGGCTTCTATAACCCTAAAAGTGTTGTTTCATACCCTAAAGGAACAAGGTCAGCTGATTACATCATCTCCCAGAAGTTCTCCATGAAAAACTACTCAGAACTGGTCAAAACAAAACCATACAGACTGCTCCATGCATAGGGTGCGATGCATCTCACCTATTACACACGGGGGGTGCAATGCACACTAGAAAGCCCTTCTGTAGGGTGCGATGAGTGAGAGTAGACAAATGGCAGAAGCAGTTCGCTAAGTGGAAACCCAGAGAATCTTTTAGAAACTGCTCATATGACACTTGCCTCTCTGAATTCGCCGAGGGATGAGTAAGAGATCTGAAATCTCCAAGTGGAACCAAGAACTATCAGTGAAATGACACTAATCAAAATCCCAGAAGCTAACTCACTCTCTTGTAAACATCTATATATGGATCCCTCGTCCAAGAGATCCAAGAGGCTGGAATTTTGTAATTTGCAAGGAAGTGTTGTTGGTTTCTCTTTGAAGACATTGTTGGGTGATCTTGCTTTGTATAAGGTGAAGAGGGCTTTCATGCTGGGAGGATGATGCTGGATCAGAAAGATTGGTCGTAATCCTCTCTTCTACTACTTCTATCAATAAATCTATTTGAGTTTTCCTCCATATGTTTGTATATCTCTGAATCTTGTATCTGTATATGCATTTGTATGGTTAATGTACATCTGATCCTACATATTTATGGTTATAGATCTCTATGCTTTGATGGTATTTTGCTGCCTTGACTCCACAGGTTATCTTTGAAGTGGGACAAATGAGAAAGGAGTGGTGAAAGCCCTATCAAAGGAGAGAGGAAACAAGCAAGGAGACTAGCGAAGGACTGAGGTTGGTACTCTCTGCTTCTCTCTGATCTATCTCTCGTAAACGAAAACAAAAGTAACTTTAGTTTGCTTGTTTCTAAGATAGCTACCTGTCTTAGTGGGACTAGCAGCTCTGAATGGACACTAGTTTTCCCGATAACAATTGGACATGAGAAGCCTAAGATGATTTATAGTCCATTAGGGGAACAAGGCATAGTCTAGTTGTAGTAAATGTAACTTGGTAAATTTGTTGTAGTCGACGTAGGACTTGGTTGGGTTCCTAAGTTTAAAATAAAATAAGGGTATTTATGAGGGAATGATAATTAAGGAGTTCCATGGCATTCCAAGGAATGAAAAGGTGTGTTGACTTATGCCAAATAGTGTCAATGCATGTCAAGGAGTGTTTGGGAGTGTCAGGGAATCATAAGGGAGAACTAGATAAAATTGCATGGAAATGAATGAATAAGAGGTTATGCCAGGGAGTGCCAGTGAATTCTACGTGTCCCATGGACGAAGTGTGTTAGGAGAATTTCTTATTAGGACTTGTAGGATGAAAGCCTATGATTGTGATAAGAGGATGGAAAAAGCAGTTTGAGACAAAGGGAGAATTTGGTCTAGGCACAACATTATTTTTTCAATGACTTGGTTGGGTTCCCAAGTCACAAAAAGTAAGGTTATCTATGAGGGCATGAAAACTAGGGAGTGCCAAGGTGTGCAGGGAATTTCAGGAAGTGCTAAGACATGTTATAAAGTTCCAAGGAATGTTAGGAATTTAAAGACATGCCAAGTGCTAAGGCATGCCAATGTGTGCTAGGTTCTAGGATGTGGTGCCAACACATGCCATGGATTGCCAAGGAAACATAAGGGAGGACTCGTTTCAATTACATGTAAATGAATGAATGTGCGTGTGTGATAGGGAGTGTTAACAAGTTATAGGTGTGCTAACGAGGGAGTGAAAATGTATGATAAGCAGTGCCAATAGATGTTAGAGTGCTAAGAAATCCTACTAAGATGTGACAAGTTCCATGGTGTGCCAATGTGTTCCAAGGAGTGTTATGGAGGTGTAGGGAAACACAAGGGAGAACTAGGTCATAATGTATGGAAATGAAGGAATACGAGTGTGTGGCATGGAGTGTTAGTGAGTTCGAAGTGTGTTAAGGAGGAGTTACAAGACATGCTTGGCAATGCTAAGGAATGCTAGAGTTCTAGGGCGACATGCGGCCAAGATGTTTCAACGAGTGTAAGGAAGTCTTAGCTGGGAGTTCTAGGGAAACACAATGGAGAACTATGTCAAAATGAATGGAAATGAACAAATAAGAGTTTGTGATTAGAAGTTTCAGTGATTTCTAGGTGTGATAAGGACAAATTGACAAGGTATGCTAGGCAATGTTACGACATGCTAGAGGCTAGGGCAACATGCCAAGATGTCATAGGTTGCTAGGGTGTAAAAACACATGTCAAGGAGTGACAAGGAGTGCTAGGGAAACACAAGGGAGAACTAGGTAAAAATGCATGGAAATGAATGAATAAGAGTTTGTGACCAAGAGTGTCAGCGATGTCTAGGTGTGCTAAGGAGAGAGTGACAAGGTATACTATGTAGTGGCAAGGAATGCTAGAGTGTTAAGGCGGTAGCCCAAGATGTGTTAGGTGATAGGGTGAGCTAGGGAGTGTTAGGAGGTGTCAAGGAAACATAAGGAAGCACTAGCTCAAAATGCATGGAAATTAACGAATAAGAGTGTGTGAGAGGAAGTTTCAATGAGTTCTAGGTGTGTTAAGGAGGGAGTGACAAGGTTATATGCTAGGCAATGCCAAGGTATGCTAAACTACCAAGGCATGTCAGGAAGTGCCACATTGTGTTGGGGAGTGTCAAATCATGCCAAGGAATGTAGGGGATGTTAACGCATGCCACATAGTTCCAATGCATTCTAAGACATGTCAGGTGCTATGGCATGTCAAGATGTATATTGTGTTTCTTAATTGTTTTAGACCAAGGTTGGATGTGATGAACCTTGTCTTGGTAACTTATTAAGTGGGATGAGTGAGATTGTACATGAGTACCCTAAGATGAGTTCCAAGTATTTCTTAGGCGAACAAGGCATATGTTGAATTTCCATGACACATGAGAGTCCAGGTTTGGCCTTAGAATTTTTTTTATGCGAACACACTCAAGTGCCACAACACATCTACTATGCAGAATGAAATCTTCCATGAACGAAAAAGTAATGGATTGAATACACTTAGTTTAGGGTCTGCACATCTTCATATGTTAATGCTTATTATTGTGATATGCAATAACCATTTATATGTCTGGTTTAAGACTCCTCTAGAGATTTCTATCCAACAACAACAACTCTATGGTAAAAGGTGTACTGTCAGAGGTTGCTCCATAAAAAATAGCAACCAAAAGGGACCTTACTAAGTACATAGATGAAGAATTAAGAATATAGTTATCTATGAGTGTTGATGTGGAGGTATGAGACAAAATTACACAGGCAGTGAACCTTTTTGTTCAACCAATCAATATCTTAAAAGGAAAATGTGTGATTATATATACATGTGTGATAGTATTTGGAGAAATTCCAACCTAACCCACAAATTTGTTGACATTTTGCTGGAGCTAACCTATAATTGTTCCTAAATTTAATAAACATGTAAAATAGGACTAACTTTTCTATACAAAATATTAATTGATAGGAACATGGCAAAATTGTAAAAGTGTAAAAATTGGATGGTTTGAAGGGACCGATCCCTTTGAAAAGTATTAAATGTGGTAATGAAGGTTGAGCCTCGTTCTAGAACCCCTTTGGGCATCCATCTTAGGAATTGGTGTAGGATGCAACACTTCAGAATAATTTTTGTAGTTTGTAGCAGTGATGTCAACACTTGTATAGTGACATGGGGTTGGAGATATCAAGGGTTTCAGTGCAATTCACATTTTTGAGCTTTACCAGTGCAATGAACATTCTAGTTTTGATAACATTGGGTTAGGGTTAGAGAGAGTGACCTTTACAAATTGCTACCAAATCCCATACTGTCAAAGCTCATTGGTCTACTTTGGAACTTCTCTAGGGTGATGCCTTAGATGATTTGGAGTACGAGGGCATGATTTGATATTTAGTTTGCATTGAAGAATCTTTGAAGGCTAGATACTGCAGAAAAACCCCTTGTTCTGAACAGGGAAGCACATGCCACTGAAGAAAGTAACAATAAGTAAACATATTTGAAACTCAAATCACATCACTATTTATTACTCTTTGAAACAAGAAATAAGTAAAAATTTCAAACACTACTATTCAGTTTTCCTTTAGTCTAGAAGGTACAATGAATCTGGAAACATGTACAACAATGTCTCAAGTTTCTTAACTCCTAATCCTAATGCACCTTCCTTGCATGGATAGACAACACAATTAAAGTCTGCCACTAGTGAATATGATATGAGATATGAAAACATGCTTCCTTAGCTAAGGTTGAGAATTAATAACTAGGGAAGTGTTTCTTTTAACTATGCATGTAAAAACTAAATAAAGCAAAGAGCTTCGCTACTCCATGTGCCAGAAACGAATCCACTACCTAAGGTAAGTGCTTTTCCCAGAACAAGATATTAAGGACTCAAACTTTGTTGCCTCCTTCAAGGGAGGTCTATGCCAAACAAACTAAGCTATCATGCACTATCCTCCAAATTCATTCACCTTTAACAAAAATCTTGTGCCCAGAAAAAGACAAGAGACCAATATCCAACATAATTAGCTGACCAGCCAAAGACCCTTGTGCTCAAACAGTGATATAATAAGGGAATTTCAACTAGGGTGGAACATTTCACCACCAAAATTGAAAAGAGATAGAAGGGGTCAAAAACTATCAGACCTAATGCTCAAGAACAAATTAATTAATCCACACTTGGTGATCGAAAATGAATTCAATCCTTCTTTATTTATAGATTTTCCAGAGGGGTTTTATATTCTTAAGTGATTGAGTAAACCTTACTCCAAACCCAAAATTTTGGGTTTTTAAGCTCAGTTTCCCCAAAAATTGCCCAACAATTGGTATTTTTGGGGTTTTTCCCCTTTATGGAGGACTATAGTCTATGGGTATGGATAGGATATTACGTCCCATTCATACTCAATTTGTAGAGGACATTACATGGCACCTAATAAAAGAAACAATGCTTTAGTTTAGGAGGTAATAACTAAATGCTTATTTCTTTCCACATACGACATACATCTTGCAAAAATGATCATGGGGTACAAATACTACAAAAGGCCTAAATCTTACTAGCATTGTCATAATCCAAGAATAAAAACCCTTTTAGGTGAAACAAGGTAAGTACCACATACTACAAGCACAAATGACAAATTCAAAAACAATATACTTATTCAATGAAAGAGTGACAAATCATATTAGCGCACTTTAAATTTAATAGCTATTGAGTTGCAGTGTCAATCAAAATTTCTTAGGTTGGATCATAATTAAGTACTCAATGTTGTTTTGGGTCCAATTTGGGGAAAAGGAGGAGCTCTTGGTGACAATGGGATGATTAGGCTTTTCAGAAGGGAGCTCTGCTATACTTTTCAACATATAAGCCATTCATTCTAGTGGAGGAGATATAGAGAAGCCTTTAATAAGGACCTTTTCAAGATCAATTTTGACGAAAATCCATTTTCAAAGCTTAAACATAGTTCTAGATTCAAACAAGAGTAGTCATTTTTCAAAACAATTATTAATTCCCAAGAAATTGGAGCCAAGCTGACATGTTGACCATTTATTCTTATACTAGACAAGGAGGCATTTATTTGATGTAAATCTCTTGATTAGAAATGTAATAAGAGATGGATTTTATATTAAGGAAAAGGGAAAAGTAGAGGGCCAGTTAATAATTATCTCTAAAAAACTCTCAATAGAATCCTAACATATTTGAAAAGGAAAAGAATAAATCCATGGTTATTTTTTGCTTTAGGAACTTTGCTAATTTCCATGATTGAGGCATGTATTCATGCCTTGAAAGAAGCTCACATATGCTAATATTGGTTGAAGCAAAGAAAATATCCAAAGTTACACTCACATAGAGGTATGGAAAAAAAGTATGTGAAGCTTGTTGTCCCAGACTCCAAACAAAGAATGGAAAAAGGTGAAAAAACTGAGTAAAAAGGTATGTGTAGATAGGTAGGTATGCAGAGGTAGGTGTTAACTCCACACTCTACAACGAAGGCTTTGCGGCGCAAGTGACACAAAGGTTTGCATGCAGAACTTTGTATTAAAAGGAGTGGAGCTTGATGCTACATGTCCACTATTACCCCACTTTCTGTATGAGTTACAAGAGATAAAAAAAAATGAGATACAGAGTAGATGCTATTTTTATTCAAATTTAATAAAAAAATATTACCATGTCTTCCTCGACATAAAAGAAACATCTTCCATAAAATATTTTCTCCATGAACCTGATTTAAAATGAATCTCTTCCATTGATGCACCTAGCTGCAAATGGAAACGATGCTGATGGGCCAATTTCAGTTTAGAAAATTTACAATTAGTTTCAATTGTAAGATCTCCTATTTTTAGTTCAGATTTCAGTCACAAGCAGTGAAACAAGGCTCGCCGATGAATCGCAATTAATCATGAGTCAAAATCCGCTCACTCTCCAAACAATCTGATCTAAGTATTTGTGAGTCAAACTCACGTTGACCAAGTTTAACTCATGGTCAATGCAAGTTTGACTTGAGACTTGCTGTTTAAAGTAGATTCCTGCGATTAATTACAATTTATTCGATTTTCAGCCTTGACTCGACGAGCACGAGTTTTTCAAGTTTAGGTTTGCCGCATTGCTAAAAACTAAACGTCAGTCGTTCCAAAATTTATTTCTCATTTCTCAGGCCCAAAACTCATATGTCGAAACCTTAAGTAATCAATCACTACTCACTATTACATAGTCCAGACTCAATATCGGGGAACTGTTAAGGTGAGCCTAGGTCCAGACTCCATATCAGGCAGTCACCAATGTGTGCTCTATCCATAATCCATATCGACCCTCGGGAAGTCGCGCGTCACCTTCAGCATGTGTTACCTTTAGGCTTAGCCGCTTCACTATTGAACACTCGAGGTACATTGGCACTTGGATTAAATAATAGGTATATTACTATATTGAAGTTTCAATGTCATTTTCAATGTCAAGTTTCAATTTTCACTGTTCAGCAGTCGAATGTTCGGCGTATTCCTTTGGTTATGACTTTTCAACCTTATAAATGGGGCTTAAATAGATTTTAAAAATGCACTAAGAAATCGTTTCATACCAACCATCGACCAAGTCATCAAGCATTCCTTCCCTGGTCGATGTCTTGCCGACTTTAAAGGATTTAACCATGCATTCACAACCTTGTGTATTTTTTTTCCTCCAGAATCTATTATTGATGTATTGGTTCAGTTGCCTTATCCTACACAAACTTGCAAATTCAAGATTACAATGCAATATATGTTGATAATATTTCGTTTAGCTAGCATTTCCTCATATATACCTAATTGTGTTTCAAGGTCATAATGATATATTAGGTCGAAATGTGTTTGTGTTGCTAGATAGACTCCTCTTTGATCCTTAACAAAACCTCATATCCTTTAAAACCAACCCTCTTTTTTGCGATGTTATATATGGAATTTTTAATTCTAATTTTCTATTGTATTTTATAGGAGCCAAATTAAATAGAAGGCACAACTCCAAATCTAAACAGAAGCCGCAATTTAAACACAAGTCCAAAACAACAACAATGTCAAGGGAGAAGGACTTTGTTTGGGCTTATTGTGACAAGATTCTTGGAGACCCTAAGCTCCTTTGTAAATTTTTGAAAAGTGAAATGTAGTGGAGGCATTTATAGATTCAAGTACCACCTTGCACAAATACCTGGCCATGATATAGGTCTTTGCAAAAACGTTGATGAAAATGTCAAACACCAAGCAACCTTGGTCATTGGTATGTTGAGTCAGCGTAATGAAAATAAAGAAAAGCAAAAAAAATGAAATAGAAATTCTTTGAGTTGACAATTTTTCTTCCACTACCCCGTCTCCCTCTTTTGAATCCTCAATGCAGTTCCTAGGTTTCCCACACATGCCTCCAAGTCCAAGTCAAACTCAAGGCCAAATGAATCCTCCTGCATTAAACATTGGAGGTCGAAACATAAACACCTTTTTTCTCCCCGCACAAAACCTGGTTCCCAACCTACCTTGGATACCACTAGTTGGAAAAAAATATCCATAGTAAGGCAAGGAAGGCCATTTCTAACTTTTGGTACTATTCTGACATACCTTTCCACTGTGCCATAAGTCCTTATTGGCAAGCTATCATTGACGCAGCTATTGTTGCAAGTCCAGGGTTCAAATCACCTTCATTAGAGACCATTAGGAAAAAATTTCTATTAGAAAGTGTTGAAGATGTCATGCTTGTGCTAACTGAGTTTTGTTCATCATGGGTAGAATAGGGTTCATGATCATGAGTGATGGATGGACAGATCAGAGGAATAGAACTTTAATAAATCTCCTTGTATCTTGTCCAATAGGTACAATGTTTCTCAAATCTATGGATGCCTAAGACAAGGTTAAGACTACACAACTTATTTGTGAAATGATGGAGGAAGTCATTCAAGAAGTAGGAGAAGAACATGCTATACAAATTGTCATCGACAATGCAGCTAATTATATGGCAACTAGTAGACTTTTTGAGATTAGGCACCCTAATATTTTTTGGACCTATTGTATTTCCCATTGTATATATTTAATGCTTGAGGACATTGGTAAGCTTCATTGGATACATGAGGTTGTGGAGAAGGGAAAATCCATAAACAAATACCTATACAACCACATTATTGTGCTAAACACCATGAGAAAATACACTGAAGGTAAAGAAATTGTTTGACTTACAGTTACTAGATTTGCAACAAATTTCATATCTTTGCAATTTGTGGTTAAGGAAAAGATAAATTTGAAGAGAATGTCCTTGGGACCTGAGTGGATGGCATCTAAACATTCCAAGACGCTTGAAGGAATTGAAGTTGATGCACTTGTGTTTAATGACAATTTCTGGAAAGATGCTGAAGAGATTATTGTTGTCATGGAGTCCCTTGTTAGAGTTCTCAAGTACTTCAAGTCTTTTAACTTTTTCATGTTTTAAATTTCATTTCAAACTTCTTTTTATTTTCAATGTTTCTTATTAATTTAAATTTTAAAGCTTGAAATTTCAGGATGGTTGATGGTGACAAACCCGCTATGGGTTACATTTATGAGGCAATGGATCTCACAAAGGAGGCCATCAAAAGAAGATATGGGGATGAGAAGGCAAAGTATATCCCTCTTTGGGACATTATTGATGCACATTAGGATAGGAAATTGCGTCACCTCTTACATGTTGCTAGGTACTTCTTAAACCATGATAGTTTTTTTATGATAAGAGAAAATTTAGTGAGGATGGGGAGTTTCACAGAGGACTTATGACATGAATGGAAAGGTGCTTCCCTAATCCAGAATTTCAAAGTCATGTCTTTTCCCAACTATAGGATTATAGAGCACCACCTAAATTATTTTCCTATACCAGTGTTATACGAGAAAGGTCTAAGGTGTTGCCAGGTAACCTTTGAGGCCTGAAGGCTTTATCAGTTCATTAAATATGTTTAAACTTTATTTTGTATGTTAAATGTTTTATTAAATTTTGTTGTCTTTTTAACGTTTTACTATTTAGTATTTAGTACGTCTACTCATGAACCCTTGCCATTTTCTAGGTCTTTGGTGGCAAAACTTTTGTAGTGATACGCCAGATTTGAAGAGATTTGTCATTCGAATATTAAACCAAGCATGCAGTGCTAAAGGTTGTGAGTGCAACAGGAGAATGTTTGAGAAAATACATTCTAAGAAGTGCAACTGATTGTCACAAAACCACTTAAATGACCTTGTATTTTTCCATTACAATCTACAACTTCGCAACAAGAAAATACTAGGTGAGAGCTTGAATTTGAAGGTTTCATAATCTGATTTGGAATTTAAAGTTTAAACTTTAAAGTTCAAAGTCAAACTTAAACTCACATTTAAGTGTCTCATGATAATGATAGGTTGGGATCGTTCACCAATATACCTTGAAGAGATAGATTTGCAAACTACAAATGCAGCAGATTGGGTCCAATTAGAGGAGGCTCCTCTTTTAAGCCTACATGACTTGAAGGACTTTGAGAGTCAAGAAAACAGAGGAGTGGGAGGAATCACTTCTAGTTCTCACTCTTAAGAGTTTTAGACTCTTAGTTACTGATTTTTTCTAATTAGTATGCAATTGTTTGTAAAATTTTAGAAGTAGTTGCTTCTAGTTCTATGTAGTCACTAGTTAGGAGTCATGACTCAGTACTTTGGATCATGTTTGGACTCATAACATATATGAGATGCTTATTCATTCATGATATTTTGGACATCTATTGATATTATGAATTGTTTGGACGTGGATTACTGAATATCAATGAAAAATGTTTTTTTTTTTTTTTATAATTCAATATATGTATATATTTTTATCTATTGAATTGATTGATTTTTCCCTATTTTTTCCCGATTTTTACCCGATCTAATTAAAACTCTTAGCTATTTTTCCTTGTTGATTTATTGTCTATTCCGAGTCTGGTAACATTGGTTACAAGTTTCATTCTTCACTTATGAGTGCTAAGGTGTGCTAGAGAGTGCCAATGCATGCTGAAGAGTGTTAGGGAGCACTAGGACAACACAAGGGAGCACTAGGTCAAAATGCATGGAAGTGAATGAATATGAGGGTGTGTTGGGGAGTGTCAATCATTGCTAGTTGTCATGCCAAGGAGGGAGTGACAAGGTATGCTAAGAATGAGTAAGGCATGCCAAGGAATATCAGGGAATGTCAAGAAGTGCTAGAGTGTGCTAGGTAGTTCCGGGGTGTGCTAACATGTGCCAAATAGTGCCAAGGCATTCCAGGGGCTAAGACATGCTAAGATGTGGAGGGTACCAGAGTATGCCAATATGCATCAAGGAGTTTCAAAGCAACAAAAGGAATAATCAAGCTAAAATGAAAGGAAATGAACACATAAGAGGGTTAATAAGTCGGGACTTTATCTTTTTCAAAAGGGAGATGCTAGGCACACTAATAATATATTCAAATACATGCTAAGTGCTAATGTGTGCCAAGTGATAATTTTCGTCAATGCAATATTATTCCAAGGAGTTCCAGGGTATGCTAGGGACTACAGGGAATGTCAACACATGATAGGGGAGTGCTATGCTATGCTATGGCATGCCAACATGTGATTTGGCATCTTACTCATGGAAAAATGTTCTAGGTACAAAGATGTTTCAAGTACAAAGATGTTCCAAGACATGCGAGGTGCCAAGGAATGTTAATGTATTGTTCCAAAGCATGTTAAGGTGTGAAATGAGTGTTGAGGAGTGCTAGGTCTCTCTCATTAATAGAATTGATAGAGCTTGATTATGTATTAAATAATATAGTTCATATACACACTAGTGGAACTTTATTCAAAGGAAATTTGCTAGATAATAAACCTAATAGTGATGAATCATGTGTTGACTCATAGGAAGACTATATTCTTATAACTTGAAGGAAATGATACACACTAATTACTTCTTAACAAATTGACTGGCTATTATAAACCACTATGACCTTAGACACATAATGAACAATACTCCACAACAATGGTCTTAAATCATTATATTTTGAGAAAAATTATAGTAACAGGTACATAGCGTCTTCAAAAACTCATTGGAATGATCAATGATGATGAAAAAAATTTTACCATCACCAAAAGTAACCAAAAAGAGCATTGGTGAGGATCAATAAAATATCGTCACTCAAAGTGTCACCAAAGAGAGAATTAGTGATGGGCCTTTAACAACCCTCACCAAAAGTGTCACCAAAGAGAGGATTAGTGATGGGCAATCAACGACCCTCACCAAAAGTGTCATTGAAAATGGCTTTGGTGAAAAACCTTAAAGGACCATCACTATATACACTTACAACAACGATTTTTTTAAAGACCGTCACCATATGCGACATTGGTGATGGACCTTAAAGGTCTGTCACAGGCATGAAGCATTATTAAAAACTCGTTGGAATGATAAATGATGACGAACATTTATTGACCCTCACCGAAAGTAACCAAAAAGATCATTGGTGACGGTCAATAAAAGGTCGTCACTAGAAGTGTCATCAAAGAGAAAATTAGTGATGGGCCTTTAATGACCCTCACTAAAAGTGTCACTAAAGAGAGAATTAGTGACGGATCTTTAATGACCTCACCAAAAGTGTCATTGAAAATGTATTTGGTGACAAACCGTAAAGGACCATCACTATATACACTTACAACAACGCTTTTTTAAAGACTGTCACCATATGCGACATTGGTGACGAACCTTAAAGGTCCGTCACAAGCATGACCCTAACCAATGACATTTTTCTTGTAGTGTATGGACATCTAAATCACAAATATTTAATGCTACTTGAAAAGAACACAATGTTTGAAGGTCTTCCTGTCTTGAAGAATGATCATGTTGAATGTGAAGCATGTTTACTTGGCAAGCAACATAGGAAGGAATTTCCTATACATAAAGAAAAAAAGCAAAGCGAAATACTTGAATTAATTCATACTAATGTCTGTGGACCTATGCAAACTAGATCTGTTGGGGAAGCATGGTATTTTCTTATTTTTGTGGATGATAGATCTAGGTATACATGGGTTTATTTCAGAAGAAATAAGAGTGACGTTTTTTAGTACTTTAAAGAGTTTAAGAGTATGGTGGAAAAACAAACTGGTAATTGCATAAAAAATTAGATATGATCAGGGGGTGAATACAAATCAAGAGAATTTAATCAATATTGTAAAAGAAATGGGATTCTACAACAATTTACAGTGCCACATATATCTCAGCAAAATGGAGTCGCTGAGAGGAAAAACAAAACACTAGTTGAATGTGCACGTAGTATGCTTCAAGGTAAAAATATTTCTAATGGTTTTTGGGCTGAAGCTATTAATACTGCTATTTATTTGAAAAATAGGAGTCCAACCAAAATTTTAGAGCTTAAAACATCTTTTGAAACATTTTATGGGTACAAATCAAAAGTGAGTCATTTAAGAGTTTTTGGTTGCAAGGCATTTGCTCATATTCCAAAATATGAAACAAGAAAACTTGATGCAAAGTCAATTAAGTGCATATTTATTGGTTATTATGATGATCAGAAAGCATACAAGTTGTTTGATCCCAGTACTCATAGACTGCTTGCAAGTAGGGATGTGATGTTTCATGAGAATGCAAATGAAGGTGATAAAATGAATAATACTAGTATATGGCATGATACTGATGATTATGTCAAATTAGATACAAGTGTTGAACAAGAACGGGGACAAGTACAAGTTCAAGAGCAAGGAGCATCAAGCATTCATGACACTCCAAGAAGAGGAGAGGAGACTCTGTAAAGCAGAAAGAAAGATGAAAGCAGTAAACTCCAGGAAGGTCATCACGTCAAAGTTAGGTACCTGTAAGGTATAAAGATTATGCATTAATGTCTCTTATTATGAATGTTGTAGAAACTTCAAGCTATGAGGAAGCTAAAGATTATGAAGAATGGAGAGATGCAATGAATGAAGAATGACACATGCGAATTAACAGAATTTTCTAAAAACAAAGTTCCCATAGGATGCAAATGCCTTTATAAATCAAAGTCTAATTTTGATGGAAGTATTGATAAGCATAAAGCTAGATTGGTTGTAAAAGGATATTCACAAAAGGAGGGAATTGATTATGAAGATACTTTTGCACATGTAGCTAAGTTGAACACAATTAGAATCATGATTGCATTAGCTACAAAATATAATTGGAAAATGCATTAGTTAGATGTCAAATCTGCATTTTTGAATGGTGAGTTAAAAGAAAAAGTTTATTTGTTTCAGCCTGAAGGGTTTGTAAACCAGGGACAGGAGCGTCTGGTTTGCACGTTAAAGAAAGATTTATATGGTTTGAAACAAGCACCAAGATCTTGGTATGTGAAAATTGATTCTTTCTTTTATGATAAAGGTTTTATGAGAAACAAAAATGATCCTAACTTGTACATCAAGGAAGATGAAGGTGGGAATGTTGCTTTAATATTTGTATATGTTGATGATCTTATCATAATAGGAAATGCATGCAAGTTGATTGAAGAAATTAAAATTCAGTTGTCACATGTATTTGAGATGAAGGATCTTGGTGAATTGCATTATTGTTTGGGTCTTGAAGTTTGGAGGGAATCTGTTAAGACACTAATCACACAAAGAAAATATACAAGAGAAATTCTTAAAAGGTTCAATATGATTGAATGCAAGGCAACATCTACTCCTTTAGAACAGAATGTCAAATTGTGTAGTGATGATGGAATGAAAGAGGTGAATGGAACCTTGTATCATCCACTTGTGGGAAGTGTGAACTATTTCACCACTACCAGGCTAGATATAGCATATTTTTTCAGCATACTTAGTGAGTTCATGGCGAAGCCTTGTGAAAGCCATTGAAAAGCAACAAATAAAGTCCTTCGATATCTGAAAGGAATGCTTAATTTTGGTATTATGTATACTGATATATTCGATGTTGAGTTGGCAGGTTATTCTGACTGGGCTGGAAATCTAGATGATAGGAAATCTACTACTGCATACGTGTTCAATATTGCTTCAAGACCAATATCATGGAGCAGTAAGAAACAACGAACTATTTCCTTGTCATCCACTGAAGCAAAGTATAAAGCATTATGTAGTGCTACCTGTGAAGCAATATGGCTTAGAAGGATACTTAAAGATGTTGGAGAAGCACAAAAAGCACTACAGTAATCAGATGTGGCAATCAAAGCACTATCAAATTCGCAAACAATCCTATATATGATGCAAGGACAAAACACATTAACACACAACATCATTTTGTAAGAGAAAAAGTACAATCAAAGTAAATTGACTTATCATATTGTAATACAAAAAAAAATGTGGCTGACATATTCAGCAAGCCTCTTGGAAAGACTAAATTTGAAATGTGTAGAAGTAAGTTGTACGTTGTAGAAAATCCAAATTATTTTGTAAGCCTAGTGGAGACTTAGACCAGCAAGGAAGTTAACATATAGCTAGTGATTAACGGGAGGTGTCAGGTATTAATCACGAACAGCGCCGCTCACTGTTTAGACGACGCCGATCTTTGTTAAGTAGTAAGCAAGTGTCAGTAGATAATAATTTGGCACATTTATTGCTCCTCTGTAGCTGAAGATGTCTAGCTCCTCTATAGCTGAAAATGTCTATAAATTGCAGTGTTTAGTAATGAAAGAAACAAGTTCTGAGTGTAATTCTGTTCTGTGATATGCACTGAAATATCATGACCGAATTGTTAAAGGTTTTCCAGGGTTGGCCATAAGAGCCAAAATATTTTTGTTTCGTCCTGGTTCAAGACTGCAAACAATTTCGACCGGAGGCTGAGTATCAACATTTAGATTTCGAGCTCCAAGGGAAATTCGTTTTAGCAAACAGAAATCCAGGCACCACGGGAACCACAAATTGATAGTGCCAAATTTATTATTTGCAGAGTTCGATCATGCTGTTGGTGTCAATTTTTGAACTTATTGGGCCGAATTATTTGGTACATTGCTAAGGGTCAGAGTGTGAAGCAAGTTCTGTATTCAGAAATTATAAAAGGGCTGAATTAAATATTGAAACATCATTGTGAGGGCTCAAGTTATTGCAATTCCAAATCAAAAATTTGTTTTGCAATTCCAAATCAGAGAGGCCGAGGGCTCATGCAAACAAGAGCTAATCCGTCTAAATTTCCAGAGGGGACGAGACTAGTTTACTAGAGCCTGTATTAAGGTCGCATTTCTCGGCATCAAAAGGGCAAGTTGATATAGATATCCTCTCCAGCCTGGGTTGATTCCTTGAGACTGAACCATGGATCTATTCTAACCGTTGCCCAACGATTGGATCAGCGTGGGGGTAAGCAAAACTCATGGCATCGCACAAATAGAAAAGTTCGGATATGGGAAGCGCTCTTTAATGATAGCAGATCCATAATTATTGCAGCACTGCCGTTATAGCAGGTGATTTAATTCATACGATGCACTTGGAGTAGTGCTATAGTGGGCAACCTTCATGTGATGAAAATAAACTAAACTGAATGAGGACGGAGCAGTTCTGACATTAACGTTAGCCTCTCTGTACTAAGTAAGAACATCAATCTGAACATTCACCGAACATAGACGGGTTTAGAAACAGATCTCGGTTTCCTGGAGTGAACGCAGTAAATCGGGAGCTGATTCTCGAAGTGCTCGATCATCTACCAATCATTCGTTGTCATCTTGGAGAAGTGTGGATTGCTTTATGGAGCTTATTTGAACTCTCGAATAACGCTGTGGTAGAGTAAATTCTCATATTTGTAGCTAGACAGTAAGTTTAGCTAACACTAAGGGTATATTTAAATCACTGAACAAGTTTGATTGAAATAAGTATTGAATTGGGAAAATTACGCATCCTTCTCGGCTTCAGAGGCCTGAGAATGAAAAGATGGGCTACAAACATTGAAGTGACTGCTACACCGCTCTTACAGGTAAGCCAACTAGCCCTAAAATCAAACGACACGCTACAGTGGACTTTATATGGGGTTTTTTGGGCAGGATAGAAATGAAGATGGAATCAAAACCCTGGCTTTCTGTTTATTTCCAGTTAATTTCCTTTAAGCCAGCTAGCCCTAAAATCAAACGACACGCTACAGTGGACTTTATATGGGGTTTTCGTGGGCAGGATAGAAATGAAGATGGAATCAAAACCCTGGCTTTCTGTTTATTTCCAGTTAATTTCCTTTCATTTTAGCTTAAAATTATCAACGGTTCCAAAACCAATTCTTCCCCCAAAAAAAACAAACTTACTTTGTGTTGGGGAAGTTATGTGGGGAAATATTTTTGGTATTATTTGATTGGAGAAATATTATGTATTGGGGAATTTTATTTAATTTGTTTGGCCTAGTGTATTTCGCCAAAGGGATACTTACTTTGTGTTGGGAAGTTATGTGGGGAAATACTTTTGGTATTATTTAATTGGAGAAATATTATGTATTGGGGAATTTTATTTAATTTGTTTGTCCTAGTGTATTTCGCCAAAGGGATATCACAATATTTTTTTGATGCTTTCGTATGCGGGAAGATGGGACTTTCTTTAGAAAATGCTTATAAAGTTATGGACAAAATGTTAGATGAAATAGAAAAAATATGGGGCCTTTTCACAACAATACCATTTTAGACCAAAACAACAAGCCTCTCTCGAAAAGAGTTTATGCCATTTTGCAGCAATAGTGTCCATGGGAAATGAAGGAAGGACACGGAAGAGAGGGTAAACTCTTCACACTTGGATCTGAGCTACAACAAATGAAGTCAGTCATAGAGCTTCGTAAGTTGGAGGAATTAGACACATTTCTATCTCGGGTGAGGCAGCCATAATGGAAGAAAATCAGTTGGGCTCTCAAGACATCCATGTTTTTGTTGGTACAACCCAAATTTTGGGAAAATCCTTGTGAAGAGGTCACGATGACAACTACATCTTTTCTCAGTGAGATCATAGATTTAACCTTGCCTCTATTGCCTTACAATAAGGATCTCATGAGGAAATTATAGGAGTTGATAGTGGAAACCCTTCAAGGGTTGAACAAAATGATGTTTCTTACATTTCAGAAGCAACACAAAATTTTAGAACTAATGGAAGAGTTTAGCTTTGGCACCTCTATGCTAAATTTGGAATGTGACTTAATCTTTCAATTTCTTTGAACCTTTTACACGCACATTACATCAGCTCATCCTGACTGTGTCAAAACAAGCATGCAAAACATTGTGTCCTTTCTCTTAGAAGGAGACTGACATTTGCAAGATACTAAGATCCAAATTGTTGAACATTTGGAGAAAGAAACTAATTGTTTCACCAGCCTATGATCTAGTCCAAAAGTTGGTCATGCAAAACATAAAATTGCTCATAAGAGTGTTGACTAAGAAGGAGTTGAAGATGATTGATGGAGGAAAAAAGAACAAAAGGAAATAGAACCTGTAGCAGGAATAAACTAATAAGGAGAGGACTATGCTTTATCTGCAAGGGACCTTGGGCACTTAACCATTCATGTCTAGGTGATAGCAAGGAGGAAACAAGGATAAAACAAGAGGAGAGTCCTTCAAATCATGGGGAGTCTTTCATAGTTGTTGATTTTTAGGATGGTGAGCAGTAGCGTAATATTATTTAGAGAGAGTTGTAGGATGACAAGCATTTAGAAATGCATGAGGAAATTCTACCTAATGGTCTGAATGACGTAGAATCCCATACAACTAAGTCAATATGTCTCCATGAGGATTTCCATAAAGAATATGAGCAATCAAACATCATAGATAGCAGTCCACTAGTACATCTTTGTTCGACAACTAGAGAGGATGAACCACATATTGTCTTCACAGGTGGAGGGGGCTAGGGATACTTGAGTGAAGAGCCAACAATACTGAACCAACATGATGATCATGATCATGAGAAGGAGCATGAAAAACATAGTGTGCAAGATGAATCATTCCCAGAGAGATGGTCAAAGACTCAAGTTGGAGCTCTGATATTTGGGCATATGGTGAAAACAGATACATAGACATTGAACAGGGCACCGGAATTTCGAGTAGAGGATTTTCGGGAAAAGATCAAGCATTTCAAGACAAATCTTATGATGTTAAAGCAGAGAGTCTGGACAACCCAGGACATTGTCTTATAGGAGAGCGGAAAAATTGAGGAGTTCATAGGGGTATGTGTCGAGTCAGTGGCCAAGATTTCTAGTATAGAGGAACGTCTCAAGTCTCTCACAAGGAACCAAGAGGAGTACAGTTGGGAGTTCCAAAGCAGCCCTCTAGAGGAGTACATAGATAGGGCTTGGAGCACTGCCAGACCACCTTTATACATTGGGGTGAGTAGGTTAGCATTATCCAAATGAATCATGTTGGGTGACCGAGTGGAGCAGCATGAGTTGAGCATTAGACAGTGTCAAAATAATATTCACTTCATGTGCATACATTCATGCATTAGATCACTCCCATGGGATGGATTGGTGAGAGATTATGAATTAGAAATCTATTGATGGGATGATTCCTAAGAGGATACTCTTAGCCAAGGGCATATTGTAGCTTAGGTTCTTAGGTGTAGATAGTGATGGAGGGTCGAGATGGTATCACAATCCACAGGTCCCAGGACTTAGGTAGCATTCATATCCAGGAGGGCAAGATTGGTTAGAGCATTGTTTGCGATCCAGGTATTGAAGGATCCATTCAAAGCCATGGGATAGCACATTGGTTTGTATGGGATCATGGTATCAATGTACATATGATTCTACTATGGATAGAAGTGGATTTCTTGAGGGAAAGCAATCTTTGAGCTGGAGGATTTGTAATATTCCCTTTTCTCGATATGGTCAAAATGGATGGAATTGACCCATGGTATTTTCCTTCATTTTTCGAGGGAAAATAATAAAATAAGGTTTCTAGAGAGTCCATCAAGCCTATAAATGTGGATAGGATCTAGACATTGAGATCATCGAGAGTTTTCTATTTATTTTCTCTTTGTTGAAAACTTGGCGAGGCTAGTTCTATACTGATCCCAAGAACAAAACCCCCGTGGGTGTAATTTGTCTGGTGGATCAATCCAGAGTCCACTATTGTGCTTCAGTATCTCGATTTTGTGTTTGATGAGTAGTCGTGCATGCCATTGCGAGGGCTTCCATATTATTGTATAGGAATTTACTAATTTCTTCAGTTAATAATATAAATAAAGACTACATTTCTAGTTCCCATTGTGTTCAATGTTTTTTATTGCAAGCATTTCTAATTAGAACACTAAAGTGTGCTATATCTGTGAAAAAATTTGATGTTTGGGATCTTGCAACCCCTCTCAAAGGTTGATAGATCCAGAGTTAACATCGATCTAGCATAGTTTATAAAATATTAAGTACGATTTATTTGTTCTTAATCTTTAAGAAAAATACATATTCATGGTCATTATACCCACTCAAATTATATAAACAATTGGATTAAATATCATTATTATTTTATAGACACATAATGTAAATAAATGTGATAATTGAGTGTTTGATGTTTTTCATTATCTCTCACATAAAATATATAATTTTAATTTATTAATATTTTATTTGAATTTGGAAATAAATAAAACTAATCATTATTTTTATTAAATTTTAAATCTTTTTAAACTTAAAATTATTTCATATAAATTATAAAAAAATGAAATTTTTTTCTGGCAATACTCATATAAAAATTGATTTGTCGATGGGTTTCGAACTAGCAAGTGTGATTCATAAATAGAGAGACCAACCATTCAAACAACTAAAAAAAGGAGTTGTCTGTAATGCGACTTTTTGAGATTCCGGTGACGGAATCCGGCGGAAGAAATTGAGATGAAATCATGATTTGTTGCAGTTAAAATGGTTTTTTAACTGCATATTCAGATTCAGCACCCTGAAAAACCCCTGGGACGCTTTCATTGTGCAGAAACTAGTTACCAAACTTGGATTTCAATAAATTACTGCCGGATTTTTACCGGAAAAAATCGACGGAAAGGCTTTCAAAAAGTCGCGTTAAAGACTAAGGCCTAAAAAAACTACCACTTTTAACCAAAAGAAACAATTACATTTGACTCGACTTCAAGTACAATTGAATGGACCAATTTTTTTAATTAATTAATTTATTGGTTTTATTTATTTATTAATTTAAATATATAAAAATAACTAAACATATAGGTTTATAATAAACTAAAAATCTTTGAACTATGTTTATATGTAAAATTATTTATT
Organism: Pinus tabuliformis; assembly: GCA_031772625.1. Taxonomy (NCBI): domain Eukaryota; kingdom Viridiplantae; phylum Streptophyta; class Pinopsida; order Pinales; family Pinaceae; genus Pinus; species Pinus tabuliformis. The sequence continues at coordinate 189,881,949 of CM062819.1, read as the reverse complement.
ATAAATACTATGTTTAATTAAAAACTTAAAAATATATATGAGTTAAATTTTATATATATTTATAAATATATATTAATTCAGTTTTATTTATATTATAAATATATAGTTAAATATATATATTTATAATTACAAATATTTTAAATAGGTTTATGGGTAAACTTGTTTATCATAAACACCATGTCCAGTAAAAACGAAATAAAACTTAAAAATATATATTAATTGAATTATATATATATATATATATATATATATATATATATATATATATATATCTTAAATTTTATTTATATTATAAATATATATATAACTAAATGTCCGCAAGGGGTAGTTCAAGTGATAATGGCCGTGGAAATGAAGTCTCGCCAAACCAGAGATCTTGGGTTCGATTCTTGTACTACCCTCCCCGGAAATGAGGTGAATAATGGACATTAAAAACTCGAAAATGAGAAGGTCCTACTAAGCTTACAATATATATATATATATATATATATATATATGTTTATAGTTCACTAAAAACCTTTTAACCATATCTATATATAAATTTGCTTAATATAAATAAATATTAATTGGAAAATATATATTATATACCTAAATCTAATACATAATTATTAAGTGAAATTATTGGTTTTTTATTAATTTAAAATATATAAAAATTTATATGATGAAGTAAACTAAAAACCTATTAACCATATCTATATGTAAATTTGCTTAGTATAAATAATAATTTTAATAAAAATTAATTGGAAAATATATATTATATACCTAAATCTAATCCATAATTATTAAGGGAAATTATTGGTTTTTTATTAATTTAAAATATATAAAAATTTATATGATGAAGTAAATTAGAGTTAAAAATAAATCATAATAATAATATTAATATAAATAACAAAAAATAACAAATAACAAATAAATGGAAAAAGGAACACAAAGGAAATTCAAACAATTCAAGAGAGAGGGAAGGAACTCAAAACCAGAAAAGAAAACAACAAAATGAAAGGGAAGGCAAGAGAGGGTCTAAGAGGAAAAGGCACGCATCCAACAACTATTGATTTTCCATCCGTCATCCCTATTAAGATTAGTAGACGAAGCTAAAATCAGCAAAGCAAGAGGGGTCTAAGAGGAAAAGGCATGGATCCAACAACTGTTGATTTTCCATCCATCATCCCTATTAAGATTACTAGATGAAGCTAAAATCAGCAATTGTTGGATCTTTGATTTTCCATCCATCATCCCTATTAAGATTACTAGATGAAGCTAAAATCAGCAATTGTTGGATCTTTGCCCTTTCCTCTGAGAACCCCTTATTTTTCCTTTCTTTTTGTTGTTTTCTTTTCCGGTTTTGATTTCCTTCCTCGTCTCTTAAATTATTTGAATTTCCTTTGTGTTCCTTTTTCTATTTATTTGTTGTTTTTCATTTTTTGTTATTTATATTAATATTATTATTATGATTTATTTTTAACTCTAATTTGCCTAGTAATATTCCTATAATATTATTAATATAAATTTATATATTTTTTAAATTAATAAGAAGCCAATAATTTCCCTTAATAATTATGTATTAGGTTTAGGTATATAATATATATTTTCAAGTTAGTTTTTATTAAACATGTTATTTATAATAAGTAAATTTACATATAGATATGGTTAAAAGGTTTTTAGTACACACTTTTATATATATAATTCAACTAATATATATTTTTCAATTTTATTTGGTTTTTATTAAACATGGTATTTATCATAAGCAAGTTTACATATAAACATATTTAAAATATTTTTAATTATAAACATGTATATTTATATTTATATTTATATTTATAGTTATAGGATAAACAAATTTCAATTTATATATATAATCTCACTAATATATATTTTTAAGTTTTTAATTAAAGATGGTATTTATAATAAAAAACTTTACATATAAAAATAGTTAAATGGTTTTTAATTTATTTTTTATATATATATATTAATAAATAAATTTAATAAAATAAAAAATTAATTAATTAATTTATGTAAAAAAAATTGGTCTATCCAATTGTAGCTGAAGCTCAGTCAAATGCAATCATTTCTTTTGGTAAAAAGTAGTTGTTTCTTTTTAGCCATTTGAATGGTCGATATCACTATTTAACTTGCTACTTATTCAATTCTTCATCTTGGCCCGACGATGAACCACACTTGTTGGTTAGAAACACATACACAAATGAATTTTTTGATGTGATTATCACCAAAAACAATTCTCAAAAATCTTGATATAGATCGCAGAAGCCTTAATTCAATAAAAAAATTATTATCTAGGTGGAGTAGTTCAATTATAAAGTATTATGTAAAACATAAATGAAAGTTCAAACCGTGTAAGTCAAACCAAATTCTCTCTCACACAGACATATATAATTTTTTGATATCCTATTTTTAAAAACATAAATTAACTGAGAGAACTATTTATGATTAGCTAAGAACTAGTCCTCCTATGCAAGGAAATAGGTTAAGTAAAGTGAAAATATTAATAAATATAATATAATAAAATATCTAAAATACTGAATAAAAACAAATGTTATCAAAAGATATTGACATGTGGAATTTCTAAGTTGTTTTATGTTCATGATTACACTTTATTCATAATCACCCAAAACATTATTATTTATAATGGGATGATCTTTATATATGCAAGGAATAGTAATTATTAGTTATATATATAAGGAATAGCAATTGAGAATTGACATATATGAACGATGTTATGGTATTAGTTTCCGTTCTACTAAAATATTTACAATTTTTTCTCTAGTTTGCATAATCAACTTCGGATTTTTCCTATTTGCAGGGGATGAAGTCTGCAATGTTGTCAGGGTAGAGCTCCTAACTTGAAGGCCTAATATCAACCCCTATACTCCAGATCGCTGATAAGATTTAGGATTTTCTGAAATAGTTTCCATCGTATATACTGCTAGAGCCAATATTATTGAAGGGGGCCCTTCATTTAGTGATTTCAGAGGGTAGTAGCACCCATCACCGAATTCCCTTATACAATCTAGTGCCCATGATCCTTTTTTTAATCAACAATCTTAAGTTGGAGGTATGTTGTGGCATGAGTAAATATGACCTATACACATTTATAGTGATAAAAACTAGAAAATTAATTAGAGGGTGTAATAACAACTTTGAGTATGTTATCCTTCTGAGATTATGGTATTTTTTTGGTGATTGTTGCAGGTTGAAGAGGAGACAGGGGAAGTGTATGTGCAGGTTACTTTAGTTCGAGAAGTCAAGGTAGCATTTTTGGTTACTATGGTTGAACATACAACAAATAACTAGAGGATTAACATATATGAACGGTGCAATGTTATTAGTTTTGGTTGTACAAAAATGTTTACAATTTTTTCCCTTGTTTGCATATTGGACTTTGGATTTTTCCTATTTGTAGGGAGTGATGTTTGTAGCACTGTCAGCATAATGCTCCAGAACTTGAGGACTGAGTTTATCTTATATATTGCAGATCGTTGATAAGATTTAGGATTTTCTGCAATGTTTCCATTTTATATAGTGCTAGCTAGTGCCAGTATTATTTATGGGGACACTTCATTTACTGATTTCAGAGGTGGGTATTAGCATGTAGGTTTTAACCCCATACAGAAATTACCTGCATGCAAATTCTAAAACACAGAAAATAGACAATGCGAGAGCATAACACATATACACAGAGGTTTTCCCCTGGATCCCAAAATCGGGACTACCAGCTTGATTTTTCCTTATGTTCCTTTCAATGTTACAATACATATTATACATGTCGAAGCATCCAATACCATGGACCGAAAACCATTGCATCCAAAACCATGGACCGAAAACCATTGCATCCAAAACCATGGACCGAAAACCATAGGTAGGTTCGCCCAACCTAATATAGGGTCCAAAAATAATTTTTCCCGAGGCACTGCCTCGGACCCCGTAGAGGGGGGCTACCCACCCCCCTCAAACCCCCCGTAAAGGGGGAGCTATCACCACCCCCCGTGACCCCCCTACAGTGCAATTGGCGCAACGAAAGGGGGGCAGACGGGGGGCTCTGCCCCCTCTCTAACCCCCAAGTTCACTACGTAGGTTAGTCGTCGAAAGAATATAACACAACCCAACATTCTCCCACTTGTTTTTTTCTTTCCACAGGGGGCCACAGGAAAGCTTAGTCATTTTTCCAGCCCTGAAACACCCATTGTTTCTCTACACCAAGAGAACTTCTTAGAGCTCATAGATTTTGTCAATGCATCTGCAGTATTCTTCAAAGTGTCCACCTTTACCAGCAACACCTTTTTGTCTTCTATCATATCCCTCACAAAGTGATATTGAACATCAATGTGCTTTGTCTTTGAATGATAAGCAGGGTTCTTTGCGAAAAAAATTACACTTTCACTGTCACAGTCTATCCTTATAGCTCCCTGTACTAACCCTATACTTGAACACAATCTCTGCAATCAAACTGCTTCCTTGCTTGCATGAATGATTGCCATGTATTCCGCCTCTGTAGTTGATAGTGCCACTACAGATTATTTCTTACTCATCCAACTAACTGCACCTCCAAACAGGTTAAACACATACCCACTTGTAGATCTTCTTTGATCCAGATCTCCAGCCCAGTTTGCGTCAACAAAGCCACAAATATCCAAAACTGTGTCCAATCCTGGTCTTCCTTGGTAGCACAAACCATAACCATTAGTGCCACGCAAATACCTCAAAACCCGCTTCACTGTTGTCCAATGTTCCTTCCCTCGTTTTGACATAAACCTGCTCAATACTCCCACTGCATGTGCAATGTCTGGTCTAGTACATACCATCGCATACATCATGCTACCAACTGAACTTGCATATGGGAGACGGGACATATCCTCTTTCTCTTCTTCTGTGTTGGGACATTGTTCTGCAGATAAATTTACACCTACAGGAATAGGAACCTTCACTGGTTTACTATCCTGCATATTAAACCTCTGGAATATTGTCTCGACATACTTCCTCTAGTTTAACCAGAGCTTCCTGTTTGCCCGATCTCTTTTAATTTCCATGCCCAAAATATAGTTTGCAGCACCAAGATCTTTCATGTCCAATTTGGAGCACAATTGAGTCTTCAAATCCTAGATAATTTCTTTGTCATTTACAACGAGCAAGATATCATCCACATACAAGACTAGATAAATAACATGGTCACCAATTAATTTAAAATACACACAGTGATCTACTTTTCTTCTGGTGAAGCCAAGTCCCCGTATAAATGTATCAAATTTTTGATACCACATCCTTGGAAACTTTTTTAACCCATACATAGACTTCTCTAACTTGTATACTAGTTCTCTCTTACCCTTCACCACAAAGCCTTCAGGTTGCTTCATGTATATTTCCTCTTCCAGATCCCCGTGAAGAAATGTTGTCTTCACATCCATCTGTTCTACCTCAAAATAAAAAGCAGCAGCAACAGATAAAAGTAATCTAATAGAAGTTACCTTAGCAACAGGAGAAAAAATATCACCAAAATCAATTCCTGGCACTTGGGGATAACCTTTTGCTACCAACCGAGTTTTGTATTTCTCCAACTTTCCTTCTGCATTTGTTTTCTTCTTGAACACCCATTTGCTGCCAATGGGTTTCCTTCCAGCCGTCAACTCCACCAGATCTCAAGCCTCATTTTTGTGCAAAGATGTCATTCCATCAACCATGGCCTCTTTCCAGAGTTTTCCATCCTCTGAATCTACTGCTTCCTTCAAAGTTCTGGGATCATCATCAATAATAGATAAAGCAAAATTTGAACAGAAAGTAGATGGACTATACCTTTCTGGCTACCTTCTTTCTCGAACTGATCTTCTTACACCCGGAGTTTGTGGCTCTTCATCTCCTGATTCCTCCTCTGTTGTAGAGTCTAATTCTTCCTCCTTTAGCTCAAACTCTATCTTCTCATGTTCCTTTGGTTGGACTTCATGTTTAATAATATCTTTCACCTCTCTAAACACCACATCTCGGTTGTACACAACTTTCCTTGTTACTGGGTTCCAAAGCTTATAACCCTTTAAACCATCCTTATACCCAATAAAGATGCATTTTTCAGATTTACTATCCATCTTGGTTCGTTTCTCCTTTAGAACATATACATATGCATCACATCCAAATACCCTCAGATGTGAAAGAGAGGGTTTCTTACTAGTCCATGCCTCTTGTGGAGTCTTATCCTCCAACGCTGATGAAGGTGATCTATTGACCAAGTAACATGCTATCTCCACCGCCTCTGCCCAGAATTCCTATCCTAACCCGGCACCACTGAGCATGCTTCTTGCGATTTCCATCAACGTCTTGTTCATTATTTCTGCAACTCCATTTTGTTGAGGTGTATATGGAGTAGTCTTCTTCCTGCTATACCACACTTCTTACAAAATTCTTCAAATTCCTTATTGCAAAACTCTCCACCGTTATCTATCCTCAGTGATGAGCCCCAAAAATGGATGATTATTTGGGCTCATTCAACCTCCTAATTCGACTTAATCCACCATTCTCATTAGTTTATTGCATGTTTTTGATTATATTTATGCTAATAGAGTGAATTGGGTTAGTCATTATGCCAACAAGTCTAATGGGTGCTTTGTGTAGCCTTTTTGGTCAATTTGGAGACAAAATTGAAGGTTTTAATGAGCACTTGGCAGCCAAATTCGTGGGAGAACAAGGGAGAGGATTTGTAGGAAGGTGCCCCCTTCATTTATGCGCCCTTACCTCGAATTCTCCACCATCAGCTCGGAGTTCAAGGGCCACCAAATCAATTAACACAAGGGCAGCCAAGCAAGTCAAGTAGGACTGCTGTTAACTACAATTTTTGGGCAGCCGAGTCCCTAAAGTTTAGGAGGACTGTTGGGGTCCTCAATTTGTATAAATAACAAGGCTTAGGGCCTCATTTTGGTTAGCTAGTAGTTAGCTAGTGGTTAGTCATTTTGGAGCCAATGGTTAGTCATTTTCTAGGCAGAAGTTAGCTAGTTTGTATTTCGATTTTTAGGCAATAGATTAGCTTTGCTTCCAGCACATTTTCAAGTTTCCCTTGTGGACAGTTTTGATGTAACTCTTCTTTTCTTGCTCAATAAAGATGAATCCAGCTTTGCACCAGCTCTAAATCTCTCTTAGGAGGCTGTAGCTCTTGGGGTTGGGCCCATCTCAAGCGCCCAATACCTCCTTTGTTTACTTTCATGTGTCTTTGCTACATTCTTAGAATAAAATCTGTTATTTAGATTTAAATCTTGTTATGTTATTTAGGTTGTTTCTGATGAGTAAAATACCTTTTCATGCTCAGATTTAGTTGATAGGTTGTTAACAGAAAAAACTTCAAGAAAAGGGCCAACAAACATCTGTGGTTTCACCTCTCCCTCAGTGGGATCAGGAGCTGTGACTGGGATGACTTTGCTGCCCACAAAAACACTAGTTTGCTTTACCATGCAATCCTTAGTGTGTTGTTTTCATTTGCAGAGGTTGGTTACATGTTCAGATCTTTGAATGCTTCATTTCATAGTTAATATACATGGTTTCCTTGAAAATAAAGCTGATTTCCATTATCGTTACTATTAGGCAGATCATATTAGGGTAGCATAACTAAATCTTTATTTTCTTGCATGTCTTTGTTGGTTCAATTGGAAACACAAATTGCAGAGAACCTGTACCACTTCTCTATCTGCCCAGACGCCCTCAAACCCATCTTCTCCATATCCTAACTTGGTTTCTTGCCTCACGTTGCCACATTGCCCTCATAACCCTACCTTTTGTGCAGCATTATTCCAGTCTTCTTAGAACAAGTCCAGCCATCTACACCTTCTCCTCAACTCCATCCTCCAAGTCTTGAACTCCCCTACACCCCTATTTCACCTCCATACTCATTCCTCCACCTTTTTCCCCCCATCCATGCTCCAAAATTCCATTTATAAACATCCTGTAGAAAAATTACAGAACATCCTGTAGAAATCCCAGAACATCCTGTAGAACCCCTGCAGACTTCCTGTAGAAGCTCACGAATGAGGTTTTTTGATAGCCAAACTTTTTGAAACTCTCAGGAAGGGTGCTAGGGACCCCTTAGGACCTCTTCTAACCTTCCCAACCTCCTGCAAGCATTCTCTCCCACCGATCCACCTCTGCACAGTCAAAAGCTAGTTAAAAGCACATGCATGATAATTCTAATAACTGATTCAAAAATACAAAAAGATGTTTTCTTCAGATAAAGGTAGTCTAGACACATGCACTTCACCTTCATAGAAGTAATGGCACCTCTTTTAATAGTTTTTATTCTCTCCTTTGCATCAGTAGGACTAGCTGGTAGAATTAGGGTTTGCTAGGGTTTGCGTTACTTTTTGGCTTTCAGTTTCTTTCCGCAAGTAGATTAGCTTCCTTTGAGTTAGCTTTCATCCATCAATTAAAAAGATTCTTCTAAGAGCTCATAGAAGTTGGCTTAAGCTCCTAGTGGACTTGTGCCAGCTGACCAAGTGACAGCTGCGGCGAGAGCTAGTACTTGTGCATATAGCACCGTCGCTTCCAAGTTTGTTACGAACTACCGGGTTGATAAAATTAAAGAAGGGAGTTCCAGGAGTTGTAGCATTATTGCTACAATACTGGAGCCCACCATCTTTTTGGTGTCGTTGCCGGGGAAGCGTCAGAGTATTGGTGATTGCCACTTTTCTTCTATTTTCCACTACAATCTTCTGCTAAGTAGTTTATTTCATTTCCATTATGCAATTTCATTTATGCAAAAGTAGATTAGCATTTCTCGCTTTCATAGATTAGCATTTCAATTCCGCAATTTCATTTCTGCAAGCGTATATTAGCATTTCAATTCTGCAAGCGTAGACTAGCATTTCATTCCTGCAATTTCATTTGAGCAAGATAGATTAGTCCTTTCCTGCTTTCATTTCAATTCTGCATTCTCATTTTCACAAGATAGTTTTTTGCAGTTCAATCTATTTCAGTTTTACAGGTAGAAGTAGAAAAAAGAAAAAATCAACCAAAAAGATTTCATTTCATGCCTTATAGGAGTAGAGATAAGTTAGAAAAAATGATTGCACAACACCCCCATTGCTTCACACAGCCAACCTTCTGTCTTCTTCGATGGTTGTGATTAAAGAACCCTTAGGTGGATAGCACGATATATTTGAAGAACCTCAAGGGAAGAAGAAGAAGAAACCATTCCTCTGAAGCAAATGGCTACAAGTAGAAATGTTGGGAGCAACACCTTGTCCAAAGACGAGTTTGAAAATCAGATCGAAGATTTCAAGAGTGATATGAGGCAGTTTCTTGCCATGCAACTGGATACCTTGCGGATCCAAAAGAAGCAAGAAGAAGCCAAGAGGGCTTTGGCCATTTTTTGTCCTAGGTGCACTAGAAAGCATCCTAGGAACGAATGTCCATTGTACTCCATAGAAGTGTGTTTTGTATGTGAAGAATACCATCCTACAAATCAGTGCCCTTCCTTACCCAGAATCAAAGCTGCATATCAGAGAGCCAAAGGATCCACTGAATCACTCTATTATATGAACCAAAGGAGGCCACATGAACCTAGATCTTATCAGCAGGCACTGCAAGGGACATCCGAGACCTATTATGACCCCTATCAAGCCACTTTCATGCCTTCTTGGGTTCCCCTTGCTCATCCTTCCTGGTTCACACCTCCTCCTTGTTCCTTCATAGATCCATATTATGCCCAACCAACTGCTCATTCGTTTCACTCTTATGCTCAGCCACAGCCTCAGTGGAATGCACCACATCAGGGGTGGAGGTCCCAATACAACACTCCTCCCGCTTCTTTTCGTCCACCACCTGCTCATCCACAACCATTGCCTCCTGCTCCACTAAGGCAACCCCAAATGCTTGCCCAACCACAACCCCATCCACATCCATATCAAATCTACGGCCCCACTCAGCTACCCATACCATCATTTCCAAACTTGTCCATTGGAGTAGCTCAACAAAATTGCAATGCTGAGACACAACATGTCCAAATGACTCCTCTTAAGCTCGATGATCTTCACCATAGCTCAGGAAGAGTGTTGCAAAGCAGAGATTATCTTGAAAGCATTGAAGGACCACATCCGGCAAAAGAAGATTCAAAAGAGGAGATCAAAGAACCATGGGCTGCACTTGATGAAGAGAAGAGATCAAAATCAGAGATCGAGATAGCTCCCTCATGGTTACCATCAAATCTTCCATGTATTCAAGAGAAATATCATCAAACAGAGGGAGACGAGAAAGTCATGATAGAAGGTGACATGAAGAATGATCCAAATCAGCAAAAGAACCAAGGATATCAAAGCTATATTGAGACATGATTCCAGACAGTCACTAAGTTGCAGCAGTACTCTCTTCCTCAGCTATGTTTGATCCCTTCAAAATCAGATCATTTTGTCTCTGAAATCTGGATAACTGTCAAAGCATGCATCTCAAGCCGCCACATCATTTTGTCTCTAATCTCGATGTGCACATGGCTCCATTGGAAGTATTCTTACACTTGAAAATGATTTTGTTTTTCAAGTAGGGTAGGGTAGAAAAAAAGAAAAAAAAGAGAAAAAAGAAAAAGAAAAAATGAAAAAAGAGGAAAATAGAAATCTAAGGTGAAAACCTCCTCGGAGGCACCTTAGATTGGCTCACTGATTGAAAACCTCCATGAGGCAGTCAATGGGTTGGGAAAAAAGAGAAAAGAGAATAATATCTCTGGGTGAAAACCTCCCTTGGAGGCGCCGAGGGCAGGCAATTAGGGTGAAAACCTCCATGAGGCGCCCTAGTTGTTTTCAAAAAAAAAAGAGAAAAAGAAAACGAAAAATAAATCTAATTTCCATTGAATAATTTCAGGTTGCAGGAATGACATTGCAGGTCAGGAGGATCACTCAAAACAAAGACAAAGGAGTTTTTGTGCCTTCTAGAGGAAGTTCTATATTTCTACAGGAAACATCATGTAGAACCTTCAAGCAAGCCAGATTTGATTTTGGAAGGGGATCTAAAGCTTGGAATCCATTGGTTATGCCTGCAAGCATCCGTGTTCCCATTCCTCACCCTTTGCCATCATCTTTTCCACCTCATTGTGCTTCTTCATCGTGCTTCTACAGGAAGTTCCTGTAGAAATTGTAGGAAGCTAGAAATGGATTTCAAAAAGGTGGTTTGGCGAACATGGTAGCTTCCTCAAGGGTTCATAAGTCCTCCTACACTTTTTCGAACTCCTCCTCCATCATCTCCATGCCTGCATCACAACCCAAGCTCAGTTTTTCATACCATGCAACAAAACTGCAAAATGCCTTGAAGCAAAAATACCTAGAACAGAATTTGTTTCTTCCGTAACTTGAAAACCATGCATCCATTTGAAAAACCATTTTACGGGGAATTGTATAGGGGTGATGGCAACATGCCTCAGCAGTTTCAGCCAATTCTGGTGCACGTTTTCCAAGAAATTAGCCTCCATCACCATCAACCATTTTTGCATTTTCTCCATATCCGTAGATCCGTTTCAAAACCTGTTTCATGGGGAGATGCATATGGGTGAAAGTAACCTACCCAAGCAGTTTCAGCCGATTCCAATGCATGGTTTCTGAGAAATTGATCTCTGAAATCTTCAGATATTTTCCATTTTTCTCGAAATATGTGCATCCATTGATCACGATTTTGCTATGGGAGGTGCATCATAATGATAGGAACATGCTCAACAATTTTCAGATCGATCTGGTTTACCGTTTGGGAGCAATGGCAAAAACAAGTTTCTGTTCGATGAAAATTCAGCAACAGCAGCTTGAGGGTGCAGATCTGAGCGTGGAAATGAACTCCTGCAACATGCATCCAGCCAGAGGACACCTGCACAAGGAAAAAAACCAAAAATCATCAGCCAAGCCCTCATGCAACCAAAGAAACCAGTGCATGCAGAAATGACTAGCCTCAGCACCTCACAACAGCCATTTGACTTCAGGTACGTGACTAAAACTTGTTCCTCTATTGCATGAATCTAATTAAAGAAATGCATGAACGAATGGAATGGTGGGGTAATCCATGAATCTAGCAAGGTTAACCCCGCATACAGTTCTCTAGCGCTCAGGCAAAAATCACGCAGCATACTTGTATGGTCATTCACGTGAAATTTGAAAAAGCACAGACAGTTGTGGATATTTTAAACTCCAGTGCAACTAATGGTAAGGGATTACAGGCAGATGGCACTGCAAGGGACCAACAGTTTGCATGAGCAGTGCACGTCTCTGCCACCTCACCACAAATCACGCAGTAATTAAAGGAATGGTCGGCTGAATACTCACGTTAACTGCTGATTCATTTACACTTGCAAACCTCTTTGGATGTATCCTCTGCCTCTGAATTCTGTTAAACTGATGTCCTTCGCCAAGTTTTTCGGCTTGTTCAAAATTATCCCGCATACCAAGATCGTTCAAAGGCGCAGAGACATCCTACAGAAGTCGGGCACTCTACAGGCGTTTCTACAGGACATTGTGCCACAGGAAACCCAGCATACGAAGAAGCTTGGACTGTTCACGTCGAGGGTGGCAATTCTCAGTGAGTGTAAAGCATGAGTATGAATAACCATGGGATAATGTAAAAGGCCATTTGACAACTTGTGATCCAAATACCAAGCATACAGTGTCAAATTCTGAGATTCCCCAAGAAGTTGTAGAAGACAAAGAAGTTATATTCACTTGTGATGTTACTTTCCGAGAGAGCCCTATGAAATGGGCATCACGTGTTATGCTCTTAACCTGCAAAGCAATACCCAAAAATAGAATTTGCGAAGAAAAGATATCGAGAACACAGAATATGTGAAGAAAATATACCCAGAGCACAGAATAGCAATGATTTTATTATTCAGAGAGAAATGTTCACAGGCCTCTTCGAGGGGGAAACCTCCAATAGAGCAGAGCTCGATTACAAAACAAGACACAATGCTCCTCGCAGGGAGTCTCTATCCTTTATATAAGACTCATACATGCAATACCACGAGCCAATATCGTGGGTTTTATTAATACCATCTATCTAATACTACCGCCCATTTACCATCTATCTAATACTACCGCCCATCTGCATCTAAATGTGGTCCCGTCATTAATTGCGGGTTAACCACTTACAAATATTAATATGGGCTTTATTGACTCTTGACTATGACGTGATCCCATGACATAAATAAGGGGGTTAGGGTGGGACCCTAACATCACGTTGGGATACTTACCTTCTTATGGCAGATGATCAAATCCATTGGTTCTCTATCATCAACTCATTGATGATTGTTTTATTTCTCTCCAGAATGGTTGCAATGATCATGATGCAAACATTTGTACCGGGATATCTCAAAACACAACCAATTAGAAACACATGATGAGGCTCAAGAGGAAACAGGATGGAAGTCGGTCCATGGAGATGTGGTCAGGGCCCCAACCAATGCAAGCTTACTTTGTGTCTATGTGGGAAATGGAGTTCAGTTTTTTTCCATGACACCAGTGACAATGATATTTGCAGTCCTTGGTTTCCTTTCTCCTTCGAACTGTGGAGGTTTAATGAAAGTTATGCTGATATTATGGGTGTTTATGGGTTTGTTTGCAGGGTATGCATCGTCACATCTATATAAGATGTTCAAGCGCAGAATGGAGGAGGAACACGCTGAAGACAACATTCTTGTTTCCAGGCATTGCCTTTTGCATTTTCTTTATTCTCAACGCACTGCTATGGGGAAAAAAATCATCTAGTGCAGTTCCTTTCGGGACTATGTTTTCCTTGGTCCTTTTATGGTTTGAAATTTATGTCCCATTGGTCTTTGTGGGTAGTTACTTTTGCTACAAGAAACCTGCAATTGAAGATCCAGTGAAGACCAATAAAATCCCCAGGCAGATTCCAGAGCAAGCTTGGTATATGCAGCCCATTTTCTCAACGCCAATCGGAGGCATGTTGCCTTTTGGAGCTGTATTCATTGAACTGTTCTTCATATTAACTTCAATATGGCTGCACCAGTTCTACTATATATTTGGGTTCCTGTTCAGTGTCTCTGTGATCCTCATTGTTACATGTGCAGAGATCACCATTGTCATGTGCTACTTCGAATTGTGCAGTGAAGATTACAACTGGTGGTGGAGATCTTATTTGACTGCAGGCTCCTCAGCATTTTACTTGTTTCTCTATGCCACATTCTATTTCTTCACCAAGCTGGAGATGACAAAGCTTCTTTCTGGAATTTTATATTTTGGCTACATGCCCATCATGTCATACTCATTTTTTTTTGTTCTAACCAGTACAATAGGTTTCTATGCATGCCTTTGGTTTGTGCGGACAATATACTCATCAGTGAAGATTGACTGAGGCTCTGCATGCAACTACCATTTTTCAGAGGGGCCGTTTAAGTTTTGGTTTAGGGGAATGGTGCTTGCTCCTTTTATGTTGTTTTAGAGGTTTTTGGGTAACATTACAGGAGACACCAATGTCAATGTGCTGTTGTGGGAGTTAATTCTGAAGATGTTGCAGGAACACAATGCCGAAAGGGGGCCTCCCAACACAAGCAGAAGGGTCCCTACCAAGTTCCCAGGCATCCTCACATCCATCCCCTCCATGAACACTCATTTTTTTCAGGGTTCGGACACAATCTAGTCATGGTTCAACCTTCTACAGGAAGCTACAGGACTTTCTACAGGAAGTTCTGTATTCTTACCAGAAACATCTTGTAGAGCCTTTGGGCAGGCCAAAATCAATTATGAATAGGGATTTGAAGCTTGAAGTCTGTTGAGGAGGCATGCAACCACTATTTTCTTCCATCCTCCACTAGTTTCATCTCCTTTCATATGATTGCATGAGCAGGCAGTGGGAAGAAGCACAGAGAAAAGCATGGTTTCATGATAGAGATGAGGGCATCACTTCAAAAGCTTGGCACGACAGGGAGGCCACCAGGGCCATCAAAGATGAGGAGATAAATTGGTTGCTCAGAGGATGAGCAACACTTTCAGTAGGGGGGTGATGATGAGCCCCAAAACCTTCTTCTATATCTGGTTTTCCACCAGAGCCTTAAATTCTTTAAACCTGTCAAAGACTTTAGATTTCTTCTTAAGGAAATATATCCATGTATTCCTTCAGAAGTCATCTATAAATGATACATAGTACATAGACTTACCCAATGATGGAACCTTCATAGGTCCAAACACATCACTATGCACAAGCTCTAATATCTGTTTTGCCCTCTTACCACTAGAGGGGAAACTCACTCGATTCTACTTCCCATATACACAATTTTCACAGAAATCAAAATCTAGAGAGATATTACTCATACCTTCTACCATATCTTTACCATGAAGTATTCAAAGGCCCTTCTCTCCAATATGTCCAAGCCTTTGATGCCACAGCATGGTCTTCTCTCCAAAGACCACTAGATTTTCTGCTCCACTTTCAGGCAACCACAGAACTATTGCACCCATCAACAACAGTGCTACCTTGCAACTTGTACAGAGTTCCAGTTTTAACTCCCCGCATCAATACTAGTGCTCCTTGAACCATCTTGTAGGTATCCTTCTCGAACACTGCTTTTACACCTGCATCATCCAACTTGCTTACAGAAATAATATTTCTGGCTAATGCAGGAATATGTAGAACACTTGAAAGTATTCTAACCCTTCCACCTTGCAACTTCAACTTTACTTTTCCGTGACCAACGATTCTAGCCTTCGTATCATCCCCTAAGAAGACATCACCACCATCTTATTTATCATATTCACAAAACCACTCTCTATGGGGAGTGAAGTGAAAGGATGCACCTGAGTCAATCAACCATGCCTCATGATCTACATGTGTACTTGAAGAAGCCAAGTACACATCCCCACCTTCATCTGAGGTTGTTTTTTCCTCTGCAGAAGAACCATCATCAGATCCCTTTCCTTTGTCAGGGGCTTTAGATTTACAGTCCCTTTTGTAGTTCCCTTTCTTTCCGCATTTCCAGCACACCACCTTTATATGTTTTCCTGGAGATTTAGATCTCCCTCTAGATTTAGATCTCCCACTCGATTACTTATTTTTGTTTCTGTTCTGGGACCATCCTTGTCCAGACAAGGCATCACCATTCTAGCTCTACATATTTTTCCGTCTCATCTCCTATGTCAGCAAGGATGAGACTATTTCATCAAACTGCAAGGCAGTTGCATTGCTACCTATTGCAATAACCAGACTATCCCACGAATCTGGTAGAGAACACAACAAATTGATGCACTTATCTTCATCTGAAATTTTAATATCAATAGATGCTAACTGACTTACCACAGTATTAAACGCATTCAGATGCTCTGTCACCGAGTCTCCATCTTTCATCCTCAGGCTATACAACTTCTTCTGCAAGAATAGTTTATTCACCAGAGACTTAGATTGGTACAAAATCCCTAACTTGTCCCACAAAGCTTTCGACGTAGCTTCCCCTGATACATTCAGTAATACTGAATCTGAGACCTGCAATCGTATTGTGCTCTTTGCCTTCCAATCCAACTTTTTCCATTCTACATTAGTCACTCCTGTTGGTTTAGTACCTGGATCTATCGTGATCCACTCATCTTTATCCACCAATAGATCCTCCATCTTGAGTTTCCACAACTCAAAACTCTGACCATTAAACTTCTCGATCTCTATCTTTCCACTGCTCGCCATCTTCTTTCACCACCAGAATCGATCTCGCAGATCTCCCACTGAACAGGGTCTACCATAGGCCCGAGCGAAACCCCTCAGCAACAAAGGCGTCCCCTTGAAGCCAAAAACAGCTATGATACCAAATGTAGGTTTTAACCCCATACAGAAATTACCTGCATATGAATTCTAAAACGCAGAAAATAGACAATGCGAGAGCATAACACATAAAACACATATACATATAGATTTTCCCTTGGATCCCAAAATCGGGACTACAAGCTTGATTTTTCATTATGTTCCTCTCAATGTTACAATACATATTTATACATGCCAAAGCATCCAATACCATGGACCGAAAACCATCGCGTCCAAAACCATGGACCGAAAACCATAGATAGGTTCACCCAACCTAATATAGGGTCCAAAAAAAAATTTCTGGGGGTGCTGCCCCAGACCCATAGAGGGGGGCTACCCACCCCACTCAAACCCCCTGCTGCTCAATCGACGCAATGAAGGGGGAGCTCCGCCCCCCCTCTAACCCCCTGGTTCACTACATAGGTTAGTTGTGGAAAGAATATAACACAACCCAACATAGCACCCATTGGCAAATGCCCTTGTATTATCTAATGCCTAGAATCGTTTATAGTGTCATCAATCTTTATTTCGAGGTATGGTGTGCCACTAGTAAATACGGACGATACACATTTATAATGATAAAAAATAGAAAATTAATTAGAGGGTTGTGATAAAAATTTTTAATATGTCAGCCTTTTGAAAATGGCATTTTTTGGTGATTGTTATAGGTTGAACAAGAATTAGACAAAGTGTATGAGCATATTAATTTGGTTCCAAAAGCTTAGGAAAGATTTTTGGTTTCTTTGGTTGAACATATTAAATAACTAGATATCGTGTGTAGATTCATTGCATCATGAGTGACATTGAGCTTGATGATATATGTTTAAATGGAATCAGAATGAGCCATACGGTGATGCAGGTCCTTCGCCTCCGCCAAAGCCAAAAAGGAATATGCATTCATTTTGCAAGACTCTTACTGCCTTAGAGACGAGTATATCATAAATGAAGACTCACACAAAGAGCTTATTTATTTCATTATCAAATGTTGTAATTTATGCATTGGTTTAACGATGAATTCAATAGTGAAACTACCGACTAGAAACTACTCCTCCCATCTGTCGACTAGGGAAAAGTCATCATCATAAATCACTTGTACTTCGTCAAAATATGGACAGTGTTGTGATTATTTCTAACACCTCCCATTAATCACGACTCAAAAGATAACTTGCATGTTCGTCTGAGTCTCACCTAGGCTTACAAATTACATAAAAAAACTTGATAAAAGAGCTTTCATTTTTTCCTTCTTGCTAAAGGGTCCTTGCTTGTTCATTTATTGGTGTCATTTCATCTTCATCTTTCTTGCCAGAATATAGTGTTGGATCTTTTTTTTTAAGTTTTCTATGCCAAAGGTGGAACACTTAAACTCTCTTGCATTTTATTTGTGTATGGAGGTAGGAATCTCTTCTCACCAAATAAAAACTCATAAATAAGATGTTTTTCATGCATCAAATTGAACCACAATTCATGAGATACACAATTCTTATCAAATTTGACTTCATACATCTCTGCATCAGAGAGAATTTCTTAATAAAAATATTCAGATCCTACAGCAATGGTTGTTTTTTCATCATCACATGTTTCAATGTCAATTACAAGCACACATTCATCATCCATCATGGCATCCTCAATGTTTCAATCTTCACTTTCATCATCAATTATGAGAATGAAAGAAAAATCATCATTTTCAAGAAAAATACTTTTATCATCTTGAGCCTCATTCAATTGTACTTCATTTCTAAAATGCCCAATAATACTTTTCCATTTTGAACCTCACAATATTCATGTAGTATATTGAATAAGATGTTTTCCTCTAATGAAAATGTTATAATATGTAATGTTGATGCATATCTACTCATATCATGGTTCGAATTAACAAAACCATCTTCAACATGATTCAATAAATCTACCTTCCATAGTATTGTTTTTATTTCAATTGCTCATATTTCATAATTTATACTTGATAAATGTTGGAATTTAATTCCAACTGCAACAATGAACAGCTGCACAGGAATCTGATTTGCAGTAAATGTTAAAGGTGTTCGGTGCAGCCAAGTCGCCTTTGATATTTTTGCACATAAATATGCATTAAATTTTCAGCTGATTTCCCCTGCAGACAGCCGACTTGATTTTGATAAAGGCATCACCGCCTTGCTGCAATAAATTCTGAGATAAACATTAGAAGATATTTTGTAATAGTTTATTGTTTTAATCAGATATTTTTCAGCATATAAATACCGCACAGCAGTTCTGTTTTTAAGGTTAGAGAGAAAGATAGAGAGCAGAGGAGAGCACGCAGCAGCGTGAGTATAGTTTTCTGTTAGTGAATATGGAAACGCAGCACACAGCAGTGTTAAGAGTTTAGCAATATAGCGCAGCAGCGCTGGAATGTAATTTCTGTGTTTTGAAGAAAGAATGTGCAGCAGCATGAGCTCACATGAAAGAAGCCCTTTTGCACAGCAGTGCAGGGACTGAAAAGTAAGAGAGAGCAGCAGCGTTAGAAGAAGCAGCAGCAGCAGCTGAAGAATCACACAGAGCAGAGGAAAGCATGCAGCAGCGTGAAGAAGAGGAAGAAGAATAATTTCAGAAGAGTGAAATGCACAGCAGTGCAGAAATTTGAATGTAATTTGTTTTTTTTATGTTCATCTGTGTGGAACAGAATCGTTCCTTAGTGAATTTCTGAAGTAGATGTTCAGCAATAGAAGTTTTTGAAATTCCCTCTGTATGAGGAAGACAAATCTGTAACAGTTAGTTTATTTTGATAAATACAAGTTAAATTTTTCCTGTTGCTGTTATACTGTCATCGTTGCTGAAACACGACGATCAGCGTTGCTGAAACAGCTCGTAACTCAAAAAATTACCTGACGTCAAAATTACGTTGCTGAAACACCTGTTTCAGCAACTGACAAAATTTCCTGTTGCTGAAACACCGTTGCTGAAACACCTGTTTCAGCAACTAAAAAAAAACTGTGTTGCTGAAACACAGTTTCCAGCAAGCGAATTTTTCTGTTTTTCTGTGTAAAAACAGAGTGCGATTTTTTGTCTGTTTGTTATGGGATTTATCAGAAAATTCCAACATGGTATCAGAGCTAGTCCAGGCTCTTTGAAGTGTTAAAGAAGCTGAAGGAAGATTTCTTGCAGCAGCAACTTCTCCAGCAGTGTGAAGACTCAGCCAAGAAAGAATCTAAGGTATTTTTCAAGAATATTTTCTGTGTTGTTATTGAAGAAACAGTCAGTGATTTTAAAAACACAGTCAGAGATTTTAAAGCCTAGAATAAGAATGGCAAGGTCAAAGAAGAAAGCCTCCAGACCTGTTAAAAATGTGTCCCCCCTTTCTACTAAACTAGAAGGCAATCCATTAGACTACAGTCTATTTGAAGTTCCAAAGTTTGATGGAAACTTTGATGTATGGGAAGTAAAGATGAGGGCTTTCCTAATGTTTGAAGGGATTGAAGTCTGGGAGTCAGTGATTGATGACAGCAATATGGATAAAGAATCCATGGAGTATGATGCACAAGCAGCAAAGACTATCTTGGATGGTCTCCCCGATTCAGTGAAGAAGAATCTTGGAAAATATACATCAGCAAAGGATATATGGGAGAGACTGCATGACCTTCATGCAAAGGGAGCACTGACCATGACAATGAGTCAAGAAGAACCCATCATAGGAGCTGAAAATGAAAAGCTTGACCTCATCAAGCTTCAAGTAAAAGAAAGGGATGAAGAGCTTGCCAAGATTAAGAAGGAACTTGATGAAAGCAAGAGGAAGCATCATGAAGAAGTCATGTCTATGACAAATCAGTTGAACAGAGCAAAAAAGCAGGAAGACGCCTTGTCAAGTCAACTTGAACAAAGGCACATAAGAGTGAACAAACTTGTAGAAGAGATTGGACAGTACAAGGCAGAGGTCTCCTCCCTTAAGTCCGAACTACAAGAAGCCAAGAAGCAGGCAAAAGGAGCTGAAAAGAAAATGGAGAGCAGTCAAGCAGAAATCTCCAAAATAGAGTCTGATATTATCTCCCTTAAAATAGTAGCAGCTGAAGCTACTCGTAGCAAGGAAGAAACTGAGGGACAACTAGCAAAGAAAAATAATGAATGTGAAAAGTTAGAAGAAGAGATTGTCCTCCTCAGGAAGAAGGTTGAAGGGATGAACAAGATCATGAAGAGCTCTCAAGCCTTGGATGATATGCTCAGTTATCACAGATCTCCATATGATAAATCAGGACTTGGGTATGTAGGTGAACCTTCAAAGAAGGATGAGGATGCTTTAAGCAAAGGAGATGTGAAGAAGTCAGAAAGAAGGTATGATGCTCCTAGTTCCAGCAAAGGCAAGGAGAAAAATGAAGGCTGCAATAGAAGAAATCCTACTCCAAGCATAAAACCAGCTACAAGAAGAAATGTAGCTGATGTCAAAGAGGCAAGATGCAATGGTCATCAACAAAGGATCTCAAGGCAGCAAGGCTTCAGAAGTACATCAACGAAACCTCCATCTCCCAGGTACCAAAGTTCATTTCTTGGTTATTGTTATGCTTGTTCAAACTTTGGTCATATGGCAAAAGACTGTAGAGCATTTTATGGAGATAGATGTTGTGGTCCTCGAAAATCTCCAAGAAATAATTTTGCAAGAAGAAATCATGAATTTTTATTCATGAACAATGTTGAATGTTTCAAGTGTCATAACATTGGGCATATGGCACGTGACTGTAACTTGACATGGGCCTTTACACAAGCTAAACCCATGCAAAAGAAGAAAGTTACACAAGTATGGAGGAGGAAGAAAACACAGTCCGAAAGTCCCTTGAGCTCTCTAGCTGATCTAAGTTTCTTTTGAGAAGATTCTGCTGAAAGAAGATAAAGCATACACTAAAGGGGAGCTTGTAAATTTTTGTTTGCTGAACTGTATTAACAGTCATTTGTTGATGGAGGATGTATTGCAGCGCAGTAGTTGCAAATGAAACTTTTGTTAATCCCTCTAAAAGGTAATATGCAGCAGTGATGAAATCAGCAATGTTTTTGCTTTGTGTTTATGCAATATGCACAGAAATGCATAAAGAAGAAAAGATGGCAGCGTTGAAATGTAGAGAGAAGCAGCGCAAGAAGAAAAGTATTCAAAGCAAGAAGATCCTCACAGCAGTGGGAAGACAGAACATAAAACAGCAGATTTTTAATGCACACTGAATGAATGAGAATGTGTGTGGCAGCAGAAAGCCAAAGGAATTGCACAGTAGTGCATTGTGTAAAAAAAATGAAGCTGAAGATTGTGTGAAGCAAGGGTGTAAAAAGAAAAGGCAGCACCCCATGTTAATTTTTTTTTTTTTTTTTGTTGTGTGGAGAATGCAGCGCAAAACAGCGTGATGGCAAGAAGGAGAAGCACAGTAGTGCGAAGAAAATGAAACCAGAACTAAGAGAGAATGAAGAAATGTGTTTTTACACAGCAATGCAAATAAGAAAATGCAGCAGCATGAAAATTTTTGTTGAAGAAATGAAAGGTAGTGGCACAGCAGCAGTGCGAGTGTAATCAATGAAGGGGAGCACACAGTGCGTATTTTTGTTGTTAAATGTGAAAGGAATGCGCAGCAGCGCAAGAGCAATTTGAGAAGTTATTTTATGCACAACAGTGCAGTGATAGAGAGAGTGCTGAAACAGCAGTTGCTGAGACAGCATAATGAGACAGTGTTGCTGAGACAGCAATGCTGAGACAAAGTTGCTGAAACAGAGTGCTGATAGAGAGTTGCTGAGATAGCAGTGCTAAGACAGCTGTATATGCAGCAGCATAAATGTATTGAAAGTTTTACACACAGCAGTGTAATGTTTTTCAGGAGAAGACAGAGTCTGTAATGAATAGCAGTATAGAGCATATTGCAACCTGAGTGCCATTGTGAAGAACAATGCGAATGAAGATATTTTCACACACAGCAGTGTAAAATATCAGGTAGACACAGTAGTGTCAATTTGGACAGATTGAAGTGCCTCTGAAGTAGGCATGTTGAAATCCCTCTGTTAAGAGGAAGATTCTCTCGCTGTGTTTTGGAGCAACAATGCATTCTACAGGCGTGTTTCAGCAACTGTCTGCCAGATGCTGAAACACGTGTTTCAGCAACAGCCTGTGTGGCTGAAACTGTAATTTTCTGAGATAACAGAAATTGGTTGTGGAACTGAAGCGTTCCTTGGTGAATCCCTCTGTTGAGAGGAAGATGCTTTTCAGCATAGTCTCAGGTAAACCCCTCTATTAAGAGGAAGACAATTTTAATTGGTTGTGGAACTGCATCAGAAGCAGTTGGTGAATTCCTCTATGAGAGGAAGTGTTTGGGTACAATTGAATGCCCAGCAGTTGAAATTAAGGGGGAGTGTTGGAATTTAATTCCAACTGCAACAATGAACAGCTGCACAGGAATCTGATTTGCAGTAAATGTTAAAGGTGTTCGGTGCAGCCAAGTCGCCTTTGATATTTTTGCACATAAATATGCATTAAATTTTCAGCTGATTTCCCCTGCAGACAGCCGACTTGATTTTGATAAAGGCATCACCGCCTTGCTGCAATAAATTCTGAGATAAACATTAGAAGATATTTTGTAATAGTTTATTGTTTTAATCAGATATTTTTCAGCATATAAATACCGCACAGCAGTTCTGTTTTTAAGGTTAGAGAGAAAGATAGAGAGCAGAGGAGAGCACGCAGCAGCGTGAGTATAGTTTTCTGTTAGTGAATATGGAAACGCAGCACACAGCAGTGTTAAGAGTTTAGCAATATAGCGCAGCAGCGCTGGAATGTAATTTCTGTGTTTTGAAGAAAGAATGTGCAGCAGCATGAGCTCACATGAAAGAAGCCCTTTTGCACAGCAGTGCAGGGACTGAAAAGTAAGAGAGAGCAGCAGCGTTAGAAGAAGCAGCAGCAGCAGCTGAAGAATCACACAGAGCAGAGGAAAGCATGCAGCAGCGTGAAGAAGAGGAAGAAGAATAATTTCAGAAGAGTGAAATGCACAGCAGTGCAGAAATTTGAATGTAATTTGTTTTTTTTATGTTCATCTGTGTGGAACAGAATCGTTCCTTAGTGAATTTCTGAAGTAGATGTTCAGCAATAGAAGTTTTTGAAATTCCCTCTGTATGAGGAAGACAAATCTGTAACAGTTAGTTTATTTTGATAAATACAAGTTAAATTTTTCCTGTTGCTGTTATACTGTCATCGTTGCTGAAACACGACGATCAGCGTTGCTGAAACAGCTCGTAACTCAAAAAATTACCTGACGTCAAAATTACGTTGCTGAAACACCTGTTTCAGCAACTGACAAAATTTCCTGTTGCTGAAACACCGTTGCTGAAACACCTGTTTCAGCAACTAAAAAAAAACTGTGTTGCTGAAACACAGTTTCCAGCAAGCGAATTTTTCTGTTTTTCTGTGTAAAAACAGAGTGCGATTTTTTGTCTGTTTGTTATGGGATTTATCAGAAAATTCCAACAATAAAGAGTGAATATCTAGCATTAACATTTTCATAATTTCATCTATGTCATCAATTTCTCGCTGCATTAATCCAGATCTACATTCTGACTAGCATCAGATCCTTCCGTTTCAACTGGAAACACTTCATATTGAACTAAAAAATATACCGTTTCTACCCTTTAATTCTTCCTCCTGTTATGTTTTAGTTCTTTCAGCATGTGTTTGAGTCTCCTTTATTTACCCATCACTTCTCTTTCATGCTCCTCACAAATTTGAACAATAGTATAGACTCTCTTGTACTGTTAGACCTCACCACTCTCTCCTAATCACCTCAACTCCCTCTAGATATCTGTGAGAAAACTACAATTTCACATCCGAGAAGTGCATAATTCTGGGTGGTAGAACTACAATGACTGATACAATTTGATAACCCTCGATATTTTCTGAGCCACTTTTAAACCACCAAAAAACTACAATTTCACATCCGAGAAGTGCATAATTCTGGGTGGTAGAACTACAATGACTGATACAATTTGATAACCCTCGATATTTTCTGAGCCACTTTTAAACCACCAAATTTGCAATAGAAATACTTGTTTGGCTCGAATCCAAATAGCGTTACCAATTCTAGCATTGAACACCCCGCAAAAATATGGAATATAGATATATTCATGCGAAAGCCATGGAGAAATTTATTCATGTTTTTGTCGAGAACTGAGATTTTTTCAGGGCTCTCTATCAAGGCCGAGCCTCTACGATAGGGAGAAGCCACCTAATAAACCTAGGTTCCTTGACATGAACAACATGAACATGAGGTCACACCATTAGCAACTTCTCAGTTCCACTCTATGATCTACAGCACAACATCCCACATAAGTGTCATGATCTGCGCAACCCTCACATTCCAGGATTTACAACAGCCACAAAGGAACTATATTGCATGTAGGATAATTCTCCTTTCACTTCGTCAGACATGGCTTGATGAATCGATATTTATAAACAGTAACTCCTATGACCCTTCCAATGCCTAGGGCTCCTCTGTAAATTCAACAAGAAAACAAGCATCAAAGTTTTCTAATGGTCATCCATCCATTAACGTCGGAAACAAACGTGTCAACAACTGATGATGCAGGGAGTGACTTCACCACCAGATCATTTCCATGTTCACTCCTCCCTTTCCCAAATCGCCATCGATACATATATTCACCTATAGCAAGAGAGGAAGATGAGTGCACTACACTTTCCCTAGCACACATCAAGCTTTGAATTCAAAAATTTTCAGATCAAAACAATTAAAACAACGCACATTAACTCCACTTTAGAAAAATTAAATAACGCACCAAGCACTATAACGACCACTAATGCAATGGAAACAATCATAACCTATTGATGCCTCACAACAATGACACACAACAAACAATTCTAGGCCCTGCAAGCCTGCACACTGTTGCAACAAACAACTTCAGGCTTTGTAAGCGTACACATCAGTCTTACTCCCCGGATCCTCCAAAATGTTGGACCTGAAATGGAGCATATCTCCCAACTCTTCTCCTACAAACAAGTTAAATACGCCTCCTTGCTATGATCAGCACCACACGCTGGTTGAATACAAGCTCGACGCTCCAACACAAATACGCCAATTCCTCACACTCATCGAAACACTAAGCTTAAACTCTTAGCTCTGGTACCATATCAAAAGTGAAGGCTCACACAGAGAGCTTGTTTATTTCATTACTAAGCATTGTAATTTATACACTTGTTGAACCATAGATTTAATAGTGAATCCATAGACTAGCAACTACTCTTGTCGTTCGCTGACTAGGGAACAATCATCATCATAAATCACTTGTACTTCACCGAAATATGAACAGGGTTGTGATTATTTCTAACAAAGTACTCACTGGGGCTTCTCTATTCTCATGAGGCATGCTTTTGAGTGTCTTCCATCTCTGGTTTATTTCTCTTACTTAAGCCCTACTCTATAGTTTTCTATGAGGTTTTTAGAAAATAATGTTTATTTTACCTGTGTTTTTCTTTTTATGTGTAGGAAATGCCTGAGCAATTCCCAATGCGGTAGTTGGTAGACAAAGATCTAAATAGAACAAAATGGCATATCTGACATATCTTTCAAAGTGGGTATGCCTTTGTTGGCTATGGGTATAAGTTTGTTCTAGATTTAGGGATTATATCAGTTCATATTTATTTTAACATGCAAAACTCTGAGTCAACGAACATATTGATATAAAACTATTCTTATGCAGTACGAGAAACATGGAGCAAAGAAGGATCCATAGCACACACATAGGAACAAGATTAAGCAGAAGATTGTTGTGGTTGGATTAGGAGGGTATGTGTTATTAGGTCCTTCATTCTTAAAATGGTAAATTTTGGTCAGAAAATCGTAGCCAAAAAAGAAGAAACCAAGAGCTCAAAAGAAGCTACTCTCTTATGGTTAAATTAGATGGAAGACAATAGTGGAAAAGAAGGAAGTGACAAGGAGAGGACTAAGTAGTTATTTTGGAATTTACCTATTTTGCAAAAAGAGAATCGAACTGTTATAGTTGAAAGAATCAAGTGAGCGTGGACCAAGCGAGCTTGAAGTGGATGGATCTCGTCAAAGCAGTTAGAGTTGAGTCTATCAAGCAAGCGTGAGTTAAATTGGACAATATCAATAGGCCACAACTATATAAAGATACACAAGGCTAGTTGTGCAAAGAGAGAAATAATAGGAAAGCGTCGTCCTGCTCCTCAAATTAAGATTCACAATCTCCAATTGTAACTCTATGCTTGTAATAAGGATTTTGGGAAGAGTATTTAAATGATTTAGGTGAGATAAGAAGATCTATGGTTGTAAAGATGATTTGATTTAATAATCAAAAGAGAAAGTTGTTATATGGAGATTTATTGTGCCATGTGAATGTGAATGTGTATGTGAGTGAATAAATGTGTGCATATTTAAAATTTTAATTTTTTTACAATTCACTCCGTGCCCAAGTGTTTTAATTGGTATGTAATGATTAATGGTTAGTAATATTTATTTAACTAGTATAATTTATCATGTCACCTTCTAAGCCCCTCTACGTCATATTTTGGTTGACAAGTTTTCTCAATTGACTCAATTCTCTATGTTTGAGCATATGCAAAAGACATCAATTCTTAGGGCAAGCATTGTCCCATTGCTTTATGCTATTGCTATGTCTTACCCTACGCCTTGGTTTTTAGGATTTGAAATTAACCACCTCTCTCTACAAATAAATTTTATAGTCCTTCCAAGTGAAGACTTGGATATAAACTGACGTCCTCATGTTTTCCGGACTTTCACCTAAATTCTTTTGGTTCATGGGATCTGGCCACATGTATATACTTTAAGGCAGAAAAGATTATTGTTGTTTAAAAAAATGATTCAAGACAAATAATTAACCAAGAAAACAATTACACCATATTATTATACACCTATAGTTTATAAAGTAGTCTTAAATAATTTTAATAGTTTTTAATTTCTACCATGGGAAATAAACATTGCAAAGAAGTGCAATTTAATGTGTTATGATTATTCCTATTATAATTAAGCTCAAACATGCTTTGCCACAAAAGTAATAAGAATGGTTTATAACTCTGAAGCTCTGGTCAATCAGAATGCTTTAATAATAATAATAACCCAAATACCCTTTCAGGGAAATATTTCACTATTACGGTATGAATTCTGCAATGTTGCCAAGAAAAAAAAAATTATATTTATAATAATAATTTATTATCTCTCTAATCCAACCCAATATAAAAGATATATTATCCTGTCTGGTCCTATTATGCTACTTAACCATGATTAGTTATCACTACAAAAGTTTCTTGGGAATTAAAGAACGGCGACAGTAATATTACGGGGAAGACTGAAATTCCAAATAATAAACCTCGAACAGTCGGATAACCTTAATAACTCTGCACAACCAACCATCTGTTGGCTTGAAGGCCAAGAAATAATCACAATTTTAATTTAATCTCAGACAACCTGTAAAATATTACACACGAGAAAGAATGGAATGGAAAAGTCGACACTCAAAGCCTAAAGGCGCATCTAGTTATATTTTTAAGTTAGAAATCGAAGTATCTGATTTTTTAGTAGTGTTGCACAAGACTATAACTATGAAAATAATTTCACATTTGTTCCAGTCCATTGAGATTTACCTACTATTCACT
Source organism: Pinus tabuliformis (assembly GCA_031772625.1). Classification (NCBI taxonomy): domain Eukaryota; kingdom Viridiplantae; phylum Streptophyta; class Pinopsida; order Pinales; family Pinaceae; genus Pinus; species Pinus tabuliformis. The sequence goes on along the minus strand of CM062819.1, from coordinate 189,853,574 downwards.
TGGGGCAGTTCTGGATGCAGATGATTGGGAGCGTCCAAGCTCGACTACTTGCTCTTCATCATTCTCGCCGGAGATCTCTTCGAGTGATTTGCCCATTGATTCAGGGATCAGGAATGTTAAAAGGAACCCTACAGCGCTTGCTACCGCTAAGAGTAGCAGAGAAACTGTGGCCTTAACAACCGTTAGGTCATCTGCGTAGAGAAAAACAATTGTTCCGATTACGGCTCCTGCTTTGCCTGCTGCGCCGGATATGCCATGGCATGTACAACGAAGCCTTGCTGGGAAGATTTCTGCCGGCACAATGAATGTGGTAACATTTGGACCGAAGTTTGAGAAGAAGAGGGTGAAGGAATAAAGTGTGATCTTCAAGGCCGTGAGGTTTTTTTGTGAATGGTGGTATGAAATAGCAAACGCGATCGTGAAGAGTGTCATGAAGAAGAATCCCATTAGCTGAATACGTTTTCTACCCATGTGATCAACCAAGGCAATTGTGAAGAGGTAGCCCGGCACTGTTGAACACGCAGCAACAATCAACTGTGCTCTTGCTATTCGATAGACTTCTTCAATGGCGTTCATTGACATGGGGTCCCGAAGCCATCCCACTTTCGTGAAGTTGTCCTTCTGGTAAAGATTTTGGCTGTAGAACACGATGTCGACGAGTAACCATGTGCTTGCAGTGCTCAGTAGGTGCAAGCCGTGTCGCGTTACGAACTCTCTGGAAAATAAACCGAACCGCGGCCTGGTACTTGAAATCTCTTTGGCCTTCCTCTGGTCTACTTCGATTTCAATGTTAAGAACATTCGACATGTCGTTGGCGGCTTGATTTGCGTCTCTTCTTATGAGCGCCGTGTAGCGAGCCGTTTCGGGCATTTTCATTCGCCAGTAGTATGTCAACGCAGCGGGAATGGCTCCGAACATAAGAATGATCCGCCATACATGATCGGCTTGAGGGGCCGTCGAACCTGCACGATTGTCACTGTATGCGGGGCGGTGGTATTTGTTATTGAATACTGCAGAGACGAAAATGGCCACCGCGCCGCCGGCTAGAATCCCGAACCCTTGCAGGGTAAACACTGCTGCGATGAACGCCCCTCGGTTTTTCTTGTTGCCATACTCCGACATAATAGTGGCGGATAAAGGATAATCTCCGCCGACACCGAAGCCGAGCCAGAATCTGAAAAAGCAGAGCGTAGTTATTACGGCTTTGGGTGTTCGATCGAAAGAAAGACCTGATCCTATGGAGGCAAAGACCATGAGCAGAAGCGTTATTCCAAAGACTTTCTTTCGTCCCATTTTGTCGCCCATCCAACCAAAGAACAGCCCTCCGCAAAGTGCTCCACATAAGGCCACTCCCATAACAGCAACCGCGATATGTTTAGGTAGGGTACCGGGAGTACTACTAGTAGGGTCGAAATAATAAATCCTTCCGAGGAGACTCGTGATGGTGGAGATGCAGAACAAGTCATAAGCATCCGTGAAGATGCCCATCCCTGCAATAACGACTGCCTTAATGTGGTACCATTGCAACCTTGCCCGGTCCAAGGCACTTAATACTCCCAATTGATTTCTCAGCATGTTTCCTAGCTTTTCTCTGAAGAGTTTTTGCCCACTGTACAGCAGAAAGGTCAATTTTTTAAAACTCGACGTCTTTGTAAACGCATAAGCAGAAAACAGAACAAATTAAATTAAACATGGAAGCGTGGACACGAGGAAGACATTTTTCAAGAAGCTTAACATTCGAAAAACAATGTACTTTCGGACAATATTCGTGGGGGCAATTTTAGAAAATCAACGAGGGAAATCCGCAAATACAAAAATTGAAGCCCGTTAATTACAATATCCAAAACCTTTTCTAAAGCGTGACCTATATTTAAAAACTTAAAATCGTCTCGTCAATTTCACCTCAACTACTGAAGTTCGAGTGCAGATTTTGATGAAAAGTCGAACTGAAAACCTCTTAGTTCTTCGTGTTCCACTTTATTTTTACTGCAGATTGGACGCCAGGACCAAATTCACAGGTCGAACGCATGATTTACGGGCATTCTTCCATTGAGCAGAAGACGACCTGAAACATATAAAAAGGAGGTGAAATAACGCACTCTCTTTGACGATAATAAAAATTCTTCAGATCCGTACATTGTTTGGGTAGCATTCGATGGAACTGAGAGTTGAGCATGAACGTGTACCTTTCTAGGTCCCTAGGTTTCCCCGCAATTATGTTTACATTCCTTACATTATAAAGAGTCATGTTCCTCTCTGAATTTTCCTCGCGGCTTCCCAAGTTCGTCGTTGGATCCCTCTCTGAATTTTCATCACGACTTCCTGCGTTCGTCGTTGGATCCCCCTCTGAATTTTTCCCATCTCTTTAAGTTCGTCATCCTGCGGCATATGCGAAGTATATTCCTCGATGCCATTTCCAACCGTTTACATGGAAGGACCCTATGTGGTTGTCTCAGCTCAATATGTTGTTCAAAAGTCAATAAACATGGTTGTCCATATTGCTCTTTGCAAATTTATTTAATGTGTTTTAAAAAATTAATAACAAGTTAATTTTAGAATGATTATAATGATAATAAATTATCGTTGAAATTTTCATAAAAATGGAAATTTAAGTTTACAATTATTATAATGATAATAATTTATTGGTTAAAATTTCATTATGAGTTAGTTGACTTTGAAGTTCTAATTTGAGGTTTAAAAATATATATAATTTCATAAAAGCCACCTTATTAATCAATTTAAATTTAAAACTTTGATTCATCAATAACATTTCATTGTGGCCCAGGAAGAGGTGCTATATCTAAGACATTGTTGTGATCTTATAAATTAAATTAATAAATAAGATTTTATTGTACCCAAAGGTGTTTTATTTAAGAAATTGTTTTAATGTCATGTTATGTAAAGTAAATTTATCTAGGAGATTGTTGTGATGTGATGTTATAAATTAAATTAATAAATAAGACTTCACTAAGTCCAAAATTACTCTATTTAAGAGATTTCCATGATGTAAACATTTTGATTGAGTCAAATAAAAAATCAAATTATTTAAGATAAAATTAAAATTAAAAAATTATAACTGAATGCTTATAAATATTGTTATATATATAAAACTAGTCTAGATCCATCTTAACTCCTGATCTATCAAAGAGTTAAGAAGAAACAAATCTCTTGAGATACAAATTTTTTCTCAAGTTTTGGACTAAAAAAAATAAGTTTGCACTTGAGAAATTTGATATCTCTCTGGGCTTCATAGGTGGGCTTGATGGGTCTGAAGTTAACATGGAAACTTTGGATCTATCAAAGTGCCAAGAGAAATCAAATCTTTGGAGGTGCAAACATTTCTTCAAAGCTTTGGGTTCAAAAAAAAGGTTTACACCTTGAGATTTCTCAAGTCTTTGGAGGTGCAAACATTTCTTCAAAGCTTTGGGCTCAAAAAAAAGGTTTACACCTTGAGATATTTGATCCCTCTCGAGGCTTCATAGGTTTGCAATTGAATTTAGGTTAGTTTATAAAATAATAAAAAAGAAAAATCTGTTCTTAATTGTTACCATAATTTTTTATTATCTCTTAAATGAAGCACATATTCTTAATCATTATACCCACTCAAATTATTTATAAATATTTTGATCAAATATCATTCCTTTTTCTTCTTCTTTTTTTGTAGAAACACATAATGTAAATAAATATAACAATCTTGTTCACTCATATATATGATATTTTTCATCATCTCTCACATACATAATATATATTTTTAATTTATTAATATTTTATTTTTTAATTTATTAATATTTTATTTTAAAAAAATAATAATAATAAATTATTTTTATTAAATTTTGATTTCTTTTTTTTCTTTGGGAAAACTTTTGAGTGAAACCAATAAAAAAAATATAACCAAAATACCCTTCATATATTCTTTAAAACCTATATTATTGTATTTATTTTATATTACTTCAATATTTATAAATAATATAATTATAAATAAGTTAATAGACCAAAACCCAAAGGCATCCCGGAGGATTAAATTGGAGGATTCCAAGTGGCATGGTAAGAACTAGTCTTAGATACAAAAAAATAGGTTAATAGCTCAAAACCTAAAAGCATCGGGTAAGAATAAATTAGGTGATTCCAGGTGACATGTTTTTTTTTTAATAACAATGTTGAATCCCCTGCATTCATGTATAGTAATAACCTTCCGCAGTATTAATTTAAAACCTAAGTTATAATAAATTTTCCACTTACTAAAAAATAATTTACTTAAAAACCACAAGAAAATCATATATAATTTTGTGTCTTTCTATATGCAGTGAATTTTCTCGCAGTATAATTTAACATCGAAAAAAAAAAAAAAAAACGAATGTTATCAAGATATTCACTTGTGGTATTTCTAAACTCTGTATGTTCACGATTTCACTTTATTCACAATCACACAAAAAAATTGTTAGTTATATTGGGATGATCTCTATATATCAAAGGACTGGTAATTATTAGTTATATTGAGATACTATATATATATGAAAGAAATAGTAGTTAATGTGTTACTTCTTTGTAGTGGCATATATGAAGGGTGATATGGTATTAGTTTTGAGGGTATGAAAAAAATTACAATCTTTTCTCCTCATTGCACAGATGACTTTGGATTTTTTGCTATTGGGAAGGGATGACGTTTGCAGTGCCGCCGGATAGGGCTTTGGAACTCAACGCCTGAGGTCATCCCTGTACGGAAATCGGTAATAAAATTTACACTTTTTTAAAATCATTTCCACCGTATATAGTGCTAGTGCCAATATTGTTGAAGGGAGGGGATTTATTTAGTGATTTCAGATGTGGGTAGTAGCACCTGTAACCAAATTCTCTCGTACAATCTACGACCCAGGATCCTTTGTCATGTCATCAATCTTCGGTTGAAAGTATGTGGTGGCAATAATTAATACACCCTCTACACATTTATATTGATAAAAACCAAAATATTACTTAAGAGGGTTGCGATAAAAGCTTTGAGTATGCTAGCCTTTTGATCTTATGGCCTATTCTGGTGATTATTAAAGGCTGAACCTGAGACTAACGAAGTGCATGTGAAGATTACTCCGGTTCTAGAAGTTGAGGTAGGTTTTTTGGTTACTGTGGTTTACTTAAAATATAAACTTCACAAAACTTTATTAATCTTCTGCTCGATTACATATTCATTTATATAGGAAACTAACAACCAATTTTGGTAACCAACTCTAACTACTCACAACTGCATCTTGTGTAACTGTTCATAACTAACTCATTTTCTACATTATTCTCACATCCTCCCTTAATGGAGAAATGGATTTTCTACAATACCTAACTGATCTCTAAAAACTTCAAATTTGATTTTACCAAGGGGCTTAGTAAATATATCAGCCACATTATCCTTGGTGTTACAAAATATCAACTCAATTTCTTTGGACTCAATTTTTTCACGTACAAAGTGGTACTGTAACTCAACATGTTTTGTTCTAGCATGGTAAACTGGATTATGTGCTAATTTGATAGCACTCTGATTATCACAATTAATACATGTTGCACCACTTTGCGCTTCTTCAAGATCAGCAAGAACTCTCCGCAACCAAATAGCTTCACAGGTGGCATTGGTTAAAGCTTTGTACTCTGATTCTGTTGATGATAAAGAAACAGTTGGCTGTTTCTTACTGCTCCAAGATACGACCCCTGATCCAATATGGAATGCATAGCCAGAGGTAGATCGTCTGTCATCTGGATTTCCTGCCCAATCTGAATCAGAAAAACCTGTCAGTACAACATCAGATACATCAGTATACATAATACCAAGATTCACTGTTCCCTTTAAGTATCGGAGAACTTTCTTTGCAGCAATCCAGTGATTTCCTGAAGGCTTAGCCATGAATTGACTAAGGATACTGACTGAGTATGCAATGTCTGGCCTGGTAGTGGTGAGATAGTTCAAACTTCCCACTAACTGACGATATAATGTTCCATCTGCCTCTTTCGAACCATCTTCTTTGTACAACTTTGCATTCTGTTCTAAGGGAGTTGACATAGCTTTACAATCTGTCTCATTTGTCCATTAGGTAAGTACACATTTACTATGCCATAGCCTTGAACTTTAAGTGACCTATCATCTCCTAAGTAAATGTGTGTACCATCAGATTTCTCAAAATATTTATCAAACCATTCTTTATTACAAGTCATGTGTGCCGATGCACCAGAATCGATAAACCAAGTATTCTCATCATCAGTTTCAGCAGACAATGCAGCATCAGAAAGAAATAACTTAAGATTTTTAAATCCATCATTCACTGAGGTGTCTTTGTTTATGTAGTTTCCATTATGCCTGTTATGTCTTTGATTTGATTCATTATTCTTTCTCCTATAGCAATCTTTTGCCAGATGTCCAGGTTTTCCACAATAATGACATACAATATTCCTTTTAACATAAGAATCAGGAGGTGCCTTACCTTTCTGCTTTGCTTGAAAATGGCCTCTGTTTCTGTCCCATGATCTCCCTCGGAATGGTTTTTGGCCTCTGGCAGTCAAAGCCAAATCAGAACCATTTGACTCCAGTTCAAATGTTTTCATGCGCTCTTCTTCTTGAAGAAGAATTCCAGCCAATTCTTCAAATGTAGGAGGTGTCGGTCTAGCTGAGAGAGCTGAAATAAAGACTTTATAGTCGGGGACTAACCCCTTTAAAGTAACAGTTACCAAGTCTGTACTAGAAACCTTTTCACCAATATCACCAAGCTTATCACTAAAGTCTTTAATTCGGGAAACAAAGTTACTAATGCTTTCATTGGCATCCATTTTGATAGATAGCAGCTTTGTTTTTAAAAATAAAATACGATTAGCATTAGAAGTCTCATACAAACTTTTAAGAGTGTCCCATGTCGCCTTCGAAGTGTCACAGTCCCGAATGTGAGGAATAATATTGTCCTTCACTGACATACGAAGCAGCACCCTTGCTCTTACTTCACGCTTCTCCCAATCTTGAGGGTTAGTAGGAGGTTGAGGCTTGGTCTCGTCACCTTTTACAATCGACCAGAGATTGTGTGCCTCCAGTACTGTGGTGATCTTAAATTTCCAATTTACATAGTTTTCTCCATCAAGTTTTGAAGACTCATTTAAATAGGAATCTGCAAGGGGATTAGCCATCTCTGTACTCTGCTATCCTTTTTTTTAAAAACACAGAACAACCTCTGCTATCAATCAATTACAAGATTCGGCAGCAAACTAAACCAAAACAGCACAAGTACATGACCAATACTCGACTTAATCTTAAATCATAACTTTGGGATAGTCGGCAATTTAATAAAATCCTTCAAATCTTTATCGAATACAATGACTTGAATTTCAAAAAAAAATAGATGGCGTCTAACGGTGGCTCTCGGCAAAGAACATTATGCAGCAAAGGGCCGCAGGTTTGGTCCAAGTCTTTGTGAGAAGTCTACAGGTAGGGGCTGCCGTCTGCTCACACACCAACGATCAAATTCAATTGTAATACATACCACCGGTCAAACTCAACTGTAGACGTAAGAAGTTTTGTCCACATTCCGGATTTTCTTGCTCAGAATAAAAAATCGATACCCGTCCTGCTGCACCGGATTCAGGGCACTTCTTGCTGCAACGCCGTTGAAAACTTCGAGTGGAATTTGCTGCACCGTATGCTGTCCACAATTTGCTGTCCACAAACGCACCACTAACTGCTCCGTCTTCTTGGAAACACCCGCAGGTCTCAGTCTCTCACGCTGCACCACACGCAGCAACACACTCCGCCTCACGGCTCTCACGCTGCACCACACGCAGCAACAGCAGTCTTCACGCACACTCTAATGGCAGGAGGTCTCTCCCTGCCCACGAAAAGAAGAGAGGCGTTTACTAAAGAAAGCTCTGATACCAACTTAAAATATAAACTTCACAAAACTTTATTAATCTTCTGCTCGATTACATATTCATTTATATAGGAAACTAACAACCAATTTTGGTAACCAACTCTAACTACTCACAACTGCATCTTGTGTAACTGTTCATAACTAACTCATTTTCTACATTATTCTCACAGGTTTAGCATACATCAAATAATTAGGGCAATAACATATATGGGGTGCTATGGTATTAGTTTCTGTCATATAAAATATTTACAAATTTTTCTCTTGTTTGCATAGTGGACTTAGGATTTTTTCTTGTTTTCAAGGAATAATATCTTGTTGAAATCGTAATTTCAATGCAGCTGGAAACATTGCCAGAAACCGGTCAGCAAACCCGCCGGAGAGTTCTCGGGTCACATTCCGGCAAAGGGACTTTCCGTAATTTTGAACCCGAGAAAATTTGGAGCTGACACGTGGTTCACCCCTGACGTAAGCCAACGTAAGAATCTCGGAAGGTAAAGCTCTGCAGAAAATGGGTTTCTGATATTGTTGTCCACCGTCGAATTTGCTCCCGTATCCTCCGCCATTGATTGCTCGAAGCGCTCCACCGTCGGATTTGCTCCCGTATCCTCCGCCATTGATTGCTCGAAGCTGCACACCCGCATACGACCAACATCAAATCAAGGTTTACGTGGAGTGTAAGATTTCTCTGTTGACCGCCACTCCTACCTGCAAAAGAATTAAAATGAATTTAAACCATGGTCGTAAAAAGTGGGTAAAGCATTTAAGTTTTATTATATACGGCATGTAAGAAAATTAAATGCACATTGGTCTTATGCTTTTCATATACGCTCTTGTTTTAGGGTGAATAAAATATAATGAGCCAAAAATGAAAATGCTCGTGGGTTGTAATATGTTGACCATTGTAAAAAGAATAGAGTGCAGCAAAAGAACTATGTATTTTTGCACAAGCAGTGCATAAAAAAGTGTGGAGCGCATATGAAGATGTAATGTTATTGTTGCACATGGGAGAGGCGTAAGGTGCAGCAGTGAAAGAGCAGGGAGAGCTCAGAATGAAGACCAGCACGTGAAGCAGGGGAAGATATTGCACAGCAGTGCATAGATTTTTTTATGTATTGGGTATGCATTGAAATGCAGGAGAAAAGAATGCACAGATTTTTTTTTTTTAAATGGTGAATGTAATGAAATTTTTACTGAGTATGTGTAAAAATAGTTTTACACCAGTAAAGTAAAAAAGGGTTTTACTGCAGTAAACCCAGCACAGTGAATTCTCAGGTGGAGACATAATTTTGTTTTGATGGGTGAAAGTAATTTTGGTGAATCCCTCTCAGCAAAGAGGATGAATATGTAACAGAGTTTATCTGAATGTAATTTTTGGTAAATCCCTCTGAGTGAAAGAGGATGAATGTTGTTTCAGGCTTTATATTTTAATGAATAGAAATGTTTTTATGGCTGTGTAATACTCTGTTCTGAGATTTTTTTTAAAAAGTTTCCCTGTGCAAAAGGATCCTGGAACAGTGGAAACAGAGCATTGGCTCTGTGGTGTTTGTTTGTCTGGTTTTGGTATTTTCCCATTGAAAAATACCCAACATATCTGCAGTGCCATCTGGCTAGCGCTCCACAACCCACGCATGAGATCATCACCTGTAATACTGATCCCCGATAAGATTTAGGATTTTCTGAAATAATTTGCCCGTATATATTGCTAGTGCCAGTGTTATTGAAGGGGGAATTCATTTAGTAATTTCAAATGTAGTTAGCAGCACCCGTCAGAAAATGCCCTATCTAATGCCCAGGATCCTTTGTCGTTAGTTGAAGGTATGTTGTGGCACCAGTAAAGACGACCTATACGCATTTCTAGTGATAAAAACCACAAAATTACTTAGAGGGTTGTGATAACAAATTTGAGTATGTTAGCCTTTCGAGCTTATGGCCTTTTTTTGTTGATTATTGCAGGCTGAACAGGAGACAGACGAAGTGTATGCGCAGATTAATATGGTTCCAAAAGTTGAGCTAGATCTTTTGGTTTTTGTGGTTGAATATACCATGAATAACTCAAGACCACAACGAATAACTAGATCTCGAGTGTAGATTCATTGTTTCAGGAGTGACATTGAGCGTGATGATCTATGTTTAAAAAATGAGTCATGCAATGGATATATGGTCAAATATGGACAAATTTTCCATTACATACCAATCAAGAAAAATATAACCAAAATACCCCTCATCTCTTACACATATATATTCTTTAAAACCTATATTATTGTATTTATTTTATATTAGTTCAATATTTATAAATAATATAATTATAAATAAGTTAATAGACCAAAACCCAAAGGCATCCCAAGGATTAAATTGGATGATTCCAAGTGGCATGGTAAGAACTAGTCTTGGATACAAAAAAATAGATTAATAGTTCAAAACCTAAAGGCATCGGGTAAGAATAAATTAGATGATTCCAGATGACATGTTTTTTTTTAATAACAATGTTGAATCCCCTGCATTCATGTATAACAACTAGTGATGACCTTCCCAATATTAATTTATAACCTAAATTATAATAAATTTTCCACTTACAAATACGGTCAAATATGGACAAATTTTCCACACGAGAAACATGAAACATGAGTGAGAAATATGAGTTGAAAGCGAAGGTTTGAGCATGTTTATTAAAGGACATATCATTCCTCACATTAAAGATTGCAAAACATCTAAGGAGACATAATACATGCTCAAAACTTTGTATGAAATAACAAATTCAAATTAGATTTTATTTTAAAAAGTTGTTGTCTATCAATCTGGAGCAACATGAAAGTATAAGCAATTTTATTTTTGGCCTTAAATAGTTAAGTGATAAATCAGGTGATATTGGTGAAAAGGTCTCTAGTATGGATTTGGTAACAATCAATTTAAAAGGTTTAGTACCATATGAATAACTTTGGGCTCTAGCAGTTTGGATTTGGCATTAGTGGCAAAAGGGAAACAACCATATGGAGGTAAGCCATGGGACAAAAACAAAGGTGGCAAATTTTAAGCAAAGAAGAAAGGTATAACTCCATCCGAATTTGAGTCTCATGTTAAGAAGTATGATGTATGTTTTTATTGTGGGAAACCTAGGGATCATGTAAAATATTGTTATAAAAAACAATATAATGAGTCTAAACAAAAAAATAGAAAATATAATAGCAATTTTATGAAGAAATTTTATGAAGAATGATACCTCAATCAGTGAAGGATTTAACTATCTTAAGTTTCTCATTTCATAAGTTTCTTTACCTGATGATGTCAATGCATGGTATATTGTTTCCTGTGCCTCAACACATATGTCTTGTGTCAGGGCTTGGTTTTATAAGTATTATGAAAACCTTGATGGATTATATGTTTAGTTAGGAGACAACAACTCACTTAAAGTACAAGGGTATGGAGTAATAAGTGTAAACCTACCCAACATATAAATTAAAGAGATTCATAATGTAATGCATGTTCCTAGAATTAAAAAGAACTTAATATATGTCTCTATTGTCACTAACCAAGATTTCAAAGTGGAGTTTGTTAAGTCTGGATGTGTTGTCAAAGATATCAAAAATCACTACGAGGTTGTTGCCACAGGTAGAAGGATTGAAGGCTTATATAAGTTGAATGTGACCAAAGCACGACATAAAGCATTAGGAGCTACAACAATATTAATAGAAGAATTATGGCATCATAGTTATGGACATCTTAAACAAAATGACTTGGTTCTACTTCAAAAGAAATCAATGGTTGAAGAACTGCTTGTTTTGAAAACTGAACATATGGAATACGAGGCATGAGTTTTAGAAAAATAACATAGAAATGAATTCCCTGTGCACAATGAATAAAAGCAAATAAATATGCTAATTCATACTAATGTTTGTGGTCCAATGCAAACAAGATCACTCGACGGTGCATGGTACTTTCTTATTTTTGTTGATGACAGATAGAGGTACACTTAGGTTTATTTCATTAGAAGACAGAGGGATGTATTCAAATATTTCAAATAATTTAAGACCATGGTTGAAGAACAAACTAGTAAATACATCAAAATTCTCAGATAATATCAAAGGGGAGAATACAGATCAGGAGATTTCATTAAGTGTTGTAAAAGTCATGGAATCCAACAACAATTTGCAGTGCCTAAAAGACTTACCAGAATGGAGTTGTTGAGAGAAAAAAAATAGAACATTGGTAGAATGTGCTCGCAGTATGTTGAAACGTAAAAGCATTTCTAATGTTTTCTAGGCAGAATCTATTAACACAACTGTTTAATTAAAAAATAGAAGTCCTACCAAAAGCTTATATTGTAAAACACCATTTGAAGTATTTCATGGATATATACCAAATGTGATTCATTTAAGAGTCTTTGGTTGCAAAGCATTTTCTCATATTCCAAAAGTTGAAAGAAGGAAGCTTGATGCAAAGTCAATTAGATGTGTATTTATCGGTTAATGTGATGATCAAAAAGAATATAAATTATTTGATCCCAAATCACATAAATTAATTGCAGGTAGGGATGTGGTTTTTCATGAAAACTAAAATGAAGGTGATAATAATAATAATAATAATAATGGTAATCATTATCATGTCAAGATAGATCCAGATATTGAACGTGAATATGTACAAGAACAAGAAAAGGAATAGGTACAGGTTCAAGAACAAGAAGCATCAAGCAGTCAGATCACTCTAAGAGGAGGAGATGGAGATGAAAGCAAGAGAACTTCGAGAATTGTAGAAGAAGATGAAAGTAGGAGAACTCCAAGGAGGTCACCACGACAAACTCAACTCCCTATAAAGTATAAATATCATGCACTAACGACTCATGTAATGAATGTAGTGACAATAAATACCGCATCATTATTTTCATGGTGAGACAATATTTGTCAAAATGTGACATTCAACCATGGGACTAATATTATAAGCCCAACATTGGTAAACCCAAATATAAATACTAGAAACACTAAAATAAACATGATTTATTTTGATGGTGGGACAATCCTTGTCTCAATGCGACATTCAACCATGGTTGACCATGGTTGGCTATGATTGACAATGGTTAACCATGATTGACAATGGTTGACAATGGTTGACAATGGTTGACCATGGTTGACAATGGTTGACCATGGTTGACCATGGTTGACAATGGTTGACCATGGGACTAATATTATAAGCCCATCATTGGTAAACCGAAATATAAATACTACCAACACTAAAATAAAAATGGTTTATTTTGATGGTGAGACAATCCTTGTCACAATGCGACACTCAAACATGGTTGACCATGGATGGCTATGATTAACAATGGTTGACCGTGATTGTTATTATAAACCTAAGGGAATAATAAACCCGAGGATTGATATTATAAACCCAAATCAATAACAAACCCAAGGGATTAATATTAAAACCCCAAGGGATTATGAACCCAACGGAATAATATTAAACCGAAGGGACTAATATTATAAACCCAACATTCGTACACCCAAATGTAAATATTACAAAGACTAAAATAAACATGATTTATTTTCATGGTGAGACAATCCTTGTCACAATGTGAAATTCAACCATGGTTGACCATGGTCAGCTATGATTAACAATGGTTGACCATGATCAATATTACAAACATAAGGGAATAATAAACCCAAGGGATTAATATGAGAAACCCAAAGGAATAATAAAACAAAGGGAGCGATTATAAACCCGAGGGAAAAATATTAAACCCAAGGGACTAATATTATAAACCCAATGGATATAAACCCTAAGATAAATATTATAAACACTAAAATAAACATGATAGACCATCGTTGATTTTCTGTTACAAACCCAAGGGAATAAAATTTAACTGTAGGATGAATATTAAACCCTAGGAATATAAATTTTAAAATTAATAAACCCAAGGGATTAATATTGTAAAACATAGGCTTAATATTAAACCCTAGGAATATAAACACTATAATTAATATTATGAACCAAAGGTATTTATATTACAAACCCAATAGATTGTAAACCCAAGGGATTTATATTAAACCATAGGATTGATATTATAAACCTTATCAATAATATTATGCCCTACGAATATGAATCTTTACATTAATAAACCTAAGGGATTGATATTATAAACCCAAGGCACTAATAAAATCAAGGGATTAATTCTAAAAACCCAAAAACTCAGAGGATTAATATTATAAACCCAAGGTATATAAAGCCTAAGATAAATATTATAAATCGTAAAACAAACATTGTTGACCATGGTTGATTTTCATATTGAGACAATATTTCTCTCAATGTGACGTTGGACCATGGTTGATAAACCCAAGGGATTTATATTAAACACTAGGATTGATATTATAAACCTTATCAATAATATTATGCCCTAAGAATATGAACCCTTAGGATTGGTATTATAAACCCAAGGCACTAATAAAATCAAGGGATTAATTCTAAAAACCCAAAAACCCAAAGGATTAATATTATAAACCCTAGGATAAATATTATAAATCTTAAAACAAACACTCCTCACCATGGCTGACCAAGTTTGATTTTCATATTGAGACAATATTTGTCACAATGTGTCGCTAGACCATGGTTGACCATAATTAATTTCCATATTGAGAGAATAATTTTCATAATGTGACATTGGACCATGGTCCACCATGGATGATTTTCATATTGACAATATTTGTCACAATGCGACGTTGGACCATGGTTGACCATGGTTGTGACAATGTGACGTTGGATAAATATTATAAGTCGTAAAATAAATACGGTTGACCATCATTGACCATAGTTTATTTTCATATTGATAGAATATTATAAACCCAATGGACTATAAACCCAAGAAATTTAAATTAAACCCTAGGATTAATATTATAAACCTTGTGAATAATATTATACCCTAGGAATATTAACCCTTAAATTAATAAACATAAGGGATTGATATCATAAATGCAAGGGACTAAAAAACCCAAGGGATTATAAACCCATAGGAATAATATTAAACATAAGGAATTAATATTATAAACCGAAGCAATATAAACCCTAAAATAAACATTAAACCCTATGATTAATATTACAAACCTTAATATTAACATTATAAACTTATGTGAATAAAAACCCAAGCGACAATATTAAAAACCCAAGGGATTTTAAACCAAATGGAATAACGTTAAACCTTAGGATTAATATTAAATCATTGGAACATAAACCCTAAGGTTAATAAACCCAAAGGATTAATACTATAAACTCAAGGAATTATAAACTTAAGGGATTAACATTAAACCCTAAGATTAATATTATAAACCATAGGATTAATGTTAAACCCTAGGAATATAAATCCTATAATTAATATTAGAAACCCTAGGATCAATATTATAAAACAAATGGAATAATAAACCCATTGGATTAATATTAAAAGCGCGAGGGATTATAAACTCAAGGGAATAACATTAGACCCTAGGATTAATACTATAAACTTTAGGATTAACATTATAAGCCCAAGATATTAACACTACAAATCCAAGGAATTAATAAACCTAATGGATTAATATTATAAAACCAATGGATTATAAACCGAGGGGGATAATTATAAACCCAAGGGAGTAATATTATAAACCTAAGGGATTGATAAACCCAAATGATTAATATTAAAAACCCAAGGGATTAATAGTAAACCCTAAGATTAATATTATAAACCCTAATACTACAAATCATAAACCCAATATTAAACTTTAATATTATAAACCAAATATTAAAAGACCCTAATATTATAAACTTTGTATTAAATTGAATTTTTGTAAAGCAAAAATGCGCCATTGAATAAGTTACAATGTAATGTAACATTGCGATAATGATTGTTAGACTTATTTCCATATTGAGACAATGTTTGTCACAATGTGATGTTGGATACATTTTTGTACTATTCAAATGTAACAATATTAAACCCTTGATATTATAAGCCAAAGGGACTCATAAACCCAATGTACTAATGCTAAAATCCTAAGGGATTTTAAACCCAAGCGAATAATAGTAAACTCAAATGATTAATATTATAAACCAAAGGGATATAGACCATATGATAAATATTATAAACCCTAAAATAAACATTAAACCCAGAGATTCATGTCATGAACCTTATCATTAATATTATAAACCCAATGAATTAATAAGCTCAATGGCTTAGTATTAAAAACACAAGGCATTATAAACCTAAGGGAATAAAATTAAACCCTCCGATGAATATTAAACTCTAGGAACATAAACCTTAAAATTAATAAACCAAAGGGATTAATATTGTAAAACATAGGCTTAATAGTAAACCCTAGGAACATAAACCTTATAATTAATGTTATGAACCCAAGTAATTTGTATTACAAACCCAATATATTGTAAACCCAAGGGATTATAAACCCATAGGAATAATATTTTATTTTTTTTTCCTGAATTTGTCTACTCCTATATTGATACAAAATAAAAAAAATTACACAGAGGCAGCGGCCTCGAGAAGTCTTTCCCAGAGAGGCGGCATATTCACATTACAAAGCTGAACACTGACCAAAAAGACTTGTTATTAACTGTCCATAAAAGCTACTAGGACCAGGACCATGACTAGTGCACAGAAACAAAATATACCATTGTCAAAACTGTAGACTGACCAGAGGTAATTCAAGGACCAAAACGGATTTTCTGGGCTCATACATATAAACAGGGAAGCGCTTCCCAGGTCAAAACTGTAATCTGATCCATTAAGTAACTGTAACCATATGAGCAATAGAGAACCAAAAACCAAAGAACGCAGACCTGTTTAAGCTTCATGAGTGGTGGAAGGCGACTCTTCAACAATACGACACCCATAATTGTCGGGGTCATCATCCTCAGAGGGGTGGCCCTCTTTGCTTGTAGAACCGCTACCAGTAGGGACACTCGGACCAGCTTGAGTTTGCATTTCCTGGGTAGCAGTACCACCAGAATCCTTAAACTGAGAAGTGCCAGGCAAGTCTTCCACCCTTGTCTCCGTAGTCACGCCTGGAGTTGCGACCACCAGACCAGCAGTGCCCTCGCGCAGCTCAATGGTGACTGAAGCGATGAAGGAGTGATTGCTGAGAGTGCAGGGGAATTGAAAACAAGCAGTATGAGAGTGAGAATTGTGAGAGCTCGTCGCTATGTTATGCTGCCCTCGCCCTCGTCCACGACCACTCCTAGTAATAGGATAGCGATCAGAGCAGAAGCCCGAGGAGTAAGACGAGGAGTCCAAGGTAGAGGAGGAAGGCTGGTGGATAACACGCGCATGGGAACTTCCCCTCTTGCAGCCCATTCTTTGGCGCAATTTGGGCTTGATGAAAAAAGCAGGAGAATCTGAACAGATAACAAAACCGTGAAGGAAGAGGGACACTAAAGGGGGCCTGGCTTCAGCACGCAGAGGAGCGGTGAGAATGACAGAGGACGAGCGACACTTGAAATTGCAGGAAGGACTCTGTAAAACATGAAATCCCCGCTAAGAATCAACACTGTAACCCTGAGCACAACGATTCCCTAGTCTAGTCCGAGAGCAGAGCTCTGCGGCAACGAGGGAGCAATACACACACAGGGGAGGAGCATTGACGAGTTGAAGGGGCACCATAACAAAAGAATCGGAAGGCTAGTAAGGAAGGACGTGCTGCATTAACGCAGCATTGAAGGTATTTGTAGTGAGCCTGAAGGCTGGCAGCACGCGAGGCCAGATGGCGGTGTTCGTAAGCCACGCGCCATCCCACCAAGCCGCCCTCGTACATAGCACCGTACTACACACCCGCATCCGGGGAACCCATAGGAATAATACTAAACACAAGGAATTAATATTATAAACCAAAGTGATATAAACCCTAAAATAAGCATTAAACCCTACGATTAATATTACAAACCTTAACATCAACATTATAAACTTATGCGAATAAAAGCCCAAGCAAAAATATTAAAAAACATAGGGATTTTAAACCCAAGGGAATAACATTAAACCTTAGGATTAATATTAAATTGTAGGAACATAAACCCTAAGATTAATAAACCCAAAGGATTAATACTATAAACCCAAGGAGTTATAAACTTAAGGGATTAACATTAAATCATAAGATTAATATTATAAACCATAGGATTAATATTAAACCCTAGGAATATAAATCCTCTGATTAATATTAGAAACCCTATGATCAATATTATAAAACAAAGGGAATAATAAACCCATTACATTAATATTAAAAACGTGAGGGATTATAAACTCAAGGGAATAACATTAGACCATAGGATTAATACTAAACCATAGGAATATAAGCCCTAACATTAATATTATAAACCTTAGGATTAATATTATAAGCCCAAGATATTAATACTACAAATCCAAAGAATTAATAAACCTAATGGATTAATATTATAAACTCAATGGATTAGGGGGGGTAATTATAAACCCAAGGGATTAATATTATAAACCTAAGGGATTGATAAACCCAAATGATTAATATTATAAACCTAAGGGGTTAATAGTAAACCCTAAGATTAATATTATAAACCCTAATACTACAAATCATAAACCCAATATTAAACTTAAGAATTATAAACCAAATATTATAAGGCCTTAATATTATAAACCATGTATTAAATCTAAGTTTTGTAAAGCAACAATGTGACATTGAATAAGTTACAATGTAATGTAACATTGGGACAATGATTGTTAGACTTATTTTCATATTGAGACAACGTTTGTCACAATGTGATGTTGGATACATTTTTGTACTATTCAAATGTAACAATATTAAACCCTTGATATTATAAGCCCAAGGGATTAATAAACACCATACATTGGCTGCTTACAAGCTTGACATTCCAACACAAATACGCCAATCCCTCGCACTCGTCAAAACACTAAGATGAAACCCTCAGCTGTAACCATATCAGAAATGAAGACTCACACAAAGAGCTTGTTTATTTCATTGCCAAACATTGTAATTTATACACTCGTTGAACCATAGATTCAATAGTGAATCCACCGATTGGCAACTACTCTTGTCAATCGTCGACCAGGGAATAGTCATCATCATAAATCTCTTTTACTTCACTGGAATATGAATAGGGTTGCTATTATTTCTAACAAATTACTCATGGGAGCTTCTCTTTTCTCATGAGGCATGCTTTCGAGTGTCTTCCACCTATGGCTTATTTCTCTTTCTTGAGCCCCTACTCTATAGTTTTTAAAGAGGGTTTTTAGAAAATAATGTTTATTTTACTTGTGTTTTTCTTTTTATGTGCAGGAAATGTCTCAGCAATCCCCAACGTGGTAGTTTGTAGCGAACGATCTAAATGGAACAAAATGGCACTTCTGACATATATTTCAAGGTGGGTATGCCTTTGTTGGCTATGGGTACGAGTTTGTTTTAGATTTAGGGATTATATTAATTCATCTTCATTTTAACATGCAAAACTTTGAGTGAACAAACATATTGATATCAAATTATTCTTATGTAGTAAGAGAAGCATGAAGAAATGAAGAATTTAGAGCACACACATAGGAACAAGATTAAGGAGGAGATTGTTGTGGTTGTTATGGTTGGATTAGGAGGGTATGTCTTATTAGGTCCTTCATTTTTTAAATGGTAAATTTTGGTCAGAAAATGGTAGCAAAAAAGAAGAAACCAAGAGCAAAAAAGAAGCTACTCTTGAATAGTTAACTTAGATGGAAGACAAAAGTGGAAAAGAAGGAAGTGACAAAGAGACGACCGAGTAGTTATCTTGGAATTCACCTAGCTTTCAGGAGGATCAAACTGTAACAATTGAAAGAATCAAGTGAGCATGGACCAAGTGAGCATGAAGTGTATGGATCTAGCCAAAGGACTTAGAGTTGAGTCTATGAAGCAAGAGTGAGTTAAATGGAATAAGATGAATAAGCCAAAACTATATAAAGATAAGTAAGGCTAGCTGTGCAAGGAGAGAAATAATAGGAAAGGGTTGCCATGATGCTCAAATTAGGATTCACAATCTGCGATTGTAACCCTATGTTTGTAATGAGCATTTTAGGAAGAGTATTTAAATGATCTAGCTGAGATAAGAAAATCTATTGTTGTAATGATGATTTGATTTAATAATCAAAAGAAAAGGTTGTTTTAGGGAGATTTATTGTGACATGTGAATGTGTATGTGTCTGTAAGTGAATAAATGTGTGCATATTTAAAATTTTAATTCTTTTACTAAGGTTAATGTGTTTTATTTACTCCCGGCCCAAGTGTTTGTGTTCTTTGATGGATCTATAATGATTAATGGTTAGTAATATTTATTTAACTAGTATTATGTATCATGTCACCTTCTAAGCCCCTCTATGTCATATTTTGGTTGACAAGTTTTTTCAATTGACTCAATTCTCTATGTTTGAGCATATGCAAAAGGCATGAATTCTTAGGGCAAGCATTGTCCTATTGATTTCTGATATTGGTATGTCTAACCCTACAGCTTGCTTTTTAGGATTTGAAATTAACCACCTCTCTCTACAAATAATTTTTATAGTCCTTCCAAGTGAAGACTTGGATATGAACTGAAGTCCTCATGTTTTCTGGACTTTCACCTAAATTCTTTTGGTTCATGGGATCTCGCCACATGTATATACTTTAATGCAGAAAAGGTTATTGTTGTTCCAAAAAATGATTCAAGACAAATAATTAACCAAGAAAACAATTACACCATACTATTATGCACGTTAGTTTATAAAGTAGTCTTAAATAATTTTAATAGTTTTTAATTGTCACCATGGGAAATAAACATTGCAAAGCAGTGTACTTTAATGTGTTATGATTATTCCTATTATAATTAAGCTCAAACGTGCTTTGCCACAAAAGTAATAAGAATGGTTTATAACTCTGAAGCTCTGGTCAATCAGAATGCTTTAATAATAACTCAGATACCCTTTCAGGGAAATATTTTACTGTTACTGTATGAATTCTGCAATGTGGCCAAGCAAAGAAAATTATATTTATAATAATAATTTATTATCTCTCTAATTCAACCCAATATAAAAGATATATTATCCTGTCTGTCTTATTATGTTATCTAAACATGATTAGTTATCACTACAAAAGTTTCTTGGGAATTAAAGAACGACGACAGTAATATTATGGGGAAGACTGAAATTCCAAATAATAAACCTCGAACAATCGGATAACCTTAATAACTCTGCACAACCAACCATCTGTGCGCTTGAAGGCCAAGAAATAATCACAATTTTAATTTAATTTCAGACAACATGTAAAATATTACACATGAGAAAGAATGGAATGGAAAAGTCGACACTCAAAGCCTAATGGCGCATCTAGTTATATTGTTAAGTTAGAAATCGAAGTATCTGATTTTTTAGTAGTGTTGCACAAGACTATAACTATGAAAATAATTTCACATTTGTTCCAGTCCATTGAGATTTATCGACTATTCACTTGGGGCAGTTCTGGATGCAGATGATTGGGAACGTCCAAGCTCGACTACTTGCTCTTCATCATTCTCACCGGAGATCTCTTCGAGTGATTTGCCCATTGATTCAGGGATCGAGAATGTGAAAAGGAACCCTGCAGCACTTGCTACCGCTAAGAGTAGCAGAGAAACTGTGGCTTTAGCAACCATTAGGTCATCTGCGTAGAGAAAAACAATTGTTCCGATTACGGCTCCTGCTTTGCCTGCTGCTCCGGATATGCCATGGCATGTACAACGATGCCTTGCTGGGAAGATTTCTGCCGGCACAATGAATGTGGTAACATTTGGACCAAAGTTTGAGAAGAAGAGGGTGAAGGAATAAAGTGTGATCTTCAAGGCCGTTAGGCTTTTTTGTGAATGGTGGTATGAAATAGCAAACGCGATCGTGAAGATTGTCATGAAGAAGAATCCCATTAGCTGAATACGTTTTCTACCCATGTGATCAACCAAGGCAATTGTGAAGAGGTAGCCCGGCACTGTTGAACACGGAACAACAATCAACTGTGCTCTTGCTATTCGATAGAATTATTCAATGGCGTTCATTGACATGGGGTCCCGAAGCCATCCCACTTTCGTGAAGTTGTCCTTCTGGTACCAGTAACCATGTGCTTGCAGTGCTCAGTAGGTGCAAGTCGTGTCGCGTTACGAACTCTCTGGAAAATAAATCGAACCGCGACCTGCTACTTGAAATCTCTTTGGCCTTCCTCTGGTCTACTTCGATTTCTATGTTAATAACACTCGACATGTCGTCGACGGCTTCATTTGCATCTCTTCTTATGAGCACCGTGTAGCGAGCCGTTTCGGGCATTTTCATTCGCCAGTAGTATGTCAACGCAGCGGGACTGGCTCCGAACATAAGAATGATCCGCCATACATGATCGTCTTGAGGGGCCGTCGAATCTGCACGATTGTCACTGTATGCGGGGCGGTGGTATTTGCTATTGAATACTGCAGAGACGAAAATGGCCACTGCGCCGCCGGCTAGAATCCCGAACCCTTGCCGGGTAAACACTGCTGCGATGAATTCCCCTCGGTTTTTCTTGTTGGCCTACTCCGACATAATAGTGGCAGATAAAGGATAATCTCCACCGACACCGAAGCTGAGCCAGAATCTGAAAGAAGCAGAGCGTAGTTATTACGGCTTTGGGTGTTCGATCAAAAGAAAGACCTGATCCTATGGAGGCAAAGACCATGAGTAGAAGCGTTATTCCAAAGACTTTCTTTCGTCCCATTTTGTCGCCCATCCAACCAAAGAAGAGCCCCCCGCAAAGTGCTCCACATAAGGCCACTCCCATAACAGCAGCCGCGATATGTTTAGGTAGGGTACGGGGAGTACTACTAGTCGGGTCGAAATAATAAATCCTTCCGAGTAGACTCGTGATGGTGGAGATGCAGAACAAGTCATAAGCATCCGTGAAGATGCTCATCCCTACAATAACGACTGCCTTAATGTGGTACCATTGTAATCTTGCCCTGTCCAAAGCACTTAATACTCCCAATTGATTTCTCAGCATGTTTCCAAGCTTTTTTCTAAAGATTTTTTTGCCCACTGTACAGCAGAAAGGTCAATATTTTAAAACTTGGTGTCTTTGTAAACGCACAAGCAGAAAACAGAACAAATTAAATTAAACATGGAAGCCAGGACGCGAGGAAGACATTTTTCAAGAAGCTAAACATTTGAGAAACAATGTACTTTCAGACAATATTCGTGGGGGCAACTTTAAAAAATATTTCACGGGAAACTTTGCAGCAGGACTAAATTATTTTTGAAACCGAAGACAAGAAGTTCAACCGTTTCTGGGTTCAACCAAAGACAAGAAGTTCAACAACTGCAAAGCAATAACCTGCAAATCCATACAGAGAAATTCTTCAAAGCAGGAAACTAAATTCTAGAAATCAGATCGCGGTGAAAAGGGGGAAAGTGTCACGCCCCTACACCTGCGGTGATCTTCCAACCGCTTGTAGCGAGGTGCGGCACCACCGAGCGCTTTCTTTTTAACAATACTAACACCCGTGGACTACGCCTACTTCAACATGAACATTCTTAGCTTATGCTTTTGCAACTGAATAAAGCATTATCCTTTATACTTTAGTGAAGACCATTCTCAATTATTAACCATGAAAAATAAACCGAGAACATCAACAATAAGCAAGTACAAAGGGAGGGGCAACTCCCAGAAAGTCTGCCCAACAATATATTATAATAGCTTCTTCAATATTACAACACAAGTAATGCTTGGAAAACTCCAAGCCAATACTTAGAATAATTTTACAACAAGGCATAGAACAACCTTTTACATCATTTTATGCACCTTTGCATAAGAATGAGTGCTCACCCAAGCCACTCAACCTTCCTACCAAATCCTGCATAAAACTGCACACTAGAACCCCCTCAAACCGTGGCACACTTGCCAACCGTTCACATAAGACAAACTTGCGAACTCCTTAATTCTTATGCGCATGAGATATGCGCATATCCTTCCAAGACCACGCACCTTTTCCCCTTGTCCTTATGCGAGAGTGTATGAGCGAATGTTCGTTGGTTTAATGAGCTTTCATGCTCATGTATATATACGTTTCTTATGTGATGTTACATGGGGGTGTTAGCCCATGGCCGACCCCATAATCCTTTGTCGTATGCTCCACATAACTCTTTTACATGTCGGCTTGGTTATGTTTTAATGCCCTTTGTTCAACGCATATAAACCTTCGTGTATCCTCATAACATATGCGCTCAAGTGTGGAATGACACTTAGCCAATTTTCCGTGTGCTTCATAACGTCGCAAGTTTCGTCGCAATTGTGTCGCACTCCTACCGCAGCTCGTCGCAAACCCGGTTGTCACGCGCCCATCGTTCCCCTGTGCCCGGTCCCCGTCGCACAATCACCCGGAGGTCTTACAATCTCCCCCACCTGAAATCGTTGTCGTCCTCGACAACATACCATCATCCACGATGTTGACTCCTCTACATAAGGCAATCATCACTGCAACATATGTAGAACCACTGTCTCCACCATGTCTCGGCCTAGTGGCCACTGCCACCAAGCTCACCATACCAAAGTATGTATCTCCACAATCCATGCTCAGGTCCATGGAAACTCCATCCATCTCATCTGCAACATGTTGTCCATATGTGTGTCTCCTCCATGCGAAGAGACCATCTCCTCAACCCAACTCTTGATGTGCCCCATTCAGGTCCATGAAGCCTCTTCATCATCTGCAATGTGCCATCCTCGAGTCTCCATAGAAACAAGTATGCACTTGTCTCATCTATCCATGTGCTGCCCATGATCCTTGATCAAATCAGCTCCCATGTGTAGAAAGTAGTTGAGTCTCGGCTCAACCCATACTCAAGTGTATCACCAAAGCATCATCATCATCATCGTTGTAACTCCATCACTTCAAAGTGCCTCATACTGATCCTCCACATTAAGTCACTCTTCCAAGCCATGCCCATACATGTACTTTGAAAGTATGCATCCCATACTACATCAAAGTCACCTGACCTCAGCTCCTCAATGCATTAGATCCTCTAAGTCCACCATACATGAAGTCACAACAATCTCATGTCATCATGAGCTCCATAAGCCATCCCCAACCAACACCTCAGCAAGCATACAATATGCCTCAGCTCCCCATGTAGTAGGAATGCTCCATAGCTGCTCACAAGTCCATCCAAGTCTTCAATCTTCGGTTTAGTGAACTCGGTCACTCAACCATCCCATCATTGCATCATCATGTCATGAGTCCCTCCACCATAGCTCCTCCACCAAAGTGTCCATCAAGACTACCTCTTGGTCTCGGCCATGAGAAGTCCACCCAAAACATCACAAGTGTGTGCCCTCCTCAATCTGTCCATGAGTCATGCCGGGCACTTAGCCAATTCTTCATGTGGCTAAAGCATGACCCAATCCTCCATAATGATCATCAAGTTCCACCCTTGTCACGGGTCCTTGCACCTTTCATCATAAGGTCACAAGTAACCCCAACAAGCCCTGCAACAATCGACAATCCTTGCTTCTCCATACAAGGTTCCATCATAGTCATCCATGGTAAGATCCTCCCTAGCATTGGCAAACTGGCTTTGCCCTTTCCTGCACACGGTCCATCTCCCAAATGCCCAAATGAAACACAAGTATCATCACTTACTTCATCATCATGAGGCTCCTCCATGTGAGTGACCTCATCCATACATGTTGACAAACTGCACGATCCTGGTTCAACTTGATCAGCCTCAAGTTCATCCTTCATCGTAGTCATGTCTGCAACATCTTCATCTACCACGGCTTCCTCTTCCTTGTTAGCACAATCTGCAACTTCATCTTGCTCTATTGTCCAACCAAGTTGAAGAAGTTCTTCCTCAGCTTCAACCTTCCTCTTCAAGGCTAGGAGATGCCTCACTTCCTTTTGGTTCAATTCCTTTCTTATCTTGAGCTCCTTGAGTTCTGCTTCAATCAAGTCTACTTCCTTTGCAAGTCGAAGAGCTTCCCCTCTATCAGAAATCCCTTCCTTAACCAAGGCACGAAGAGCATCCTTTGTTTCAAACAACCTTTTGCCACATTCTACAAATCCTTGTTTTACTCTTTCTGACTCTTCAAGTAGACTCCCTTCGAATTCTTCGAAGGATGCATAACCCAATTTTTGCAAGATAGACATCTTTACCAAGTCACCTGCAACCTGAACCAGCCCTTGTTCCACTTCGTGTGAAACGGTTTCCTTCACATGCAAGTACCATGGCTACAAGGTCTCCTGAAACTGTTGAGAAAATCAACGAGGGAAATCCACAAATACAAAAATTGAAGGCCATTAATTACAATATCCAAAACCTTTTCTAAATCATGAGCTATATTTAAAAACTTAAAAGCGTTTCGTCAATTTCACCTCAACTGAGTGCAAACTTTGATGAAAAGTCGAACTGAAAACCTCTCAGTTCTTCGTGTTCCAGTTAATTTTTACTGCAGATTGGACGCCAGGACCAAATTCACAGATCTAACGCATGATTTATGGGCATTCTTCCATTCTGGGAGCAGAAGACGGCCCGAAACATAGAAAAAGGAGGTGAAATAACGCACTCGATTTGGCGATAGTAAAAATTATTCAGATCCGTATATTGTTTGGCTACCATTCGATGGAACTGAGAGTTGAGCATGAACGTATACCTTTCTAGTTCCCTAGGTTTCCCCGCAATTATGTTTACATTCCTTACATTATATAGAGTCATGTTCCTCACGGCTTCCTGCGCTCGTCGTTGGATCCCCCTCTGAATTTTTCTCATCTCTCTAGGTTCGTCATCTAGCAGCATATGCAAAGTATATTCCTCTATGCCATTTCCAAACTCCCTAAGTTCGTCATCTGGCGTCATATGCGAACTATATTCCTCTATGTCATTGCCAACCGTTTCCATGGAAGGAACATATGTTGTTGTCTGTGCCCGGTCATCTCAATATGTTGTTCAAAAGTCAACAAAGATTGTTATCCATATTGCCCTTTGGAAATTTCTTTAATTTGTTTAGAAAAATTAATAAGAAGTTGATTTTTAAATGATCATAATCATAACAAATTATCGCTGAAATTTCAAAAACGGAAATTTAAGTTTAGGATTATTATAATGATAATAATTTATTGGTTAAAATTTCATTATGAGTTAGTTGACTTTGAAGTTCTAATTCGAGGTTTAAAAAATATATAATTTCATCAAAAGCCATCTTATTAATCAATTTAAACTTAAAACTTAAATTAATCAATAAGATTTCATTGTGGCGAGGTAATATATCTAAGAGATTGTTGTGATGTGATGTTATAAATTAAATTAATAAATAAAATTTTATTGTGGTTAAAGGTGTTTTATTTAAAGAAATTATTGTAATGTAATGTTATGTAATATAAATTTATTTAACAGATTGTTATGATGTGATGTTATAAATTAAATTAATAATTAAGATTTCATTGGCCTTATATTAAAGAAGCGATTCTCTTACTAGCATGGGCCCAACGCAAAGTCAGAGCTAGTTCTTGCACGAAATATCATGCTACTAGAAGCTCGTCCTACAGACGGTGCCTGGGTCCAAAAGTACTCTATTTAAGAGATTGTCTTGATATAAACATTTTGATTGAGCCAAATAAAAATTCAAATTATTTAAGACAGAATTAAAATTAAAAAATTATAACAAATGAATATTTATAAATATTGTTATATATATAAGTTGAGATCTATCTTAATTTCTAATCTATCAAGGAGTTAAGAGGAATCAAATCTTTTGAGATACAAATATTTTATCAAATTTTGGACTCAAAAGAATAGGTTTGCACTTGAGAGATTTGATTCCTCTTCCCACTTGATAGGTCCAAAGTTAACATAGAAACTTTGGATCTCTCAAGGTGCCAAGAGAAATCAAATCTTTGGAGGTGCAAACATTTCCTCAAAGTTTTGGGCCCAAAAAAGAAGTTCACAACTTGAGATAGTTGATCCCTCTCGAGGCTTGATAGATTTGCAATTGAATTTAGATTGGTTTGTAAAATAATAAGAAAGAAAAATATGTTCTTAATTGATACCAAACTTTTTTTTATAATCTCTTAAATGAAATACATATTCTTAATCATTATACCTACTCAAATTATTTATAGATATTTTAATCAAATATCATTCATTTTTCTTTTCTTTCTTGTAGAAACACATAATATAAATAAATATAACAATCTCCTTCACTATGATATTTGTCATCATCTCTCACATATATAATATATATTTTTAATTTATTGATATTTTATTTTATTTTGAAAAAAAAAATAATAAATTATTTTTATTAAATTTTGATTTATTGTTTTTCATTTTGAAAACTTTTGAGTGAAACCAATACAAAAAAAATATAACCAAAATACCTGTCATCCCCTACACACATATATATTCTTTAAAACCTATATTGTTATATTTATTTTATATTACTTTAATATTTATAAATAATATAATTATAAATAAGTTAATGGACCAAAACCCAAAAGCATCTCGAAGAATGAAATTGAGTGATTCCAAGTGGCATGGTAAGAACTAGTATTGGATATGAAGAAATAGGTTAATAGCTCAAAACCCAAAAACATCTGGCAGGAATAAATTGAGTGATTCCACGTCCCATGATTTTTTTAATAATAATGATGAATCCCCTACATTCATGTATAGAAACTAGTAATAACTATCTCCAATATTAATTTAAAAACTAAATTATAATGAATTTTCCACTCACTAAAAAAATTACTTAAGAATCATAAAAAAAAAATGAACAGTTAATCATCTCGCAGTATAATTTAACATCGAAAAAAAGGAAATAAAAACGAATGTTATCAAGATATTCACCGGTGGTATTTCTAAGCTCTGTATGTTCACGATTACACTTTATTTACAATCACACAAAAAATTTGTTTAGTTATGTTGGGATGATCTGTATATATCAAAGGACTGGTAATTGTTAGTTATATTGATATAATATATATATTTAATTATTAGTTATATTGAAATAATATATATATTTAATTATTAGTTATATTGAGATAATATATATATATATATATGAATGAGAGTGAAAGAAATAGTGTTACTTCTCTATAGTGGCATATAGAGAATGGTGATATGGTATTAGTTTTGATGGTATGAAAAAAAAACATCTTTTCTCCTCCTTCCACAGATGACTTTGGATTTTTTCCTATTGGGAAGGGATGACGTTTCCAGTGCTGCCGGCTAGGGCTTTGGAACTCAACGCCTAAAGTCATCCCTGTACGGGATATCGCTAATAAAATTTAGACTTTTTTGAAATCATTTCCACCGTATATAGTGCTAGTGCCATTATTGTTGAAGGGAGGGGATTTATTTAATGATTTCAGATGTGGGTAGTAGCACCTGTAACCAAATTTCCTTGTACAATCTAACGCCCAGGATCCTTTGTCATGTCATCAATCTTCGGTTGAAGTTCTCTTGTACAAGCTAACGCCCAGGATCCTTTGTGATGTCATCAATCTTGGGCTGAAGGTATGTGGTGGCAATATTTAATACATCCTATACACATTTATATTGATAAAAACCAAAATATTACTTAAAGGGTTGAGATAAAAGCTTTGAGTATGGTAGCCTTTTGATCTTATGGTCTTTTCTGGTGATTATTAAAGGCTGAACATGAGACTGACGAAGTGTATGTGAAGATTACTCCGGTTCTAGAAGCTGAGGTAGGTTTTTTTTCGTTACTGTGGTTTAACATACATCAAATAATTAGGGCAATAACATATATGGGGTGTTATGGTATTAGTTTCTGTCCTATAAAATATTTACAAATTTTTCTCTTGTTTGCATAGTGGACTTCGGATTTTTTCTTGTTTTCAGGGAATGATATCTGCAGTGCATCTGGCTAGCGCTCCAGAACCCGAAGCATGAGATCATCACCAGTACTACAGATCCCCGATAAGATTTAGGATTTTCTGAAATAATTTGCCCGTATATATTTGCTAGTGCCAGTGTTATTGAAGGGGGAATTCATTTAGTAATTTCAAAGGTAGTTAGCAGCACCCGTCAGAAAATGCCCTATCTAATGCCCAGGATCCTTTGTCGTATCATCAATATTCAGTTGAAGGTCTGTTGTGGCACCAGTAAATACGACCTATACGCATTTATAGTGATAAAAACCACAAAATTATTTAGAGGGTTGTGATAACAAATTTGAGTATGTTAGCCTTTCGAGCTTATGGCCTTTTTTTGTTGATTATTGCAGGCTGAACAGGAGACAGACGAAGTGTATGCGCAGATTAATATGGTTCCAAAAGTTGAGCTAGATTTTTTGGTTTTTGTGGTTGAATATACCATGAATAACTCAAGACCACAAAGAATAACTAGATCTCGAGTGTAGATTCATTGTTTCAGGAGTGACATTGAGTTTGATGATCTATGTTTAAAAAATGAGTCATGCAATGATGTGGGTCAAAAGACAAAAAGGAATGTGCGTTCGTTTTGCAAGACTCTTACTGCGTCAAAGACAAGTACTCATGGGGTCTTCTCCATTCTCACAAGGATGCTAATGATTGTCTTCCACCTTTAATTTGTTGTTCTTGCTTGAGCCCTTTGTATATAGTTTTCAGTGAGGGTTTCTAAAAAATAATGTTTATTTTACTTGTGTTTTCTTTTTATTTGCAGGACATGTCCCAAAAACCCCAATTACACTACCAATGCGGTCTGAGAATAATGTAACGTAGAAATGGAAAAGGCAGAAAGGTGGAAGAGTCTAGATAAACGGAAGAATCTAGAATGTAGATAAGTTGTCAAGTTGATAAGGTTGTAGATTTATCAATAAATATTTTCAGATCTCTTGGATCTAGAATGGCCAAGAAAGATCATGCGAGCCTATAAATTGAATGGTTGTACAAGCATTTTAAGCATCAATGAATTGTGATTTCATCCTGTGGTCACGTGTCTCCTATGTGTTTGATCTCAGTTGTTTTCTAACTTGGTATCAAAGCTTGTGTTTGTGAATTGTTGTTTTGCTTGAGTATGTATAAGTCAGGTGAGGGAGCTTGTGTTTTGTTAGAAATTTCTCGTAATTTCAAACAAATATTGAACAGAGGAAATACTCTGTTTTTGCCAAGGATCTTTTGCGCAAGGAAGCTTAAAAAAATTTCTGAGCAAAACAGAGTTTCTCCACAAAATAAACTTGTATTAATTCATAAACTGTCTGATACAATTTTCTTCCTCTCTCTCAATTTTCTTCCTCTCTCTCAAGGGATTCACCAAAAACTTTCACAAAAACTAAATACTCTGTCTCTCTTTTACAAATGATTTTTACACTGTGTAAAATCTTCATTCACATTTACTGCTGTAAAAAAAAGGCTTTTACATTTACTGTTGTAGAATAAAAATTCTTACATTGATTTACTGCTGTAAAAACAAAAATTCCTTACATGGGTTTACTGAAAAAAAACTTTCACATTCACTTCTGAGTGAAATTTTTTTCATTACATTCATGGGTTTTCACATTACATATTCAATAAAAATTTACATTCCATTCCCATTTGTTTCAACGAACAGCTACAAGCACCTGTAAGAAGAATCCCAAATTTCATTCGCTGCCGGGAGTCTTTCTTCATTTCATCCCTGCTCTGGTTTCAATTTTTCATTGCACTGGTTTCGCACTGCTATGCTCTCCTATTTTTCTCCTTCGCTGCCGCGAGCCCCTTCTCTTTTCATCTCATCCCTGCTCTGGTTTCATTTTTTTCGCACTTCAGTGCTCTCTCCTTTCCACTTCATTACACACTCAATTCACATACAAATGAGTGCACACACAAAGCATTACAAATACGAATGCAATTCTTATGCACTGTTGTGCATCTCCCCTGATTTCTATTCGCTGCTGCGAACCCAGTTTCTTTTCATTCCATGTGCAATAAACTCATATGCAAATGAGCACGCACAAGAAACATATACCAAAAGCATTAAAGATAGGGCGTTGACTTGCCCATACCATTGTTTAAATTCGCCATGCTTCCGTGCAAACAAGACGTAAAATGTTTACCAACTTTTACCTGCAATTTACCAAACATCATGAATCACATTAATTCCTTCACGTGGGCGGTCAAACAAAAGTTCAAGCAGGTTGAAGGAGATCCTCGTCTGTTGACCTGATCGGACGCATTTCGCACACCAAACTCACACAAGTCAAACGATGTTTACCGCCCGGGGAATGGGCAGTTTTGTATTCGTACAATGGACGCGTGGCTGGAGCGGATTGTGTCGGAGGCCCTTCAGGAAATACCACTTATGGAAAAAGGCGGTGCGGGGAAGTCTTCGTGGTTTTCTTCAATGGTTTTGCAGTCGCCATTTACAGGCAGCTTTCGGCAACGCTGCACAGCAGTTGGAATTAATATTCCAACACTCCCCTTTAATTTCAACTGTTGGGCATTAAGTCATACCCAAACATTTCCTCAAAAATTCAAAGTTTTTCTGATCGAATGGCTTTGTCAGTATATCTGCAACTTGTTCCTGAGTCCTGCAATGTTCTAATACAGTTTCTCCATTGCTCACCAATTCCCTGATGTAATGAAATCTTGTGTCAATGTGTTTCGTTCTCTTATGAAACACTGAATTCTTGATAATGCAATAGCTGAGCTATTGTCACAAAAAAAAATCACTGTTGCTTTTGCCTGCTCTTGGCTTAAGCTCCTTAACATCCTTCTCATCCAAACTGCTTGACATGCTGCTATTGTAGCTGCCACATATTCAGCCTCTGTTGTAGACAACGCCACAATAGGCTGTTTCTTAGAAGCCCATGAAATGGCTCCTGAACCCATGTGAAAAACATAACCGGAAGTGCTTTTCCGATCATCTCAGAATCCTTTTTGCTGCCTGTTACAAAAAAAAGGTCTTCCTCTTAACAGAGGGATTACAAAACTGCTGTTACAAAAGAGTCTTCCTCACACAGAGGGATTCACCAAGAGATTATGCTGAAGAGCATCTTCCTCTTAACTAGAGGGATTTACCAGTCTATGCTGAAAAGCATCTTCCTCTTGACAGAGGGATTCACCAAAGATAACAGATCTTCCTCTTAACAGAGGGATTCACTGGAGATTATGCTGAAGAGCATCTTCCTCTTTAACAGAGGGATTCACCAAAAGACTGTGCTGAAGAGCACCTTCCTCTTTAACAGAGGGATTCACCAAAAGACTGCTTCAAGTGCAGTTCCAAAACAAAATAAACTTCACTATCTCTTCTGAAAAATACTCTCTCTCTGTCTTCAAAATTAACACTGTTGAAGCACTGCTGTGTCTGCACTGCTATGCATTTTTCAAAAACAAAATACTCTGTCTTTTCTGGAATAATTACTCTGTCCCAGCTTACAAATTTACACTGATGTGTGTAAATATTTCTTACATTCACTGTTGTTGCACACTCACTGCACTTACATTTACTGTTGTAAAGAAAAATTTCTTTTACATGTGCTGCTGCCCATTACATTTCGTTTCTTCAACAAAAAAAATCTTTATGCTGCTGCATTTTTCATATTCACACTGCTGTGTGTTTTTACTTCTTTTTGTTTTCAAAATGGACAATAACCAAGAACTTCACTGCACTCACATTCACACTGCTGTGCGTAAAAACATTTCTTTTCACCGCGCTGCTACACTTCACATTTCAACGCTGCCCCTTTTTCTTCTCCACACTTCTGTGCATATTGCATTGCATATGTGATAAAAAACAAAGCAAAAACATTACATTTCTCAACACCACTGCGTATTACATTTCAGAGGGATTAACAAAAAGATTTCATTTGCGCTCTACTGCGCTGCAATACATCCTCCACGCAATCTCCATGCCTTGCAGACTTTTATTCTCTGCTTATGGCAGATTTAATTTCATATCTCTCCCCTATAAGAAGATTTTCGTCAAAGGATTACTGTTAATCTAGTTCAGCAATTATGATTAAAAATTACAGGCTCCCCCATAACTGTATGCATTGTCTTCTTTCAGCAAAGTTTTCTCAAAAGAAACTTAGATCGACTGGAGAGCTCAAGGGACTTTCAGACTGTATTTCCTTCCTTCTCCATACTTGTGTAACTTTCTTCTTTTGCATGGGTCTAGCTTGTGTAAGAGCCCATGTTAAGTTACAATCACGTGCCATATGCCCAATGTTATGACACTTGAAACATTCTACATTGTTCATGAATAAGATTTCATGATTTCTTCCTGTAAAATTGTTTCTTGGAGGTTGTCGGAGACCATAACATCTATCTCTATGAAATGCTCTACAGTCTTTTGCCATATGACCAAAGTTTGAACAAGAATAACAATAACCAAAAAATGAACTTTGGTACCTGGGAGATGGAGGTTTCCTTGATGTACTTCTGAAGCCTTTTTGCCTTGAGATCCTTTGATGATAACCATTGCCTCTTGCCTCTTTGACATTATCAATATTTTTTCTTGAAGCTGGTTTTCTACTTGGAGTAGAATTTCTTCTATTGTAGCCTTGGTCTTTCTCCTTGCCTTTGCTGGAACTAGGAGCATCACAATCTCTTTCTGCCTTCTTCACATCTCTTTTGCTTAAATCATTTTCATTCTTGTTTGAGGGTTCACCTACATATCTGAGTCCTGATTTATTAGATGGAGATCTGTGATAGCTGAGCATGTCATCCAAGGCTTGAGAGCTCTTCATGATTTTGTTCATCCCTTCAAGCTTTTTCCTGAGGAGGACAATCTCTTCTTCCAATCTTTCACACTCATTATTCTTCTTTGTAAGTTGTTCCTCAGTTTCTTCCTTGCTACGAGTAGCTTCAGCTGCTACTATTTTAAGGGAGATAATATCTGACTTCATTTCTTCATTCTTTGCTTGACTGCTCTCCATTTTCTTCTCAGCTTCTTGTGCCTATTTCTTGGCTTCTTGTAATTGAGACTTAAGGGAGGAGACCTCTACCTTGTATTGTCCAATCTCTTCTACAAGTTTGTTCACTCTCTTGTGCCTTTGTTCAAGTTGACTTGACAAGACATCTTCCTGCTTCTTTGCTTTATTCAATTGATTTGTCATGGATATGACTTCTTCATGATGCTTCCTTTCGCTTTGATCAAGTTCCTTCTTAAGCTTGACAAGCTCTTCATCCATTTCCTGTACTTGAAGCTTGATGAGGTCAACCTTCTCATTTTCAGCTTCTATGATGGGTTCAGAATTTCCTTCTTGACTGATGGTCATGGTCAGTGCTCCCTTTGCGTGAAGGTCATGAAGTCTGTCCCATATATCCTTTGCTGATGAATATTTTCCTAGATTCTTCTTTACAGAATCAGGCAGTCCATCCAAGATTGTCTTTGCTACTTGTGCATTGTACTCCTTGGATTCTCTATCCATCTTGCTATCATCAATCACTGATTCCCAAATTTCAATCCCTTCAGACTTTAAGAAAGTCCTCATTTTTATTTCCCATATATCAAAGTTCCCATTGAACCTTGGAGCCTCTAATAGAATGTTTTCAAATAGATTGTTTTCTATTTTAGTAGTAGAGGGAGACACATCCTTAGGAGGATTGGAGACTTTCTTCTTTGACCTTGCCATTCTTAACTATGCTTCAAATACCTGACTATGTATTTAAAATGACTGACTGTTTCTTCAACAGCAACACAGAAAATTAATCTGAGAAATACCTTGATCCTTTTGCCTGAGACTTCACTTTGCTGGAGAAGATTTACTGCTGCAACAAAAGGAACCTTCCTTCAGCATCTTTACACCTTCAAAGAGTCTGGATCAGCTCCGATACCATGTTGGAAATTTCTGGTAATTTCAAACAAATATTGAACAGAGGAAATACTCTGTTTCTGCCACAAGATCTTTTGCACAGGGAAGCTTAAAAAAATTTCTGAGCAAAGCAGAGTTTCTCCACAAAATAAACTTGTATTAATTCATAAACTGCCTGATACAATTTTCTTCCTCTCTCTCAGAGGGATTCACCAAAAACTTTCACAAAAACTAAATACTCTGTCTCTCTTTTACAAATGATTTTTACACTGCTGTGTAAAATCTTCATTCCTTATAAAAACAAAAATTCCTTACATGGGTTTACTACCAAAAAAACTTTCACATTCACTTCTGAGTGAAATTTTTTTTATTACATTCATGGGTTTTCACATTACATATTCAAAAAAAAATTACATTCCATTCCCATTTGTTTCAACGAACAGCTACAAGCACCTGTAAGAAGAATCCCAAATTTCATTCGTTGCCGGGAGTCTTTCTTCATTTCATCCCTGCTCTGGTTTCAATTTTTCATTACACTGGTTTCGCACTACTGTGCTCTCCTATTTTTCTCCTTCGCTGCCGCGAGCCCCTTCTCTTTTCATCTCATCCCTGCACTGGTTTCATTTTTTTCCCACTTCAGTGTTCTCTCCTTTCCACTTCATTACACACTCAATTCACATACAATTGAGTGCACACACAAAGCATTACAAATACGAATGCAATTCTTATGCACTGCTGTGCATCTCCCCTGATTTCTATTCACTGCTGCGAACCCAGTTTCTTTTCATTCCATGTGCAATAAACTCATAAGAAAATGAGCACGCACAAGAAACATATACCAAAAGCATTAAAGATAGGGCGTTGACTTGCCCATACCATTGTTTAAATTCACCATGCTTCCGTGCAAACAAGACGTAAAACGTTTACCAACTTTTACCTGCAATTTACGAAACATCATGAATCACATTAATTCCTTCACGTGGGCGGTCAAACAAAAGTTCAGGCAGGTTGAAGGAGATCCTCGTCCGTTGACCTGATCGGACGCATTTCGCACACCAAACTCACACAAGCCAAACGATGTTTACCGCCTGGGGAATGGGCAGTTTTGTATTCGTACAGTGGACGCGTGGCTGGAGCAGATTGTGTCGGAGGCCCTTCAGGAAATACCACTTATGGCAAAAGGCGGTGCAGGGAAGTCTTCGTGGTTTTCTTCAATGGTTTTGCAGTCGCCGTTTACAGGCAGCTTCCTGCAACGCTTCACGGCAGTTGGAATTAATATTCCAACATGTTTGTGAATTGTTGTTTTGCTTGAGTATGCATAAGTCAAGTGAGGGAGCTCGATGTAGAGGGCGCTTGGATAAAAGTGTGGAGTCGCTTCTGGTTTTTATCATTTACAAGTTTTTATCATTAGGTTGGTGGAGATTTCTTGTATTTGTGTGTTTTATAACAGGCCGCAGGACGTGGAAGTGTTAGGGCAAGAGCTAACGGGCATAATATAGGGCATTAAATTCCTGGCTACATGCGCCCCCGTTAGCTCTTTAACACACATGCGCGTTTTTTAATTTATCTATCACCACGCGCGCGAGTTAAAGAGCCAACGGGGGCGCATGTAGCCGGGCATTTCATGCCCTATAGTATGCCGGTTAGCTCTTGCCGGTAGGGACTTCTCGCATTGTTGGACAGGAATGCATAGTTGATTGACGTAGAAATTGGCGCCCATAGGGTAAAGACGCAACACGATGAGAAACATTTATAAAGGGAAGTGTTTTTCCATTAAAAAAAGCTTTTTGAGTTCATTTTATGAAGTGTTTTTTAGGATTAAAAAAGGGAGCTTTTTGACTTAATTTTATGAAGTGTTTTTTTACGACGGTTTCATAAAGTAAAGTGTTTTATGAAAGGAGCATGTGTTCTTTTATGAGGAATGATAGTATAAAGGTCATTGAAAAAATAGTTTTTTAAAAATCAATATTTAACAATTTTTCATTAAAAGGTTTGTGTAAGGAGGAAGTCAAGTTAATCACTTTTAATTTGCTGCCGGACTTATTTAACTTCTGGTTTTGTTTACCCGGTGTCTGGATTGATCCATAGGCCTCAAATAAAACTGAAAGTAGTTGGATATTGGGATTGTTGTTTTTCAATTTCTTCTTTTTTAAGGAGGTATCACTATAAAATTGTTTCATGTAATAATGTCAAATTTATTGGCTAAATGAGCCCACACCGGGAACATGAGTTGAAGATTTACTCGGTGTCAGGATGGATCCATTGGCCTCAGATAAAAATGAAAGTAGTTGGATATTGGGATTGTTGTTTTACGTGGATTGTTGTTTTTTATATGTTTTTTTTTAAAGGTGGTATCACTGTAAAATTGTTTGCTGTAATAACGTCAAATTTATTGGTTAAATGAGTCCACACGAGAAACATGAAACATGAGTGAGAAATATTAGTTGAAAGCAAAGGTTTGAGCATGTTTATGAAAGGACATATCATTCCTCACATTAAAGATTGCAAAACATCTAAGGAGACATAATACATGCTCAAAACTTTGTATGAAATAACAAATTCAAATTAGATTTTATTTTAAAAAGTTGTTGTCTATCAATATGGAGCAACATGAAAGTATAAGCAATTTTATTTATGGCCTTAAATAGTTAAGTGATAAATCAGGTGATATTAGTGAAAAGGTCTCTAGTATGGATTTGGTAACAATCACTTTAAAAGGTTTAGTACCATATGAATAACTTTGGGCTCTCGCAGTTCGGATTTGGCATTAGTGGCAAAAGGGAAACAACCATATGGAGGTAAGCCATGGGACAAAAACAAAGGTGGCAAATTTTAAGAAAAGAAAAAAGGTATAACTCCATCTGAATTTGAGTCTCATGTTAAGAAGTATGATGTATGTTTTTATTGTGGGAAACCTAGGGATCATGTAAAATATTGTTATAAAAAACAATATAATGAGTCTAAACAAAAAAATAGAAAATATAATAGCAATTTTATGAAAAGTGATACCTCAATCAATGAAGGATTTAAATATCTTAAGTTTCTCATTTCATAAGTTTCTTTACCTGATGATGTCAATGCATGGTATATTGATTCCAGTGCCTCAACTCATATGTCTTGTGTCAGGGAATGGTTTGATAAGTATTATGAAAATCTTGATGGATTATATGTTTAGTTAGGAGACAACAACTCACTTAAAGTACAAGGGTATGGAGTAATAAGTGTAAACCTACCCAACATATAAATTAAAGAGATTCATAATGTAATGCATGTTCCTAGAATTAAAAAGAACTTAATATATGGCATATTGTCACTAACCAAGATTTCAAAGTGGAGTTTGTTAAGTCTGGATGTGTTGTAAAAGATATAAAAAATCACTACGAGGTTGTTGCCACAGGTAGAAGGATTGAAGGCTTATATAAGTTGAATGTGACCAAAGCACGACATAAAGCATTAGGAGCTACAACAATATTAATAGAAGAATTATGGCATCATAGGTATGGACATCTTAAACAAAATGACTTAGTTCTACTTCAAAAGAAATCAATGGTTGAAGAACTGCTTGTTTTGAAAACTGAACATATGGAATACGAGGCATGAGTTTTAGAAAAATAACATAGAAATGAATTCCCCGTGCACAATGAATAAAAGCAAATAAATATGCTAATTCATACTAATGTTTGTGGTCCAATGCAAATAAGATCACTCGACGGTGCATGGTACTTTCTTATTTTTGTTGATGACAGATAGAGGTGCACTTAGGTTTATTTCATTAGAAGAAAGAGTGATGTATTCAAATATTTCAAATAATTTAAGACCATGGTTGAAGAACAAACTAGTAAATACATCAAAATTCCCAGATAATATCAAAGGGGAGAATACAGATCAGGAGATTTCATTAAGTGTTGTAAAAGTCATGGAATCCAACAACAATTTGCAATGCCTAAAAGACTTACCAAAATGGAGTTGTTGAGAGAAAAAAAATAGAACATTGGTATAATGTGATCGCAGTATGTTGAAACGTAAAAGCATTTCTAATGTTTTCTAGGTAGAATCTATTAACACAACCGTTTAATTAAAAAATAGAAGTCCTACCAAAAGCTTATATTGTAAAACACCATTTGAAGTATTTCATGGATATAAACCAAATGTGATTCATTTAAGAGTCTTTGGTTGCAAAGCATTTGCTCATATTCCAAAAGTTGAAAGAACGAAGCTTGATGCAAAGTCAATTAGATGCGTATTTATTGGTTATTGTGATGATCAAAAAGTATATAAATTATTTGATCCCAAATCACATAAATTAATTGCAGGTAGGGATGTGGTTTTTCATGAAAACTAAAATGAAGGTGATAATAATAATAATAATAATAATGGTAATCCTTATCATGTCAAGATAGATCCAGATATTGAACGTGAATATGTACAAGAACCAGAAAACAAAGAGAACTTCGAGAATTGTAGAAGAATATGAAAGTAGGGGAACTCCAAGGAGGTCACCATGACAAACTCAACTCCCTATAAAGTATAAATATGATGCACTAACGACTCATGTAATGAATGTAGTGACAATAAATATCGCATCATTTATTTTCATGGTGAGACAATATTTGTCAAAATGTGACATTCAACCATGGGACTAATATTATAAGCCCAACATTGGTAAACCCAAATATAAATACTAGAAACACTAAAATAAACATGATTTATTTTGATGGTGGGACAATCCTTGTCTCAATGCGACATTCAACCATGGTTGACCATGGTTGGCTATGATTGACAATGGTTAACCATGATTGATAATGGTTGACCATGGTTGACCATGGTTGACAATGGTTGACCATGGTTGACCATGGTTGACAATGGTTGACCATGGTACTAATATTATAAGCCCAACATTGGTAAACCCAAATACAAATACTACCAACACTAAAATAAAAATGGTTTATTTTGATGGTGAGACAATCCTTGTCACAATGCGACACTCAAACATGGTTGACCATGGATGGCTATGATTAACAATGGTTGACCATGATTGTTATTATAAACCTAAGGGAATAATAAACCCAAGGATTGATATTATAAACCCAAATGAATAATAAACCCAAGGGATTAATATTAAAACCCCAAGGGATTATGAACCCAATGGAATAATATTAAACCGAAGGGACTAATATTATAAACCCAACATTCGTAAACCCAAATGTAAATATTACAAAGACTAAAATAAACATGATTTATTTTCATGCTGAGACAATCCTTGTCACAATGTGAAATTCAACCATGGTTGACCATGGTCAGCTATGATTAACAATGGTTGACCATGATCAATATTACAAACATAAGGGAATAATAAACCCAAGGGATTAATATGAGAAAACCAAAGGAATAATAAAACAAAGGGAGCGATTATAAACCCGAGGGAAAAATATTGAACCCAAGGGACTAATATTATAAACCCAATGGATATAAACCCTAAGATAAATATTATAAACACTAAAATAAACATGATAGACCATCGTCGATTTTCTGTTACAAACCCAAGGGAATAAAATTAAACTGTAGGATGAATATTAAACCCTAGGAATATAAATCTTAAAATTAATAAACCCAAGGGATTAATATTGTAAAACATAGGCTTAATATTAAACCCTAGGAATATAAACACTATAACTAATATTATGAACCAAAGGTATTTATATTACAAACCCAATAGATTGTAAACCCAAGGGATTTATAATTTTATATTAAACCATAGGATTGATATTATAAACCTTATCAATAATATTATGCCCTACGAAT
Organism: Pinus tabuliformis; assembly: GCA_031772625.1. Taxonomy (NCBI): domain Eukaryota; kingdom Viridiplantae; phylum Streptophyta; class Pinopsida; order Pinales; family Pinaceae; genus Pinus; species Pinus tabuliformis. The sequence goes on along the minus strand of CM062819.1, from coordinate 189,812,158 downwards.
ATGAATCTTTACATTAATAAACCTAAGGGATTGATATTATAAACCCAAGGCACTAATAAAATCAAGGGATTAATTCTAAAAACCCAAAACTCAGAGGATTAATATTATAAACCCAAGGTATATAAAGCCTAAGATAAATATTATAAATCGTAAAACAAACATTGTTGACCATGGTTGATTTTCATATTGAGACAATATTTCTCTCAATGTGACATTGGACCATGGTTGATAAACCCAAGGGATTTATATTAAACACTAGGATCAAGATATTATAAACCTTATCAATAATATTATGCCCTAAGAATATGAACCTTAGGATTGATATTATAAACCGAAGGCACTAATAAAATCAAGGGATTAATTCTAAAAACCCAAAAATCCAAAGGATTAATATTATAAACCCTAGGATAAATATTATAAATCTTAAAACAAACACTCCTCACCATGGTTGACCAAGTTTGATTTTCATATTGAGACAATATTTGTCACAATGTGTCGCTGGACCATGGTTGACCATAATTAATTTCCATATTGAGAGAATAATTTTCATAATGTGACATTGGACCATGGTCCACCATGGATGATTTTCATATTGACAATATTTGTCACAATGCAACTTTGGACAATGGTTGACCATGGTTGACCATGGATGACATGGTTGTGACAATGTGACATTGGATAAATATTATAAGCCGTAAAATAAATACGGTTGACCATCGTTGACCATAGTTTATTTTCATATTAATAGAATATTATAAACCAAATGGACTATAAACCCAAGAAATTTAAATTAAACGCTAGGATTAATATTATAAACCTTGTGAATAATATTATACCCTAGGAATATTAACCCTTAAATTAATAAACATAAGGGATTGATATCATAAATGCAAGGGAATAAAAAACCCAAGGGATAATAAACCCATAGGAATAATATTAAACATAAGGAATTAATATTATAAACCGAAGCAATATAAACCCTAAAATAAACATTAAACCTTATGATTAATATTACAAACCATAATATTAACATTATAAACTTATGTGAATAAAAACCCAAGCGACAATATTAAAAACCCAAGGGATTTTAAACCAAATGGAATAACGTTAAACCTTAGGATTAATATTAAATCATTGGAACATAAACCCTAAGGTTAATAAACCCAAAGGATTAATACTATAAACTCAAGGAATTATAAACTTAAGGGATTAACATTAAACCCTAAGATTAATATTATAAACCATACAATTAATGTTAAACCCTAGGAATATAAATCCTATAATTAATATTAGAAACCCTAGGATCAATATTATAAAACAAAGGGAATAATAAACCCATTGGATTAATATTAAAAACGCGAGGGATTATAAACTCAAGGGAATAACATTAGACCCTAGGATTAATACTATAAACATTAGGATTAATATTATAAGCCCAAGATATTAACACTACAAATCCAAGGAATTAATAAACCTAATGGATTAATATTATAAAATCAATGGATTATAAACCAAGGGGGATAATTATAAACCCTAAGGGAGTAATATTATAAACCTAAGGGATTGATAAACCCAAATGATTAATATTAAAAACCCTAATACTACAAATCATAAACCCAATATTAAACTTTAATATTATAAACCAAATATTAAAACGACCTAATATTATAAACCTTGTATTAAATTGAATTTTTGTAAAGCAACAATGCGACATTGAATAAGTTACAATATAATGTAACAATGTGACAATGATTGTTAGACTTATTTTCATATTGAGACAATGTTTGTCACAATGTGATGTTGGATACATTTTTGTACTATTCAAATGTAACAATATTAAACCCTTGATATTATAAGCCCAAGGGACTCATAAACCCAATGTATTAATGCTAAAATCCTAAGGGATTTTAAACCCAAGCAAATAATAGTAAACTCAAATGATTAATATTATAAACCAAAGGGATATAGACCATATGATAAATATTATAAACCCTAAAATAAACATTAAACCCGGAGATTCATGTCATGAACCTTATCATTAATATTATAAACCCAATGAATTAATAAGCCCAATGGCTTAGTATTAAAAACACAAGGGATTATAAACCTAAGGGAATAAAATTAAACCCTCCGATGAATATTAAACTTTAGGAACATAAACCTTAAAATTAATAAACCAAAGGGATTAATATTGTAAAACATAGGCTTAATAGTAAACCCTAGGAACATAAACCCTATAATTAATGTTATGAACCCAAGTAATTTGTATTACAAACCCAATATATTGTAAACCCAAGGGATTATAAACCCATAGGAATAATATATATATTTTTTTTCCTGAATTTGTCTACTCCTATATTGATACAAAAAAAAAAAAAAATTACATAGAGGCAGCGACCTCGAGAAGTCTTGCCCAGAGAGGCGGCATATTCACATTACAAAGCTGAACACTGACCAAAAATACTTGCTATTGATTGTCCAGAAAAGCTACTAGGACCAGGACCATGACTAGTGCACAGAAACAGAATATACCATTGTCAAAACTTTAGACTGACCAAAGGTAATTCAAGGACCAAAACGGATTTTCTGGGCTCATACATATAAACAGGGAAGCGCTTCCCAGGTCAAAACTGTAATCTGATCCATTAAGCAACTGTAACCATAACTTTGAGCAATAGAGAACCAAAAACCAAAGAACGCAGACCTGTTTAAGCTTCATGAGTGGTGGAAGGCGACTCTTCAACAATACGACACCCATAATTGTCGGGGTCATCATCCTCAGAGGGGTGGCCCTCTTTGCTTGTAGAACCGCCGCCAGTAGGGACACTCGGACCAGCTTGAGTTTGCATTTCCTGGGTAGCAGTACCACCAGAATCTTTAAACTGAGAAGTGCCAAGCAATTCTTCCACCCTTGTCTTCGTAGTCATGCCTGGAGTTGCGACCACCAGACCAGCAGTGCCCTCGCACAACTCAATGGTGACTGAAGCGATGAAGGAGTGATTGCTGAGAGTGTAGGGGAATTGAAAACAAGCAGTGTGAGAGTGAGAATTGTGAGAGCTCGTCACTATGTTATGTTGCCCTTGCCCTCGTCCACGACCACTCCTAGTAATAGGATAGCGATCAGAGCAGAAGCTCGAGGAGTAAGACGAGGAGTCCAAGGTAGAGGAGGAAGGCTGGCGGATAACACGCCCATGGGAGCTTCCCCTCTTGCAGCCCATTCTTTGGTGCAATTTGGGCATGATGAAAAAAGCAGGGGAATCTGAACAGATAACAAAACCGTGAAGGCAGAGGGACACTGAAGGGGTTTTGGCTTCAGCACGCAGAGGAGCGGTGAGAATGACAGAGGACGAGCGACACTTGAAATTGCAGGAAGGACTCTGTAAAACATGAAATCCCAGCTAAGAATCAACACCGTAATCCTGAGCACAACGATTCCCTAGTCTAGTCTGAGAGCAGAGCTCTGCGGCAACGAGGGAGCAATACACACACAGGGGAGGAGCATTGACGAGTTGAAGGGGCACCATAACAGAAGAATCAGAAGGCTAGTAAGGAAGGATGTGATGCATTAACGCAGCATTGAAGGTATTTGTAGTGAGCCTGAAGGTTGGCAGCACGCGAGGCCAGATGGCAGTGTTCATAAGCCACGTGCCATCCCACCAAGCCGCCCTCGTACATAGCACCATACTACACACCGGCATTCGGGGAACCCATAGGAATAATACTAAACACAAGGAATTAATATTATAAACCAAAGTGATATAAACCCTAAAATAAGCATTAAACCCTACGATTAATAGTACAAACCTTAACATCAACATTGTAAACTTATGCGAATAAAAGCCCAAGCGAAAATATTAAAAAACATAGGGATTTTAAACCCAAGGGAATAACATTAAACCTTAGGATTAATATTAAATTGTAGGAACATAAACCCTAAGATTAATAAACCCAAAGGATTAATACTGTAAACCCGAGGAGTTATAAACATAAGGGATTAACATTAAATCATAAGATTAATATTATAAATCATAGGATTAATATTAAACCCTAGGAATATAAATCCTTTGATTAATATTAGAAACCCTAGGATCAATATTATAAAACAAAGGAAATAATAAACCCATTAAATTAATATTAAAAACGTGAGGGATTATAAACTCAAGGGAATAACATTAGACCATAGGATTAATACTAAACCATAGGAATATAAACCCTAACATTAATATTATAAACCTTAGGATTAATATTATAAGCCCAAGATATTAATACTACAAATCCAAAGTATTAATAAACCTAATGGATTAATATTATAAACTCAATGGATTATAAAGCACGGGGGGTAATTATAAACCCAAGGGATTAATATTATAAACCCTAATACTACAAATCATAAACCCAATATTAAACTTAAAAATTATAAACCAAATATTAAAAGGCCTTGATATTATAAACCATGTATTAAATCTAAGTTTTGTAAAGCAACAATGTGACATTGAATAAGTTACAATGTAATGTAACATTGCGACAATGATTGTTAGACTTATTTTCATATTGAGACAACGTTTGTCACAATGTGATGTTGGATACATTTTTGTACTATTCAAATGTAACAATATTAAACCCTTGATATTATAAGCCCAAGGGATTAATAAACACCACACATTGGCTGCTTACAAGCTTGACATTCCAACACAAGTACGCCAATCCCTCGCACTCGTCAAAACACTAAGATGAAACCCTCAGCTGTAACCATATCATAAATGAAGACTCACACAGAGAGCTTGTTTATTTCATTGCCAAACATTGTAATTTATACACTCGTTGAACCATATATTCAATAGTGAATCCACCGACTGGCAACTACTCCTGTCAATCGTCAACCAGGGAATAGTCATCATCATAAATCGCTTGTACTTCACCAGAATATGAATAGGGTTGCTATTATTTCTAACAAATTACTCATGGGAGCTTCTCTTTTCTCATGAGGCATGCTTTCGAGTGTCTTCCACCTCTGGCTTATTTCTCTTTCTTGAGCCCCTACTCTATAGTTTTTAAAGAGGGTTTTTAGAAAATAATGTTTATTTTACTTGTGTTTTTCTTTTTATGTGTAGGAAATGTCTCAGCAATCCCCAACGTGGTAGTTTGTAGCGAATGATCTAAATGGAACAAAATGGCACTTCTGACATATATTTCAAGGTGGGTATGCCTTTGTTGGCTATGGGTACGAGTTTGTTCTAGATTTCGGGATTATATTAATTCATCTTCATTTTAACATGCAAAACTTTGAGTGAACGAACATATTGATATCAAATGATTCTTATGTAGTAAGAGAAGCATGAAGAAATGAAGAATTTAGAGCACACACATAGGAACAAGATTAAGGAGGAGATTGTTGAGATTGTTGCGGTTGGATTAGGAGGGTATGTTTTATTAGGTCCTTCATTTTTTAAATGGTAAATTTTGGTCAGAAAATGGTAGCAAAAAAAGAAGAAACCAAGAGCAAAAAAGAAGCTACTCTTGAATAGTTAACTTAGATGGAAGACAAAAGTGGAAAAGAAGGAAGTGACAAAGAGACGACCGAGTAGTTATCTTAGAATTCACCTAGCTTTCAGGAGGATCGAACTGTAACAATTGAAAGAATCAAGTGAGCATGGACCAAGTGAGCATGAAGTGTATGGATCTAGCCAAAGGACTTAGAGTTGAGTCTATGAAGCAAGAGTGAGTTAAATGGAATAAGATGAATAAGCCAAAACTATATAAAGATAAGTAAGGCTAGCTGTGCAAGGAGAGAAATAATAGGAAATGGTTGCCATGATGCTCAAATTAGGATTCACAATCTGCGATCGTAACCCTATGTTTGTAATGAGCATTTTAGGAAGAGTATTTAAATGATCTAGCTGAGATAAGAAAATCTATTGTTGTAATGATGATTTGATTTAATAATCAAAAGAAAAGGTTGTTTTAGGGAGATTTATTGTGACATGTGAATGTGAATGTGTATGTGTATGTAAGTGAATAAATGTGTGCATATTTAAAATTTTAATTCTTTTACTAAGGTCATGTGTAATGTGTTTTATTTACTCCCGGCCCAAGTGTTCGTGTTCTTTGATTGATCTATAATGATTAATGGTTAGTAATATTTATTTAACTAGTATTATGTATCATGTCACCTTCTAAGCCCCTCTATATTTTTGTTGACAAGTTTTCTCAATTGACTCAATTCTCTATGTTTGAGCATATGCAAAAGGCATGAATTCTTACGGCAAGCATTGTCCTATTGCTTTATGATATTGGTATGTCTAACCCTAGGGCTTGCTTTTTAGGATTTGAAATTAACCACCTCTCTCTACAAATAATTTTTATAGTCCTTCCAAGTGAAGACTTGGATATGAACTGACGTCCTCATGTTTTCTGGACTTTCACCTAAATTCTTTTGGTTCATGGGATCTGGCCACAGGTATATACTTTAATGCAGAAAAGGTTATTGTTGTCCCAAAAAATGATTCAAGACAAATAATTAACCAAGAAAACAATTACACCATATTATTATGCACGTAAGTAGTCTTAAATAATTTTAATAGTTTTTAATTGTCACCATGGGAAATAAACATTGCAAAGCAGTGTACTTTAATGTGTTATGATTATTCCTATTATAATTAAGCTCAAACGTGCTTTTCCACAAAAGTAATAAGAATGGTTTATAACTCTGAAGCTCTGGTCAATAAATGCTTTAATAATAACTCAAATACCCTTTCAGGGAAATATTTTACTGTTACGGTATGAATTCTGCAATGTGGCCAAGCAAAGAAAATTATATTTATAATAATAATTTATTATCTCTCTAATCCAACCCAATATAAAAGATATATTATCCTGTCTGGTCTTATTATGTTATCTAAACATGATTAGTTATCACTACAAAAGTTTCTTGGGAATTAAAGAACGGCGACAGTAATATTATGGGGAAGACTAAAATTCCAAATAATAAACCTCGAACAGTCGCATAACCTTAATAACTCTGCACAACCAACCATCTGTGCGCTTGAAGGCCAAGAAATAATCACAATTTTAATTTAATTTCAGACAACATGTAATAAGAATGGAATGGAAAAGTCAACACTCAAAGCCTAATGGCGCATCTAGTTATATTGTTAAGTTAGAAATCGAAGTATCTGATTTTTTAGTAGTGTTGCACAAGACTATAACTATGAAAATAATTTCACGTTTGTTCCAGTCCATTGAGATTTACCGACTATTCACTTGGGGCATTTCTGGATGCAGATGATTGGGAGCGTCCAAGCTCGACTACTTGCTCTTCATCATTCTCGCCGGAGATCTCTTCGAGTGATTTTCCCATTGATTCAGGGATCAGGAATGTGAAAAGGAACCCTGCAGCGCTTGCTACCGCTAAGAGTAGCAGAGAAACTGTGGCTTTAACAACCGTTAGGTCATCTGCGTAGAGAAAAACAATTGTTCCAATTACAGCGCCTACTTTGCCTGCTGCTCCGGATATGCCGTGGCATGTACAACGATGCCTTGCTAGGAAGATTTCTGCAGGCACAATGAATGTGGTAACATTTGGACCGAAGTTTGAGAAGAAGAGGGTGAAGGAATAAAGTGTGATCTTCAAGGCCGTTAGGCTTTTTTGTGAATGGTGGTATGAAATAGCAAACGCGATCGTGAAGAGTGTCATGAAGAAGAATCCCATTAGCTGAATACGTTTTCTACCCATGTGATCCACCAAGGCAATTGTGAAGAGGTAGCCCGGCAGTGTTGAAGACGCAGCAACAATCAACTGTGCTCTTGCTATTCGATAGACTTCTTCAATGGCGTTCATTGACATGGGGTCCCGAAGCCATCCCACTTTCGTGAAGTTGTCCTTCTGGTAAAGATTTTGGCTGTAGAACACGATGTCGACGAGTAACCATGTGCTTGCAGTGCTGACTAGGTGCAAGCCGTGTCGCGTTACGAACTCTCTGGAAAATAAACCGAACCGCGGCCTGCTACTTGAAATCTCTTTGGCCTTCCTCTGGTCTACTTCGATTTCTATGTTAAGAACACTTGACATGTCGTCGGCGGCTTGATTTGCATCTCTTCTTATGAGCGCCGTGTAGCGAGCCGTTTCGGTTATTTTCATTCGCCAGTAGTATGTCACCGCAGCCGGAATGGCTCCGAACATAAGAATGATCCGCCATACATGATCGGCTTGAGGGGCCGTTGAATCTGCACGATTGTCACTGTATGCGGGGCGGTGGTATTTGCTATTGAATACTGCAGAGACGAAAATGGCCACCGCGCCGCCGGCTAGAATCCCGAACCCTTGCAGAGTAAACACTGCTGCGATGAATGCCCCTCGGTTTTTCTTGTTGGCGTACTCCGACATAATAGTGGCGGATAAAGGATAATCTCCGCCGACACCGAAGCCGAGCCAGAATCTGAAGAAGCAGAGCGTAGTTATTACGGCTTTGGGTGTTCGATCGAAAGAAAGACCTGATCCTATGGAGGCAAAGACCATGAGCAGAAGCGTTATTCCAAAGAGTTTCTTTCGTCCCATTTTGTCGCCCATCCAACCAAAGAAGAGCCCCCCGCAAAGTGCTCCACATAAGGCCACTCCCATAACAGCAGCCGCGATATGTTTAGGTAGGGTACCAGGAGTACTACTAGTCGGTTCGAAATAATAAATCCTTCCGTGGAGACTGGTGATGGTGGAGATGCAGAACAAGTCATAAGCATCCGTGAAGATGCCCATCCCTGCAATAACGACTGCCTTAATGTGGTACCATTGTAATCTTGCCCTGTCCAAGGCACTTAATACTCCCAATTGATTTCTCAGCATGTTTCCAAGCTTTTTTCTGAAGATTTTTTTGCCCACTGTACAGCAGAAAGGTCAATATTTTAAAACTCGGGGTCTTTGTAAACGCATAAGCAGAAAACAGAACAAATTAAATTAAACATGGAAGCCAGGACGCGAGGAAGACATTTTTCAAGAAGCTAAACATTCGAGAAACAATGTACTTTCAGACAATATTCGTGGGGGCAATTTTAGAAAATATTTCACGGAGAACTTTGCAGCAGGACTAAATTATTTCTGAAACCGAAGACAAGAAGTTCAACCGTTTCTGGCTTCAACCAAAGACAAGAAGTTCAACAACTGCGAAGCAATAACCTGCAAATCCATACAGAGAAATTCTTCAAAGCAGGAAACTAAATTCTAGAAATCAGAGGGCGGTGAAAAGGGGGAAAGGGTCAACTCAAAAGCTATGGCTACAAGGTCTCCTGAAACTGTTGAGAAAATCAACTAGGGAAATCCACAAGAAAATCAACGAGGGAAATCCACAAATACAAAAATCGAAGCCAATTAATTACAATATCCAAAACCTTTTCTAAAGCATGAGCTATATTTAAAAACTTAAAATCGTTTCGTCGATTTCACCTCAACTGAGTGCAAATTTTGATGAAAAGTCGAACTGAAAACCTCTCAGATCTTCGTGTTCCAGTTAATTTTTACTGCAGATTGGACGCCAGGACCAAATTCACAGATCTAACGCATGATTTATGGGCATTCTTCCATTTTGGGAGCAGACGACGGCCCGAAACATAGAAAAAGGCGGTGAAATAACGCACTGGATTTGGCGATAGTAAATATTATTCAGATCCGTATATTGTTTGGTAACCATTCGATGGAACTGACAGTTGAGCATGAACGTATACCTTTCTAGTTCCCTAGGTTTCCCCGCAATTATGTTTACATTCCTTACATTATATAGAGTCATGTTCCTCACGGCTTCCTGCGCTCGTCGTTGGATCCCCCTCTGAATTTTTTTCATCTCTCTAGGTTCGTCATCTAGCAGCATATGCAAAGTATATTCCTCTATGCCATTTCCAAACTCCCTAAGTTCGTCATCTGGCGTCATATGCGAACTATATTCCTCTATGTCATTGCCAACCGTTGCCATGGAAGGAACATATGTCGTTGTCTGTGCCCGCTCATCTCAATATGTTGTTCAAAAGTCAACAAAGATTGTTGTCCATATTGCCCTTTTGCAAATTTCTTTAATTTGTTTAGAAAAATTAATAACAAGTTAATTCTTAAATGATCATAATCATAACAAATTATCGCTGAAATTTTTTTCATAAAAATGGAAATTTAAGTTTACGATTATTATAATGATAATAATTTATTGGTTAAAATTTCATTGTGAGTTAGTTGACTTTGAACTTCTAATATAATTTCATCAAAAGCCATCTTATTAATCCATTTAAACTTAAAACTTAAATTAATCAATAAGATTTCATTGTGGCGAGGTGATATATCTAAGAGATTGTTGTGATGCGATGTTATAAATTAAATTAATAAATAAGATTTTATTGTGGTTAAAGGCGTTTTATTTAAAGAAATTATTGTAATGTGATGTTATCTAATATAAATTTATTTAACAGATTGTTGTGATGTGATGTTATAAATTCAATTAATAATTAAGATTTCATTGGCCTTATATTAAAGAAGCGATTCTCTTACTAGTATGGGCCCAGCCCAAAGTCAGAGCTAGTTCTTGCACGAAATATCATGCTACTAGAAGCTCGTCCTACAGACGGTGCCTGGGTCCAAAAGTACTCTATTTAAGAGATTGTCTTGATATAAACATTTTGATTGAGCCAAATAAAAATTCAAATTATTTAAGACAGAATTAAAATTAAAAAATTATAACAAAGGAATATTTATAAATATTGTTATATATAAAAGTTGAGATCTATTTCAACTCTTGATTTATCAAGGGGTTAAGAGGAATCAAATATTTTGAGATACAAATTTTTTATCAAATTTTGGATTCAAAAGAATAGGTTTGCACTTGAGAGATTTGATCGCTCTTCCTACTTGATAGGTCCAAAGTTAACATAGAAACTTTGGATCTCTCAAGGTGTCAGGAGAAATCAAATCTTTGGAGGTGCAAACATTTCCTCAAAGTTTTGAGTCCAAAAAAAAAGTTTACAACTTGAGATATTTGATCCCTCTCAAGGCTTGATAAATTTGCAATTGAATTTAGATTGGTTTGTAAAGTAATAAGAAAGAAAAATATGTTCTTAATTGATACCAATTTTTTTTTTATAATCTCTTAAATGAAATACACATTCTTAATCATTATACCTACTCAAATTATTTATAGATATTTTGATAAATACCATTCATTTTTCTTTTCTTTCGTGTAGAAACACATAATATAAATAAATATAACAATCTCCTTCACTATGATATTTTTCATCATCTCTCACATATATAATATATATTTTTAATTTATTGATATTTTATTTTATTTTGAAAAAAAAAAAATAATAAATTATTTTTATTAAATTTTGATCTATTGTTTTTCATTTTGAAAACTTTTGAGTGAAACCAATACAAAAAAAATATAACCAAAATACCTGTCATCCCCTACACATATATATTCTTTAAAACCTATATTGTTATATTTATTTTATATTACTTTAATATTTATAAATAATATAATTATAAATAAGTTAATGGACCAAAACCCAAAAGCATCTCCAAGAATTAAATTGAGTGATTCCAAGTGGCATGGTAAGAACTAGTATTGGATATGAAGAAATAGGTTAATAGCTCAAAACCCAAAAACATCTGGCAGGAATAAATTGAGTGATTCCACTTCGCATGATTTTTTTAATAATAATGATGAATCCCCTACATTCATGTATAGAAACTAGTAATAACTATCTCCAATATTAATTTAAAAACTAAATTATAATGAATTTTCCACTCACTAAAAAAATTACTTAAGAATCATAAAAAAAAAATGAACAGTTAATCATCTCGGAGTATAATTTAACATCGAAAAAAAGGAAATAAAAACGAATGTTATCAAGATATTCACCGGTGGTATTTCTAAGCTCTGTATGTTCACGATTACACTTTATTTACAATCACACAAAAAATTTGTTTAGTTATGTTGGGATGATCTGTATATATCAAAGGACTGGTAATTATTAGTTATATTGATATAATATATATTTAATTATTAGTTATATTGAAATAATATATATATTTAATTATTAGTTATATTGAGATAATATATATATATATATATATGAATGAGAGTGAAAGAAATAGTGTTACTTCTCTATAGTGGCATATAGAGAATGGTGATATGGTATTAGTTTTGATGGTATGAAAAAAAAACATCTTTTCTCCTCCTTCCACAGATGACTTTGGATTTTTTCCTATTGGGAAGGGATGACGTTTCCAGTGCTGCCGGCTAGGGCTTTGGAACTCAACGCCTAAAGTCATCCCTGTACGGGATATCGCTAATAAAATTTAGACTTTTTTGAAATCATTTCCACCGTATATAGTGCTAGTGCCATTATTGTTGAAGGGAGGGGATTTATTTAATGATTTCAGATGTGGGTAGTAGCACCTGTAACCAAATTTCCTTGTACAATCTAACGCCCAGGATCCTTTGTCATGTCATCAATCTTCGGTTGAAGTTCTCTTGTACAAGCTAACGCCCAGGATCCTTTGTGATGTCATCAATCTTGGGCTGAAGGTATGTGGTGGCAATATTTAATACATCCTATACACATTTATATTGATAAAAACCAAAATATTACTTAAAGGGTTGAGATAAAAGCTTTGAGTATGGTAGCCTTTTGATCTTATGGTCTTTTCTGGTGATTATTAAAGGCTGAACATGAGACTGACGAAGTGTATGTGAAGATTACTCCGGTTCTAGAAGCTGAGGTAGGTTTTTTTTCGTTACTGTGGTTTAACATACATCAAATAATTAGGGCAATAACATATATGGGGTGTTATGGTATTAGTTTCTGTCCTATAAAATATTTACAAATTTTTCTCTTGTTTGCATAGTGGACTTCGGATTTTTTCTTGTTTTCAGGGAATGATATCTGCAGTGCATCTGGCTAGCGCTCCAGAACCCGAAGCATGAGATCATCACCAGTACTACAGATCCCCGATAAGATTTAGGATTTTCTGAAATAATTTGCCCGTATATATTTGCTAGTGCCAGTGTTATTGAAGGGGGAATTCATTTAGTAATTTCAAAGGTAGTTAGCAGCACCCGTCAGAAAATGCCCTATCTAATGCCCAGGATCCTTTGTCGTATCATCAATATTCAGTTGAAGGTCTGTTGTGGCACCAGTAAATACGACCTATATGTTGGGGATTTTTAATGGGAAAATCCCAAAAACAAAGAAATTAAACTCCACAGAGGCAATGCTCTGTTTCACCTCCACAAGATCTTTTAGACAGCAGAAACAAAACAAAAAAAATTATTTGCACCAGACAGAGTTTTCACACACCACACATTTCTATTCATTAATAAAAGCAACTGCTATTACAATCTTTTTCCTCTCTCTCAGAGGGATTCACCGAGAACATTTAACAAAAAAAAACTCTGTCTTCTCCTGAGATTTTACACTGGTGTGTGTAGAAATCTCTTTTACATTAACTGCTGTAAAAACAGACTTCAACTACAGAAAAATTACTTTTACTGCTGTGTGGAAATTATACAGATTTTCTTCACGCTGATGCGTGGGTTACAATACATCGCACTGCTGTGCCTCACTCTTCAATTTCATTACATCGCACTGTTGTTCATTACCATACCTCTTCTACATTACCATACACACAAAAAAAACATTACATATATGTTCATGGCAATAAAACAAAAGACTTACATACGTCTCCACTTGCCATGCTTCCGTAAAAATAAAAAGAACAACAAAATTAAATGTTTTTATCAGGCTTTACTTGTGCCCATACTCCCGCTGAAACAAAATTAAAAACTTCATCAAAACTTACCAACCCACAGTAAATAGCATTTACTATTTTACTGACATTTACTGGCGGTAAGTGAAAAACTTTTACTTCACTTATAATTCATTTAATGCTGGCCCATACTTCACCCTTTGACTTTAATTAGATCGCATCACAAAATTGGGACACACACATATGTTGCGCTCTGCGATATGCGATCGGATCGCATCGCAAATAAACTCATGTTAAAGACCCCGACCCTATGATATTGCCGATAGTGATGTGCCGATGCGATATCGGCGATCGCTCATCGCAAACACAAAAGCTCCTTTATAGTTCCTTCACTTCGACTTTGCCGATGCGATATCGGCGATCGCAGTTGAAATTATATTTTCAACACTATACGCATTTATAGTGATAAAAACCACAAAATTATTTAGAGGGTTGTGATAACAAATTTGAGTATGTTAGCCTTTCGAGCTTATGGCCTTTTTTTGTTGATTATTGCAGGCTGAACAGGAGACAGACGAAGTGTATGCGCAGATTAATATGGTTCCAAAAGTTGAGCTAGATTTTTTGGTTTTTGTGGTTGAATATACCATGAATAACTCAAGACCACAAAGAATAACTAGATCTCGAGTGTAGATTCATTGTTTCAGGAGTGACATTGAGTTTGATGATCTATGTTTAAAAAATGAGTCATGCAATGATGTGGGTCAAAAGACAAAAAGGAATGTGCGTTCGTTTTGCAAGACTCTTACTGCGTCAAAGACAAGTACTCATGGGGTCTTCTCCATTCTCACAAGGATGCTAATGATTGTCTTCCACCTTTAATTTGTTGTTCTTGCTTGAGCCCTTTGTATATAGTTTTCAGTGAGGGTTTCTAAAAAACAATGTTTATTTTACTTGTGTTTTCTTTTTATTTGCAGGACATGTCCCAAAAACCCCAATGACACTACCAATGCAGTCTCAGAATAATGTAACGTAGAAATGGAAAAGGCAGAAAGGTGGAAGAGTCTAGATAAACGGAAGAATCTAGAATGTAGATAAGTTGTCAAGTTGATAAGGTTGTAGAGTTATCAATAAATCTTTTCAGATCTCTTGGATCTAGAATGGCCAAGAAAGATCATGCGAGGCTATGAATTGAATGGTTGTACAAGCATTTTACGCATCAATGAATTGTGATTTCAGCCTGTGGTCACGTGACTCCTATGTGTTTGATCTCAGTTGTTTTCTAACTTGGTATCAAAGCTTGTGTTTGTGAATTGTTGTTTTGCTTGAGTATGCATAAGTCAGGTGAGGGAGCTTGTGTTTGTGAATTGTTGTTTTGCTTGAGTATGCATAAGTCAGGTGAGGAGCTCGATGCGCCTGGATAAAAGCGTGGAGTCGCTTCTGGTTTTTATCATTTACAAGTTTTTATCATTAGGTCGGTGGAGATTTCTCGTATTTGCCTGTTTTATAACAGGCCGCAAGACCCGGAAGTGTAAGAGCTAACCGGCATACAATAAGGCATTAAATGCCCAGCTACATGCACCCAGTTAAGTCTTTAACACAGGCGCAACTATTTTTTATTTATTTATCACCCCGCGCTAAAGAGCTAACGGGACGAATGTAGCCACGCACGACTATTTTTTATTTATCTATCACCCCGCGCTAAAGAGCTAACGGAACGAATGTAGCCAGGCATTTAATGCCGTATACTATGCCCGTTAGCTCTTGCCGATAACGCCCGTTAGCTCTTGCCGTTAGGGACTTCTCGCATTGTTGGAAAGGAATGCATAGTTGACTGACGTAGAAATTGGCGCCGATAGGGTAAAGACGCAACACGGTGAGAAACATTTATAAAGGGAAGTGTTTTGCGATTAAAAAAAGAGCTTTTTGAGTTCATTTTATGAAGTGTTTTTTAGAATTAAAAAAGGGAGCTTTTTGAGTTAATTTTATGAAGTGTTTTTTTACGACGGTTTCATAAAGTGAAGTGTTTTATGAAAGGAGCACGTGTTCTTTTATGAGGAATGATAGTATAAAGGTCATTGAAATAATAGTTTTTTAAAAATCAATATTTAATATTTTTTTAATAAAAGATTTGTGTAAAGTTAATCACATTTAATTTGCTGCCGGACTTATTTCACGGTTGGTTTTGTTTACACGGTATCCGGATGGATCCATAGGCCTCAGATAAAACTGAAAGTAGTTGGATTGGGATTGTTGTTTTTCAAATTCTTATTTTATTGTTAAAGGAGGTATCACTGTAAAATTGTTTTCTGTAATAATGTCAAATTTATTGGCTAAATGAGTCCACACGGAAAACATGAGTTGAAGATTTACTCGGTGTCGGGATTGATCCATAGACCTCAGATAAAAATGAAAGTAGTTGGATATTGGGATTGTTGTTTTACGTGATTGTTGTTTTTTAATTTTTTTTTTTTTAAGGATGTATCACGGTAAAATTGTTTGGTGTAATAATGTCAAATTTATTGGTTAAATGAGTCCACATGAGAAACATGAAACATGAGTGAGAAATAAGTTGGAAGCGAAGGTTTGAGCGTGTTAATGAAAGGACATATCATGAGAAATGAGTTGGAAGCGAAGGTTTGAGGGTGTTTATGAAAGGACATATCATTCCTCACATCGAAGATTGTAAAACATTTAAGGAGACATGATACATGTTCAAAACTTTGTATGAAACAACAAATTCAAATTGGATTTTATTTTAAAAAGTTGTTGTCTATCAAGATGGAGCAACATGAAAGTATAAGTAATTTTATTTCTCGTCTTAAATAGTTAAGTGATAAATCAGGTGATATTGGTGAAAAGGTCTCTAGTATGGATTTGGTAATAATCACTTTAAAAGGTTTAGTACCATATTATCAAACCTTTATTTCAAGTCTCTCAACTAGAGAGAAGCCTCATATGTTTGATGAATTGACAAGGATTCTTCTTCAAGAGGAAGAGAGGATGAATAACTTTGGGCTCTAGCAGTTCGGATTTGGCATTAGTGGCGAAAGGGAAACAACCATATAGAGGTAAGCCATGGGACAAAAACAAAGGTGGCAAATTTTAAGCAAAGAAAAAAGGTATAACTCCATCTAAATTTGAGTCTCATGTTAAGAAGTATGATGTATGTTTTTATTGTGGGAAACCTAGGGATCATGTAAAATATTGTTATAAAAAACAATATAATGAGTCTAAACAAAAAAACAGAAAATATAATAGCAATTTTATGAAGAATGATACCTCAACCAGTGAAGGATTTGAATATCTTAAGTTTCTCATTTCATAAGTTTCTTTACCTGATGATGTCAATGCATGGTATATTGATTCCAGTGCCTCAACTCGTATGTCCTGTGTCAGGGATTGGTTTGATAAGTATTATGAAAACCTTGACGGATTATATGTTCAGTTAGGAAACAACAACTCACTTAAAGTACAAGGGTATGGAGTAATAAGTGTAAACCTACCCAACATATAAATTAAAGAGATTCATAATGTAATACATGTTCCTAGAATTAAAAAGAACTTAATATATGTCTCTATTGTCTCTAACCAAGATTTCAAAGTGGAGTTTGTTAAGTCTGGATGTGTTGTCAAATATATCAAAAATCACTACGAGGTTGTTGCCACAGGTAGAAGGATTGAAGGCTTATATAAGTTGAATGTGACCAAAGCATGACATAAAGCATTAGGAGCTACAACAATATTAATAGAAGAATTATGGCATCATAGGTATGGACATCTTAAATAAAATGACTTAGTTCTACTTCAAAAGAAATCAATGGTTGAAGAACTGCTTGTTTTGAAAACTGAACATATGGAATACGAGGCATGAGTTTTATAAAAATAACATAGAAATGAATTCACTGTGCACAATGAAAAAAAGCAAATAAATATGCTAATTCATACTAATGTTTGTGGTCCAATGCAAACAAGATCAGTCGACGGTGCATGGTACTTTCTTATTTTTGTTGATGACAGATAGAGGTACACTTAGGTTTATTTCATTAGAAGAAAGAGTGATGTATTCAAATATTTCAAATAATTTAAGACCATGGTTGAAGAACAAACTAGTAAATACATCAAAATTCTCAGATAATATCAAAGGGGAGAATACAGATCAGGAGATTTCATTAAGTGTTGTAAAAGTCATGGAATCCAACAACAATTTGCAGTGCCTAAAAGACTTACCAAAATGGAGTTGTTGAGAGAAAAAAAATAGAACATTGGTAGAATGTGCTCGCAGTATGTTGAAACGTAAAAGCATTTCTAATGTTTTCTATGCAGAATCTATTAACACAACCGTTTAATTAAAAAATAGAAGTCCTACCAAAAGCTTATATTGTAAACACCATTTGAAGTATTTCATGGATATAAACCAAATGTGATTCATTTAAGAGTCTTTGGTTGCAAAGAATTTGCTCATATTCCGAAAGCTGAAAGAAGGAAGCTTGATGCAAAGTCAATTAGATGCGTATTTATTGGTTATTGTGATGATCAAAAAGTATATAAATTATTTGATCCCAAATCACATAAATTAATTGCAGGTAGGGATGTGGTTTTTCATGAAAACTAAAACGAATGTGATAATAATAATAATAATAATAATGGTAATCATTATCATGTCAAGATAGATCCAGATATTGAACGTGAATATGTACAAGAACAAGAAAAGGAATAGGTACAGGTTCAAGAACAAGAAGCATCAAGCAGTCAGATCACTCTAAGAGGAGGAGATGGAGATGAAAGCAAGAGAACTTCGAGAATTGTAGAAGAATATGAAAGTAGGAGAACTCCAAGGAGGTCACCACGACAAACTCAACTCCCTATAAAGTATAAATATCATGCACTAACGACTCATGTAATGAATGTAGTGACAATAAATATCGCATCATTTATTTTCATGGTGAGACAATATTTGTCAAAATGTGACATTCAACCATGGGACTAATATTATAAGCCCAAATTGGTAAACCCAAATATAAATACTACAAACACTAAACTAAACATGATTTATTTTGATGGTGGGACAACCCTTGTCACACTGCGACATTCAAACATGGTTGACCATGGTTGGCTATGATTGACAATGGTTAACCATGATTGACAATGGTTGAGAATGGTTGACCATGGTTGACCATGGTTGACAATGGTTGACCATGGGACTAATATTATAAGCCCAACATTGGTAAACCCAAATATGAATACTACCAACACTAAAATAAACATGGTTTATTTTGATGGTGAGACAATCCTTGTCACAATGCCACATTCAAACATGGTTGACCATGGATGGCTATGATTAACAATGGTTGACCATAATTGTTATTATAAACCTAAGGGAATAATAAACCCAAGGATTGATATTATAAACCCAAATGAATAATAAACCCAAGGGATTAATATTAAAACCCCAAGGGAATAATATTAAACCCAAGGGACTAATATTATAAACGCAACATTTGTAAACCCAAATGTAAATTTTACAAAGACTAAAATAAACATGATTTATTTTCATGGTGAGACAATCCTTGTCACAATGTGAAATTCAACCATGGTTTACCATGGTCGGCTATGATTGACAATGGTTGACCATGATCAGTATTACAAACATAAGGGAATAATAAACCCAAGGGATTAATATGAGAACCCCATGTTAGACCATTAATCATAACGACCGTATGACAGTGTTAGTGGGTGTAGAGCGATCAGAATTCAACAGGAGATTTAATGCAATTTCTAGAATTCATTGACAATGGGGAAAGCTTCTTGAAGAAGCCAACGCCCCATCTATCTCTAGAACTTTCTCTGATGTGTATAAATACATGTTTAAAGAGCCAATGAAACCAAGCGGTTGAGTTCCAAGTTCTGTGTGTAGTGTTCAGTCTTTGAGTCTCCGCTCTCTCTGATATGGTATCAGAGTAGGCGTGACGCTGAGCGAGTCATTATTGTGTTCGAGTCTTTAATCTCTGACATGGTATCAGAGCTAAGCGTTTCAGCTTAGCTGCAGTGTTGTAGAGTTGTGACGCTGTGTTGATAAGAGTCATTGTGGAGCTCAAAGTAGAGTGAGGCTCGAAGGCGCTGTGGAGTTGTGAGCTGTTGTGAGGCCGCTAAGGCCGTGCCTCGGGTAGCTGTGGAGAGCCCACTGTAAAAGTTGTAGATGCTATGAAGGTGGAGCTGAAGTGCCATCACAGAGAACACGGTAGTTGACAGACGTGTGTTGTAGAGAGGCAGCGGAAGATGCGTTTGCATAATGAGTTGTTCAATCCGAACTTTCTTGTAGCGCAAAGTATAGTTGTAGGTCATTGAAGCCACCCCTACATGAATTTCATACAGATCACAGTTTTTATGTGTGAATTTGAGAAAATGGCAAGCGTGGAGATGGCTAGTCGAACTGACAAGTCCAATTGTTGTGGTCAAAGTGTTGTTGTTAAGCCAGTTGTTGGCTCAGTCAGGTGGCTACGTGTGGTGGAGCTGTGTGCTCATATAGTTGGGCGCTATGTGCTCAGCCAATTTTTGGCCCAGCAAGTTGTAATTCAACTGTTACTACATGTGGACATTAAGCTATGAAGGTGAAAGCGACAAGTATCAGGCTTCCTGTAAGTGTTCAAGATATCTAGTGTTCTCTTCCCATAAAGAAGAGACTGCGTTGTTGTTTGAAGGCTGTTGGAAGTGCTGTTCTTGACAGTGGAGTGTTGTTTGAAGCCAAAGTTTGGTAGGTGTTTTGTTTTGTGGTGAACCCGACGTAAAGCATTGGTAGTGTGAATGTCAAGTGGAGAGTGATATTGTTCCATATGAGCATCAGAGAAGTGCACCAGTTTGTGCACACCGTGCTTTCTGTATTCTGAGAAAAAGTTGTTTCTCAAGACCTATTGCTATTCTATTTACCGAGCTGGCTTAGAGAAAGCCAGCCAGAGTGCAAGTGTGATCTCGTAATGCTGTTGTTAAGCCCTGTGTAGAGGATTTTGTGCAAGATTCTAGATCATGTAGTGAGCGTGGAGAAGGTTGTGTCAGTCATTGAGGAGCATGAACCCATAATGAGAAGGAGAGCCCACTACACTATTCGAAGGAGTGCTTGATTGCGTAGTGTACATAGTATTTGTAGAGAGAAGTGGTGGTTATGCGCTTCCATGCAGTGATTCTCATCGTCTGAGTTCAATTCGACATCGTGCAAGTGTGACTGTGATCTACGGTTGTCTCCACCTAGAATCATAGCAAATGCAATGGAAGTGCGGAACTGAAAGAGAGCTTGCATTGTAGCTATGGGTCAGTAAACGAGAATGGGAGAGTTCCGAAGAGAACTCAAAAATATCAAGGGAGAGAATAAAAAAGCAGATCTAAAATATGAAATGTCAAATAAAAATCTGAGTAAGCAAGAAGAATTTGAAGACACTGATGCAATACTGAAACGATTAATGCTAGTTTTGCCAATTTTCTCAGGTAAACATTTTGAGCTTTGGGCTATCAAAATGGATGGATTGCTTGGTTCAGTAGATTTATGGAAATTTGTTGAAGAAACATTCATAAATCCTCAGGATAAGTGTAGAAGTGCAGTAGCATTGTTTCTCATCATATCATCTTTAGATGAAAATATTTTGTCTAATATTTTGTATGAATTTGGTGAAATATGTGATGCAAAAATATTTTGGGATATTCTTGAAATGAAATACAATATGGAGGGTAGTGAGAAAGCTGAAGTTAATGAACGTGTTGCTGCTGAAAATGATTGTGTTGAAAGCATCATAGCTGGGATTAAGGCTGAAAGTATGTCTTTAGCTGACAATAGAGTAGTATGTGATATTAAGGAAACTCCTTGTGATGCAGAAATTTATGAAGTAAAATTTGATGACAATTATGTATCCCATGATGAGTGGTTAAATATGATGCATGAAAAACATCTTATTGATGAGTTGTTGTTTGGTGAGAAGATTTACCTACCTCCATACACAAACCAAATGCAGAACAACATGTTTGCAGCAACAGAATTAACAAAAGAGGTTGAAGACATGAATCAACCAACTATGTCAGCAAATAAAAATGAAGCAAAGCTCTTTCCAAAGAGCATGATGACAAAAATCAATATGGTTATGTTTATGAATCTAACATTGTTTTTGAGTGTGCAGATATTGACAATCAGGAAGAAGCAACAAAACTTGAAGAAATTGTGAGCATTAAGGACAAGTATGAGTCCCAAGAACGTGAAGCAATGTTGAATACAAAGAATGTTAACCTACAATCAAGAAAGGAGAAGCTCAATCACTATTTTATGACAAGAAAGGTGAAAATGAAATGGCACCAACAAAGGAAAAGGAACAAGCATGGACCCTTTAATAAGAAGGCAAAAATGAAATGTTTTGTTGTAAGCCTAGCTGAGACTTAGACTAGCAGGCAAGTTAAATTTTAGGTCATCATGATTAAGGGGAGGTGTTAGACCATTAATCACAACAACCGTATGACGATGTTAGTCAGCATAGAGCGGCTAGAATTCAACATGAGAATTAATGCAGTTTCTAGAATTCATTGACAATGGGGAAAGCTTCCTGAAGAAGCCACTGCCCCATCTATCTCTAGAACTTTCTCTCATGTGTATAAATACATGTTTAAACAGCCAATGAAACCAAGCGGTTGAGTTCCAAGTTCTGTGTGTAGTGTTCAGTCTTTGAGTCTTCGCTCTCTCTGATATGGTAACAGAGGAGGCGTGACGTTGAGCGAGTCGTTGTTGTGTTCGAGTCTTTAATCTCTAACACCCCAAAGGAATAATAAAACAAAGGGAGCGATTATGAACCCAAGGGAAAAATATTAAACCCAAGGGACTAATATTATAAACCCAATGTATATAAACCCTAAGATAAATATTATAAACACTAAAATAAACATGATCGACCATCGTTGATTTTATGTTACAAACCCAAGGGAATAAAATTAAACCCTAGGATGAATATTAAACCCTAAGAATATAAATCTTAAAATGAATAAACCCAAGGGATTAATATTGTAAAACATAGGCTTAATATTAAACCGTAGGAATATAAACACTATAATTCATATTATGAACCAAAGGTATTTATATTACAAACCCAATAGATTGTAAACCCAAGGGATTTATATTAAACCGTATGATTGATATTATAACCCTTATCAATAATATTATGCCCTACGAATATGAACCTTTACATTAATAAACCCAAGGTATTGATATTATAAACCCAAGGCACTAATAAAATCAAGGGATTAATTCTAAAAACCCAAAAACTCAAAGGATTAATATTATAAACCCAAGGTATATAAACCCTAAGATAAATATTATAAATCGTAAAACAAACATTTTTTACCATGGTTGATTTTCATATTGAGACAATATTTCTCGCAATGCGACGTTGGACCATGGTTAATAAACCCAAGGGATTTATATTAAACACTAGGATTGATATTATAAACCTTATCAATAATATTATGCCCTAATAATATGAACCCTTAGGATTGATATTATAAACCCAAGGCACTAATAAAATCAAGGGATTAATTCTAAAAACCCAAAAGATTAATGTTATAAACCCAAGGTATATAAACCCTAAGATAAATATTGTAAATCGTAAGAAAAACATTGTTGACCATGGTTGATTTTCATATTGAGACAATATTTCTCACAGTGTCACATTGGACCATGGTTGATAAACCAAAGAGATTTATATTAAACACTAGGATTGATATTATAAACCTTATCAATAATATTATGCCATAAGAATATGAACCCTTAGGATTGATATTATAAACCCAAGGCACTAATAAAATCAAGGGATTAATTCTAAAAACCCATAAACCCAAAGGATTAATATTATAAACCCAAGGTATATAAACCCTAAGATAAATATTATAAATCTTAAAACAAACACTCCTCACCATGGTTGACCAAGTTTGAATTTCATATTGAGACAATATTTGTCACAATGTGTCGCTGGACCATGGTTGACCATGATTAATTTCCATATTGAGAGAATAATTTTCATAATGTGGCATTGGACCGTGGTCCACCATGGATGGTTTTCATATTGACAATGCGACGTTGGACCGTGGTTGACATGGTTGGGACAATGGGATAAATATTATAAGCCATAAAATAAATACCGTTGAGCATCGTTGACCATACTTTATTTTCATATTAATAGAATATTATCAACGCAACGGACTATAAACCCAAGAAATTTAAATTAAACCCTAGGATTAATATTATAAACATTATGAATAATATTATACCCTAGGAATATTAACCTTTAAATTAATAAACATAAGGGATTGATTTCATAAATGCAAGAGACTAAAAAACCCAAGGGATTATAAACCCATAGGAATAATATTAAACACAAGGAATTAATATTATAAACCGAAGCAATATAAACCCTAAAATAAACATTAAACCCTATGATTAATATTACAAACCTTAACATTAACATTATAAACTTATGTGAATAAAAACCCAAGTGACAATATTAAAAACCCGAAGCGACAATATTAAAAACTAGATGGATTTTAAACCAAATGGAATAACATTAAACCTTAGGATTAATATTAAATCGTTGGAACATAAACCCTAAGGTTAATAAACCCAAAGGATTAATACTATAAACTCAAGGAATTATAAACTTAACGGATTAACATTAAACCCTAAGATTAATATTATAAAAGATACGATTAATATTAAGCCCTAAGAATATAAATCCTATAATTAATATTAGAAACCAAAGGATCAATATTATAAAACAAAGGGAATAATAAACCCATTGGATTAATATTAAAAATGCGAGGGATTATAAACTCAAGGGAATAACATTAGACCCTAGGATTAATACTAAACCATAGGAATATAAACCATAAGATTAATATTATAAACATTACGATTAATATTATAAGCCCAAGAACTACAAATCCAAGCAATAAATAAACTTAATGGATTAATATTATAAAATCAATGGATTATAAACCGAGGGGGATAATTATAAACCCAAGGGAGTAATATTATAAACCTAATGGATTGATAAACCCAAATGATTAATATTAAAAATCCAAAGGATTAAAGTAAACCCTAAGATTAATATTATAAACCCTAATACTACAAATCATAAACCCAATATTAAACTTTAATATTATAAACCAAATATTAAAAGGACCTAATATTATAAACCTTGTATTAAATTGAAGTTTTGTAATGCAACAATGCAACATTGAATAAGTTACAATGTAATGTAACATTACGACAATGATTGTTAGACTTATTTTCATATTGAGACAATGTTTGTCACAATGTGATGTTGGATACATTTTTGTACTATTCAAATGTAACAATATTAAACCCTTGATATTATAAGCCCAAGGGACTCATAAACCCAATGTATTAATTCTAAAATCCCAAGGGATTTTAAATCCAAGCAAATAATAGTAAATTCAATTGATTAATATTATAAACCAAAGGGATATAGGCTATATGATAAATATTATAAACCCTAAAATAAACATTAAACCTGAAGATTCATGTCATGAACCTTATTATTAATATTATAAACCCAATGAATTAACAAGCCCAAGGGCTTAGTATTAAAAACACAAGGGATTATAAACCTAAGGGAATAAAATTGAACCCTCCGATGAATATTAAACTCTAGGAACATAAACCTTAAAATTAATAAACCAAAGGGATTAATATTATAATTCATGGGCTTAATAATAAACCCTAGGAGCATAAACCCTATAATTAATGTTATGAACCCAAGTAATTTGTATTACAAACCCAATATATTGTAAACCCAAGTGATTATAAACCCATACGAATAATAATAAACACAAGGAATTAATATTATAAACCAAAGTGATATAAACCCTAAAATAAGCATTAAACCCTAAGATCAGTATTACAAACCCTAACATCAACATTATAAACTTATGCGAATAAAAGCCCAAGTGAAAATATTAAAAAACCTAGGTATTTTAAACCCAAGGGAATAACATTAAACCTTAAGATTAATATTAAATTGTAGGAACATAAACCCTAAGATTAATAAACCTAAAGGATTAATACTATAAACCCAAGGAGTTATAAACTTAAGGGATTAACATTAAATCATAAGATTAATATTATAAACCATAGGATTAATATTAAACCCTAGGAATATAAATCCTCTGATTAATATTAGAAATCCTAGGATCAATATTATAAAACAAAGGGAATAATAAACCCATTACATTAATATTAAAAACGCAAGGGATTATAAACTCAAGGGAATAACAGTAGACCCTAGGATTAATACTAAACCATAGGAATATAAACCCTAACATTAATATTATAAACCTTAGGATTAATATTATAAGCTCAAGATATTAATACTACAATTCCAAAGAATTAATAAACCTAATGGATTGATATTATAAACTCAATGGATTATAAAGCGGGGGGGATAATTATAAACCCAAGGCATTAATATTACAAACCTAAGGGATTGATAAACCCTAATGATTAATATTAAAAACCTAAGGGGTTATTAGTAAACCCTGAGATTAGTATTATAAACCCTAATACTACAAATCATAAACCCAATATTAAACTTTAAAATTATAAACCAAATATTAAAAGGCCCTAATATTATAAACCTTGTATTAAATCTAAGTTGTGTAATGCAACAATGTGATATTGAATAAGTTACAATGTAATGTAACATTGCGACAATGATTGTTAGACTTATTTTCATATTGAGACAATGTTTGTCACAATGTGATGTTGGATGCATTTTTGTACTATTCAAATGTAACAATATTAAACCCTTGATATTATAAGCCCAAGGGATTAATAAACACCACACATTGGCTGCTTACAAGCTTGACATTCCAACACAAATACACCAATCCATCGCACTCGTCAAAACACTAAGATGAAACCCTCGGCTCTGATACCATATCAGAAATGAAGACCCACACAGAGAGCTTGTTTATTTCATTGCCAAACATTGTAATTTATACACTCGTTGAACCGTAGATTCAATAGTGAATCCACCAACTAGCAACTAATCCTGTCGATCATCGACCAGGGAATAGTCATCATCATAAATCGCTTGTTCTTCACAGGAATATGAATAGGGTTGTTATTATTTCTAACAAATTACTCATGGGAGCTTCTCTTTTCTCATGAGGCATGCTTTTGAGTGTCTTCCACCTCTGACTTATTTCTCTTTCTTGAGCCCCTACTCTATAGTTTTTAAAGAGGGTTTTTAGAAAATAATGCTTATTTTACTTGTGTTTTTCTTTTTATGTGTAGGAAATGTCTCAGCAATCCCCAACGCGGTAGTTTGTAGTGAACGATCTAAATGGAACAAAATGGCACTTCTGACATATATTTCAAGGTGGGTATGCCTTTGTTGGCTATGGGTACGAGTTTGTTCTAGATTTAGGGATTATATCAATTCATCTTTATTTTAACATGCAAAACTTTGAGTGAACGAACATATTGATATCAAATTATTCTTATGTAGTAAGAGAAGCATGAAGAAACGAAGGATTCAGAGCACACAGATAGAAACAATATTAAGGAGGAGATCTTTGTGGTTGTTATGGTTGGATTAGGAGGGTATGTCTTATTAGGTCCTTCATTTTTGAAATGGTAAATTTTGGTCAGAAAATGGTAGCAAACAAAGAAGAAACCAAGAGCTAAAAAGAAGCTACTCTTGAATCGTTAACTTAGATGGAAGACAAAAGTGGAAAACAAGAAAGTGACAAAGAGACGACCGAGTAGTTATTTTGGAATTCACCTAGCTTTCATAAGGAGGTTCGAACTATAACAATTGAAAGAATTAAGTGAGCATGGACCAAGTGAGCATGAAATGTATGGATCTAGTCAAAGGACTTAGAGTTGAGTCTATGAAGCAAGAGTGAGTTAAATGGGATGAGATGACTAAGCCAAAACTATATAAAGATAAGCAAGGCTAGTTGTGCAAGGAGAGAAATAATAGGAAAGGGTTTCCATGATGCTCAAGTTAGGATTCACAATCTGCGATTGTAACCCTATGTTTGTAATGAGCATTTTAGGAAGAGTATTTAAATGATCTAGCTAAGATAAGAAAATCTATTGTTGTAATGATGATTTGATTTAATCAAAAGAAAAGGTTGTTGTAGGGAGATTTATTGTGACATGTGAATGTGTAAGTGAATAAATGTGTGCATATTTAAAATTTTAGTTTTTTTACTAAGGTCATGTGTAATGTGTTTTATTTACTCCCGGCCCAAGTGTTCGTGTTCTTTAATTGATCTATAATGATTAATGGTTAGTAAAATTTATTTAACTAGTATTATGTATCATCTAAACCTTCTGTTGATGCCCCGAAATTCGTTGCAACAACATCGGGGAAACCACCCGGTCCGAAACTTAGTGCAGCTCCTTTTCCGTTTGGAATAGTGGCTCCGACTGGGGATAATGGGACCAGTTTCCCAAAGATTATAAGTAAACGGGATGGATGAATGATTTACGATATAAGGTGATAATAAATAAATAACTAAACTACAAAATAAATATAATAACTATAAGCTAATCCCGGGACTTATCGATTCATTTGAATACAGCGTTTGATAATTTAGGCTTACTGGTAGGCATATAGATGACACTAACAATAAGCATAAATGTTTAAATCATTTAAGATTGCTCTGCATAAGTAGTTATGCAGAGCGATAATAGCGAATTACTGCACTCAGTCATTTATATCATTGTTACGCGCATGATTAAAAGAGATAACAAATCACAAAACATTCAATAGTGATATGAAATGCAGACTTGCTGTTATATTGCATACATGTAATCAACAATAGCAAAAGTAATAACACAGCAATTCATATAATAGAAAAGAGAACAGATACAGATAATAGTACCATGCAAGGTGTTTGATCAATCCAATATATTAATCGCTATGTCGCGGTTCTTCCTTCAGACCAGAAAGCATTCCAAGCAAACGACAATAGTGCACAATTTACTTAAAACAGCCTTCCAAGTAAAATTAAGAACCAGTGGTCGAGTTTCAAAAAGAATATAGACTGAAGCACAATAGTGCAAACTTCAGCCTTTAAGTCTTTTACAAAATTTTACGATCCTTTCCAAAACAATGAAAGGGTCTATAAATACTATGCTAATCTAAAATATCTAAATATCTAAAACTGAAAAACAACTAAATCGGCATTAGCAAATATCATTTTGCATTTTGGTGATTCGGCAGTCGGCGGCGATGCTTCAGTCAGAGGTCTCTTTGCCTTTACTCCTTCGCTGACATATCGCCAGCATTGGCTCTACTTCTGGTGGAGTATTGAGGCGTGAAGTCAGCTGTGCATCATATGTGGCATCTCGAATATCGGCAATCAGGTATCGGAGAGCATCTGTTAGACAATTAAGAGCCGACCTTTGAGAATGTGGTTTAATCAGGAAAAGCCAGTATGCATCGGCGGTCAAGGTATTTACTCCAGTAATTAACCACCCTTGTTTCTCCAGATCAGGGTAATTCCTGTGCTCCAGCATGTTTGCCGTTGTTATGTTTCCAGGTGTGCATTGTGAAATCATGTTTGCCAGATACAATGTATCATTGACTAGATTGATCATGTTACTGGCAATCATTTTGCATCTGGAGGCTGCTCTTTCTGCTTTAATCATCTGTGTGTTCCATTCCATGAAGAGTATGTCCTTGTATGTTACACAGATTCAGGAGAAATTTGCGGCTTGCCCTTCTGGAGTGTCTTGCCATTCAATATACTCTGTTATATCGTCTTCAGCCTGATCCAACTTACTTCTGGCTTTCTTGATTTGTTCACACACTGCTGTAGATGTTTCACACAGTGATTCAGCTTCAACAAGTTGTTGGCATAAGATCCTGATTTGAGATATCAGTGCGCTGTTTATTCGAGTTGCCTCTGCTCTGAAATCATTGATACTCTTGGCGCTCTTAATACCTTCAAGCTGGGCTGATAGCTGAATTATTTGCTCGTCTTTAGCTTGTATCATCAGCTCATTCGATGCCTTCAACTGGGATAATGCCTCTGACAATTCTTTTGCTTTCTGAATGTCACTTTGGTCTATCCTCAGTTGTTCAATTTGCTGGGTTAACAAATGATTCTCTTGTTGTTGGGCCAGCAATTGTTCCTCTGCCTGCGCTGCCTTATTCCTTGCCTCTATCACTTCTGCTTGTAATGCGTATATCTCATGCTCTTTAGTCTTCAAAAGAAGACTTACTTCGGATGCTTTGTCAATAATTGCCGCTGAATAAGCTCCCGCAAATTGCGATAGCTTTGTCAGATCTTCAGAGGGATCCAATTCTCCCTTCCAGACCACATTGCCCGTGATTGTTTGCTCAGGCAAAATAGAAGGTTGATCAAGCCTTCGCCTTTTCCTCGAGCGCCTTACAACGGCTCTATGCTTTGGGCTGTAGAAAATGTCTAGAGGAGGAATTTCCTCCACCTGAAGATCAATTTGATCGGATGGGTCTTGAGTGATTACCTCTACATTCTGTACCATGGGTGAGCCGTTGGTTCCTTCTAGAACCGGAGAAGAAGTAGTATTGGGAGTCTTAGAGGCGTCTGAGTCTTTGGAGGCTTCCTTACCACTTATAATGGAATCGAATTGGTTCCATTCTTTAATTAATTCAGGATCAGTAGAGATTTGCTCACTTTGTTCTGTGTGAGCTTTACTTTGTTCTTTCTCCCGTTCAATCCTCTGCTGTTCCTCCAATGCCTTCCGCTGTTGCTCCTCTTGTGCTCTTTGCTGCTGTTCCTCCAATTCCCTTTTCTGCCTATCTTCCAGTTCTTTCTTTGCTTTCTCTTCTTCTTCTCTTTTCCTCTGTTCTTCTAACTCCTTTTGCTTTCTTTGCTCTTGTTCAATTTGTGCTTTTTGCTGCCTTTCTATCTGCTCTCTTCTTTGCTTCTCTGCTTGTAGCTTGTTTTGCCTTTCCTCCTGTTGTCTATCATATTCTTTAGTTGTAACAGGAGATAGGTGTATTTGCTGCTGACCAGACTCGCTTGAGGAAGATGTTGGGGTTGTAGATAATAAATCTAGAGGCAAAGTTTGCAACCTTTGCTTTCTAAGTTTATTAAATTCAGTTAACTCCACATCTTCATATCTCAGTGAAGCGAGTTGTCTGACTTGGCTTATTGAATCGGCACTCATGAACAGGTCGTCAAACTGGTCTTCTTGATGAACAACCTTTGACAGCTTGGCCTGTTCCAAGGCAATGAAAGCAGTCTTTTTTGGATCATAAAGTCTGTTTGGAATAGAAGCCAGGGATATCAATTGGAGTTTTGCTGCTTCCTTTTCTGCATGTTTGTAATTCAGCAGCGTATAAACTCCAATTCTTAAAGGAAAAGAGGGCTATCCTCTCTTCTTCTCCTCCTTGAGAGTTTGTGTGACACTCTCAGACATAATCTGGTAGGAGATTTCCCGGGCTAACAGTTTATCTGGGACGTACAGGGGGAGGACATGTGGCCTAGCCTTGCTTCCAAAAACTCTAATATAGGTAAAATGCTCTTCGCTGAACCAATGGGCTACGGCTGGGAGATCAAAAGAAGCTTCATAGGAAATTCTAGGGATAGGTCTGTCAAAAATAGAATAGTGAACGGGAACCATAAAACCATTGCAAATTTGATACAGATGGTCTTTGTGGGAGGGTTTCCACAATTTCCGATGGTACAAGTGAATGGGTGTTGGGTCATGGGTTGTCCATCTCCAACCAAGGACAGGAAACTCAGAATTAAAATAAAGGGTATCCATAATGTAAGCAGAGTAATAGAAGGGTGGGATTTTTCTCTCAGTGACTCTGGTTTTGGCCCTAAACTCACGAATAGCTATGACCAATTTATCAGACAAAATAGTGGCCCAATCCATGATTATACTATTGACGGCCGCTTCCATTAAAGGAACCATATCAATATGAATATTTGCAGAGTCATGAAATCCCCACAATCTACACATCATAATCCCGGCGTAGCAATAAGGTGAAGCCAAAGAAGCATTGGAGTACTTACCCGACATATCATGCTTGTGTTTAGCTGGATTCTGCCTCCAATCTCGGAGAGGTTCGGATGGCGATTCATTCTCCTTCGCGAATTTTTCCAAAAAGGCTCTATTATAGACTAGCTCGGGTTGAGGCAAATGATACATCCGTCTCAAGTCATCAGGCTTGAAGGAACCGAAAATCCTTCCATCCTTAGTATGGAAGGTTCTATCAGTGAGAGTAATTTCTTCAATTGCCCAACGTACCACATCAGTATAAGGCAAGACTTGTTCTCTGGCTACTATTCTGTGCAGAAAGGAGTCAGCCAAATCTTTAAGAGTTGCCTCAGACTTTCTTAGTTCATCCACACTAGCCTCCGTTACTGTCTTTTCTGGTTGTTCTGCTTCTAGCAAATTGTATGTACCTTGCCATGTAGTACCAGGAAGACCAGTGCATGTAGTATCTGAGATTAAGCCTTTCTTTGAAACCATAGCAGCTTGGCCTGAGACAGGTGTCGGAGTAGAACCTGCCACCTTTTTGAACTTCTTTCCCATCATATTCAGACTTCTCTCGGTTGAATTCTACACAAATGCAAGAGAAATCGTAATCAAAGAAATAACAATGACGATCCATAACGGGATAGATATATAACTTGAAGCGTGGTGAGATTAATTCTAAAAGTGGCTGCGGATCTGATGATTTGAGAGGGCACCGCAGATGCAATGATGGTGATTTTACAGCCTGCAGCTCCATAAATGACCATTACTTAAGTTATTAAACCGAATGACCCCTTAAAGCGTGCAATAGATTTTCTTCAAAGGTCTAATCGTAATTGCTCGTTAATTCGAAGGGGCAAAGCTTTAAATACGCATGCATTACCTTATCCCTTTACTTAACGGCATTTTGAAATTTGTGCTTTTGTCAAATCGGATTTAAATATAACTTTAATGCTTTGAAATAATCACCTTTTTTTTAGGAGTTCTGGTCATCATTAAGCGTCATCGCATCGCATCGGGAGTGTGAGTGACATTATCATTTGGGAGAGATCTTGGCGAATGCCGATTGCGACATTGTATCATATTAGCGCGCGAACATAATCCCTAAATGCATATCAATTGATTTACCGACTACCGATAGCGATATCACATCGCATCGGGAAAAAGATTTGAACGTCTTATGAAGATGTATGGGATTCTGCCGACTACCGATAGCGATATCGCATCGGGTCGAGGCTTAAAAGACTTTTCATAAGAGGCAGCGCCGATTTTTGATCACCGATATCGTGTCGCATCGGGGAAAAGATGTGTGCTTTTTCTGTGTGTGCATTGGCTATCGCCGATGGCCGATAGCGATATCGCATCGGAAAGAACCAAGGTAGCAAACGGTCTTGCGATTGCTTTTTCGGACTTAACCAAAAATTGCTTATTATTTGTTCAAAAAGGCTTTTGTTAACAAATTCATTTGATTATCATACCTTTTTCGAACAAATTCATTAATGCCAATTAAAATTTTTAAAAGGGACCCATTTCATATGTTAATTGTTTGTGATAAAAATGTTATGAAATGGGGGGTTGTTGTAGGGCACAACAATTGGCGATTCGCTGGTAGAACCAGTTATCTCTGGACTAATAAATATACTTACACCTTTTCAAATAGAATCTTTATAAAGAAAGGAAACTTCTAATATAACTAGATGTCTATTGATTCTGAATAAAACAGGTTTCTTCATTTGACTTCCTCTTTTTATAAACACACTTTGAGTTTTAAAACAAGTCCTTATTGGTTCATAAAAGTAAAATAGAAAACTTCTCCATATCAACTTTTTAAAATAAACTCCTCTGTCACAGGTAGAGCCTCTGCTGCCAGCAAACGTTCATAGTCTCGGCAGGGTTACCTTTTAACCATGTCATTGTCCATTGTTCCATTCACTTAAGAGTGTGACTAAACAGAATGAATTCAAAAGATATTTTTTGTATTTTTTGAATTTCACTTTCTTCTTTGCTTAAGATAAAAGCCATTGTCCTGGTTTGGTGGCCAGATAACGACAATGCCATTCACGGGTAGTAATCAAACTGAACAAGCTGGCTCGTGATGAGACCCCTTGTCTTGAAATTTCAAGCCATTACCCTGTTTGGTATGCAGTTTTGGTAATGTCAGTTAAATTATTTTCCTATGAACATGGTAAGCAGGCTTGTAATAAGACCTCTTATCTTTGATCTTTTATATTTTAGAATTACACTCTGAGAAATCATAAACTTTTAGTGAATGGGATGAACAACTATCTTCTTAAGAGTAAATGGATGACAGGTTTAAGAGTTAAAGATGCTGAAGATGGATTAGCTCCTCTTTTAATATAGATAACCTTTGGAGACTTATTTTGAAAACCCAAGATGACTCATAGAACTTCGTTCAGAGTGAAGTTTACAAAAGTTAGACTGTGATGTTCAGAATAAAAAGATGTCTAATTTCCTAGAAATGATCTTTCTTGGTTTAAGACGCTATTATCCAAAAGTAAATATTAATAGTGCGGTGGCGAGACAACTTTTAATTACAGCGAAAGGTCAATGGAAGATGTCCCACATCCTTATTTCTACAAATCCTACAAACTATATAAAAACTATCAAACTACATAGAGAAGGGGTTACCTCCTCAATTAAAGAATTTCTTCAAGATCAGACCATTGACAGGGAGAGAATCCCTCACCCCTGATAGATTTTGCAGTATAAAAGTGGAATGGCCTACTTTTTCACAGATCTGAAATGGTCCGAGCCACATTTTTTGAAATTTGGAATGTTTACCTTTGTCTTCATGGGCTTTGTCCCATTTCAGGACTAGATCTCCGACTTGGAATTGTTTAGGACTAGATGAGGCCAGATCAAAAGCTGCTTTAATGACTTGCTGATGTTTAGCATGTGTAACCTTGGCTTTTTCCCTTTCTTCTTCAAGTTTAAGAATTTGATCATATCTAAACTGGATAGAGGAAGAAGGAGTTTCGTCAATAAATTGCACTAGGGCTAGAGATGGAAAAAGAAGATTGGTTGGTACGATTGCTTCTTTTCCATAGACAAGATTAAACGGAGAGGTCCCTATGGAAGCTTTCTGTGTTATCCTATCAGCCCATAATGCAAATACCAAGGATTTATGCCAATTCTTATGATTCTCTTCGATTGTTCGCTTAATGATTTTGATTAGGTTTTTATTAGTTGATTCTGCTAGGCCATTACCCTGAGGATAGTAATTAGCAGAATACTTTAATTTAAATCCCCTTTTGATAGCGAAATCAATCATTGCATTACCTGAGAAGTAAGAAGCATTATCAAAGACAAGAGCGTTTGGAACACCAAACCTGGTAATGATGAACTGATCTATAAATTCAATGATCGCCTCAGAGTTTGTTGTTTTTAACGGAACTGCTTCTACCCACTTTGTAAAGTAATCAGTTGCTGTAAGAATATATTTGTGCTGCTTGGAAGAAGAAGGATTAATTTCTCCAATGATGTCCAATCCCCATTGTTCAAAAGGTTGTTCAATGTTGATTGGTTGCAAAGGGAAAGCTGGTTTTTGTTGTCTTCCACTGGCAGTTTGGCATTTGATGCATTTCCTTACATATTCGTGAGCGTCCTTAAACAAAGTAGGCCAATAGTATCCAGCATGAATGATTTTATGAGCTGTTGTATCAGCTCCGAAATGTCCTCCTGCTGGTCCGTCGTGTAGCTCCTGCAAAACCTTTTGAGCTTCAGGTTTCTCAAGGCATCTTAATAGGACAGAATCATAGTTTCTTCTGAAGAGCACATCGCCAATAATGGAAAAACTCTTAGCTTTCAATCTAATGGCTCTTTTGTTTTTGTAGGACAAATTGGTAGGTGCATAACCATTCTTTAAATAAAAGATCAGATCTGCATATTGAGATTCGGAATCAGGAATACTTAGCTGATTAACTTCTTGGGTTTGCTCTGTATCACTTGATTCCGGAATGTTTGATGCTCCTGCTAATATCCTGCAAAAACCTTGACCTTTAACAAACTTTGCTGGCTTTATTTCTAGATCATATTCTTGGAGAGCTGCGACCCAATTTGCCCTCTTTTCTCCCAATTCCTTTTGGATTAATAGTTGCCTAACTGCTGAGAAAGGAACTATCACTTTAGTATGGGTTTTTAAAAGAAAGGGTCGATAATGTTTGACTGCTTTAAAGACAGCAAAAGCTTGTTTCTCAATATCGGAATAGTTTAATTCGGCGCCTTGAAAGTTTGAACTGAAGAACGAGATGGGCGCTTCCAAATTGTCATCATTCAACTGGGTGAGCACTGCTGCGTAAGATAAGTCGGATGCAATGGTATATAATATAAAATGATTAGAAAGATTTGGAGTATTCAGAGCTGGGACATTGATTATTGATTGCTTAATATCATTAAAAGCTTGCTTTTCCTCTATTCCCCATCTGAAGGTTGAATTCTTTTTAATCATCGTTTGTAGTGGTAGTACAATCTGTGAAAAATCTGGAACAAATCGTTTAACGAAATTAATCTGCCCTAGAAACGACTGCATCGATTTTTTGTTGTGCGGAAAAGGAATTTCAGAAATTTCCTTAATTCGATCAGGATCTACATAAATGCCATCTTTAGATACAATAAACCCTAGAAGCTTACCCTGGTTGAGAGCAAAGAAAGACTTTTTCGGGTTGAGAGAGATACCATATGTTTTGCATCGTTGAAAAATCTGTTTTAAATCATGCAAGTGGTTATATCTCTTTTTAGAATACACAGTAATATCATCGAGGTAGACGACTACTGTCCGGTTAATTAACCCTCTAAAGGCTGTATCCATGGCTCTTTGGAATGTCGCTCCTGCATTTATGAGTCCAAAAGGCATCTTTTGATATGCATAAGTTCCCCATTTTGTCCTGAATGTAGTCTTTAGTTGGTCATCAGGATGGACCAACACTTGATTATATCCTGAGAAACCGTCGAGAAAGGACATTAATTCAGATCCTGCTACCGATTGGAGGATTTGTTCCATGGTAGGCAGTGGGAAATTATCTTTCAAGCTTGCCTTATTCAAGTTTTTGAAATCAATA
Source organism: Pinus tabuliformis (assembly GCA_031772625.1). Classification (NCBI taxonomy): domain Eukaryota; kingdom Viridiplantae; phylum Streptophyta; class Pinopsida; order Pinales; family Pinaceae; genus Pinus; species Pinus tabuliformis. The sequence goes on along the minus strand of CM062819.1, from coordinate 189,775,308 downwards.
CAGATTCGAATGTCGCCGTTTTTCTTCCTGACTGGTACCATATTGGAGACCCAGTTTGAGTGTCGGACAGGGAAGATAATCTTAGCTTTTAGGAGCTTATTAAGTTCCGACTTTATTTGGCTCTCCAAATTCGGGTGTATTTTTCTTAACTTCTGCTGGATAGGTTTTTGATCGGGAAGCATAGGAATAGTATGTTGTATGATAGATGTATCATATGTCTTGAGGTCGTCATACTTCCAAGCAAAAACTTGCTTGTTTTTCCTTAAGAGTTTGATGAATGCTTCCTTTTCTTCTATAGAAAGTCCTAGTCCTAAGTTGATATTTTGAGGAGCTTGATCTGTTCCCAAATTGATCGATTCAAACCTAAGAGTAGAGCTTTGGAGTTTTGCATTAATTACAGGTTTGAACCTATCTTTAATGTCATAAAGGTCTTCGAGCTTTACTACAGGCTTAGGAATCGCGTTATCTTGAGATGTTTCTTTCATTTGAGAATCATGGTCATGCTCTTCAATGATTTGATTGTCATAAGACTTTTCAGAGGTTAAGAATTGCAAGATGTCCTCGTCATGGTTGAAAACCCTCCAGTTAGTGATGTTATCAGGAACTGAAGGTCTAAAAATTAATTCTATAGAAAATCTATCAAGGCTATAGTCTTCGGAAGGGAGGAGTTTGGAAGCTACGTTGGCTAGTAAATCAGCTGCTGAGTTTTGTGATCTTGGAATTGAAGAAATGTTGAATGCTGAGAAATGCAAAGTAAGATCTTGCACTAGCGATTGATAATGCTTAAGGTGGCTTGAAAGGCAATGAATTGTATTTCTTACCTGTTTAACAATGATCTCACTATCGCCGAATACTTTTATATATTGGACTTTAAGGTCAATTGCCTTATATAGTCCCTGCACTAGAGCTTCGTATTCGGCCGTGTTATTGGTGCATTCAAATTCTAATCGACAGGATAGCATTGTTTTTTCGCCTTGCGGACTAACCAAAATGCAACCTGCTCCTGATCCCTCACTGGACTTAGAGCCATCAAAATACAAAGACCAAAATAAAGGAGAATCAACAAAAATATTTACATCTTTTTGATTTGCGTTGAAGCATTTGGATAAATTGGTTTGTGAAAATTTTTCTACTTGAGATGTACAATGGTTAACTGAAAAAGGGGAAGATTGGGCAACAAAGTTGCCAAAGAATGATTCTGAGGAATAATTTCCCAAAATGTTGTTGTTGAAGGCCACAGGCTGGTTTTCTTGTTCGAAATCGGTTACTGTGTGAGTCATGTGTTTCTCACGGTCGATCCTTATTTGATTTGGCTTACCCTTGTAGGGGAGCCACATATGTGACCAATCCGTGGAAATGTATCCATGCAGTTTCTCAGACCAATCTCTGCTCAAAATTAAACCATAGAATTCAGGTATGTCAGCAATCAAAATATCTATTCTCTGTACTATTCTGGGATCAGCAGACAACCTGATAGTCACGGAATTAATTTCTCCTATAACCTGCACTTTGGTTCTGTCTAACTGTACAATATGAATTGCGGACTTCTGGGGTTCTATGTTCAGTTTAGAACAAACTGAAGCTGGCATAATATTAGATGAAGCCCCTGAATCAATTAAACAGTTATGCAGATTTCGATTATAGATTTCATAGGTGAGCAAGAAAGGTGGGGTATGAGAATTGGATCTATCTCCGATCAGAACCGAATCGGTAGCTTCGACCATATCTGGAGGGGGTTGTCCTGAATCATTAGCAGCTTTTGAACTGGGAAGAGGAGAAGAGGGGACAGCGTTAAATTCTCTTAGGAGCAATTTCTGCTGATGTTTTAACTTACTTAGTTCAAACATGGTTATGTTTGCCTTAGTCTTTTTCATATCATCAACAATATTATACTCCATGGAGTCAGATACCACTAGTGTCTTGGATGTTGAAGGAGAGTTAGAAATTGGAGGCTGGTTTTGAGGGGCTGCTACCGGAGACTTCTTTGGAAGAACTTTTTCTTTTGGTGTGGCAGCACCTGCACTCCTCTTTTTTGTAGTTGTTTGAGTAGGTTCAGAAGCGATTTTACTTCTTGTAGTAACAGGAAAAGCTTCTTCTTGATTCTCGGTGTCAGAATTTGGGAGTATGAAATCCCACATGCCGTGACACTCAACTACTTCTTCTTCATCATCCGTTTGAGAGGTTGATTCCTCTTCTTCTTCTTCCTGTTCAGAGTCTGCATTAGATATAACATTGGGTGGCTTTGTTTCAGTTTTCTTGAAAGTTCTAAATGGTCTTTTGTTCGAAGTTTCGGCCACCTATTTTTTAATTTCAACCATTTCATTAGACAATGTTTTAAGGACCTTTTGTAAACCTTCCATGTCGTATGGGTCCTTTGGGGTCTTTTTCTTAGAATCTTCTTTAAATGAAACTTTTTTGGATTTTCTATCCTCCAAGGCAGCTTTCTTCTCTAGAGCATTAATACGCTTTTCAACTGCAAGTGCTTCCTTCATATTTTCAGCTAAGGTAGGTTTGCCAGCCCTGTCAACAAAAATAGCTATATTGGAAGGGAGGGCAGTAATGTACCATTCGCTCCTAATTTGTTCACTTGGTTTCGAAGCGGTGGGGATTTTATTTAGGAGTTTGTTGAATCGAGCATTAAACTCCTTTATTGGTTCCCTATGCTCTATTCTCAAATTGGAGAGGTCGTTTATTAAAGTCGCCAGAGACCTGTCATCTCCATATTTGGTAAGGAACTGCTCTTGGCATGTGGTCCAGCTGGTAATAGAACCAGAAGGTAAAGAGAAGTACCAGGATCCTGCCGATCCTTGCAGGGTATAAGGGAAAAGTCTGACAACAACATCTTGTTCTGTCACTCCTTTTAAGTTAACTGCTAACATGAAATTGTTAATATGTTCTTCAGCTTGTGTTCCGTTATCTGGATTAAATTTAGGCAACCATTTTTCGGGAGCATCAGGTAGATCATCTAATGGTCTGGGCATATTGACTGCACCTGGCGTAGTCCATGGATCTGCCATTATGCTGGCGATAATAGTTGTTACTACTATTGGTATTCCAGATGACTGAGGAGAAGAAGTTGTTGGAGAGAGAGTAGCTTGAGATGCTGTAGTACTTATTCCCTGATGAACAACAATGTGTAACGGAGGAGTGGATGGTTGACTTCGCAGAGGAGGAGTTGAGATGGAAGATATGGAAGAAAGATCTTCACTATCAGATACTTCAGTAATCTTCTTAGCCTTTTTCCTTTTCGGTAAAGGGAACTCAGTAGGTTCAATACCGAGTTTTTCGCTCTGAAGTCTGGTAAGTGGATGGGATAAGTTTAACTGCGAGGTCACACTGCTTTGTGATACTTCAGATTTCTGAGGTGAAATCGAGAAGCTCTGAAGTTTATGGATAAGAGACTGAACTTCAGGGGATTCAAGACTTAAATGTTCTGAAATATGATGGGTATGAGCAGTGGTGGTTGATTCCTCTTTTTCTCGATTGTGTGCCGGAGAACCAGCATGTGATTGAGAAGGGGAAGAGGATTTGGAGGGAGAATTACTCTTAGAATGGTTTGCAGATTTGGACCTACTTGCCATTCACAGTCGAAGGCCCTCCTTCTAGCGCCAAAAATGTTGATGCCCCGAAATTCGTTGCAACAACATCGGGGAAACCACCCGGTCCGGAACTTAGTGCAGCTCCTTTTCCGTTTGGAATAGTGGCTCCGACTGGGGATAATGGGACCAGTTTCCCAAAGATTATAAGTAAACGGGATGGATGAATGATTTACGATATAAGGTGATAATAAATAAATAACTAAACTACAAAAGAAATATAATAACTATAAGCTAATCCCGGGACTTATCGATTCATTTGAATACATCGTTTGATAATTTAGGCTTACTGGCAGGCATATAGATGACACTAACAATAAGCATAAATGTTTAAATCATTTAAGATTGCTCTGCATAAGTAGTTATGCAGAGCGATAATAGCGAATTACTGCACTCAGTCATTTATATCATTGTTACGCGCATGATTAAAAGAGATAACAAATCACAAAACATTCAATAGTGATATGAAATGCAGACTTGCTGTTATATTGCATACATGTAATCAACAATAGCAAAAGTAATAACACAACAATTCATATAATAGAAAAGAGAACAGATACAGATAATAGTACCATGCAAGCTGTTTGATCAATCCAATATATTAATCGCTATGTCGCGGTTCTTCCTTCAGACCAGAAAGCATTCCAAGCAAACGACAATAGTGCACAATTTACTTAAAACAGCCTTCCAAGTAAAATTAAGAACCAGTGGTCGAGTTTCAAAAAGAATATAGACTGAAGCACAATAGTGCAAACTTCAGCCTTTAGGTCTTTTACAAAATTTTACGACCCTTTCCAAAACAATGAAAGGGTCTATAAATACTATGCTAATCTAAAATATCTAAATATCTAAAACTGAAAAACAACTAAATCGGCATTAACAAATATCATTTTGCATTTTGGTGATTCGGCAGTCGGCGGCGATGCTTCAGTCAGAGGTCTCTTTGCCTTTACTCCTTCGCTGACATATCGCCAGCATTGGCTCTACTTCTGGTGGAGTATTGAGGCGTGAAGTCAGCTGTGCATCATATGTGGCATCTCGAATATCGGCAATCAGGTATCGGAGAGCATCTGTTAGACAATTAAGAGCCGACCTTTGAGAATGTGGTTTAATCAGGAAAAGCCAGTATGCATCGGCGGTCAAGGTATTTACTCCAGTAATTAACCGCCCTTGTTTCTCCAGATCAGGGTAATTCCTATGCTCCAGCATGTTTGCCGTTGTTATGTTTCCAGGTGTGCATTGTGAAATCATGTTTGCCAGATACAATGTATCATTGACTAGATTGATCATGTTACTGGCAATCATTTTGCATCTGGAGGCTGCTCTTTCTGCTTTCATCATCTGTGTGTTCCATTCCATGAAGAGTATGTCCTTGTATGTTACACAGATTCGGGAGAAATTTGCGGCTTGCCCTTCTGGAGTGTCTTGCCATTCAATATACTCTGTTATATCGTCTTCAGCCTGATCCAACTTACTTCTGGCTTTCTTGATTTGTTCACACACTGCTGTAGATGTTTCACACAGTGATTCAGCTTCAACAAGTTGTTGGCATAAGATCCTGATTTGAGATATCAGTGCGCTGTTTATTCGAGTTGCCTCTGCTCTGAAATCATTGATACTCTTGGCGCTCTTAATACCTTCAAGCTGGGCTGATAGCTGAATTATTTGCTCGTCTTTAGCTTGTATCATCAGCTCATTCGATGCCTTCAACTGGGATAATGCCTCTGACAATTCTTTTGCTTTCTGAATGTCACTTTGGTCTATCCTCAGTTGTTCAATTTGCTGGGTTAACAAATGATTCTCTTGTTGTTGGGCCAGCAATTGTTCCTCTGCCTGCGCTGCCTTATTCCTTGCCTCTATCACTTCTGCTTGTAATGCGTATATCTCATGCTCTTTAGTCTTCAAAAGAAGACTTACTTCGGATGCTTTGTCAATAGTTGCCGCTGAATAAGCTCCCGCAAATTGTGATAGCTTTGTCAGATCTTCAGAGGGATCCAATTCTCCCTTCCAGACCACATTGCCCGTGATTGTTTGCTCAGGCAAAATAGAAGGTTGATCAAGCCTTCGCCTTTTCCTCGAGCGCCTTACAACGGCTCTATGCTTTGGGCTGTAGAAAATGTCTAGAGGAGGAATTTCCTCCACCTGAAGATCAATTTGATCGGATGGGTCTTGAGTGATTACCTCTACATTCTGTACCATGGGTGAGCCGTTGGTTCCTTCTAGAACCGGAGAAGAAGTAGTATTGGGAGTCTTAGAGGCGTCTGAGTCTTTGGAGGCTTCCTTACCACTTATAATGGAATCGAATTGGTTCCATTCTTTAATTAATTCAGGATCAGTAGATATTTGCTCACTTTGTTCTGTGTGAGCTTTACTTTGTTCTTTCTCCCGTTCAATCCTCTGCTGTTCCTCCAATGCCTTCCGCTGTTGCTCCTCTTGTGCTCTTTGCTGCTGTTCCTCCAATTCCCTTTTCTGCCTATCTTCCAGTTCTTTCTTTGCTTTCTCTTCTTCTTCTCTTTTCCTCTGTTCTTCTAACTCCTTTTGCTTTCTTTGCTCTTGTTCAATTTGTGCTTTTTGCTGCCTTTCTATCTGCTCTCTTCTTTGCTTCTTTGCTTGCAGCTTGTTTTGCCTTTCCTCCTGTTGTCTATCATATTCTTTAGTTGTAACAGGAGATAGGTGTATTTGCTGCTGACCAGACTCGCTTGAGGAAGATGTTGGGGTTGTAGATAATAAATCTAGAGGCAAAGTTTGCAACCTTTGCTTTCTAAGTTTATTAAATTCAGTTAACTCCACATCTTCATATCTCAGTGAAGCGAGTTGTCTGACTTGGCTTATTGAATCGGCACTCATGAACAGGTCGTCAAACTGGTCTTCTTGATGAACAACCTTTGACAGCTTGGCCTGTTCCAAGGCAATGAAAGCAATCTTTTTTGGATCATAAAGTCTGTTTGGAATAGAAGCCAGGGATATCAATTGGAGTTTTGCTGCTTCCTTTTCTGCATGTTTGTAATTCAGCAGCGTATAAACTCCAATTCTTAAAGGAAAAGAGGGCCATCCTCTCTTCTTCTCCTCCTTGAGAGTTTGTGTGACACTCTCAGACATAATCTGGTAGGAGATTTCCCGGGCTAACAGTTTATCTGGGACGTACAGGGGGAGGACATGTGGCCTAGCCTTGCTTCCAAAAACTCTAATATAGGTAAAATGCTCTTCGCCGAACCAATGGGCTACGGCTGGGAGATCAAAAGAAGCTTCATAGGAAATTCTAGGGATAGGTCTGTCAAAAATAGAATAGTGAACGGGAACCATAAAACCATTGCAAATTTGATACAGATGGTCTTTGTGGGAGGGTTTCCACAATTTCCGATGGTACAAGTGAATGGGTGTTGGGTCATGGGTTGTCCATCTCCAACCAAGGACAGGAAACTCAGAATTAAAACAAAGGGTATCCATAATGTAAGCAGAGTAATAGAAGGGTGGGATTTTTCTCTCAGTGACTCTGGTTTTGGCCCTAAACTCACGAATAGCTATGACCAATTTATCAGACAAAATAGTGGCCCAATCCATGATTATACTATTGACGGCCGCTTCCATTAAAGGAACCATATCAATATGAATATTTGCAGAGTCATGAAATCCCCACAATCTACACATCATAATCCCGGCGTAGCAATAAGGTGAAGCCAAAGAAGCATTGGAGTACTTACCCGATATATCATGCTTGTGTTTAGCTGGATTCTGCCTCCAATCTCGGAGAGGTTCGGATGGCGATTCATTCTCCTTCGCGAATTTTTCCAAAAAGGCTCTATTATAGACTAGCTCGGGTTGAGGCAAATGATACATCCGTCTCAAGTCATCAGGCTTGAAGGAACCGAAAATCCTTCCATCCTTAGTATGGAAGGTTCTATCAGTGAGAGTAATTTCTTCAATTGCCCAACGTACCACATCAGTATAAGGCAAGACTTGTTCTCTGGCTGCTATTCTGTGCAGAAAGGAGTCAGCCAAATCTTTAAGAGTTGCCTCAGACTTTCTTAGTTCATCCACACTAGCCTCCGTTACTGTCTTTTCTGGTTGTTCTGCTTCTAGCAAATTGTATGTACCTTGCCATGTAGTACCAGGAAGACCAGTGCATGTAGTATCTGAGATTAAGCCTTTCTTTGAAACCATAGCAGCTTGGCCTGAGACAGGTGTCGGAGTAGAACCTGCCACCTTTTTGAACTTCTTTCCCATCATATTCAGACTTCTCTCGGTTGAATTCTACACAAATGCAAGAGAAATCGTAATCAAAGAAATAACAATGACGATCCATAACGGGATAGATATATAACTTGAAGCGTGGTGAGATTAATTCTAAAAGTGGCTGCGGATCTGATGATTTGAGAGGGCACCGCAGATGCAATGATGGTGATTTTACAACCTGCAGCTCCATAAATGACCATTACTTAAGTTATTAAACCGAATGACCCCTTAAAGCGTGCAATAGATTTTCTTCAAAGGTCTAATCGTAATTGCTCGTTAATTCGAAGGGGCAAAGCTTTAAATACGCATGCATTACCTTATCCCTTTACTTAACGGCATTTTGAAATTTGTGCTTTTGTCAAATCGGATTTAAATATAACTTTAATGCTTTGAAATAATCACCTTTTTTTTTAGGAGTTCTGGTCATCATTAAGCGTCATTGCATCGCATCGGGAGTGTGAGTGACATTATCATTTGGGAGAGATCTTGGTGAATGCCGATTGCGACATTGTATCATATTAGCGCGCGAACATAATCCCTAAATGCATATCAATTGATTTACCGACTACCGATAGCGATATCACATCGCATCGGGAAAAAGATCTGAACGTCTTATGAAGATGTATGGGATTCTGCCGACTACCGATAGCGATATCGCATCGGGTCGAGGCTTAAAAGACTTTTCATAAGAGGCAGCGCCGATTTTTGATCACCGATATCGTGTCGCATCGGGGAAAAGATGTGTGCTTTTTCTGTGTGTGCATTGGCTATCGCCGATGGCCGATAGCGATATCGCATCGGAAAGAACCAAGGTAGCAAACGGTCTTGCGATTGTTTTTTCGGACTTAACCAAAAATTGCTTATTATTTGTTCAAAAAGGCTTTTGTTAACAAATTCATTTGATTATCATACCTTTTTCGAACAAATTCATTAATGCCAATTAAAATTTTTAAAAGGGACCCATTTCATATGTTAATTGTTTGTGATAAAAATGTTATGAAATGGGGGGTTGTTGTAGGGCACAACACCTTCTAAGCCCCTCTATGTCATATTTTGGTTGACAAGTTTTCTCAATTGACTCAATTTTCTATCTTTGAGCATATGCAAGAGGCATCAATTCTTATGGCAAGCATTGTCCTATTGCTTTATGATATTGGTATGTCTTACCGTACAGCTTGGTTTTTAGGATTTGAAATTAACCACCTCTCTACAAATAAATTTTATAGTCCTTCCAAGTGAAGACTTGGATATAAACTCATGTCCTCATGTTTTCTGAACTTTCACCTAAATTCTTTTGGTTCATGGGATCTCGCCACAGGTATATACCTTAATGCAAAAAAGGTTATTGTTGTTCGAAAGAATGATTCAAGACAAATAATTAACCAAGAAAACAATTACACCATATTATTATACACGTTAGTTTATAAAGTAGTCTTAAATAATTTTAATAGTTTTTAGTTTCCACCATGGGAATTAAACATTGCAAAGTAGTGTACTTTAATGTGTTATGATTATTCATATTATAATTAAGCTCAAACGTGCTTTGCCACAAAAGTAATAAGAATGGTTTATAACTCTGAAGCTATGGTCAATCAGATTGCTTTAATAATAACCCAAATACCCTTTCAGGGAAATATTTCACTGTTACGGTATGAATTCTGCAATGTGGCCAAGCAAAGAAAATTATATTTATAATAATTATTTATTATCTCTCTAATCCAACCCAATATAAAAGATATATTATCCTGTCTGGTCTTATTATGTTATCTAAACATGGTTAGTTATCACTACAAAAGTTTCTTGGGAATTAAAGAATGGCGACAATAATATTATGGGGAAGACTGAAATTCCAAATAATAAACCTCGAACAGTAGGATAACCTTAATAACTCTACACAAACAACCATTTGTGCGCTTGAAGGCCAAGAAATAATCACAATTTTAATTTAATTTTAGACAACATGTAAAATATTACACATGAGAAAGAATGGAAAGGAAAAGTCGACACTCAAAGCCTAAAGGCACATATAGTTATATTGTTAAGTTAGAAATCCAAGTATCTCATTTTTTAGTAGTGTTTCACAAGACTATAACTATGAAAATAATTTCACATTTGTTTGGTCCATTGAGATTTACCGACTATTCACTTGGGGCAGTTCTGGATGCAGATGATTGGGAGCGTCTAAGCTTGACTACTTGCTCTTCATCATTCTCGCCAGAGATCTCTTCGAGTGATTTTCCCATTGATTCAGGGATCAGGAATGTGAAAAGGAACCCTACAATGCTTGCTACCACTAAGAGTAGCAGAGAAGTTGTGGCTTTAACAACCGTTAGGTCATCTACGTAGAGAAAAACAATTGTTCCGATTACAGCTCCTGCTTTGCCTGTTGCTCCGTATATGCCATGGCATGTACAATGAAACCTTGCTGGGAAGATTTCTGCCGGCATAATGAATGTGGTAACATTTGGACCGATGTTTGAGAAGAAGAGGGTGAAGGAATAAAGTGTGATCTTCAAGGCCGTGAGGTTTTTTTGTGAATGGTGGTATGAAATAGCAAATGCGATTGTGAAGAGTGTCATGAAGAAGAATCCCATTAACTGAATACGTTTTCTAACCATGTGATCAACCAAGGCAATTGTGAAGAGGTATCCTGGCAATGTTGAACACGCAACAACAATCAACTGTGCTCTTGCTATTTGATAGACTTCTTCAATGGCGTTCATTGACACGGGGTCCCGAAGCCATCCCACTTTCATGAAGTTGTCCTTCTGGTAAAGATTTTGGCTGTATAACACGATGTCGACGAGTAACCATGTGCTTGCAGTGCTCAGTAGGTGCAAGCCGTGTCACGTTACAAAATCTCTGGAAAATAAATCGAACCGCGGCATGGTACTTGGAATCCCTTTGGCCTTCCTCTAGTCTACTTCAATTTCTATGTTAAGAACACTCAACATGTTGTCGGAGGCTTGATTTGCGTCTCTTCTTATGAGCGCGGTGTAGCGAGCCGTTTCTGGCATTTTCATTCGCCAGTAGTATGTCAACGCAGCGGCAATGGCTCCGAACATCAGAATGATCCACCATACATGATCAGTTTGAGGGGCTGTCAAACCTACACGATTGTCACTGTATGCGGAGCGGTGGTTTTTGTTATTGAATACTGCAGACACGAAAATGACCACTGCGCCGCCGGCTAGAATATCGAACCCTTGCAGGGTAAACACTGTTGCGATGAACGCCCCTCGAGTTTTCTTATTGGCATACTCCAACATAATAGTGGCGGATAAAGGATAATCTCCTTTGATACCGAAGCCGAGCTAGAATCTGAAAAAGCAGAGCATAGTTATTACAGCTCTGGGTGTTCAATCAAAAGAAAGAACTGATCCTATGGAAGCAAAGACCATGAGCACAAGAGTTATTCCAAAGACTTTCTTTCATCCCATTTTGTCGCCCATCCAACCAAAGAACAGTCTCCCGCAAAGTGCTCCACATAAGGCCACTCCCATCACAGCAACCGCGCTCTGTTTAGGTAGGGTACCGTGTTTTTAGGAAAAGTATCCAATACGGAATGACCCTATCCCACTCTAAGGGTGATAGTACCTCAGCAACAATCAAAGCAAAGCTATTCGAGATTACTTCTTTATGAGATGTAAGAGAGAGGAGGAAGAGATCCACTAACCGATGTCTTCCGCTAATGATTGATCCAATCTTCTCTCTTTGCTGCTTGCTCCCAGCTCCTTGCTCTTTCACTGGCCCAGCTACACCAAGATCCTGCAAAATAACAAGAAAGGGAAACTACAAGAAGCATACATTCATAATTGATTCAAGGATTAGGATAAATCAAATATACAAGTATCAATACGCCATTGAGACACATGCATATAGAAGAACCTCAAATGCTTTATTAATGGAAGAAGTAAAGTTCAGGAAGTGATACAACTATAAAAGGCCCAATCCAGCATCACCTCCCAGCAGAAAGAAATCTCCTCTTCACCTCCTTCAAGCAAATCACCCAATAGTTCTATACTCAAACCAACAGCACTTCCTTACAGTCACAAGATTCCAACCTCCTTAGACCTCACGAGAGAGATCTATATATAGGATATTTGGAGAAAGGATGAGTCAGCTTGAGCTTGGCATGGAGCTGACTAGTGTCCTCTCCCACTTCAGTTATTCTTCAGTTCTTGAGTCCACTTGGAGGTTCTTGCTTCCACTTGGAGATCTAGACCCTCTTACTCATCACTAGGCGAATTCCCTGATCCAAGTGTCATTTTGGAAGCTTCCTGGGCATTGACACCTTGAGGAATGACTGTGCCACTTGGCCAAACTCGCCCAGCGTAGGTTGCCTTCATTGGAGTTGACATTCAGCGCAGGTACCGAGTGGAGCAGTTGACATTCAGCGCAGATGCTCAGTGGAGCAGTTGACATGATCCAGAAATAGCTTGTTTTTGAGTGTTTTCAGGTGGAGAACTGATATTTAGTGCTGTGGTTTGCTGACCTTGTTCCTCTAAGGGTAGGAACAACATGTTTAGGGACTTTGGATCCCTTAGATTATTGACATTTCATGCTTCATGCTGTAAGGCACAAAAATGTCTATAACAGTTTCCCCCTAAAGTATGAGGTCGTTTATCGGGTGAAATGCTTTATCAGGAGGATCCGAAGTTCATTCAATCGCTGAGAGGTGACCTGTAATAAAATACAATACAATACATTATTTTTCATTCTTCTTTCATGATCTAGCTAAGGTGGGCATTCCCATGCTCAGCTTTATAAATTCTTTTTAATACATAGAACAGACGATCGTCTGATGGTAGACTGATAATTCTCTGCTGAAATTATCATCCTTTGAGTAGGATGATCATCTGCTGCAATGATGTACATGTCAAATGTCTTTATATTTCCTGAATATATATCGCAGCCCGGATGGATGAAACTAGATCCGGGGTCTTCAAACTCGTTCGATCTTCACTCTAAGTACAAGTCGATCCATGTGAGAATTGCGCTGAAGTCGAACATGGAAAGACATCACTTGATTACCGGTCAATGATGTAAACCGTTAACAAGCGCGAGAGGAATCACCGATAATGATAATGACCCTCAAGGTACTGCAGTACAATTCATGTGGTGTGAATATAGGACTTGGCGTTGAACACCACGCAAAATCTTCTGGTCGAAGGTCATTGATGTATACCTGTCGCCGGAAGTGAGAAACTTGCCATTGAGGCATGCAAGCTTCAAAGTACTGAGGGGGGTGTTCCTAGATCAACTTCTTGGATAATGAGCTGAAGTCGACAAGAAGCGATCCGTCAAGGGAGGGCCTTAATGAATCCCACATTAGTGACATAGAACGGAGCTAATGATTTTAGTGGAGGTGAAAACAATCTGTGAAATATGATTCAGGGTAGAGATCATGGGTGGATGAAGGATAATGTATGGCAGTGGATGGGACACGGTTGACTCTTTCTGAACAACATCTCTTGAACACATAACGACACAGATGCGATGGATCGGTAGCATTACCCCAAATGTGGATGGTTTGGCGAAGACCATGGTGATGAGACCGGTGAATGAAACAACCCAACCCGATGTGATACGGAGGAAAAGTGTCATGTTCAAGAGCGACTTGCTACCATTAAAGCTTTGAGGTTCTCCCAATTTTTCCCCAGTCATTTCTGACCAGTACCTCTTTATTTTTGTCAAGCTTGAGGAGGATAACATATGCTTGTTCTATAACCTGCCCTTCGGGCAAGCCCATCGCTATGTTTTAACGAGCCTAGCGATAGGGAAACTCGTTCTCGTCTAAAGACAAGTTTGTCGCTATTTAATCATTTTAACGAGTCTAACGACAGGGAAAACTCGGTCCTTTTCATTTTTAGAGAGTCTGAAAAGGTACAGAAAGTTAACTCCAAAATTCCTTTTTCGTCATCTAATCCCTTAAGTCCGAAAAAGTATAAAACAATACAGAAGGGATGAGTTTTCGATAATTTTAACGAGCCGAATAAAACAAGCGCTCGACCTTTTTGTGTAATAATCCCTCAGGTCCAAAAAGATTAAAATCTAGAGGAGGGATAGCTCTTCCGGTCACTTTAACGAGCTGGAAGGCCAAAACTCGGCAAACTTTTCATATTTTACGAGTCAGTTGAAAAGAGCTCAAAGAAGGCTCGTCTTTTGAGGAATGAGTGATAAACAGGGATAGCAGCAGATTCCAGGTACAGGTTGGAATTTTCCAATCACGGCAGTGTCACAAGGATGGCTAGGTGAGATCACTTTTCGCAGCTATTCCTCAAAATGGGTAAACAATCATATGGGGGTGAACGATCGGCCAAATGGAATGGAGGTGGCAGGTGCAAACACGACCAAGGCTTTTTATGGCTAATAAATTTATGATCACAATGGTTATTTACCGAAATAGGTTCATTTTTTAATGAGCTTACACTCTGGAGGAAACTCTTGCTCACACTTTTCTATTTTTTAACTAGCATAAATTCCACGGTAAAACTGCTCGATCTTATGTTTATTTTTTAACGAGCATGAACTATGTGCTAAAACTGCTAGGATCTCGCTTTTCTATTTTTTAACGAGCATAAATTCCGCGGTAAAACTGCTCGAAATACCAGTCATAAGATAAGAATGTCTCCTGTGAGATCTCTGTTTTTTATAGAGCTTCATCTTCACTAAGCTTTTCTCCCTCTCATCCTTTCTTTGTGCAAGTTTGGAAATGGCTAATCCCAAAAAACAGATAAATAACCGCTCTTAGCTTGCGCTCCAAAAGGTTTGCATGCCCCCAGGTATAAAATACAATTTCAAGGCTGCCCCTACTTATCTGATAAAACATTTGTTTTAAAGGGTGAGGCTTGCCTCTTTCTGGTTACCCAAAGATTGTTTTGTTAACACCATCAAACGAAAACATTTCCTCGGCATTGTCTACCGAAGTAGACAATGGTGAATGATTGTTGTCAAACAAGTAACCTTAACAAAAGAATCCTATTCTAGAACAACCCCTCTTCCATCCACGGACGGGGTACGGACTAGTCATATTCTTTCGCGGAAATTCTACCTTATACCCAGGGTTTCCTCTGCCCGAAGCAGACCAGGATGCATGCCCCCTGGGTTCCAGTCCCATCTTTCCGAATCACTCACACTCATCGGGAAGGAGGACTGGGGGTGGAGACATTTCTTGAGTGAATAGACCATTGAGGGTTGGTATATGACTATTTGCGATGCGTGATCCCGGAAATGAAAGTTGGTCTACGAGCTTGACCATTCTTCCTTCGTGTGGAAAACACATTACTCTAAAGAGTGAGGAGACTATAGCTCCCATGCAATATATATAGTCTCGTCCAAGGAGTAGGTTATAATCCAAGGGTCCTTGAATGACCATCACGTTCATTTGAACGGTCTTCCCTTTCAATGTAACAGGTACATTGGGGAGGATCCCTAATGGTCGACTGGTTCCTTTATCAAAACCCGAGAGATTTCTTATCTCAGGCAAAAGCGTCGGGGAACCCAGTGCTTTCCAAGCAATAGAGGAAAGGATACTCACAGATGCCCCTTCATCAATGATAGTTCCAGCCATCACCATTCTATAAATTTGGACTATGATTCTGAATGGTATACTGGCTGGCAACCGGGGTCTGCCTAGTTGGGTCCAATCAAAGGACACAACCAGGTTGCTTGGTGGTGGGACCGAATACACGGCCGGATATGATCCTGACGATGTTCCTTCCTGCGATAAAGGAATGGGCGCATTGCCCTGATGCTCATCAGAATCGGTGTTGATGAAAAGAATCTGGATGGTGTCATCCTTATTCTCTTCAGTGAGGGTGTCATTTGAGGATGAAATCTCTGAAGGAAGAACCGGGTCAACTGCCGTATCGACCTTTAGACTTTTGTCTGGTCTGGATTCAGTAGGTTCATTTTCAATGACTGACGCTTCAGCTGACCACTTGAGCGGGCCAGCTGTATTTTCAACCAACGAAGGACTTGGCACGAGTTTTTTGTATCCAGGAGGAAGTCTCAACGGTGAAACCGGGTGATCTTCCAAAACTCTCTTCGCTTCGTCTAAGAAGGGACAACGGTGGATGGCGTGATCGCCTTCACACAGTCTACAGGGGGAGCTTGCTCCCCCTCTTTGTCTTGAACCTTCACTTTCGCTGGTTGACGGTAAGCATTCAACATGGCTATCAGAGGTTGATGCTCCCGAATTGTGCAACTGAGGGGACCAGTCCCTTAGTATCCGGGGAATACAGGGACAATCTCTATGGAAGTGGTCTCCTCTACATATGACACATGGCGATTTAAGCTCGGTCTGTGCTGTGTGTGGATTTTTGTCAGATGTCTTTTGCTTGCCCCCAGTCGCCTTAGGCTCCTTCTTCTTCTTCTCTCTCTTCTTCTTCTCCTTCTTCTCCATGGGAGCTTGGTTTTTTCCGGCTCTACCTTGCGAAGATGAAGGATTGGAGGAAGAGTTATAGGAAGTAGAAGGCTGGTGGGTAGCTCTAGACTGATCTAACTGTTGACTCGATTGTTCAGGAACCATGGTGTTCTGAACTACATTGGTTGAGAATAGCCAAATAGGCAGGCCAATTGTCAGTCCTGGAAGCGACAATGTGGCCATGTGGGGCGCACCAACTTCTCCCCAAGAGGAGAAAGGACTAGGATTTCCATCATGTGGAATTCCTTGGTTGGGGCGTTCCATGTTCTCAACCTACAGATCAACGCAGGAATAGGAGGTGATTATGTTCCGTTTAAAATAAATTTTATAACAACGCTTTAGACACAACTTGCTTTTTCACTTTTTAAGAGTCGAGAAAAAGCTAAAGATGACTCTAGTCTCCTTCGATGTTTTAACGAGCCCGAAGTGACAAATGCTCGGATGGACTTTTTCAGTTATAGAGTTTGAAAAAGGCCAAAAGAAACTGCTCTGGAGTTCTAGGCAGAGGGTGTGCCAAACTTTTCGCAAAACCACAGAATATGTTTTACGGTACGAGTGGTCGATCTTCGTGAATGTTGTGTTCACTGCATTGCGATCAGTAGGGCGGCCGACACGGTTTCCTATGGATAAAGGCTTTGTTCCTATAGGGGTCTCCCAATATATACGCGACGGTACGTGGGAACACAAGTCCGTATTGATACTTATCGCTTCACCGTGGAGGAATCACCCAACCACTCAACGCTAAGATATCACGTTTAACGACGCCGGAACACGTCTCTAGTTTAGACCTCTATGTGTTTGCGTTATGTTTCAATGCGTTGTTATGTAAATTCAATTTATTTTAAGGTTGATCTTGTTTAGTAGTTTGCCTTTATGGATCACCACGAGATGTATAGTAACACTCCTAAATGCAGTCTAAGATGATAAGCAAGCTTTTCAATCTTTCAACTTTGAAAATCTTAACTACTGAGGGAAAAGAAAGACATCATCTTTTCACACAGATCATAGAGCACACACTAATGCACTTTTTCCTAAATCAACATGCAAACTGTCATAATGCACATGCACAATGCAAGTATTTCTTTTCTCTTTCTTAATGTTGGTGCGATACAAAAAGAAAGCTGTTGTATAACTTTGAATTCAATTTCAAGTGAAAGCAAACAAGCTTGTCCAAAATCAAAAGACACCTTAAGATTTACTTGTTTCGACACTAAAAATATATAAATTCAAACCATATGACGAAAGAAAAAGCTCAATCAACTATGAACAACAAACAAACTAACTCTTAAGATCAAAACAACACTTTATCACAGGTCTAGATCCAAGAGGCCACAGCTAGACTAGTTCACTTTCGTTATGGGAAACTGTAAATGATACAAGAAATACACAAAGAACAAACACAGTTTCTTTATACAACCGAGGAGGAATAGTGGCAAGGAAAGTTGGTTTCAGATAGGTACATTGACTGGTAACAGGCTGCAAAAACAAGGGTGAAAACAGGGCAATAAACAGGAGGGAACCCCAGTAGCACTAGGCAAAACTGGTTCAGCGCAGGTGGTACACTGGCAGTTTGACCTTCAGCGCAGGTAGCCCCTTCGGGAACTGCGCTGAAATGCAGACTGCCTTCACAGTGCCTGCACTGAAGATTCAAACTTTCGTTTTCTTCAGTTTCTGGGTCACACATTGCTAAAAAATTCACAGTTTTTGGCCAAATCAGAAGCTATCAGTCAAGTACACACTAAGGGATGAAAAGGAGGATGAAAAGCTATCACTAAGAGCTATTTAGAGTCCTTGTGGATCAGCTCTTCAAATCATAAACATGCCCAGAAACTGAGCTAGAGTAGCTGCCCTCTACTTTGCATTTGAAAGCTCCAAATGCAGTTCGATTCGGTACTCCCTGTGTTTATGAAATGAATAGCAAAAACACAAACAACCAATAAGATACGGTCCCCAGTATGGTTGCCAATTTGTTGTTGGGAAAAGTATCCAATACAGAATGACCCTATCCCACTCTAAGGGTGATAGTACCTCAGCAACAATCAAAGCAAAGCTATTCGAGATTACTTCTTTATGAGATGTAAGAGAGAGGAGGAAGAGATCCCCTAACCGATGTCTTCCGCTAATGATTGATCCAATCTTCTCTCTTTGCTGCTTGCTCCCAGCTCCTTGCTCTTTCACTGGCCCAGCTACACCAAGATCCTGCAAAATAACAAGAAAGGGAAACTACAAGAAGCATACATTCATAATTGATTCAAGGATTAGGATAAATCAAATATACAAGTATCAATAAGCCATTGAGACACATGCATATAGAAGAACCTCAAATGCTTTATTAATGGAAGAAGTAAAGTTCAAGAAGTGATGCAACCATAAAAGGCCCAATCCAGCATCACCTCCCAGCAGAAAGAAATCTCCTCTTCACCTCCTTCAAGCAAATCACCCAATAGTTCTATACTCAAACCAACAGCACTTCCTTACAGTCACAAGATTCCAGCCTCCTTAGACCTCATGAGAGAGATATATATATAGGATATTTGGAGAAAGGATGAGTCAGTTTGAGCTTGGCATGGAGCTGACTAGTGTCCTCTCCCACTTCAGTTATTCTTCAGTTCTTGAGTCCACTTGGAGGTTCTTGCTTCCACTTGGAGATCTAGACCCTCTTACTCATCACTAGGCGAATTCCTTGATCCAAGTGTCATTTTGGAAGCTTCCTGGGCATTGACACCTTGAGGAATGACTGTGCCACTTGGCCAAACTCGCCCAGCGCAGGTTGCCTTCATTGGAGTTGACATTCAGCGCAGGTACCGAGTGGAGCAGTTGACATTCAGCGCAGATGCTCAGTGGAGTAGTTGACATGATCCAGAAATATCTTGTTTTTGAGTGTTTTTAGGTGGAGAACTGATATTTAGTGCTGTGTTTTGCTGACCTTGTTCCTCTAAGGGTAGGAACAACATGTTTAGGGACTTTGGATCCCTTAGATTATTGACATTTCATGCTTCATGCTGTAAGGCACAAAAATGTCTATAACATACCGGGAGTACTACTAGTAGGGTCGAAGTAATAAATCCTTTCGAGGAGACTCGTGAAGATGCCCATCCCTACAATAATGACTGCCATAATGTGGTACCATTGCAATCTTGCCCTGCCCAAGGCACTTAATACTCCCAATTGATTTCTCAGCATGTTTCCAAGCTTTTCTCTGATGATATTTTTGCCCACTGTACAGCAGAAAGGTCAATATTTTAAAACTCGACGTCTTTGTAAACGCATAAGCAGAAAACAAAACAAGTTAAGTTAAACATGGAAATGTACGCGAGGAAGATATTTTTCAAGAAGCTAAACATTCGAGAAATAATGTACTTTCAGACAATATTCGTAGGGGCAATTTTAAAAAATATTTCACGGCGAACTTTGCAACAAGACTAAATTAGTTATAAGAATCATAAAAGCTTCATAATAATTTTGAACTGGATCACGGAGTTGGCGGAACGATGCGAAAGTAAAGCAAGATTGTTCGTGCATAGTGACAATTCTGAAACCGAAGATAGAAATTTCTAAATCC
The DNA here is from genome assembly GCA_031772625.1 of Pinus tabuliformis. Taxonomy (NCBI): domain Eukaryota; kingdom Viridiplantae; phylum Streptophyta; class Pinopsida; order Pinales; family Pinaceae; genus Pinus; species Pinus tabuliformis. The sequence goes on along the minus strand of CM062819.1, from coordinate 189,755,489 downwards.
AGGAAACTTATTGTCAACAGTTTCTAGGTTCAACTAAAGACAAGTAGTTCAACAACTGCGAAGCAATAACGTTCAAATTCATATAGAGAAATTATTCAAAGAAGGAAACTAAATTCTTGAAATCAAAGCTCGGTGAAAAGGGGGAAAGGGTCTACTCAAAAGCCATGGCTACAGATCCTCCTGAAACTGTTTAGGAAATCAACGAGGGAAATCCACAAATACAAAAATTGAAGCCAGTTAATTACAACATCCAAAACCTTTTCTATGTTGGGAATTTCTGGTGATTCCAAACAAAACTGAACAGAGAATGATGCTTTGTTTTTAACACATGATCTTAACACAGGGAAGCTAAAGAAAATTGTTTTCAAAGGACAAAGTTTTTTTTTTACACACATAAAAAAAACTTTATATTCAGTAATAAAACTATCGTTACAAGATTCTTCCTCCAACAGAGGAATCACAACCAGACTGCTCCAGACGCAGTTCAAAACCTCACTCTGTCTCTCAAGAGAAATTTTCAATGCTATGTAGAGAAAATTTCTTACATTCGTTCTCTTCTTGAAAATATTTACACTACTGTGTAAAAAAAAACTTTTTACTTATTATATTTACACTGTTGTGCATTACATTCAACCTGGTGTAAAAATTCTTCTTACATTCGCTACAGCGAGCTTTTTCCTATTTCATAATGAACAAAACAACAACTAAAAAAAACAAAACATTACAATGCCTTTTTACTTTTTGTTGTAAAACCAAAAACTACACTCGTGAAAAATAAAAAAATAATAAAATTAAAATCTTACCAACGTTTACCAACCCACAGTAAATTTCATTTACTATTTTACTGACAAAACTGGCGGTCAATGAAACTTTTACTCCACGTCAATTTCATGTTGCAGGCCTGTACTTCAACCATTGAATTATGCGATTTGCGATTTGATCGCATCGTGCAATCACATTTGGCGGAAGAAGAAAAGTGGAGCACAAACATATGGGTGCAATTTGCGATATGCGATCGGATCGCATCGCAACATCGCAATCGCAGAAATCATAGGACGTAGCGAAGGGTAACAGGGTGTGTATGCGATTTGCGATATGCGATAAGATCGCATCGCAAAGAAAAAAAGTGCTGCAATTGAAATTATCTTTTCAACACTCCCCTTTAATTTCAACTGCTAGGTTATCAGTCATACCCAGACATTTCCTCAAAAACTCAAAACTTTTTTGCCCCAATGGTTTGGTCAGAATGTCTGCAACCTGCTCCTGAGTTCTGCAGTGTTTTAAAACAATTTCTCCATTTAAGTATGGGGGTTTACGCAGTGCATTATATTAGATATCATTTTGGGATTCAACTGCGTTAAGTAAGTCATTCACGTATGACCATTTCCATGAGAGGTAGTCGTAACTGACTAATTTCTCATGATTTTTTGAATAGTTCACTTAGCACTCATTGCATCGGGTGATGCTCACAGGGGTGAAGAAGTGGGATTGAAACTAGTGAAATGAATCACATAGCGTCAATCATCACTTCTGGGCTTGCACCCGGTAACCAGGACTTCCCGGGAGGTCACCCATCCCAGATCTCCTCTGGCTCAAGCATGCTTAACTGTGGAGTTTTCCCCACAATCAAGCCCACTTAGCTTGCTACCCCATTTGCAAAACCTTAGCAAGTATTGTGCCTCATGAACCATTCAATTAGAGATCCCTTCACTCTTTTTTGAATTTAAGTATGGGGGTTTACGCAGTGCATTATATTAGATATCATTTTGGGATTCAACTGCGTTAAGTAAGTCATTAACGTATGACCATTTCCATGAGAGGTAGTCGTAACTGACTAATTTCTCATGATTTTTTGAATAGTTTACTTAGCACTCATTGCATCGGGTGATGCTCACAGGGTTGAAGAAGTGGGATTGAAACTAATGAAATGAATCACATAGCATCAATCATCACTTCCGGGGCTTACACCCGGTAACCAGGACTTCCCGGGAGGTCACCCATCCCAGATCGCCTCTAGCTCAAGCGCGCTTAACTGTGGAGTTTTCCCCACAATCAAGCCCACTTAGCTTGCTACCCCATTTGCAAAACCTTAGCAAGTATTGTGCCTCATGAACCATTCAATTAGAGATCCCTTCACTCTTTTTTGAATTTAAGTATGGGGGTTTACGCAGTGCATTATATTAGATATCATTTTGGGATTCAACTACGTTAAGTAAGTCATTTACGTATGACCATTTCCATGAGAGGTAGTCGTAACTGACTAATTTCTCATGATTTTTTGAATAGTTCACTTAGCACTCATTGCATCGGGTGATGCTCACAGGGGTGAAGAAGTGGGATTGAAACTAGTGAAATGAATCACATAGCGTCAATCATCACTTCTGGGGCTTGCACCTGGTAACCAGGACTTCCCGGGAGGTCACCCATCCCAGATCGCCTCTGGCTCAAGCGCGCTTAACTGTGGAGTTTTCCCCACAATCAAGCCCACTTAGCTTGCTACCCCATTTGCAAAACCTTAGCAAGTATTGTGCCTCATGAACCATTCAATTAGAGATCCCTTCACTCTTTTTTGAATTTAAGTATGGGGGTTTACGCAGTGCATTATATTAGATATCATTTTGGGATTCAACTGTGTTAAGTAAGTCATTCACGTATAACCATTTCCATGAGAGTTAGTCGTAACTGACTAATTTCTCATGATTTTTTGAATAGTTCACTTAGCACTCATTGCATCGGGTGATGCTCACAGGGGTGAAGAAGTGGGATTAAAACTAGTGAAATGAATCACATAGCGTCAATCATCACTTCCGAGGCTTACACCCGGTAACCAGGACTTCCCGGGAGGTCACCCATCCCAGATCGCCTCTGGCTCAAGCGCGCTTAACTGTGGAGTTTTCCCCACAATCAATCCCACTTAGCTTGCTACCACATTTGCAAAACCTTAGCAAGTATTGTGCCTCATGAACCATTCAATTAGAGTGCTAAGTGAACTATTGAAAAAATCATGAGAAATTAGTCAGTTACGACTACCTCTCATGGAAATGGTCATACGTGAATGACTTACTTAACGCAGTTGAATCCCAAAATGATATCTAATTTCTCCATTGTTTACCAATTCCCTGATGTATTGAAATTTTGTGTCAATGTGTTTCGTTCTCTTGTGAAACACCGAATTCTTGGATAATGCAATAGCTGAGCTATTGTCACAAAAGATCATGGTTACATTTGTTTGCTCTTGGCATAAACTCCTTAACATCTTTCTCATCCAAATTGCTTGACATACTGCTGCTGTAACTGCCACATATTCTGCTTCTGTCGTAGACAATGCTACAATAGGCTGTTTTTTAGAAGCCCATGAAATGGCTCCTGAATCCATGTGAAAAACATAACCATATGTACTTTTCCGATCATCTACACTTCCAGCCCAATCACTATCAGTGTATCCTATTAAATTTGAACACTCTAAAGTGGTATATAAAATGCCAAACCTTTTAGTACCTTTAACATACCGCAGAATCCTTTTTGCTACCTGCCAATGTGCTTCTTTTGGCCTCTCCATGAATCTGGAAATTAAACTAACAACATACATTATATCTGGCCTAGTTGCAGTCAAATACATGAGGCTGCCAACTATGCTCTTGTACAAACTAGGATCAAAATCCTTGTTGTTATCCTCTTTGCTGAGTTTTAATCCCATCACTGTGGGAGTGATTACTGCCTTGCTCTCCTGCAAGTTGAATCTTTCCAACACTTCCTTAACATATTTTTCTTGTGAGATAAAAATCTCATTTCCACTTTTTTTTACTTTTATTCCTAAGAAGTATCTTAGCAAACCCATGTCAGTCATTTCAAATTCCTCTTTCATGACTGTTTTGAAATTTTCAATAAGATAAACATCATTTCCTGTGAAAATAACATCATCAACATATAACACAACAATTAGTAATTTACCATCATTTTCTTTGATGTAGAGAATGGGTTCTCCCTCACATTTTTCAAAGTCATTTTCCAGTAGATAGGAATCTATCCTACTGTACCATGCTCTTGGTGCTTGCTTCAGCCCATAAAGAGCTTTCTTCAATCTGCACACTTTTTTCTCTTGGCCTTTCTTTTCATAGCCTAGAGGTTGTTCAATGTAAACCTCTTTCATTAACACTCCATTTAGGAATGTTGACTTCACATCCATTCGGTAAACTTTCCACTTGTTTTGTGCTGCTATGGACATCACTGCTCTCACTGTTTCCTTTCTAGCAACCGGTGCAAAAGTTTCCTCATAGTCTCTCCCATACTACTGCTTATATCCTTTGACAACTAGCCTTGCCTTATGTCTTTGTATTTTGCCTTCAGCATTACTCTTGGTCTTGTAGACCCATTTAACTCCAATGACTTATTTTCCTTTTGGTAGTTCAACTAAATCCCATGTCTTGTTTCTTTCTATGACATTGATCTCCTCATCCATAGCTTCTATGGATTTCTTATTCTTAATTGCCTCTTCGAAATGAACAGGGTCATCAACATGACAATATAATGCAAACAAAGAATTCATACCTTCATTGGCTGCCTCTTGCTCATAAATATCACTTAAATTTCTGAACTTCTTACCTCTTTCATTTGGTGTACAAGTGCTTGAAGAAGCACTTGAATTTCCTCCTTGTGATGTGCTTGGAGAAGCACTTTCATTTCTCCTCAAGGGTGTCCCTTGTTGTCCTTGTGTTGGTGATGCTGTTTGGGGATGTATTTCAACCATCTCTTCATCATTTTCATCATGTGACAAAGAGCTTTTAACACTTACTGTCTTCTCTATGCTTCCATCCTAAGCTTCCTCCTCAATGAACTGAACATCTCTACTCACAATGAGCTTCTTGGTGGATGGATTACACAACCTATAAGCTTTGGATTCCTCATTGTATCCAATAAAGATACATTTCTCCCCTTTGTTGTCCAACTTCTTCCTTAGCTGATTTGGAATGTGTGCATAAGCCACACATCCAAAAAAATTCATGTGGGTGACTCCTTGCTTTCCCCCACTCCATGCTTCTTCCGGCACTCTATTCATGACTGCTTTTGTAGGGCATCTATTCAAAATGTACGTTGTGCAATGTACAATGTCAACCCAATAATCATTTGGCAAATGCTTTGCATTTAGCAAAATCCTTGCCATATCCATGATTGTCCTATTCTTCCTTTCAGCAACTCTATTTTGCTGCGGGGTGTACCTAGCTGTAAACTACTTATGAATTCCATTTTCTCTACAAAAACGTAGAAATTCCTTGGAGATATACTCACCTCCTCTATCAGTTCTCAGAACTTTGATATGCAGCCCACTTTGGTTTTCTACAAGTGCCTTGAAATTGCAAAATCTTTCAAACACTTCACTTTTGTTCTTCAGGAAGTAAACCCAAGTTTTTCTTGTAAAATCATCAATGAATGTTAGTATGTAGTGGCTGCCTGCAAGTGATGGAGTTTGCATCGGTCCACATAAATCTGAGTGAACAATTTCTAAAGGTGATTTTGCCCTTATGCTTTTCCCTGATGGAAAAATTTCTCTGTGTTGTTTCCCCAAGATGCAATCTTCACAAAGGTTGTTTGGTTTCTCTATCAATGGTAATCCTCTTACCATTCCTTTTCTACTTAACAAATTAAGACCTCCAAAGTTGAGATGTCCAAATCTCAAGTGCCACAACCAATTTTCATCCTTTGTTCGCTTTGGAAAGCCTCTTGTGTCACTGCTGCTATTACTTCTTTATTTTTTAAATCTGCCTTCATTCTGAGAGTGAACACCATGTTCCTTGTCATCTTTACTTCAGCGATACACTGTTTGCTAGGTGCTCTATCCATGATGGTGCATACATCATTCACAAAGAAAACATTGTAACCCTTTTGAATAAGCTGTCCAATACTTAAAAGATTACATTTCATTCTAGGAACATAATAAACATCTGCTATGATTTTATTTTCACCTTTCTTTGTTAAGACATTTACTTGTCCTTTTCCCATAACAGAAACTTTATTATCAGTCCCTAGTGTCACTTGTGACTTCACACTCTGATCTAACATAGAAAAAAAGGCTATGTTCCCTGTCATATGGTTACTGCAATCGGAGTCTAGAAACCATACATCTTCACTCTTTTCTTCAGCAATATTACAAGCTATAAACAAATTTTTTTGGCTGATATTTTCTCTAGTGAGATTTGCATTAGTTCTGTTACTCAGATCATGTTGTTTCTTCCTACATTCATTTGCATAATGTCCATATTTTTTACAATAATAACATTAGACATTGTATTTTTCATACCTTTGTCCTTGAGCATGATGTTGTCCACTTTGTTGGCTGTTGCCTTGGCCTTGGTTTTGATTTGGATTGTTGCCTCTTCCTTGAGCATTTGCTGGATTGTTTCTTCCACCTTTGTTTTGGCTTCTGCCTCTTCCTCTCTTGTTTCCTCTGCCTTAACCTCTTCCTCTTCCAAATGACATCTGGGTCTTGAAGGTATGCTCTAGAGATGATTTTTCATTCCTACTCAATCTCTGCTCATGTGTTATCAGTGATGCATGTAGTTTATCAATTGAAAAGTTTGTGAGATCATTTGTCTCTTCTATGGTGGTGACAATCACATCGAACTTTGAGGGTAGGACCCTCAACAGTTTCTCCATAATCCTCTTTTCTTCAAGAATCTCCCCATGAGACCTTATCTGTGTGACCAGATCAATTACTTGTGTGAAGAATGAGTCAATATTGTCTGACTCGCTTCATGCAAAGATTTTCAAAATCTCTCCCCAGCAACTGTAGTTTTGCTGTCTTCACTTTCTCCATGCCTTGATAGGCTATCTTGAGAGTTTGCCATGCTTCTTTGGATGTCTTTGCTGCTGCTATCCTTGGAAACACACCCTCATGCACTGCTTGATATAAAAATACAAGGACTTTTGAGTCATTCTTCTTATAGCTCTTCAACAGATCTTTCTCTGCCTGAGTTAACCTATTAAACTCATTTTCATCTGCTAGTTCTTCAAAACCATCCTCAACAAATTCCCATAAGTCTTGGGAAGCAAGCAGAGCTTTCATAGTTATTGCCCAATAGTCATAGTTTTTTCCATTAAACTGTGGGAGCTGGGTATTAAAGATACCCATACTAGTGCTGGCGCTGGAGCCAGCCATTCTTGCAATCTTGACTATGCTTCAAATACTTGACTGTGTATTTAAAATAACTGACTATTTCTTCAGCACAAAAAAAAAATCTTGAGAAATACTTTGGATTTTTGACTGAGTCTTCACTCTGTTGGAGAAGTTGTTGCAGTAAGAAATCCTTCCTTCAGCTTCTTTGACACCTTCAAAGAGCCTAGACAAGCTCTGATACCAATGTTGGGAATTTCTGGTGATTCCAAACAAAACTGAACAGAGAATGATGCTCTATTTTTAACACAGGATTTTAACATAGGGAAGCTAAAGAAAATTGTTTTCAAAGGACTAAGTTTTTTTTTTTACACACAAAAAAAATAAATTATATTCATTAATAAAACTGTGGTTACAAGATTCTTCCTCCAACAGAGGGATCACAGCCAGACTGCTTCAGACGCAGTTCAAAACCTCACTCTGTCTCTTCTTACATTCGTTCTCTTCTTGAAAAGATTTACACTACTGTGTAAAAAAAAACTTTTTACTTATTACATTTACACTGTTGTCCATTACATTCAACCTGGTGTAAAAATTCTTCTTACATTCGCTTCAGCGAGCTTTTTCCTATTTCATAATAAACAAAACAACAATTAAAAAAAACAAAACATTACAATGCCTTTTTACTTTTTTGTTGTAAAGCCAAAAACTACACCCTTGAAAAATAAAAAAAATAAAAAAATTAAAATCTTATCAATGTTTACCAACCCACAGTAAATTACATTTACTGTTTTACTGACAAAACTGAGGTAAATAAAACTTTTACTCCACCTGAATTTCATGTTGCAGACCTGTACTTCAACCATTGAATTATGCGATTTGCGATTTGATCGCATCGCCCAATCGCATTCGGCAGAAGAAGAAAAGTGGAGCACAAACATATGGGTGCAATTTGCGATATGCGATTGGATCGCATCCCAACATCGCAATCTCAAAAATCGCAGGAGGTAACAAAAAGTAACAGGATATGTATGCGATTTGCGATATGCTCTAAGATCGCATCACAAAGAAAAAAAATGCTACAATTGAAATTATCATTTCAACATTTTAGAGATTCAGCTATAATTAAAAACTTAAAACCGTCACGTCAATTTCACCTCAACTGAGTGCAGATTTTGATGAAAAGTCGAACTTCGTGTGCAGATTGGACGCCAGGGCCAAATTCATAGGTCGAACGCATGATTTACGGGCATTTTTCCATTCTGGTAGCCGAAGACGGCCAGAAACATAAGAAAAGGAGGCAAAATAACGCACTCGGTTTGACCATAGTAAAAATTATTCACATCCGTACATTATTTGGCTATCATTGGATGGAACTAAGAGTTAAGCATGAACGTATACCTTTCCAGTTCCCTAGGTTTCCCCGCCATCATGCTTACATTATATAAGGTCATGTAACATGTTCCTCTCTCAATTTTCCTCACGGCTTCATAAGTTCGTCGTTGGATCCCCTCTGAATTTTCTCAGCGGCTCCTTAAGTTCATCATCTGGTTACATATGCCAAGTATATTCCTATATGCGATTTCCAACCGATTCCGTGGAATCAATATGTTCATCTCAATATGTTGTTGTTCAAAAGTCAACAAACATGGTTGTCCAAATCGTTTAAAAAAAAATATTAAATTAATTTTAAAATTATCATAATCATACTAAATGATCGTTGAAATTTTCATAAAAATGAAAATTTTAGTTTATAATTATTATCATTATAATAATTTACCGGTTCAAATTTCATTATGAGTTAGTTGGCTGATAGTAATTTATTGGTTAAAATTTCATTATGAGTTAGTTGGCTTTGACTTTGTGGTTCTCATTTGAGGTTTCAAAAATATATAATTTCATCAAAACCCACATTATTAATCAATTTAAACTTAAATTAATAAATAAGATTTCAATGTGACCAGGCGAGAGATGCCTTATCTAAGAGATTGATGTCATGTTATAAATTAAATTAATAAATAAGATTTTAATGTGACCCAAGCTCTTTTTATTTAAGAGATTGTTGTGATTTGATTTTATAAATTAAATTAATAAATAAGATTTTATTGGGTCTAAAAATATTTTATTTAAAAAATTGTTGTGATATAATGCTATGTAAACATTTTGATTGAGTCAAATGAAAATTCAAATTATTTAAGATAAAATTAAAATTAAAACATTATAACAAATTAATATTTATAAATATTGTTACGATAGTTTTAGTAAAATTGACTTTATAAATTAGTTAATTTACAATTGATTTTTTTGGATTCTAGGTTTTAACTTAATTTTGACAATAGTATTATTATGTAATATAGTCTATATATATTTCACAAACACAACACAAGTGGGATGACTTACTCTTATATATATATATATATATATATATATATATATATATACTAGTCAATAGGTTTTCACTTGAGAGATTCGATCCTTCTCTGGGCTTGATAGATTTGAAGTTAACATGGATACTCTGGATCTGTCAAGGTGCTAAGAGAATCAAGTATTTGGAGGTGCAAGCCTTATGTCAAGGTGCTAATAGAAATCAAATCTTTGGAGGTGCAAACCTTTCCTCAAAGTTTTGAACTCAAAGAGAAGTTTGTATCTTGAGAGATTTGATCCCTCTCTAAGCTTGATATATTTTCAATTGAATTAATTATTACTAAACATATTTTTATAATCTCTTAAATGAAACACATATTCTTAATCATTATACCCACTCAAATTATATATACATATTTTGATTAAGTATCATTCCATTTCCTTTTTTAAGGCCCATAATATAAATATAAATAATAATCCAGTTCACTCATCTTTAATGTTTTTCATTATCTCTTACATATATAATACATAATTTTAACTTATTAATATTTTATTTTATTTTTTCAAAAAATAATAATTATTTTTTTTTTTTGAAAATTTATGAGTGAAACGAACCCTATATATATAAAATCCAAAATATCCCTCATCCCCTACACATATATTCTTTAAAACCTATATTGTTTTATTTATTTTATATTACTTTATTATTTATAAATAATATAATTATAAATTTTTATAGGCTAATTTTAAATAGATAAATTAATTGAGAGAGTTTAGAGTATGTCTTAAAACTATTTGTGTTTGATAAGAACTAGTCTTTTTTGGATGCGAAGAAATAGGTTAATAGCTGGAAACGTAAAGGTATCTAGCAAGACTAAAAGACTTCCCCCTTACATACCACTATTTAGCGATTCCAAGTCGTATGGTTTTCCTTAAATAACAGTAATAAATTTTCCTACATTCATTCATGTATAACATCCATCTCTAATGTTAATTTAAGAACTAAATTATGACAATTTTTCCATATCTAAAAAACTAACAAAAAAATTGTACACAAATTATTTCTTCTATATATTATCAATCATCTCACCATCTCACATCTCACCGTGAAAATGTTAATAAGTATAATATAATTAAACATCTAAAAACAAATGTTATCAAGTGTGGTATTTCTAAGCTTTGATATGTTCACAATTACACTGTTTTTGCAATCACCCAAAAAATGTATTAGCTATGTTGCGATGACCTCTATAGGTCAAAGGAATAATAATTATTAGTTACATTAGGATAATCTATATATAAGAAAGAAATAGTAGTGAATGTATTACTTCTCTAGGTATATATGAATGGTGATATGGTATTAGTTTTGATGGTACTAAAAATACAACAAATTTTTCTCCTCATTGCATAGTTGACTTTGGATTTTTTCTTATTTGCATGGGATGACATTTGCAATGCTGTCGGGCTAGGTCTTTGAAACTCAACGCCTAAGGTCATCCCCTGTAAATCGCTGAAAACATTTCCACCATGTATACAGTTCTAGTGCCAATATTATTGAAGGGAGGGGATTTATTAAGTGATTTCATATGTGGGTAGTAGCACTTGTCGACAAATGCCCTTGTACAATCTAACCCCAGGATCCTTTGTCATGTCATCATTCTTCGGTCGAAGGTTTCCTGTGGCAATAATAAATACATCCTATACACATTTATAGTGATAAAAACCAAAATATTTCTTAGAGGGTTGCGATAACAGCTTTGAGTATGTTAGCCTTTTGATCTTATGGTCTTTTCTGGTGATTTTTGCAGGCTGAACATGAGACATACAAAGTGTATGTGAAGATTACTCTTGTTCCAGAAGCTGTCATAGGATTTTTGGTTACTGTGGTTGAACATACACCAAATAACTAGAGCACTAACCTATATGGGTTGTTATGGTATTAGCTTCTGTCATATAAAAAATTTACAAATTTGTGTCTTGTTTGCACAGTGGATTTAGGATTTTTTCGGCTCCAGAACCTAACGCCTGAGATTATCACTTGTACTACATATCCTAGATAAGGTTTCAGATTTTCTGAAATACTTTTCACTGTAGATAATGTCTGTGCCAATATTATTGAAGGGGGGATTCATTTAGTAATTTCCAAGGTAGTTAGCAACACCCGTTAGAAAAATTCCCTTGTACAATCTAATGCCCAGGATCCTTTCTCGTGTCATGAGTATTCAATTGAAGGTTGTTTGAATTTGTTTTAGAGGGGCATAGCGGAGGAGTTTGGCAAGAAAATATTTGGTTGCAGAAAGTAAATAGGTTGCGGAATGTAAATAGCAAAGGGTGGAATAAAACAGAAATTTAATGCATAACAAAAATAGAGTAAAAGTTTGAAGCAACTAAGATTTTTGGATTAAATTCTAATGCATGAAAATATATTCATATGAGATTAGGCTTATTTACCAATTAGAAAATAAGGTTTAGGGCGATTTACACTTTACTAGGGGTTGCAAAGATTGGAGAAACTAAGTAATACTTTGGATTAAATTCTAATGCATGAAAATACATTCATATGAGACTAGGCTCATTCACCAATTAAAAAATAAAGTTTACAGCGATTTACACTTCACTAGGGGTTGCAAAGCTTGGAGCAACTAAGTAAGACTTTGGATTAAATTCTAATGCATGAAAATACATTCATATGAGACTAGGCTCATTCACAAATTAAAAAGTTAGGTATTTACACTTCACTAGGGGTTGCAGAGTAACACACAGTAAAACCCGTTATTTTATGGTGCCCACCAAAATTTCCTCTAGGACTTATACCCTCTCTCTCGCCCAACAATAAAAAAAATTGATTTTATTCATATTTATCCAAACATACAACTATGACTCATTAATTTATGATAGAGAAAATATTTAAGACACGGGATGGGCGATTATACAAAATGAGGGATTTTTTGAACTAGCAGAAGTTGCAGACTGCGAGTAAGAGTTGCGCAGTAAATGTTTGCCCATACATATTTACCACTCTTCATTAAGTTATTTAACTATTTTATGTGTTGCGGAATGGTCAACACTGTACTTCTGGTCAAAACTTTAGTCCTTCTGCGTGCAAACAAATTCGCAACCTACAGAAGTTGACTGGAAAAGTATGGTGGTTGTCAGTGTGTTTAAGGCGGTGGATGGGATTAATATTTCCAATGCTCCCCCTTAATCACAACTCTCGCCATTGACAATTCCCAAATAGTCTCTCAGATAAACAAAACTTTCACATGCCAATGGCCTTGTGAAAATTTCAACAAATTGTTCTTGTGATCTGCAGTGTTGCAACACAATTTCACCATCGTTAATTAATACTCTAATAAAATGATATTTAGCGTCAATGTGCTTGGTCCTCTTGTGAAAGTCATAATTTTTTGACAATGCCATTGCGGGAGTTTTGTCGCAGAAAATAGTTGTTGTTCCCTATTAATTTTAGGTATGTGCTATGCTGAGAACTAATTTACTTTAATTTTCCATATAAGCTCAATATCAATTCTAGATTAGCAATCACATTTAGCATGATAGTAAAATTTAGATAGAACATAAACATAAATCACAGAAAACAAGCCAAGACAAGAGGACACAAGATGTGGCGCCAGCCAGGGACAAACCTCGATGTGGGGAAACCCTTGATTAATTCTTCTTATATTCTTCAATAGTTCAACAGAGAGAGAGATAGTGCATGTACATTAGAATTCAACACTTTGACTTGTTAAAATAAGAGCAGAGATCTTCTCTAAGAAAATGACACATGAGGTATCAAATCTGAACTCAGGTGATTCCATCACCATGCTATACCTATCACTATGTTACACCATCATACCATGTCCATTGTCACTGTTCTGGACCATGTTTCACCATCACCATGTCCATCATCACTGTGTTGCACCATGATGCACCATCACTGAGTTGTACGTTATCATGTTGTGCCCAACATGTTGCTCTTCATCATCATGTCCATCATCACTGTGTTGCACCATGTTGCACTTTGCTGCACGATTCATCGTCATGCTGCACCACTGTGATACTCCACTCTGCTGCACCATTCATCATCATGTTGCACCACTGTCATGCTACACTCTGTTGCACCATTCATCATCATGTTGCACCACTGTCATGTTGCACTCATTACACTATTCATAACTATTAATGTCACCTACACCATGTTGTATCACACTTCAGTCCATCCTTGAAATAGTTAACAATAGGCCTTAAAAGGATGCAATGATCCAAGTGACGTTCCATTACTTCCACACAAATTTGTGAAACCCTTAATGCTCTATGCTGCTGGCTATGGCCTGCAGCCTAGCCTAATAGCAATATAGGTATACACACATCACCCAACTTGATCCTTGAACAACTCATCCTAACTTAGATCTTCACTTTGAGGATACACCTAGTCACCGAGATCCTATGCCAAAGTCTGTAGCATATGCGGAGGTCGTAACAACAAGTAAGACTTTCCTTATGACTGCCAGATCCTATGCCAAAGTCTATAGCATATGCGAAAGTTGTGATAGTGAGTAGGAATTTCCTTAGGACCGCCTATAGGTGCCTTTATTCATGCCAACATTAAGCGTTTTACTATGATTGTGTTAGGGCCTTCTATGAAAACGTTACGGTTTGTCTTTAGGTCTCCTTTATACAGTCATTAGCCCTACTATTCTCTGCGGCTAGGGCAGAATATGATGCTCCAAAATCAACATCTAGATGTCTCTTCTAGGACAATGTTTAGGGTGTTTGATTAGCCTCTCTTAGTTGTGATTCTAAGACTATAACAACGTTAAGGATTCTCCATCATGACTGTGATTAGGGAAGCATTAGGGCATATAGGGACAACATTAGAAGCTTATCTTCATAATTGTGTCAGGCCTTCATCTCCATGACAACGTTAGGAGCTAGGGCATCTTCTTAGCGTATCATTTTAAGATATCTCCTCTCATTAAAACCCAAATAGAAGTGGAGAGGAAGATATCACAAGAGGTTTGTTTCAAATGACTTGAAAGCCACCTCTTTTTATACTAAAATGTTGAGCACAAGTGGGGGGGATTTAGTTGTTGGCCGACCTTGACGAATTGTCCCATAACCAAAATAAATTCATATCTCCATGAATACATGTCAGAATCGGATGATCTTTACGTCAATCCTACACCTCTCGACAAGAGGAATCGAAGAAAAATATCAGTTGCCATGAATAAGTAGACCCACATGGAGTTTGGTCCTAGTTTCCAATTTTAACACTCCCTCTCAACTAGGGAGAACTCCATCTACTAATCCATCTTCCATAATGTACTATCTCTGCCATCAGTGCCCTACACTGCTCTACTGTACTTTGCTCTGCTGAACTATGAAGAAGAAGAAGTGATCGAGAATGTATCATACCATCCTCTACTGACCCGCAGTTTGTCCCATATAAAAGAGAGTGTCTCATACCACTCTTTCTGACATGAAGTCAGTTCCAATAAAGAGAGTGTGTAATACCACTCCTACTAATCCGAAATCAGTTCCAAATAAAGAGAGTGTCTCATACCACTCTTATTGGCCCAAAGTCAATTCCAAAAGAGAGTTAGTTATATCACTCTTACTGACCCGAAGTCAGTTCCAATTGATCCCAGATCAATATCATCCTAGCATAGGGAGTACGACAGTAACACGATGCGTCCATTGGCACTACTATGGTCCTTATCCTCATTTTCGTATTCATTGTCCAGATGAGAGGTACTTCTCATGAGTGCGAGACTGCATGGGTAGGATGTCTCAGAAGGAGAAGGATGAACCATTCATCCGGCCTACATGTCGACAGGGGTAACCCAAGGGAAGTTTGAACCACTCACCCTGTACATGACAAATCACTAGGGGAAGGCTGAACCACTCACCCTATGACTATGTCTCAGTAGGAGAAGGATGAACCATTCATCCTGCCTACATAGCAGACCACTAGGGGAAGGCTGAAACACTCACCTTATGATTGCTTATCGCTCCCAAATGTACCCGAAAGCCCCTCGGAGCTCCTAGACCTCAATGTCCATATCTACAGGACCCTTAGGAGAGAGTCTCTCCAAAACTCCTATTTGTTCTCAGAAAGTCAATAATTTGACCTTTCCCAAGTGCTTCGACAAAATATCGACGACTTGCACATCAGTCCCAATGCGATGGAGCCTTCTTTCTCCTCGATGTACCATATCCCAGATAAAGTGGTACTTGATGTCTATATTCTTGGAGTGATCATAGAACATGGGATTCCTCAACAATCGAATCCCCCTCTGGTTGCCACAGAATATCACGATGGTATCCAACACGTGTTCAAACATCTCACTGAAGATCTTCCTCAATGAGGCATATTCACATGAAGTCATACTCGTAACTATGTATTCAGCCTCAGCAGTGCTAAAAAAAATTGTCTTCTGCTTCTTGCTCATCCAGGATATCGAAGCAGAACCCAAAGAGAACCAACACCCAGAAGTTCTCTTGTGATCTTACACACTGCCTGCCAAGTTAGCATCAGAATAATCATCCAACTTCACATTTATGACAATGTATCTCAATCTATAAGAGATTTTGGCCTGATGATATCTTAAAAGATTCTTGGCACCAATCCAGTGAGGCTCATCCATATATGAGCTCAACATGCTAATTGCAAAACATATATCCGAACGGGAGTTCACCAAGAACATCAATGCTACTATGAGCTTATGAAACTCAGAGGCATTTCTGAAATTAGGTCTGGCATACCACATAACTTCTTAAAATTAGGTTTCACCGAGGTATTCACGGGCTTGTAGTTCACCATCCCGAATCCGTAATCCAACTCCCTCTTAATTTTGTAAATGAGAGGGCCTGTACCTACCAGAAAGAGATCATCCACATAAGGTACTAGTATGAGAGGTCTATCATCCATAACCTTAAATGAATGGTTTGGATCGGCTTCACTCCTATTGAATCTCAGCTTCATCAGATAGTTGTCAATCCTCTCACACCAAGCTCGAGGTGCTTCCTTTAAATCATAGAGGGATTTCTTCCACCTGCATACATGAGATTCCCAATCATGACTCTCAAACCCCTCGGGTTGTTCAAAATATGTGGACTTACTACATGAGGGGAATGGTCCCCTTGTAAGTTTTCTTTCAGTACATCTCAAACATGTACCTCCATGCTCTTCTTGACTTCAAGCATCCCTTTCACCATTTGACTCACATCGGTTAGGGCCCCATAATGAGCATACCTTCAGTTCTATAGAAGATATGTGTCAACTGACATGGTCCCCTATGGACTTCCTACAACTTGATACAAATTTCCAACCTTGAACCCATGAGTAAAAGCATATTTGACAATTCCATTTTCAAACACGTACCTTTCCATCGATGAATGACTCCTTGGACTTCCATTCCCGAAATGGACACCAGGTTCTTCTTGAGATCAGGTACATTAAGAACTTCTTGTAACTGAATCATGTTACCCTCATTGAATTGAGGTGTAACATTCCCTACACCCTTTCAAGGATAGCTAGCATTGACTCCAAGTATAATTTACACGATTGTTTCCTTCTCTATCAAGTTAGAGAGAGCTTCCTTCTATCAAATGAAGTGCCTTGAAGCACTACTATCAATAAGCTAGATATCCAAAGAGTTCGAAGGAGAATTAGTGGAGAGGGCAAATATAAGATAATACTCCTTTAGCTTATCAAAAACAACATTTGATTCTTCATACCTAGAGTTCCTTGCTTTCTTTGAAGAGTCGGCCATTTCCTTTATGACCTCAACTCTTTTCTCCTTTTCCATTGTACCTGTTATTCCTTTGATCATAGAAGATGTCCCTGGAATGATTTTTATCATCATCAAGCGATGTGTCCCTTCTATTCGGACACTCCTTCACATAATGGCCAAACTTATTGCAATCTAGGCATCTAACTTTCATTCCATTCTTATATCCGAACTTCTCATTGAAGTGACTTGTAGGTAGGCCACTAGATGCTTCCCCTGCGCCACTTTGATAATCTTATTTGCTTCACCCTTGGTGAATTTGAAGAGGAATGAGGAATCCATTGAGCCTTTTGTCCTTTCCAACTGTCTTTGGTGATTTCTCTTCCACTCTTGCTTGGGCTTTGTCTTCACCTCAGCTCCGGTACCATGTTAATTTTAGGTATGTTCTATGCGGAGAGAAAATTTACTTCAATTTTCCATATAAGCTCAATATCAATTCTAGATTAGCAATCACATTTAGGATGATAGTAAAATGCAGATAGAACATAAACATAAATCACAAAAAACAAGCCAAGAAAAGAGGACACAAGATGTGGTACTAGCCAGGGACAAACCCCAATGTAGGGAAACCCTTGACCAATTCTTCTTATGTTCTTCAATAGTTCAGCAGAGAGAGAGATAGTACATATACATCAGAAGTCAAGACTTTGACTTGTCAAAACAAGAGCAGAGATCTTCTCTAAGAAGATGACACATGCAGTAGCATATCTGAATTGAGGTGATACGCTCACCATGTTGTACCTATCACTGTGATGCACCATGTTGCACCATCAGACCATGTCCATCATCACTGTGTTTCACCATCACCATGTCCATCATCAATGTGTTGCACCATGCTACACCATCATTGATTTGTACCTCATCATGTTTTACACAACATGTTGCTCTTCATCATCATGTCCATCATCACTGTGTTGCACCATGCTGCACCATCACCATTATGCGACACCACTGTCATGTTGTACTCTGCTGCACCATTCATCATCATGTTGCACCACTTGTCATACTGCACTCTTCTGCACCATTCATCATCATGTTGCACCAATGTCATGTTGCACTCTGTGACACCATTCATCATCATGCTACACCACTGTCATGCTACACTCTACTGCACCATTCATCATCATGCTGCACCACTGTCATGTTGCACTCTGCTTCACCATTCATCATCATGTTGCACCACTGTCATGCTGCACTCTGTTGCACCATTCATCACTATTAATGTCACCTACGTCATGTGCTATCACACTTTATGAAACCAGATCACAAAAAGATAGAAAAGATAGATCAACGCCTTAGAATTCAGCCTCTTTGAGGGGGCAACCTCCTTTACATTACACAAATGAATGATTCTTGGATGATTCCAATGAAAAAACCTCCTTTCTATATATAGGAGTCTAAGGGGTGACAATATAACCAAGCCGACCTAACATTAATAATATAAAGGCACAAAAGTAACAATAGAGGGATTCTATGGGGCATTGTAATAAAAATATGGGGACAATAGGGGCACAAGAATAATAATAAGGAATACAACTACAATAGTAATGGGGTAATCACTAGTATTATAAAGACCTAACAAGCCCCTCTCCTTAAAAAAAATGTTGTCCTCAACGCTTGAGTAGTTATGGATGCTTCTGTATAAAATTCTTGTCCTCCCATGTGGAATCTTCAGCGGATAAGTTCTTCCACTTGATGAGATACTCCGAAATTGATCGATTTCATAGATGTCAAGTTCTTGCTTCTATGACTGCTTCCGGTTCCAATATAATTTTTCCTTCCTCGCCAAGTTCTGGAAATATTGTTTGAACTGGGAGCTTATCGCCTATAACCTTCTTTAAACATGAAACATGGAAAACTTGGTGCACTTGAGAAGTTGCAGGAAGCTCCAATTTGTATGCCATAGTACCAATCTTTTTCAACACCTTGTACCGACCATAATACTTTGGTGATAATTTATTATCCTTCTTAGCTTTGTTTATATGGTTGTAGCTGTAGGAATACCCGGTCACCTACATCAAAACTTCTTTCGATGCGATGTTGATCTGCCTGTTGTTTCATTCAATTCTGCGCCAACACGAGGTTATCCTTTAAGAGTTGAAGGACTTGTTGTTGATGCTCGATGTGATGTTCCACTGCTTGAACCTTAGAATTTTCTCTTAAATATGATGTGATGGATGGTGGCTGATATCCATAAAGTGCCATAAATGGGGTCATTTTTGTTGCTGTATGGAAGGAAGTGTTATACTGCCATTCAGCCATAGGCAACCATTTGACCTATTGTGTCTATTTATCAGATACAAAGCAACAAAGATATCCTTCCAAACATTTGTTTACTATCTCAGTTTTCCCATCAGATTGAGGATGATAAGATGAGCTATGAGCTAACTGAGTACCAAGAGAAGAAAATAATTATGTCCAAAAATTTCCAGTGAAAATGGGATCTCTGTCAATTACAATAATCTTTGGGTTTCCATGTAGCTTTTGAATTGTTTCCATAAATGCAGTAGAAAATGTACTGGCTCTAAATGGATGTGATAATGCAAAAAAGTGTGCATACTTGGTAAGTCTGTCAACTACCACCATGATGACACTCTTTCCCTCAGACTTGGGTAAACCTATGATAAAATCCATTGAAACCTCCTCCCAACGTTGGCTTGGAATGGATAAAGGTTGTAATAGACCCGGGGTCTTAATTGTTTCAACTTTATTTTGTTGGCAAACCAAACATTCCGCCACAAACTTTTGAATATCCGATTTAAGGCCACCCAAAAAAATTCCTTCTTAACCCTGTGGTAAGTTTTTAAAAATCCTAAGTGCCCTCCTAAGGGAGAAGTGTGCAATTCCATAAGAATATTTTGTTTGAGTTGGGAATTCTTACAGAGGTATAAGTGATCTTTGTACCATAACGAATCATTTTTCCAGCTAAATGTATCAGATGTACTGGAATATTGTTGTAACTTTCGAATAAGTGTCCACACTTCTTCGTCATTCTTCCATTCCTCCCTTACTTTGTTTATCCAATCTAGTTGGATAATAGAAATGGTGCACAACAGTGTTTCCACAACCTCATCCTTTCTTGAGAGTGCATCTACCACCACATTTTGCTTCCCTTTTTTGTAGATGATTTCAAAGTCATAACCCAACATCTTTGTGACCCACTTTTGTTGCTCTTCAAAGGATAATCTTTGTTCTAAAAAGTATTTAAGGCTATCATGATCCGTTTTTACCTTGAAGTGTCTTCCCATTAGGTAGGGTCTCCATTTCTTAAGTGCATGTAGTATTGCCAACATTTCCTTCTCATAAATAGTTTTGTGTAAAAACTTTCCCTTTATTGGACAACTTTCAAAAGCAATGGGTCTTTCATCTTGCTTTAAAACAACACCAAATCTATTTCTCAAAGCATCAAATTCCACAATAAAGGTTTTTGTGAAGGCCGGTGTAGCTAAGACCGGTGCTTGGCAGAATGCCTCTTTAAGATGTTCGAAGGCCTTTGTTGCTTCTGAAGTCCATGAAAATACATCTTTCTTCAATAATTTTGTTAGAGGTGTTGATATTCTCCCATAATTCTTAACAAACTTGCGATAATACCCTGTCAACCCAAGAAATCCTTGCAGATGCTTTATGGATGTGGGGATTTTCCATTCCTTAATGGCTTTAATTTTTCTAGGGTCTACCTTAACTCCTTCATGAGATACAATATGACCTAGATATTCCACCTCTTGTACTCCAAAGAAACATTTGCATCTTTTTGCATATAATTGTTTCTCCTCCAATAGTTGTAGCACCCTATCAACATGTTCAATATGATCCTTCCAAGACTTATTGTAGATTAGTATATCATCAAAAAATACTAACACAAATTTTCTAAGGAAGGGTTTTAAAATGGAATTCATCAAACCTTGAAATGTAGAAGGTGCATTGGTAAGGCCAAAAGGCATGACCAAAAATTCATAATGACCCTAATGAGTTCTAAATGTTGTTTTCATAATGTCTTCAGTCTTCATTATGATTTGATGATATCTTGAACAAAGATCCAACTTGGTGAAGTAAATTGATCCATGTAATTCATCCAGTAATTCATCGATGACAGGAATGGGAAACTTATCTTTAATAGTGAGCTTGTTGAGCTTCCTAATCCGAACACATGTGCCATCATCCATCCTTCTTGTGCACCAATACTATTGGAGTAGAGAAAGAACTTTGACTAGGTTGAATTATACCACCCTCTAGCATTTCTGCAACCATACATTGAATTTCACTCTTTTGGGCATAGGGATATATGTACGGCCTAATGTTTGGAGGAACATTTCCTGGAATCAAATGAATAGCATTATCATGATCACGAGTAGGTGGGAGACATTTGGCAGGAATGGTTGTCCACGAATTTTTGGAGATATGGAGAAATAGATGATTTCGATGTGGAAACATCTAGCAAACATAATTGTGCAATTAGACCTCATTGTTCCTTTTTTAGAAGCTTTTTCATACCGTTAGAGCTGATTATCTTTCCCGGTTTCCCTACAATACCCCTTAATTCAACTTCCTTTCCTTCTGCAGAACATTTCATGAAAGGTTCTTGAAAATTAAAAGGTATTGTACCCAAGGATTGTAGCCATTGGACTCCTAGTACAACATCAGCACCTCCCATTGGAATGGAAAGCATTGGGCTATTCAATACATATTCTCCCATGGATAGCTTGATATTATGGTCATTTTCGGAGCAATTTATCGTTCCTCCACTTGCAACCATCACTTAACACTCTAGTGCTGGATATAGGAAGCAATTCAAATGCTATGAAACCAACTCACAAAAATATAGAAAAGATAGATAAACGCCTTAGAATTCAGCCTCTTCGAGGGGGCAACCTCCTTTACATTACACAAATGAATGATTCTTGGATGATTCAAATCAAAAAACCTCCTTTCTATATATAGGAGTCTAAGGGGTGACAATATAACCAAGCCGACCTAACATTAATAATATAAAGGCACAAAAATAACAATAGAGGGATTCTATGGGGCATAGTAATAACAATATGGGGACAATAGGGGCACAACGTTATTAATAAGGGATACAACTACAATAGTAATGGGGTAATCACTAGTATTATAGGGACCTAACAGTGTTGCACCATGTTTCACCATCATTGATTTGTACCTCATCATGTTGTACACAACATGTTGCTCTTCATCATCATGTCCATCATCATTGTGTTGCACCATGCTGCACCATCACCACTATGCGACACCATTGTCATGTTGCACTCTACTACACCATTCATCATCATGTTGCACCACTGTCATACTGCACTCTGCTGCACCATTCATCATCATGTTGCACTAATGTCATGTTGAACTCTGTGACACCATTCATCATCGTGCTGCACCACTGTCATGCTACACTCTGCTGCACCATTCATCATCATGCTGCACCACTGTCATGTTGCACTCTGCTGCACCATTCAGCATCATGTTGCACCACTATCATGCTACACTTTGCTACACCATTCATCACTATTAATCTCACCTATGTCATGTTGTATCACACTTTAGTCCATCCTTCATACAGTCAACAATAGGCCTTAAAAGGTTGCGGTGATCCAAGTGAGGTTCCAGTATAGCTACATAGATTTGTGCAACCCTTAATGCTATATGTTGTTGCCTATGGCCGGTGGCCTAGCCCAACAGCAAGATAGGTCGACACACATCACCAAACTTGACCCTTGAACAACTTGTCCTAGACTTAGATCTTCAGTTTGAGGGTACACCTAGTCACCGAGATACTATGCCAAAGTATGTAGCATATGCGTAGGTTGTAACAACGAGTAGGGCATTCCTTAGGACTGCTAAATCCTATTCCAAAGTCTATAGCATATGCAGAGGTTGTCATAGCGAGTAGGACTTTCCTTAGGACTGCCTATAGGTGCCTTTATTCATGCCAACGTTAAGCCTTTTTTCTATGATTGTGTTAGGGTCTTTTATGGCAGCATCAAGGTATGTCTTTAGGTCTCCTTTATATAGTCATTAGCCCTTGTATTCTCTGTGTCTAGGGAAAAATATGAACCTCCAAACATAGCGTCTAGATGTCTCTTCTAGGACAACATTTAGGGTCTTTGATTAGCCACTCCTAGCTATGATTCCAAGACTCTAACATTGTTAAGGATGCTCCATCATGACTGTGATTAGGGAATCATTAGAGCATATAGGGACAACATTAGAAGCTTATCTTCATAAGTGTGTTAGGCCTTCATCTCCATGCCAATGTTAGGAGCTAGGGCATCTTCATAGTGTATCATCTTAAGATCTCTCCTCCCACTAAAACCCAAAGACAAGTGGAAAGGAATATATCACAAGAGGTGTGTTTCAAATGAATTGAAAGCCACCTCTTTTTATACTAAAATGTTGGGCACAAGTGGGGGGAATTTGGTTGTTGGCCGACCCTGACGAATTGTCCCATAATATAAATAAATTCATATCTCCATGAATACATGTCAAAATCAGATGATATTTAGATCAATCCTACACCTCTCGGTGAGAGGAATCCAAGAAAAATATCAGCTGCCATGAATAAGTAGACCCACATGGACTTTGGCCCTAGTTTCCAATTTTAACATTCCCTCTTGGATGTGGCAAAGATCCCTCAACACCCTTCTAATCCAAACTGCTTGACACACTGTTGATCTTGCGGTGACATATTCAGTTTCTATTGTTGACAATGACACTATCAGCTACTTCTTGGAGTCCCATGAAATGGCTCTAGAACCCAAATGAAAAACATATCCTGATGTGCTCTTTTTGTCATCGACACTTCCTCCCCAATCACTATCAATGTAAACAACCAGGCTAAAATCATTTGTTGCGGCATACAAAATATCATACTCCTTTGCCCCATTGACATACCTTAGAATCATTTTCGCCGCTTGCCCATGTGTTTCCTTTGGTGCCTCCATGAACCTTGACACCCAACTCATTGCATACATTATAAATGGCCTAGTGGCGGTCAAATACAAAAAGATACCTATCATGATTTTGTATAATGTGGGATTGACATTGTTGTTGCAATATTCTTTGCTCAAATACAACCCCATGACAGTTGCAGTTGGTGCGGGCTTGTTGTTCTACAAACTAAACCTCTCCAAAATATCTTCTACATACTTTTCTTGAGAAATAAAAATGCCATTTTCTGTTTGCTTTACTTCTATGCCCAAAAAATATCTTAACAATCTCAAGTCAGTCATTTCAAATTCACTCTTCATGACTTCTTTCAAATCAGCGATGAGGAAATCATCACCGCTCGTAAAAGTAAAATTATCTATGTATAAGACAACAATAAGAATATTACCATCACTCTCATTGATGTAGAGAGTAGGCTTATCGTCACATTTGTCGAAACCACTGTCCAACAAGTAAGTATCTATCCTGCTATACCATGCACGTGGTGTTTGCTTCAACCCATAAAGAGATTTCCTCAACCTATACACCTTGTCTTCTTGGCCATCTACCTCATAACCAGGTGGTTGCGCAACATACACTTCCTCTTTCAGAACTCCAGTCAAGAACGTTGGTTTTACGTCCATTTGATACACTTTCCATTTATGTTGCACAACAATCGCCACAACTTTACACATAGTCTCCATCCTCGCAACTAGCGCAAACATCTCTGCACAATCTCTTCCATGCTACTACTTGTATTTTTTGAAAAATAGCCTCACTTTACATCTTTCAATCTTCCCCTCAACATTTCTGTTGGTATTATAGACCACTTCACTCCAATGACTTATTTTCCCTGTGGAAGGTTCACTAACTCCCATGTGTCATTCTTTTCTATTGATTCTATTTATTCCTCCATTACCGCAACCCATTTTTCTTATTTGACTGCATCCTCAAAATGGATTGGGTCATCTACATGAAGAAATAATGAAAATAAGGAATTTAGACCAATGCTACTATCAACTTCATCTTGCTCATAAATCTCATTTAAATTGCTAAAATTTGGTCTTCTTGTGATTGCTGAAGATGGACTTCACATATCACTTGGTGTTGTGCTTTGCCGCATGTTTGGAGAAGCACTTGCTAGACTGTGTGACGTTGTCCTATTATTTGTTGATGGTGTTACTTACTGCTACTTTTTTGCACTTGAATAGGAGTAGAGGGAGTCACTGTTGAGGAATTTCTTGATGTTGTCAGTTCCTCTTTTTCCTCATGTGGTATACATGCTTTCACATTCACTATCTTCTCTAAAGTTCCATCCCATGCTTCCTTCTCTATTAAATGTACATCTCTATTGATAATGAACTTCTTCGTTGATGGATTGTAGAGCTTGTATGCCTTGGATTCATCACTATATCCAACAAATATGCATTTCTTCCCCTTTCTATCCAACTTCTTCCTCAACTCATCTAGGACATGTGCATATGCCACACATCAAAACACTCACATGTGAGTGACACCTTGCTTTCTTTCACTCCATGCCTCTTTAGGAAACACATCCCTAAAGATTTTGGTTGGACACCTATTAATAATATACGCTGCACAAGTGACAACTTTAGTCTAATAATCATTTGGAAAATGTTTTTCCTTCAACATAATCCTTTCCATTTCCATAATGGTCCTATTCTTCCTTTTCGCAACACCATTTTGTTGAGGTGTATACCTTGTTGTAAATTTCTTGTGAATTCCATGCTCCCTACAAAAATGAAGGAACTCATTTGAGATGTATTCGCCACATATATCAATCCTAAAGACTTTGATGTAGTGTCCACTTTGCTTCTCAACAAGCACTTTGTATTGACAGAAGCGCTTAAACAATTCACTTTTCTTCTTTAGGAATTAGATCCATGTCTTCCTTGTGTAGTCATCTATGAAAGTCAAAAAATAGTAGTTTCCACCAATCGATGGTGTCTGCATTGGTCCATATAAATATGAGTGGACAATCTCTAAAGGTTCATTTTCCCTTATTGAATTTCCTATTGGAAATGTCTCTCTATGTTACTTTCCCAACATACATCCTTCACATACGTTGTCTGGTTTTTCTATAAGTGGCAACCCCTTAACCATGTCATTTCTATGTAGAAAATTCAAACCTCCAAAGTTGAGATGACCAAATCTCAAATGCCATAACCAATTTTCATCTTTGACCTCCACTTGGTAGTTCACCTTTGTGACAACTGCATATTTTCTTTCATCCTCTTGAAAGTTAATTTACATTTTTCCTTGTGCACCTTATTCCTTCAAATATGATCTTATATTGAGAGGAAACATTCTATTGCTTGTCATATGAACCTTTGCAATCAGTTGTTTGCTTGGAGGCTTATCCAAAGTTGTGCACTCATAATTCTTGAAAAAGACATTGTATCCCTTTTGCATGAGTTGTCCAATTCTTATGAGGTTATGCTTCAAACCAGGGACAAAGTAAACATTTGAGATATACTTCTTCTCCCCCTTCTTTATTAGGATATTAACTCTTCCTTTGCCCATGATAGAGACTTTGCTATCCGTCCCTCATTTCAGTTCAGATTTGACATTGTCATCTACATTGGAAAACATTTTTATGTTCCTGACATGTGGTTGTTGCACCCTGAATCTAGATACCATACATCATTTTGTTTTTCTTGTGCTACATTACAAGCTAAAAAAATGCTATCATGCTTCCGATTTTCCTTTGTGAAATTTACACTTAGTTTGTTACTTATGTAATATTTCTTCTTTCTACATTCATTTGCATAATGACCATACTTCTTATAATAATGACATTGAACTTGAGATTTATCATACATCTAACCTTGTGCTTGATTTTGGCTTGGACCTTGACCTGGATTTTGATTGTTGCCCCTTCCACTTGAGCTTGAAGAGCTTCTTCTTCCACTTCTGTGTGGGATTCTTCCTCTCCCTCTAGCATATGATCGTCCTCTGCCTCTGCCTTCACCAAATGAAGCTTGTGTCTTGAAGGCATGCTCTAATGAGGAGCTTGTTGCTCTATTTAGTCTATGTTCATGAGAAATAAGTGATGCACGAAGCTCATCCACTGAGAACTGTGATAGATCCTTTGTCTCTTTTGTGGCCACAAAAATGGCATTAAACCTTGCTCGCAGAATTCTAAAATTTTCTCAACTCTTCTCCTTTCCTCAAGTCTCTCACCATGAGACCTGATTTGAGTAACCAGTCCAATTACATGTGTAAAAAATGAGTCTACATTCTCAAACTCTTTGTAACAGCCCTAGTAAAAATTCCATGTAAAAATATATAAATACCATGGATGATGGGACATGTATTCCAGGCTAAATGGTGGGAAAGACATCCTAGGGGGTGGTTCATTTGGTTTTTTATGGCTAAGGAAATTGAAAAAGGTAATCGCTAAGGTTTTGGAAAGGCAAAATGGCATTTTTAGAATTTAATTTATGAAAATAATGGAAATTAGGAGAAAATGAAGGTGAAGGTCACAGGTTGTATGTGAGGCGGGAAATGAATAAAAATAATGGAAAGTGAAGAAAATAGAGGCCTCATTAATAAAAAGGCTTCTGAGGATCAGTTGGAAAGCCCTTGGCTCAAGTTTCTTCCTTTCAGTGTGAACCTTTTGTCAGTTTAGTTTTGGAGCTCTCTCATTATTCTCTCTCTCATAGTCTTGGACACCTAGATTTTCTAGGAGCACTTTGGCATTGGAGCAAGAAAGTCAAAGAAGGAACGAGGAAGCAAAGATCATGTAGGGAAACGCAGGATCAAGCAGCTACAACAGGCTTCATTTTAGGTATCAACTTGCATGTGTATTTTCCTTGTTAGATTTGGCATGCATGGGATTGCATGTGTTTGATTTCTACCATGGCATGGGTTTTTCCAGGTGTGATAGTATTTTCAGCCTAGCCTTTGCCATTTCCTAATAGCTTTGATGAGATGGGTTCTCTCATGCGTTTTGTGGGGGATGCCTGGATTTGATTCAAAGTTGAGTGGGGTGGATCTCCGAATTGAAAAACACATGGTGGTAGTGGTCCCTGAACCAGACTGAGGATGAACAAAGCCACTAGCCTAGTAACTCCTGAACCAAACTATGGGTTGCGGTAAAGCCAGATTGTGTGCCTCGGTGGGCCTAGGAATCCTTGCCGGTGAATAGTGATATATATTGTAAAGCCAAGACTTGGATTTTCTCTCTGTTGGGTCTAGTGATTCTAGGATGGAATGCACGGTAAAGCCTACGAAGTATGTCTCGGTGTATGACCTATTGATCCCTGGATCAGACTACGGATGCACGTAAAGCCTAAGAGACTAGGAGGCACTCAAATTCCTCACAGTGTAGGTGGAGAACTCTGGTGGAATCGACATTGATTGGTGTTTTTCGATGTGTTCTATGAGTCCCACATTCATTCTTGGAATATGGCATGAGGGTGATTGGATGAAGAGAAACTTGTCTCAGGAAATCTATGGTCAGGTGGAACATGGTATTCCCATCACCTATTGGTTCATTGCATTATTAATGAAAAATTCATTCCCTTGATTTTCATGTGCAAATGCACTAATGTATATATGGATTTTGAAGGATGATATGTTTATTGTATTTATGTTCCTATGATATTATTTATCTACAAATATACCCCGGAGGGTATTATAGAGTGGTATCAGAGCATGGTTCAAACACTTGGACTGGATGGGCTCTATCATAGGTGAAATGAGGAACAAAGGTTAAATTTTATAACTTTCTATCATATCTTTTATACATTTGTTTCTATGGCATATTATAAGTTGAAAATTTGTCCATATTGAAGGTACATCCCACTAATATTGTGGTAAAATTTTCAGATATTTGTTCACAATACTTTAGAAATTATGATTTAAGGAAGATGACCTTCTTGAATGCACCTTTAAACAGGTCGTGTTGGACTTTCTACAATAACTCATCTTCTGTAAGCTTTCAGAAGCTAAAACATTGTCCACATTGAGGGGACATACCAATCATTATGTGGTAGAAATTTTAGATATTGGGTCACAATATTTTAGGAGACATGAGTAGAGGGAGTCGAGCCTTCTGAATGCTCCTAAAATCAGGCCTCAAACATGTCACATTGACATTTTTGTTATATCCTTTCTTTCGGGAACTCTCAGGAGTTGAAATGTTTTACGTAGTAAGGGGAAATTCCACTGATGTTGTGATAAAAATTTCAGACATTTATTCGCTATAGTTTTGGAGTTATGACTAGTGGAAGTCGAGATTTATGGATAGTCCTAGAATTGTGCACCAAATAGGATTGTGTTGGTATTTTGTTATAACTTTTCATATATCTCAGAAGTTGAATCTTGAACCATAGTGAAAGAAAATACCACTGATCATATGGTACAGTTTACATAACTTTTACTACTACAATTTAGGATATATGCAATGAATCATTCGCTATATTAGTTTGCATGCAAAGTGTTTGAGGAAATGCTTAAATGGTTCAATGATTAATTGCATAGAAACTGTTTGATAAAATGCCCCAATGAGTATGTTGTTTGTGGTTGGGGAGAGTATTGATATGTAATATTATTAATGTAGTTGATATATGCTTACTTATCTGAAAATAATTTTCTATACTAGTTTGCATGTAAAGTGTTTGAAGAAATGCTTACACACACATGTAATAGTATAGTAGTGGTTTGAAGAAAATATAAAAGTATGGTAATTGTTTGAATAAAATGTTATTTTTTTGGATTGGATAGTATTTTAGTATGATAATATGGATTTAGATGATCTATACCTATTTTCATGCAAATAGTTTGAAGAGTTGCAAGTAAGGAATTTGAAAGGTTGCACGCAAGTAATTTGAAACATTGCATGTAAGTAAATGAAAAAGTGGCATGTTTTTAGTTATTATGTTATAAGTGGAATAAGTGAAATGTTTTTGACTTAATCTCATACAAATATATGAGAAATAAAAATCAATTTATTTTCAAGTGTGGTTAAATTTAGTAGAGCTTTGGAGATCCCATTTCCATAATTGGACATTGGAGATCGGGCCATTATAGTAGCGTCCTCCTTCTACCTTAGTGTGGACCATGGATAGTAAGGGGCCATGGTTATAACTTGTTAGTATTAGTGAATTCTAATATCAAATTAATAGACACAATGTCTTCATTTTTGGAACATGTGACTTACTTTGTATGAATTATATTTCACTTACAAGTTGATTTCATGATACCTACTTACATCCTTGTATGTTAGGTTACATTTTTGAATATTTTGATTACATGTATCAAACTTGTAGGTTGATTACAAGAATTGATCGCTTATATTTGACTAAATGTGTTTATGCGTAGGTGTAGTTGATTTGGCATTTTTTATGCATATTATTGGTTGCATGTGGCAATTTGTACAATGGAGTAATGGTTATTGTTATACATGTATGGTCATGGCTATGATTATGTATGTATAGTAGGTCAAGCATGCCTTGTGAAGTCATTGTATGCAATTCAAGTCATCGTGATGGTCGTTATGATGCTAATGAGCTAGTTGAGATAGAGCAAGGGATGCAAATCATCATAATGAGGTTGCATCATTAGACATTGGGATAAGAGCAGATCATCATACAAGTAGTGTATGTTTTGCATGCAAGTATGTAAGTTAAGTATTATTATATGCATTGGGGTTATATACATTAGGTTTATGAACATGTATTTGATGTTATGGTTACATTCATGATAGATGTTAGTTGATCAGTGTAGTTATATGCACATGAGTAATATAGTCAAGGATGATAGTAACCTGTATTTGTATGCATTGCTATTGCTGTCTTATATTAGATAACCTGAGGATTATGCTGTATGTTGTCGATGAGTATGATATATAGCTTATTATTGTTATATACTATTAAATTGATGATTAAAGTTATTTCATTGAGATCTTGATGTCCTAATTTGGATTGATCATATGTGTGATGGTTATGCTCATTGCATTGAATATCTTGATGTTACATGTATTGTGTTAACCTAGTTTGACCTATGTAGATGGTCATGGTTGCGATACTCAGGTATAAGCTGACATATTTATGATATGGTGTCGTACTAATCTAGACTAATCATACATATGTGATTATTATGCATGACTGGCAAATTCTTATGAATTTGTAATATGAACATGTTAGTTAGCTACTGTTATGGATATCATGATTTTTGTTGACATTTTGTAAAGTTATATCTCACTAACTAGATTCATTATGCAAACAAGATAGCCTCTACTGAGGTACACTAAGGTATGAGTTTTCTTATGTATTATACTTTGTGGTTCTTTGATTTTATCGACTATTTGGTATTTGAGTGTTTGGTGCATATTATGTCGTCTAGTTGATTTATTCAACATGGTATGTTTGCGAGTTGGTTGTATGTTCAATAAATTGCATAATATGAGTATGTGTTCAAATGATCTTGTTTTAAGATGATGGTACTAATACATATGTGTTGAGATAGTTGATATGTACTTGAATATAGTTGATAGTTGTGGCATTATGTCTAATGACTATGGATTATGACATTGTTGTTTGTAAAAATTGATTTCAAATCGATAAATATGATTGTCTTCATATTTGGAACATGTCATTGACATGTGTGAGAATGATGCAGGGAGTTTCATGGCAAGACAGGTTGCCATGAAATCTTGAAGATGCCTCTGGTTGAGTTTACTTGGGAACCATGGGGATTGAGTCATGGTGTTTTTTGCTAGTCGTGTGCTTTTTGTATTTTATGATTTCTTGAGCTTGATTTGTTGTTTTTGGTTATGTTTGGTGCAAGGCCTTGCCACTTTGGTTGTGGTGTTTTATTGTTTTTATTGGCTTTTATGGTCTTCTTCTTATTTGTTTCTTGTCTTGCCTTTTACGTTTTGAGTCTTGGGAATTGGTTGGAAAAGAGGAAAGTTGATGGAAATTGGGAGAGCTATGTGGTACCCGATAAATGATGTAAGACTCTGATGAAGCTCAGTATATGAGTAAGTTTTTATGCTCTTGACCTGCAAGAAGATACCAGAATACCAAATATGCGAATAAATATACCCAGAACACAGAACAATAAGAAATAACAGCAAGTATTTTATTATTGAGAAAGGAAAGCAATGTTCACTTGCCTCTTTAAGGGGGAAATCTCCAATAGAGTTGGGCTCAATTACAAAATAAGACATGATGATCCTGTTATAGCTCCAAATCTCACTCTTATGGTTTGTGATGCTGCACGTCTTGGTTCCCGAAACAATCTTTCTTTGTGTTTATGAGATTCTTGTCTTGAATTCTTATGCAAGTAGTTACTTAAAGATTTTTATAACTAACTTTATAGCATGAAGATGGTTTGTGTATAAGTGTTTGTCCATGTACTACTGTGTTCTTTGATTTGTTTGTTTGGTTCAGAGGGTTTCTGCCGTGCGCTAGCCACATCTTGTGTACGCCGGAAACGTACTTCGGTTGGGTTACTACATCTTTTTCGTCTGATTCCTTCCACATTATTGGCCTACGGGTTACACTCGCGCTAGATTGATGGAGGATGCCTTAATGCCTTCCTTCTAGCGGATCTTTCCCTATCGACTCCAACTCATTGCTCTGGGGCAAAGATCTAGAGTCCATTTGGCGGTACCTTGGGATTTGCAGTCATTAGTGGCAGATCCTTCACTATCGACAGTGGGAAACCATCATTGTCTCCTGATCGATAGATTCTTACAGGTGTTCGACTTCAGCTCCTCTATTCACACTTGTTAGATTGTACTGGGTACCTTGACGCTCATTATCATTATCGGTGAGTAGTCTCGCGTTTGTTAACGGTATACATCAATGACCGGTAATCAAACGATTTCTCACATGGTCGACTTCAGATCATTTATTCCCATGGTGTAGAAATGTACCACGGCGGTCAGTGAAGACCTCTGGTTGTATCAGCATTCATTGATTCACTTGACAGTTGCTCCTGTTGCTGCTCGTTGACACCACTCCACTTTATATGTTGCAGTCAGTCATGGCGACATTCTATATGCTGGCACCTGAGTTTGCAGTGTAGTACCATCCTATTCCATCATGTTCTGTTGGTACCTTTTGGGATCAGTCTTTGATATCAGTGATCCGTTGCATCTTTCAGCATCATTGACAGTCTTATATGTGATATTCAGACATGTACTTGCTCCTTATGATCAGATGATCCATTATGTATCTCCCAGTCATTTATACTTGTATACTTAGTGGATCCGCTTGTACTTGATATGCGGACATGCTTTACTTATTCTGAGCATGGGTATGCCCGCCTCAGACAGTGTTTATTTCTGATCTCCTTTTGGTGGCTTGGCAGGTTGAATTCTGGTGAAGTCCTCCTCGGTTTCTCGACAAGACTTCCTTTCCATGTACTTACATAATATATTTCAGCCATCATGTTCCCCTTCTGACCTCATATATTAGGGGGCATCTGTTATAGCTCCAAATATCACTCTTATGGTTTGTGATGTTGCACTCATGGCCTAGGGCAACCACTCCTTCCAGACCTGGTCCTAAAATTTAAAAAACAGTGTTTTATTCCTTATACGCGACATTGCCCTGAGTTAAATGCATGTACACGTGGGTCTCTGTATGCCCAACCCGCGTGTATGTATTAAAACACTTAAAAAAATAAAAAATTCCTTATTTTCGGGCGGAGATCGCGGGTTTTACCTGCTGATCACCTGTTAGTGCCCGTGGCCCAACTGTTCCCAACCAACTCCTAACTAAAAAACTACTTTGGAGATGGTATAAAAAGACATCAAAGGGAAGGCCTAAGAGAGAGAGAAAAGAGAGCAAGATTATTATGCTGAGATTTTCCCCTTAGACCAGGTCTGAAGTCCTTGGTGCTTTCTGCACTTCCCCCACTTTGCATTGGAAACCCTTGTTTCCATGTGTATTGGTGATCATTCATCCTTTATATCACCTTTGAGTAAGACTTGGAAGGAGCTCTTATTGGAGGCTTGAGGCTGGAACGAATCCGGGAGGAAGCTTTGCTTGGAGCCTGCTGAAGGTGTTTCAGGTGAAATCTTTCCATTATATGTACTTTACTTGCCTTTATATAAAGAAACACGTCTTGGTTCCCGAAACAATCTTTCTTTGTGTTTATGAGATTCTTGTCTTGAATTCTTATGCAAGTAGTTACTTAAAGATTTTTATAGCTAACTTTATAGCATGAAGATGGTTTGTGTATACGTATTTGTCCATGTACTGCTGTGTTCTTTGATTTGTTTGTTTTGCAGGTCAAAGGAGAAGAAGGGAACTCCAAGAAGGGTTTGGATCCTAAAGGCCTTCTCGAACGCAGGACCTTAGGTACGTATCCTAAACATTAGAATTTGCTTACAGTAAAGATAATGGCTGTGTGTGTGTTTCTTTGAATAAGCAATTTTCAGTCTGGTAGAGTCTCAACCCAAAGGACCCTAGGGGTACTTTCCCCTCAACCAGCTCCTCAAGGGGAGTCTCTATCCTTTATATAGGATTCATACATGCAATACCATGGGTCAATACCATGGTTCTTATTAATACCATCTATCTAATACCATGGCCCATTTGCAACTAATTGTGGTCCCTTCTTTAAATGCGGTTCAACCACTTACAATTATTAATATGGGCTTTATTGACTCTTTACTTGACTATAACTATGAATCGATCCTACTACATAAATAAAGGGGTTAGGGTTGGACCCTAACATGCCCTCCCCCATAAGAATAGCCTTGTACTCAAGGCTGAAGTTGTGGAAACTATTGAAGGATAGTGGTTGGTTCCTAGGTTGCATATTCTGGAGAGGTGTCTTTCCACTTGACTAGGACTTCCTTGATGTGCGGCTACGCGGGTGTCATTTGCGCGTGTCAAGAACCTGTTTAGGTTGGAGCCAGATTGAACATTCTTCATCCAATTCAGGTAGATTGATTTGAATATGAAAATGGTTCCCAATCACTTTCTTAAGGCATGAGACATGGAAGACTGGATGGATTTTTGCAGTGGGTGGCAAAGGTAGCTTGTAGGCAACTGCTCCGATGTGTTGAAGTACTTGATACGGTCCGTAGAATTTTGGAGATAATTTCTGACAACCCTTTTCATTGAGTGATGTTTGCTTATATGGTTGCAGCCTTAAAAATACCTAATCTCCTTCTAGAAATTGGCATTCTGAATGATTTTGATCTTCTTGTTGCTTCACGCGGTTTTGAGCTTGATGGAGATTCTCTCTGAGGTTGGCCAGCATGGTTGTACGGTTCTATAAGAGTTGGTCCACTGCTTCTACCTTCGAGCATCCCTTGATATAAGAAGTAGGTGAAGGAGGGACTTGACCATAAACTGCTTCATATGGAGTCGTTTTGGTGGTGGCATGATATTTGGTGTTATACCACCATTCGGCTAGAGGTAACCACTGTACCCATAGATGTTGCTTTTCTGAAGTGAAACATCTAAGGTAGGTCTCCAGAAATTTGTTGACTGCTTCAGTTTGACCATCATTTTGGGATGATAGGAAGTACTAAGTTGTAGTTGGGTACCTTTTAGCCTGATGAGTTCCTGCCAAAATTTACTAGTGAAGATCGGGCCACGATCAGACATAATGGAAGTGGGCATGCCATGCAATTTGAAGATCTGGTCCATGAAAGATTGAGCTACCAAAGTCGGTGTAAAAGGGTAGGGTAGGGCGCAAAAATGAGCATACTTAGAAATTCTATCGACAACCACCATGATGACTGACTTGTTGCCTGACTTCAGAAGACCCGTAATGAAGTCCATAGAAACCTCCATCCAGATTGAGGCCGGGATGGGCAATGGTTGTAATGTGCCTGGGGATTTGATTGTTTCTCCTTTGTGGCACTGACATACATTGCACTCAACTACAAAAGTCAGAATGTCCTTTTTCATGCCTGTACAAAAGAATGAACGTCGAGTGCGAGCATAAGTCTTCTGAAAACCTGAATGGCCTGCAATGGGAGATGATTGCAACTCTGCCAAAATGTGATTTTTGAGGATGGATGTTGGTGATATCACGACTCTGTCCTTGTAGTGAAGAATCTCATCCTGCCAAGAGTAGCCTGTTGTGGAATTTGGATCTGCCTGTAATTTATTAATGAGTTGGGAGAACAAAGGATGTGAAAACCATTCCTTGCGAGCCTCGTCAATCCATTCTGGAACGGGAAGGGAGAGTGTCAGCAGGGTGATTTCTGCCTCAAATTGGCATGATAACACATCTGTTATGACATTTTCACGCCCCTTCTTGTAAATTATCTCATAATCATATCCCAACATTTTGGAGAGCCATTTATTTTGTTGTGGTGAGGATAGGCGTTGCTCCAAAAGATATTTAAGGCTTTGATGGTCTGTGCAGATTTGGAAACGCTACCCCAATCAGTAAGGATGCCAGGTATCTACTGCATGTAAGATGGCCATCATCTCCTTCTCATAGGTAGATTGTCCCAGATTTGTCCCACTTAGTTGTTGGCTAGTGAAGACCAAGGGTCGACCTTCCTGCATTAAGACTGCCCCAATACCTGTACCTAAAGCATCACATTCAATCACAAAATATCTGGTGAAGTCGGGTAGTGCTAATACGAGAGTGGAACACATGGCATGTTTGAGAGGTATAAATTCCTGTTGCGCTTCATCATTCTAGAGAAATGAATTTTTCGTGAGGAGGTGAGTGAGTGGTCTAGAAATGCGACCATAATTGCGGACAAATTTGCGATAGTAGCCCATGAGACCCAAAAATCCTCTCAAGCTCTTCAAGATATTTGGTTGAGGCTAATCTTGCATTGCCTGGATCCTTTTGGGGTCCACCCTGACACCTTCATGCTCCACAATGTGGCCCAAATGCTCAACTTCTTCCATGCCAAAAGAGCACTTGGACATCTTGACAAATAATTTATGCTTTCGAAGTAGTTGCAAAAGTAGATCTACATGTTGAATATGTGTGGCCTAGGTGCGGCTATAGATGAGGATGTCATCAAAGAAAACAACGACAAATTTTCAGAGATATGGTTTGAGCAGGTGGTTCATGAGGCTTTGAAAAGTGGATGGGGCATTACAAAGACCAAATGGCATGACCAGGAACTCATAATGGCCTACATGATTTTGGAAAGCAGTCTTTCGAATGTCTACTTCTTTCATGCGAATTTGGTGATAGCCTGAGCAAAGGTCGAGCTTAGTAAAGAACTGAGCCCCATTTAGTTCATCTAGCAAATCATCGACAACCGAGATGGGAAATTTATCTTTGACCGTCAACTTGTTGAGGGCCCTGAAGTCTAGACACATATGCCATTCCCCATCTTTCTTGAGCACCATGACCACAAGCGATGAATAAGGACTAATGCTAGGATGAATGACGCTTGCTTCCAAGATTTCCTTGATGATTTTTTTAATTTCATTCTTTTGGGCAAACAGATATCTATATGGGCACACATTTGGTGGTTGGGTCCCTAGGACCAAAGGAATGCTACGATCATGTTCCCCTCTCGAGGGTGGAAGCTCATGAGGTTTGTCAAAGACTGGAAGATGGTTGTTTAAGATCTGTTTCATCTCGATATGAATATGAAGAGAAGTGGGTTCAGAGGCCTGGATGGCATTAAATTGGGCTATAACTCCATGGTGGCCTTTTTTTAACAATTTTTTCATCCTATGCGAGTTGATGATAGGGGGAACATCCGCCTGGAGTCCGCGGAGGGTATGTGTGTGGTTTTTCTGCTTAAAGCTCATATATAACTCCTGGAAATCCATTGTGATTGGGCTGAGTTTGCTAAGCCATTCAGCACCCAAGACAATGTCACACCCTCCCATGTGTATGGCAAACATGTGGGTCTTTAACTGATAATCCCCCATTTGAAGTTTGACATTTTCACAGCGGCCTTCACATTTCATTGTCCCCCCATCAACAATTTGGACCTAGAAGTTAGAGACTGCTTTGACAAAACAATGCACTACTTCCGCGACTCTTTGATGGATAAAGTTATGCATACTACCACTGTCAATCAAGACTACTACAGGGCAATGCTTAATAAAACCTTTTATTTTGAGAGTTTTGGGAGAAGAAATCCCTACCAAAGCATGAAGCGAGATAACGGGTTCTTCAAGTACATTGTCTAGCTGGTTTTCCTCATCTTCCTCCTCTGGTTCCTCAAGTGGTGGGTCTTCCTCCGATGAACTGTGATTAGTAGCATCAATTTGAAAGAATTTGGGCTCCTTGCATTTATGTCTGGGGGAGTATTTCTCATCATAGTAGTAACACAATCCTTGCTTTCTTCTTTCCGCCATTTCCGTTGTTGACACCTTTTGAACCTTAAGTGTTTGGGTAGTGCTTTGAGCCTGGGTGGGGCGACCCTTGGCTATGAAATTTGGGCGATTGGACTGGGCTACTAACTTACATTCTACTTTCTGAGCTATGTTGCAAGAATCCAGCCATGAGGTTGGGTGTTGCAGTCGGACGTGGGCTTATATGGCTTCTTTGAGACCACTGAAAAAACATTCCAAGTAGAACTGATCGTGTAGACCTCCTGTGTGGAAGGTTAAGGCTTCAAAGGCTATAATATATTCGTTCATTGTTCCCGTCTGTAGAAGCTTAGTGAGATGACCCAAAAAATTAGATTCATGGTCAAAGCGATCCGTAAGATCTTTTGAGAATGTCTACCAAGTCACGGGCCTTCCATAGCAACGTTGATGCCACTGCCACCATTGCCATCTTTCATTGCCCAAGTACATGCTACCCACACTAAGCTAAGTCGCATCATCTTTGATGTTATTTAGTGTGAAATATTGCTCCATTTGTGCTAGACATGGGGCTAGATGAGATCCATAAAATTTATACATGTCTAGCTTAGGTGGTTGCATCTGGGACTGTTGGTGGTTGCCAAAGAGGTGAAGAGAATGGCTAGACTCGCCCTCAATGTTTTCTTTGAAAGCATATGCCTCCTAGTGCTCCTTCGACTTTCCCTTTGTGAGTGTGTCAGCTAAGGTCTTCAGTGACGACAGTACTACGTCCAAATTTTGTTCAAGGGTGTCAATCTTCTCATTGGCCATAGCTTGAGCTCTGGTTTGTACCATGCATCAATCTGATGCACTTAAAATTTGGGACCACCCGAAATTTTTTGATGCTAACAAGTGAATGGTACCACCTTGCTCAGCTCGTTGACCTGATTCTTATGGGCTAAGTCTCCTATAAGTGTCCGGGGAGGGTCTCAGAGGAGTTTTACTCAGGAATACTGTAGTAGTCGAATCCCAAAAAGGTCAATTTTTCCCAATGTCTTGCAAGAATCACACCCAGGTATAGGGGCCCACACAAATAGTCCGATTTGTCTGCTAACCCTCAACTACAAAGTATGAGTAGGAATGTGGCAGTGATTGAACCCTTGCTGTTAGATTTGAATGGCAGATCTAATTGTGGTGACTGCTACCGAACCCAACGGCTAGATCTGAATGGCAGATCTAATAAATCTGATTGGCAGATCTGATAGATCTGAATGGTGGATCTTAGAGATCTGAATGGCGGAACAGATTGTTGCGGCTGCAATAGAACCTCACCTGCTAGTGCTGATCTAGCAAATATGATGCATGATCTAGAGAGGGACAAGGGAACTATGGTCTTAAGGAGTGTCAGGTGCTAGAGATCGAAATATACATAAGGGTCTAACAGTAGTACTCAGCCTAATCTTTCAAGGCCCTAACCAAGGAGGATCAATCATACCCTTAGCTGTACAACTCGACTACCCTATCGTACGCGTGAGTAATCTCCCCGAGTGTTGTTCTCAGTGTACTGTAGCAGCAAGACGGCCGACAGTTTATCTATGGCGAGGTTTCAAGAGAGCCTAGGGGGCTTCCGATATACCCAAAAGGTACTTGGAAGACAGTCCGTGTGCGGTTGTGTCTAATGCGCTACTACTCGAAGGGGTACCTACAAGGGTTACAAGGGAGTCCAACAAGCATGACCACCTCTTATATTTCCTACATGCATGCCTCCCCAAATCCGTAGGTTTATGCGCTCAATGACAAATCGCGTGGTTTAAAGACAACGAAACACGTCTTTAGCCAATTTTTTTTTGCTAAAAATGGAGATCCCACCGACCATGGAAAGTGCTCTGATACCACTTGTTATGCTCTTGACCTACAAGAAGATACTAGAATACCAAAAATGCAAATAAATATACCCAGGACACAGAACAATGATAAATAACAACAAGTATTTTATTATTCAGAAAGGAAAGCATTGTTCACTTGCCTCTTCGAGGGGGAAACCTCCAATAGAGCTGGGCTCAATTACAAAATAAGACATGATGCTCCTCGAGGGGGGTCTCTATCCTTTATATAGGATTCATACATGCAATACCATGGGTCAATACCATGGTTCTTATTAATACCATCTATCTAATACCATGGCCCATTTGCAACTAACTGTGGTCCCTTCTTTAAATGCGGGTCAACCAATTAAAACTATTAATATGGTCTTTATTGACTCTTTACTTAACTATAACTATGACTTGATCCTATTACATAAATAAGAGGGTTAGGGCTGGACTCTAACATAAGCACAACAGAAGGTAAGACTATGAAAATTGGCTGGACTGGTTGGGTCCATTGTGGTAAATGGACAATAGCAATGTAGACACAAGAAATGTAACCAGAAAAGGTAAAATAAATGGATCATAGGTGTCATATGCTTTGGCTATGTTGGGAACTATTTCTCTCAATTCTTGTGCATAAATAAGGAAGTTATCTTAACCTAAGCCTTATGTTATCTTGTAATTATTTTATGATCATGATTATGTTGAAGTTTATACATGTATACATGTATATATGCATGTCGTTGTCTGATAGGATCATGATTGTTTTATGCTAACATTTATATAAGTATGCATGGATCCATGTATCTATGTCACTATCTGATACGGTCATCATGAATCATTCTTGTGGAGGAATGATTTGTTATGCAGATGAATGGCATGAAGAGGTTCCTGGTATCACGAGGAATCAAGTGGAAGAGTAGTCATGACAAATATACGAGGTTAGTATCATGTGGATATGATTTGGTATTGTATACTTGTATTATGCCTATGTTTAAGTTATGAAAGCTAATGTTGAAGGATACATCAGTAAAGTGAAAGCAGTGTGGTCTGTGGCTTGCTAGGATAAGCATGGATAAGACATTGGAAACAAGGTTTTTTGGTAGAGGTAGTGTGGTTTTGGACGTGTGGTACTATTGGTGTGCATACATTGTATATGTTGTACATGTTGCATATATGATGTGTGCACTTCTGGTGTTGTGCTTACATAACATGTGTACATGTTATTTATGCAATGTTATGTACAAAATGTTAGTATAGATAGTTTTTTATGAATGTTGCATATTTAGTGCTGGGTATAGATGGTGCTATGTACATGTTGGATAAGCAATGTTGTGTACATATGATGCTATATACATGTTGGAAATGCAATACAAGTGGTGTTGCGTGCATGTTGTACATATGGTGCTATGTACATATGGTGTGGTGTGCATGGTTGTACAAGTGGTGTTGTGTGCATGTGGTGTTGTGTACATGTTGTACATAAGGTGCTATGAGCATGCAGTGTTGTGTACATGTCGTGCATGTGATGCTATGTACATATGGTGTTGCGTACACATCGTGCATGTGGTACTGCGTACATATGGTATTGTGTACATGTTGTACAGTGGTGTAGTGTACATGTAGTGTTGTGTACACATTGTGCAGGTGACACCGTGTACACGTGATGTTGTGCACATGTTGTGCAGGTGGTGTAGTGTACAGATGGTATTGTGTACATGTTGTACATGTGGTACTGGTGCACGTGTGGTATTGTGTGCATGTCATACATGCTTTGTTGAGGGAATGTGGTATTATGTATATGCATCTGTAGTCATTGTATTACATCCCGTGTACTTGTTGTGTGGTACTTTGTGTAGGTACATGTATTGGGTGGTATTTCACATCGAGTATAGATGGATGTATTGTATTGTATACACTCGGTGTAGGTGTATGTGTTATATGTAAGGTGTAGATGCATGTATTGAATGGTGTGGTTGTATGTCTGTGATGCAAACTATGTGTCTATGTAAATGGTTGAGGAGAAGGCACTGGGAGATTGTTGGGTGTGGCAACTGATCCAGAGTACATATGGGATAAAGACAAAGGAAGAAGTAAGGATCAATGAAGGACAAGTATCGATATTGTATTTCAATTTTATTATGCATGTGATCTATGATCTTGGTTTATGATGGTTACATGTGATTTATGATTTTGATGGTTATGTTTTGAGCTAACCTGATGTGATATTTTTATACATGTTGAGTTGGTGAAATATGCTAGCTTGACTTGTTGTGACAGGAAGCAAACATGATTGCAAATGTACCTTATTGATGAGCTACCAATGAGGTATGATGTGAATTTATTTCAATTTATTTAAAATCTAATGGAAGTTATGTGTTTACACATGAATGCATGAAATGCCCAGTTGGGTGATTGAAATCAATTGCAAGCATTAGAAGCAACAACAAAGGAATTGAAATAGGCAACAATATGTTCGTAAAACACTTTAGGAATAGGGCCATTATGGGCCACTGGTACCCAATAGTGTCCATTGATTTCCATGAGCATGTTATGACTCGTATGATGTGTTGAGACAAGTATATGCCTTGGTTTTTGTATATTCCAATGCGAGGAAGCCTTGCTAGGGGACGGACTGCCTAGGATGGGGGTGCCAGCGAAACTTGGAAGGTGAGTGATTGTATGGAAGAGGTGACCAGATTCCCAAGGGACTATGTAGTAGAGAAGGGAAGGTCATGGATGGATTTGTTTTGGTCATTAACATTGCCAGATGGAATCAGAAGCACATTGGGAGTGTACCCTGGAACAATGACCTGGTAACTGTTCACTGAGAGGACAGGTGGCGCGATATTATAGCATTGGACATTGGATGCAGCTTTGAATTTGAAGTGGATTCTGGACTTCCTCGGAACATGGGGGCTTCACTGGGGGAGCAATACCATACCACGTGGGTTCATATTGGGGGATATATATTGAGGAAAACATGACATAATATATTGGAAGATATATAGGGGGTAAAGGTTTTTTATATTGGTAGGTATAAAAAATGGAGCTCAAAGTTAATGGAAAAATATAAAGGGGTATAAAAAATGTTCATGAAAAAATGGATAACTACAATATCTAGTGAAAGTACGGGTTTTTTAAATTGGGAAGGTGTATTGGGTTCATATTGGTAGGGAGTTAAATAATGTGATTTCTAGAGGTATTTTCCAATATGTAGTCAAGTTATGGGTATTGTTTAGTATGCCACGAACACAGGTGATATGTCAGAGGTTAATTGAGTGAAGCCCCTGTGCCTGGGAAGGAGGTGAATCCTGGTATTACTTTGAGGGTGGAGGTGTGAGCCTCTAGATTCCCTTGTTGATTGACACGGGCATTGTATCCTTTATTTGTTGGTTAATAAAATTTGTATATGTGTATATCATTGTAAATAATGTAATGAGTTGTGTTATAAAGCTCCAATATGCGGTATCATTTTTATCTGGTCATGTTGTCATGATGTTTTGCTTTTGAGCAGGTCATTCATTGTAAATACTAAAATGGGCTATGTTATAAAGCTCCATGGGTAGTATGTTGTTTTTTCAAGAGTCATGTTGGTTATAGGTGTCATTGAACACTGAGGACGTGTGTTTGCCTAAGTGGGGGGTTCTGTAACAGCCCTAGTGAAAATTCCATGTAAAAATATATAAATACCATAGATTATGGGACACATATTCCAAGCTAAATGGAGGGGAAGAAATCCTAGGGGGTGTTCATTTGGTTGTTTATGGCTAAGGAAATTGGCAAAGGATATTACTTAGGTTTTGGAAAGTCAAATGGCATTTTTGACATTTTATTTATGAAAATAATGGAAATTAGGAGAAAGGGAAGGTGAAAGGTCACAAGTTGCATGTGAGGAGGAAAATGAAGGAAAATAAAGAAAATAGAGGCCTCATTAATAAAAAAGGCTTCTGAGGATCAGTTGGAAAGCTCTTGGCTCAATCTTCTTCCTTTCAGTGTGAACATTTTGTCAATTTAGTTTTGGAGCTCTCTCATTAGTCTCTCTCTCTCTCATACTCTTGGACACTTAGAGTTTTCTGGGATCATTTTGGCATTGGAGCAAGAAAGGCAAAGAAGGAAAGAGGAAGCAAATATCAAGTAGGGAAAGGCAGGATCAAGCAGCTACAATAGGATTCATTACAGTATAAACTTGCATGTGTACTTTCCTTGTTAGGTTTGGCATGCATGGGATTGCATGTGTTTCTTTTCTACCATGGCATGAGTTTTTCTAGGTGTGGCAATATTTTTAGCCTAGCCTTCCCATTTCCTCATAGCTTTTATGAGATGGGTTCTCTCATGCATTTTGTGGGGGGTGGCTGGATTGGATTCAAAGATGAGTGGGGTGGATCTCCAAATTCACAAACACATGGTGGTCATGGTCCTTGAACCAGACTGAGGATGCATAAAGCCACTGTCCTAGTAACCCCTGAACTAGATTGTGGGTTGTGGTAAAGCTAGTTGTGTGCCTTGGTGGGCT
The DNA here is from genome assembly GCA_031772625.1 of Pinus tabuliformis. Taxonomy (NCBI): domain Eukaryota; kingdom Viridiplantae; phylum Streptophyta; class Pinopsida; order Pinales; family Pinaceae; genus Pinus; species Pinus tabuliformis. Next base: position 189,710,685 of record CM062819.1, on the reverse strand, counting down.
TGGGAATCCTTGCCAGTGAAAGGTGGGATATATGGTAAAGTTAAGAGGTGGATTTTCTCTCATTGGGCCTAGTGATTTTCGGATGAAATGCATGGTAAAGCCTAGAGAGTATGTCTCGATGTAGGGCCTACTGATCCCTAGATCAAACTGCAGATACACAGTAAATCCTGAGAGACTAGGAGGGACTCAAATTCCTCACAGTGTAGGCAGAGAACTTTAGTGGCATCCACATTGATTGGTTTTATTTGATGTGTTCTATGAGTCCCACATTCATGTTTGGAATATGGCATGGGGGACATTAGCTGAAGTGAGACTTGGCTCAGCCAATCTATGGTCGAGTGGAATGTGGTAGTCCCATCACCTATTGGTTCCTTCCATTATTAATGAAAAAATCATTCCCTTAATTTTCATGTGCAAATGTAGTGATGTATATATGGATTTTGATGCCTGATATGTTTATTGTATTTCTATTCCTATTATGCTTTTTATATGAAACTTTACCCCGGAGGGTGTTAACCTCTTTCATATAAAGTGTCTCAAAGTCTCTCCTTAGCATTTGTAGCTTTGTTGTCTTCACTTTTTCCATGCCTTGGTAGGATGTCTGGAGGGTGTGCCATGCTTCCTCGGACTTAGTTGCTACTATAACCCTTGGGAAAATACTTTCATGAACTGCTTGAAAAATGTAGAAGAGAGATTTTGCATCCTTCTTCCTATTGTCCCTCAACAAATCCCTTTCTGCCTGAGACAGGGCATTGTATGTTGTTGCATCTACTGGTTCTTGAAAGCCATTCTCCACCAAATCCCAAATGTCTTAAGAAGAAAACACGACGTTCCTTGTAATACCCCAGTAATCATAATTTTTCCCATTAAATTGAGGCATCTAAGCTTTATTCAATATTGTTCTTGATTCTCCCATTGCTCACTATAAAACAAACATTCGACCTATTCGTAAATACACTTAAAAAATTTCCCCTCAAATTTTTTTATAATTGCTATTAAAACCACTTGTTTCTACTCTAACAAAGTTTAACCTGCTTTGATAGCATGTTAGAAAATTCTTACAGGGGTAGAGGAGAGGAGTTTACTTCAACATGTCAGTTGCAGCAAGAAAATCTTTAGTTGCAGCAAGCAAATTGCAACTCGACAGAGGCTTAAATAAAACATAAATTTAATGCACAGCAAAACAGAGTAAAATCTTGGAGAAACTAAGGAAGACTTTGGACTAAATTCTAATTCATGAAAATACATTCATATGACACTGTGACTCATTCACAAAGAAAAAAACAACGTTTACGGCAATTTACAGTTCACCAGGGGTTGTGGAGTAAGACATAGTAAAACCCAGTAAATGTTGTTTTCACGCGCCCACCAAAATTTGATCCACAATTTTCTCTTCAACTCTCACAAACTTACACCCTCTCTCTCCCTCAACAATACAAAAAACTATTTTCATTCATTTTTATCCAAACATACAAATTTGACTCATTAATTCATGGCAGAGAAAATATTTAACACACGGATGGGCGATTATACAAAATGAGGGATTTTCTGAACTTGCAGAATTTGTAAACTACAAGTAAGAGATGTGTAGTAAATGTTTGCCCATAAATATTTACCACTCTTGATTAAGTTCTTTAACTATTTTTTGTGTTGCGGAATGGTTAGTGTTGTACTTCTACTCAGAACCTCAGTCCTTTGCCTGCAAACAAAATCGCAACCTGCAGAAGTTGACTGGACAAGTATTGTGTTGTTGACGGTGATGGACCCACCAACATGTCAGGGGATCTCCTTGGTAAGAAGTGCTAACTAGACCTCAGGTTGTTTGGTGTAGGAGTCCCAGTAATGGGTTGTACGATATCGTCTTGACCATGGTTGTGCATATAGGCAAGCAAGATGTCCTTGTTGGTAGAAAGGGCATGACTAGTGCGGCAAGCCAAGGAAGGTGTGAAAAATGATTCTAACAAACAAAAAGTGGAATAAGTGCACCCCTTGGAAACCTGTGGAAACACATGACTTGGAAGGGAACACACGACCAAAGATACATCACAAGCTAGAAGGTAGGTGAACAAATGATCCAAAGTGATGGTTAAACCAATAACACATGTTAATAAGATTCATACATACATATATAGAAAATTCCACACATACCTGCATAACCAAACAGATACATATATCGTTAGCGTAACGAAGACAACTGAAATACAATAAAAACATATGCATGAAACATGTTGTCTCTGTTATATTAAGAAATTGAAAGTTCCAATCATACATACCATCATGCCCAACTACTAGTCCCAACAACGGAACGTTACAGTCACTGTCGCCTGCTCCTCCAAAGAGATATACTAGCTCTACACTTTGGAGAAGCCAAGGCTCATTACAATACACTCCAAGCTTTCTGTAAGATACACCTATAGGAAGTTTGGTTCCCAAAAGCCCCAACAATGAGTTATGAGGTTCTATAAATAACATAGGGTTGGGTGACCCTTGAAATTCCCCTTTGTGACTCTTCACCTACCCTCATTACTCTTCAAGTACTACATGACTGTTAAATTCAATCATCGACACTTAGTCATTCAATTTTAAAAGATGTTACATTAAAATCTTCACATGTATCCATGTGATACAAAATAATATTGAGAAATTCATGTTAGACACTACTAAGACTCAGACAGCTGTGGAAATACCAACTCTTCAACATCTTCATGATTAACGATGGTGGCGAACTGATGCCAAGCTTGGTAGTCCTTGATGGTGTCTGCATGCTCAATTGTGACATCCTGCTGAAAGCAAACTCTCACCTTCGTTGCATCAGGATACACTGGTTTCGCCACTCTATCCAACTCATTTGATAACATGCACATCATAGTCTTGAGCGCAACCCGGCCGAAAACATACTGATGCATAGTGTCTGCACTAGTGGCTACACGCATTAACTCATCAAATTACATGTCCAATTCCATTCGGACTTAGTTCTTTGATTTCACCTTGGTGAGTGTGCCAATAGATGGGATCGCGTGTGTGAACACAATCACATCCATGCTTCTGAAGACCTGTGCATGGGAACCCTGCAAACTAGTGATGAGCTGCAGGAGTTCCTCATACTTTCGGATCTGACTTCGGATGTGTGCCTTCAAATCTACCACCTTCAACTTCATAATCTTTGGCAAATGAAATGGGTCTCCTTTGTATCTCATTGTCCATGTATCCATGTGGTCAATAATGGTGTCTAGATTTGACAAGATGTGTGCTCTCCTAGGACAGCGTTGTTGCAAACCGTTGAGATGGACAACTACCTTCTGCATGGTGCCGAATTTGGAGTAAAACATACACATGACTGTTCTGAGGGATGATACTTCATCTAGGATTGCTCTCTTCAACTCTGCTCTGGTGGATTATGTAACTTGTTCTCCTCCTTTCTTGGCTGCTTATAACTCTTTCGCCATGCACTCATTCTATGCTATCAAGAATCAAGCACTCGAGTTGGTCACCTCGACATATTCTCTGGTAGCATCGACCAATGTTGTTGGATGCTTACGCACATTATATATGATCACTTATTCTTCAAACTACGCCCGAGATGTGTGGACATCCAGAGTAGGAACTCTGCACGACTCCACAACTCTATGTTGCGACTCGTCGAAAGAAATGTTGTGCATCTCTGCTTCTGAAATGTCTTCAAGGATATTTATGTCTCCTTGATCACTTGGGACTTGCTCTACTCCTGGATCTGGTGAATATGGTGGGGTGACCTCTCGGTTATGAGGCATGAGATCAATATCCTATTCAAACTTTGGATGTACCACATTCGTATCCATCTACTCTAGCATCTGTTCAATCTCTTGAGCTAAGTCCCGCTCTTGCAACTGCTCACCCTGTCTACTCTATGCCAGCTACTCAGATGAGTCTATAACCTGTATTGGGGCAGTTTCTTCAATCTGTGCATGTTGCGCCTCCTACTGTGTCTATCCCTGTTGTGCTTCCTTCTCTCTCCTATGCAGATCCTATTCTTCTCAGAGTTGTTGCTTTAGCTCTTGCAACTCCTTTTCTATTTCCTCCATCCTCCATTTCTCTCTTTTCCTTTGTGCATTTCTCCTATCGCGTTTTCGCCTCTTAGCCTCAATCTCCAAAGCTGCTTTCATCAAAAGTGGACCTACTTTGAACTTACGACTTTGTTTTGCCTCTGTGTTGTCACCAACTTTTCTCTTGCCTTTGTCATGCATAGTTCTGGTACCCTATGGTGCTGTTGATGATGGTTCTCTTTAAGATGTTGCTTCGCGCTACTTAGCTAACCATTTCATAGCTATGCCGATCAATTCATTGAGCTTGGAGAAGTTGTGACAATATCTCCATGGGTCTTCCTCAGGCCAATGACACACCTTCCGGATCCAACGAAATTGCACTCTCGCATAGTTGTCCTTTACAAATCAATGCGAGTCATATGGATTAAAACTTCTGGTGCCAAAAGTGAATCTTTTTAACTCCATATCAACATCAACATGCTTGAGATTTTGTATCTCGTACAACTTGATCCGCAAAGGAAGAGAGGGCCAAGGTGCCTTCTTCCTCCTCTGTAGTCGAGCTGACAACCCTGACGAGATGTGATACGACACTTCTTGCATGATGAGCTTGTCCATGGAAAACTTCGGTAAAACAAGCAGAGGCTTCTTAGCACTGTACATCCGTATGAAGGTGCTATGGCGTAAGGCATACCAATATGCTATGTCAATTAATGCCTCCATCGCTGCCTGCAACATGCAACGTGGATACTCCTCAAATATCATTTAGTACACTAGGGTGAAAAAGTGGTCTGACAACTGTGTGATGACTCTGTGGAATCTGAATTCAGAGAACAATCTGCAATAAGTGTGCATAGAGGTTTTTGAAGGTGTCCATGCCCACTTCAAGCCTGGGAACTATTGAGGGGCATAGATTGCATCTAGAATGTAAGAAGACATTTATATCTCGACTTGCTGACCTTTGGGTAGATGCCAAGATTCTGTCACATGTTCCTTCAACCTAAGAGCCATCATGTCGCACCAATTCCATCGCCTTTCGTTGCTGACCAGTTGGTCCAATGCAATCACCCAGCTCTGTTTGAAAGTATTTGTGCTCTCTTCATTGTATAAGTGGCATTCAAAAATGACCAAGTACCGATATGCCTTCCACAATATCTTCGTCTTGTAAACTAGGCTGGGTGTTGCCTTGAACTTGGCTGGCTCTTTCACCCAGCTCATCAAGATATATCTGGATTTTACGCTTCTGGGTCTGCTGAAGAGTTTCTCCATTGTGATCGTCTACTATGATAAGTGATACATCTCTTGATAGTCGCTCACCTTGAAGGTAGCAAACTCTATCCCGCCGACACTTCTGAACATCATTGTCTTAGGATTAGTGTGCAAGATAATCCAATGTATCATGCCCATGCATGGAAACTCGAGATACCTGCATGCAATCCGGTACAAGCCAGACTTCTAGATGTTGACATAGACCCTGCGGTCTTCCATATCTTTGTCAAATGTGCCTGAGAATGTATCGTTGATGTCCTGTCATTTCATCTTGATGTCTCTGTCTATGAACAACTTAGTGTCTTTATAAATAGGCAAGTTCATAGACACTTGTTCAACTTCCTCTCCAGTTGCACTTCCAACGGTATCCTTTGACCCTCCTCTCTTTGAGGCCATTGTACTTGTACTGCTGAGAGACGGAAGCACACCTTCTATACCTAGAGACATAGTGACACTCATGACAAGAAATCTATCAGTTGAAAACCAAAACAAATCTTGTGACTGACATGCAACACACGTGGGTGACTGACAGTAAAGATTGCACAAATTTCACTAGGAGGTTGGGAGAATGACTGCCAAAACTGCACAAGGCATAGTCAGGGTTGTCAGGAGGCTCACTGATTGTTGGAACTGCGCAATGCACACTTCAGTCTGTTGGTTGAGGACTAAAACTACATAATGCACACTCCTGCCTACTGGCAGAGGGCTAAAACTACGCAATGCACAATTTTAGTCAGCAAGGATATGCAAGCCCAAAGACTGCATTGTACAATTTTATGGGTCAGCAGGGAAATACCTCTCAGAATTGTGCAATGAAAGCCTAGAGGTCAGTGTTGATTAGGTTTGCATAGTTTCTTGAGGGAAGGCAGAGCCTTCACCTCCAAATATACGCATTTCTATCTGGGCAAGGAAAGGTCTATGCCTAGGCAGCCCAGACCTGCAGACGAGCGACTAAAAACATGAAAAGCTTTGGATGCATGGAGAGATTGAATGTAAGAAAGAGTGAATGATCATGTATGCAAACAACAAATGTGAGATTCAGAAAATGGGAACGGAAGCATGTGTGTGAAACAAGTCACTGCAATAGTGGCTGTTAGTGAAAAACAATGTCATGCATGTGACAACAGTGAGATGAAAATAAAAATTGAAATGATTCTTTTACAAGCTAATATCTAACATTAAAATGATATCAAGTGTTCAAAAAAACCATGCAAACAACATTCATACAAAGTGAAATACAAAAAGTGACAAAAAGCAACAAATGACATGAAAAGCAGACTTACTTAAAAAAACCTAAGTTGAATGTGTCGAAGACTCCTAGATTTGTTGTGGGATGTCAAAGCTCCAATATCAATGTGAGGAATGAGATCTGTAGCCTCAAATAAATAATTTTGAAGCTTATGACGCACATGCCACAAATCTGGGAAAAGTGACACTTGGAATGAAGTTTCTAAAACGATCTTTGCATGTAACTTCCAGCTACTAAAAATAGATCCCTTATATTTAGGGATGATTTTTTCATGCTGCTCTTTTCTATTTTTGGAAAAACATCCCATGCATGCAAATAAGGATTGCTCAGTCTCGGAGGGAACCAGTCAACCTAAAGGCACATGCAGTAGTCTGCAGGCTTGGGAAAGGTATTTGCACAGTTTTTGGGTTGAGCATGGTTGGTCGTCCCTCAGGCATTGCATAATTTCTAGGGTTAGCAAGTCACTGCCTCCATAATTGCGTAATTTATGGGCTTAAGCCTAGTGTCAGGCTGGATTGCACAATTTCCTGAGGGAGAGCTACCTAGCTAGATTGCACAATTCTAGAGCCCAGCAGGATTGCACAATTTCTGGAGGGAAGGCTAGTTCCCCTCCAGATTTGGGAAATTTTTAGAGGGAGCATCTTAGCCAAAAAATTACCTAAGTTTGGAGTGTCGGCCTACGGGTGGGAGATAGACAAGTTGACATGCATAAGCTGGAAAACTATTGAAACTCAGTTGAAGCCTATGTACTTGATAATGCAAGACATGCTCCTAAGGATGGTTGGTAGGGAGGCTCCTAAATGAAGCTAAGGTGAAATTTTAGAGGGTGGTTGTAGCCACTACAATAGGTCGTTATCATCGTGTTTAAGGTGGTGGTTGGGATTAATATTTCAATCACTCCCCCTTAATCACAAATACTGCCATTGACAATTCCAAAACAACCTTTGAGATAAACAAAACTTTCACATGCCAATGGCTTTGTGAAAATATTAGAAAATTGTTCCTATGACCTACAGTGTTGCAACACAATTTCACCATTGTTAATTAAGTCTCTAATAAAATTATATTTAGCATCAATCTTCTTGGTTCTTTTGTGAAAGATAGAACTCTTTGACAATGCAATTGTAGAAGTGTTGTCCTAGAAAATAGATGCCATTCCCTCTTGGTCGTGGTGAGGGTCCCTTAACATCCTTCTCATCCAAACTGCTTGACACATTGATGTTGCTGTGGCGACATATTCATCTTCTACTGTTGACAATGACACTATCGACTACTACTTGGAGGCCCATGAAGTGACTCTAGAATCCAAATGAAAAGCATATCCTAACATGCTCTTTCTGTCATCGACACTTCCTGCCCAATCACTGTTAGTGTAACAAACCAACCTAAAATCATTTGTTGTAGCATACAAAATACCATACTCCTTTGTCCCATTGGCATACCTTAGAATCCCTTTCGCTACTTGACAATGTGTTTCCTTGGGCGTCTCCATGAACCTCGACACCAAACTCACTTCATACATTATATTTGGCCTAGTGGCTATCAAATACATCAAGATGCCTATGATGATTTTGTATAATGTTGGATTGACATTTCTATTGCAATCTTCTTTTCTCAAATTCAACCCCATGACAGTTGGAGTTGGTGCGAGCTTGTTATTCTGCATATTAAACCTATCCAAAATGTCTTCTACATACTTTGCTTAAGAAATAAAAATGCCATTTTTTGTCTTGCTTACTTCTATGCCCAAAAATATCTTAACAACCCCAAGTCAGTCATTTCAAATTCACTCTTCATGAATTCTTTGAAATAATCGATGAGGAGATTATCACTGCCTGTAAAAATCAAGTCATCTACATATAAGACAACAATAAGAATCTTACAATCACTCTCTTTTATGTATAGAGTAGGCTCATCGTCACATTTGTTGAAACCATTGTTCAAAAGGTAAGCATCTATCCTACTATACCTATTGGGTTGTGTTATATTCTTTCTACGACTAGCCCACGTAGTTAACTGGGGGGTTAGAAGGGGGCAGAGGCGCCCCCCCCCCCCCCTTCATTGTGCTGATTGTGTGGGGGGGGGGGGTCACAGGGGGTTTTAGGGGTGCAGGTAACCCCACTCTATTAGAATGTTTTTTTTTGGACCCTATATTAGGCTAGGTGGACCTAACTATGGTTTTGTGCATGATTTTCACACATGGTTTTGGATGCGATGGTTTTTGGTCCATGGCTTTGGACGTGATGGTTTTTGGTCCATGGTATTGGATGCTTCGACATGTATAAATATGTATTGTAACAATGAAAGGAACATAATGAAAAATCAAGCTAGTCGTCCCGATTTTGGGATCCAGGGGAAAATCTTTGTGTATATGTGTTTTATGTGCTATGCTCTCGCATTGTTTATTTCCTGTGTTTTAGAATTAATATGCAGGTAATTTCTGTATGGGGTTAGAACTGAAATTTGGTATCAAAGTTGTTTTGGCTTCAAGGGGACACCTTTGTTGCTGAGGGATTTCACTCGGCCCTGTGGTGGACCCTGTTCAGTGGGAGATCTGCGGGATCGATTCTGGTGGTGAAAGAATATGGTGAACATAGAAAGATAGAGATCAAGAAATTTAATGGTCAGAGTTTTGAGTTATGGAAACTCAAGATGGAGGATCTGTTGGTGGATAAAGATCAGTGGATCGTGGTAGATCTGGGTACTAAAGCAACGAGAGTTTCCGATGAAGAATGGAAGAAGCTGAATTGGAAGGCTAAGAGCACAATACGATTGTGTTTTTCAGATTTAGTATTGCTGAATGTATCAGGGGAAGCTACGACGAACGCTTTGTGGGACAAGCTAGGGAATTTGTACCAATCTAAGTCTCTGGTGAATAATTTTTTCCTGCAAAAAAATATGTATAACCTGAGGATGAAAGATGGAGACTCGATGACAGAGCATCTGAACACATTTAATACTGTGGTAAGTTAGTTATTATCTGTTGATATTAAAATTTTAGATGAAGATAAGTGCATCAATTTTTTGTGTTCTCTACCAGATTCGTGGGATAGTCTAGTTATTTCAATAGGTAGCAATGCAACTACCTTGCAATTTGATGAAATAATCTTATCCTTGATGATAGAGGAGATGAGACAGAAAAATATGGAGAGTCGGAATGCTGATGCCTTGTCTGTACGAGGATGGTCCCAGAACAAAAACAAAAATAAGTCATCAAGTGGGAGATCTAAATCTAGAGGGAGATCTAAATCTCCAGGAAAACCTGTAAAGGTGGTGTGCTGGAAATTCGGAAAGGAAGGGCACTACAAAAGGGATTGTAAATCTAAAGCTCCTGATAAAGGAAAGGAATCTGATGATTCTCCTTCTGTAGAGGTAAAAACCACCTCAGATTAAGGTGGGGATGTTTACTTGGCTTCTTCAAGTACACATGTAGATCATGAGGCATGGTTGATTGACTCAGGTGCATCCTTTCACTTCACTCCCCATTGAGAGTGTTTCTGCGAGTATGAGAAATATGATGGTGGTGATGTCATCTTGGCGGATGACAAGAAGGATAGAATTGTTGGTTGCGAAAAAGTAAACTTGAATTTGCAAGGTGGAAGGGTTAGAACACTTCCGAGTGTTCTGCGTATTCCTGCATTAGCTAAAAATCTGCTTTCTGTAAGCAAGCTGGATGATGCAGGTGTAAAAACAATGTTTGAGAAGGATACCTACAAAATGGTTCGGGGAGCACTGGTATTATGTGGGGAGTTCGGATTGGAACTCTGTACAAGCTACAAGGTAGCACTGTTATTGATGGCTCCAACAGTTCTGTGGTTCCTGAAAGTGGAGCAGAAAATCTAGTGGTCTCTGGAGAGAAGACCATACTGTGGCATCAAAGGCTTGGACATATTAGAGAGAAGGGCCTTCGAATACATCATGGCAAAGGTATGGTAGAAGGTATGAGTAATAGCTCTCTAGATTTTTATTTCTGTGAAAATTGTGTATATGGGAATCAAAATTGGGTGAGTTTCCCCTCTAGTGGTAAGAGGGCGAAACATATATTAGAACTTGTGCACAATGATGTGTTTGGACCTGTGAAGGTTCCATCACTGGGTAAGTCTATGTACTATGTATCATTTATAGATGACTTCTCAAGGAATACATGGATATATTTCCTTAAGAAGAAATCTGAAGTCTTTGATAGGTTTAAAGAATTTAAGGCTCTGGTGGAAAACTAGACAGAGAAGAAGTTGATGATAGATAACGGTGGAGAGTTTTGCAACAAGGAATTGAAGAATTATGTAAGAAGTGTGGTATAACACGAGAAAATACTACTCCATACACACCTAAGCAAAATGGAGTTGTAGAAAGAATGAACAAGACATTGATGGAAAGGGCAAGAAGCATGTTCAGTGGTGCTGGGTTAGGATAAGAATTCTGGGCAGAGGCGTTGGAGACTGCATGTTACCTGGTCAACAGATCACCTTCATCAACATTGGAAGATAAGACTCCACAAGAGGTATGGACTGGTAAGAAACCTTCTCTTTCACATCTGAGGGTATTTGGAGGTGATGCATATGTACATGTTCCAAAGGAGAAAAGAACCAAGTTGGATAGTAAATCTGAAAAGTGCATCTTTATTGGGTATAAGGATGGTTTGAAGGGCTATAAGCTTTGGAACCCAGTAACAAGGAATGTTGTGTACAGCCGAGATGTGTTGTTCAGAGAGGTGAAATATGTTATTAAACATGAAGTCCAACCAAAGGAACCTGAGAAGATAGAGTTTGAGCTAAAGGAGCAAGAATCAGACTCTACATTAAAGGAGGAATTAGAAGATGAAGAGCCACAAACTCCAGGCGTGAGAATATCAGTTCGAGAAAGAAGGCAACCATAAAGGTATAGTCCATTTGATTTCTATTCAAATTTTGCTTTATCTATCACTGATGATGATCCCAGAACTGTGAAGGAAGTAGTAGATTTAGAGGATGGAAAACTCTGGAAAGAGGCCATGGTTGATGAAATGGCATCTTTGTACAAAAATGAGGCTTGGGATCTGGTGGAGTTGGCGCCTGGAAGGAAACCCACTGGCAGCAAATGGGTGTTCAAGAAGAAGACAAATGCAGAAGGAAAGGTGGAGAAATACAAAGCTCGATTGGTAGCAAAAGGTTATTCCTAGGTGTCGGGAATTGATTTCGGTGATATTTTTTCTCTTGTTTCCAAGGTAACTTCTATTAGATTACTTTTATCTATTGCTGCTTCTTTTGATTTTGGGGTAGAACAGGTGGATGTGAAGACAACATTTCTTCATGGGGATCTAGAAGAGGAGATATACATGAAGCAACCTGAAGGTTTTGTAGTAAAGGGTAAGAAAGAACTGGTATGCAAGTTAAAGAAGTCTTTGTATGGGTTAAAATAATCACCGAGGATGTGGTATCAGAAATTTGATACATTTATATGGGGACTTGGCTTCACCAGAAGCAAAGCTGATCACTGTGTGTATTTTAAATCAATTGGTGATCGTGTTATTTATCTAGTCTTGTATGTGGATGATATGTTGCTAGTTGGAAATGACAAAGAAATTATCCCTGATTTGAAGACCCATTTGTCCTCCAAATTCAACATGAAAGATCTTGGTGTTGCAAACTATATTTTGGGCATGGAAATTAAAAGAGATTAGACAAAGAGGAAGCTCTAGTTAAACCAGTGGAAGTATTTCGAGACAATATTGCAGAGGTTTAATATGTAGGATAGTAAGCCGGTGAAGGTACCTATTCCTGTAGGTGTAAAGTTATCTGTTGAACAGTGTCCCAAGACACAAGAAGAGGGAGAGGAAATGTCCCATGTTCCATATGCAAGTGCAATCAGTAGCCTAATGTATGCGATGGTCTGTACTAGACCAGACATTGCACATGCAGTGGTCATATTGATCAGGTTTATGTCAAAACCAGGGAAGGAGCACTGGACAACAGTGAAGCGGTTTTTCAGGTATTTTCATGGCACTAGTGATTATGGTTTGTGCTACCAAGGAAGATCAGGATTGGACAGAGTGTTGGATATTCATGGCTTTGTTGATGCATACTAGGCTGGAGATCTGGATCAGAGAAGATCTACAAGTGGGTATTTGTTTAACCTATTTGGAGGTGGAGTCAGTTGGATGAGTAAGAAACAATCTTTAGTGGCACTATCAACTACAGAGGCAAAATACATGGCAGCCACTCATGCAAGAAAGGAAGCAGTTTGGTTGCAGAGATTATGTTAAAGTATGGGGTTAGTACAGGGAGCTATAAGGATAGATTGTGACAGCCAAAGTGAAATTTTCTTGGCAAAGAACCCTGCATATCATTCAAAGACAAAGCACATTCATGTTCAGTTTCACTATGTGAGGGATATGATAGAAGGAAAAAATGTGTTGCTGGTAAAGTTGGACACTTTGAAGAATACTGCAGATGCATTGACAAAATATGAGCTCTGAGAAGTTCTCTTGGTGTAGAGAAACAATGGGCATTGCAGGGCTGGATAGATGACTAAGCTCTGTTGTGGTCCCCTGTAGAAAGAAAACAACAAGTGGGAGAATGTTGGGTTGTGTTATATTCTTTCCACGACTAGCCCACATATTTAATCGAGGGGTTAGAAGGGGGGAGGTGCCCCCCTTCATTGCGCCGATTGAGTAGCGAGGGGTTCACAGGGGTTCGAGGAGTGCAAGTAACCCCACTCTATGGGGTCCGGGGCAATGCCCAGAAAATTTTGTTTTTGGATCCTATATTAGATTGGGTGAACCTACCTATGGTTTTGTGCATGATTTTCACACATGGTTTTGGACGTGATGGTTTTCAGTCCATGGTTTTGGATGCGATGGTTTTCGGTCAATGGTATTGGATGCTTCAGCATGTATAGATATGTATTGAAACATTGAAAGGAACATAATGAAAAATCAAGCTCATTGTCTCGATTTTGGGATCCAGGGGAAAATCTCTGTGTATATGTGTTATGCTCTTGCATTGTTTATTTTGTGTGTTTTAGAATTCGTATGCAGATAATTTCTCTACGGGGTTAAAACCTACAATACCATGCACGTGGTGCTTTCTTCAACCCATAAAAATCTTTCCTCAACCTATACACCTTGTCTTCTTTATCATATACCTCATAACGAGGTGGTTGCACAACATACACTTCCTCTTTCAACTCTCCATTCAAGAACGTTGACATTACATCCATTTGATACACTTTCCATTTATGTTGCACGACAATCACCATGAATGTACGCACTATCTCCATCCTCATGACTGGCGCAAACATCTTCGCATAATCTCTTCCATGCTGCTGCTTGTATCCTTTGACAACTAGCCTCGATTTATGTCTTTCAATATTCCCCTGAACATTTCTCTTGGTCTTATAGACCCACTTCACTCCAATGACTTCTTTTCCTTGCGGAAGGTTCACTAACTCCCATGTGTCATTATTTTCTATTGCTTCTATTTCTTCCTCCATTGCCGCAACCCATTTTTCTTCTTTGACTACATCCTCAAAATGGATTGGGTCATTTACATAACAAAATAATGAAAATAAGGAATTTAGACCAGTGCTACTATTAACTTCATCTTGATCATAAATCGCATTTAAATTTATGAATTTTGGTCTTATTGTGCTTGCTAAAGATGGGCTTGACATATCACTTGATGTTGTGCTTTGCGGAATTCTTGGAGAAGCACTTTCTTGACTTTGTGACGTTGTCCTATTATTTCTTGACGGTGTTACTTGCTACCTGCTTTATTGTGCTTGAATAGGAGTAGAGGGAGTCACTGTTGAGGCATTGTTTGTTGCTGTCAATTCCTCTTTATCCTCATGTGGTATACATGCTTTCACATTGGCTTCCTTCTCTAAAATTCCATCCCATGCTTCCTCTTCTATGAAATGCCCATCTCTTGTAGAATTTCCCACTCTAGATCAACAAATTATGCAATATACTAAATCAAAATACAAGATCTACTTCTATAACAAACTTTGTGGAAGCTTAATCGAATATGAGCAAGGTCAATAAGAACATGTATAACTGAGAATAAGAAAGAAATCACACATGAACACAGAAGAATACTCTGGGGAAAGCCTCAGCCTAAAACCCCGATCTCTGTAATATCATACAAGTGGAAATATGTTCAGATTACAAAAAGAGTCAACTCCCAAGTTATCATGCTCTCTCTGCAATAGAATAATACAGTTGACAGACTGAATAGACACAACATATGACTATCCTTAGCCCTCCAAGCCTCCTATTTCCTTGCGCAGTTTTCCTCGGGGTCCAGTGATGCCACTTGTGTGAATTGGCCTCATCACACACTCACTAAACTGAAGAACTAACTACGCAATCTCTAAGGAATGAATTCCTTGTGCATGCAAGAGATATCCTCCAAGGAATATTCCTGCTACTGATAGTACACTGTCCCATCACTTGATCTCAACTGGGTCTCTGACTAAACTGACATGCATGAGTTATTTATGAGAGAATATCCAGTTATCAGAAGTGTAGTAGTTACATGCATGCATGCATTAACTAACTGGACTCACAATTAGTTCAAAAAACTATTTGAACTAATCTAATTGGATTTAACTCAGACAACTGAGCTATTTAATTACAACTCAATGTACAACTCAACCTCATCTCTTTAACTAAGGGATAAATTCCTCAATCAATGGAGAAACTGTTGCATGTCATCACATAGACTTCCTGTTTGATTTCTTACAATTCATTAACTCAAGATGAATTAATTAATTATTTTGCAAACAGCTACTAAGATCAAATTCAAATTTTACTTCTCTATTTTAGTTTAGGGACTGACTAAAATAGGAAGGTATCTCAAAATGCTATTTATAGCAGTGCTATTTTTAGCACTTATATTTTTAGCATTTCTTGTTACTATTTTCAACGCTCCCTCTCAACAAGAAATGGATTATCGGTAACCCCAATCCTATCTTTGTGGAACTCGAACTTGCATTTTGACAATGCCTTCGTCAAAATATTTGTATCCTATTCCTTGGTCGAAACGTAGAGCAACAACATGATCCTCTTGACCACACAGTATCGAAGATGGTGATATTGGATATCTATGTGCTTGGACCTATCATGAAAAATTGGATTCTCAGAGAGTTTGATGCGACTCTGATTATCGCAGTAGATCACTGTAGGATCCATCCTCTGACCAAATAATCCCACTAGAATCTTCCACATCCAAATGGCCTCACATGCAGCCTGACTAGCAGCCATGTATTCAGCCTCTGCTGAGCTAAGTGCAACTGATCTCTATTTCCTGCTGTACCAGGAAACTGCAACTAAACCAAGGTTGAAGATTCCTCCAGAAGTGCTCTTTCGGTCTGATGGACTCCCTGCCCAATCCACATCTGTGAATCCCTGAAGTTTCACTCCCTCTGTCCATCTGTACTACAATCCAAACTAAGATGTGCCTTTGAGGTATCTCAGCACATGCTTCGCTGCCTTCCAAAACAACTTGGTAGGCTGAACCATAGCTTGACTCAGCTGGTTCACCGCAAAGCATAAGTCAGGTCATGTGTTCAACAGATACATAAGTGAACCCACCAACTGCTGATAAATAGTAGCAGCTACTACCTCACCTGAAATAGCATCCTCCTTCCTCCAGTTCCCAGCTAGAGGAGTCTGCATGGGTTCACACTTCTCGATATGGAATCGCCTGAGGATCTCATTGACATACTTGCCTTGAGACACAAAAACTTCTCCATCTCTCTGCTACACTTCCATGCCTATAAAGTAGTGCATAAGACCCATGTCTTTCATTTCGAACTCTCTTTCAAGGTCCTCCTTGCAAGACTGGATCAACTAATCATCAGCTGTCAAAATCAGATCATCGACATAAAGAACAATAATCAATGGCTTACCTTCTACCATGATGTGGTAAAGGTTCTCATCTACTTCACTCTTGGTGAAGCCCAACCCGGTGAAATAACTGTCGATCCTGGTGTACCAAGCACAAGGTGCTTACTTCAGCCCATATAGAGCCCTCTTGAGTCTGCACACATGCGACTCATGATCGAAGGTCTCGAAACCTTATGGTTGCTCAATGTACACCTCCTCCTCAATCTTCCCATAAGGAATGTTATCTTCACATCCATCTGATGGATCCTCCAACCCATTTGAATTTATAGTGCCAACATTGATCTGATAGATGAGTACCTTGCTACAATAGCAAAGGTCTCATCGTAGCCAATCCCCTCGGCCTGTGAGAAACCATGGGCAACAAACCTTGCCTTACATTTCTCAACATACCATCAGTTGTCTGCTTTACCTTGTAAAGCCATCTGGAACTCACCACTGACTTGTCGTGAGGTCTTGGGACAACATCCCAAACACAATTTTGCACAATGGAGTCATACTCCTCCACCGTTGCATCAACCTAGACTGGTTGCTGCACTTCCTCCTCGAATGAAGAAGGCTCAGAATCTACACACTCCCTAACCAGGGCCATGTAACCAGTGTACCACTTGGGCGACCTCCTATATCTGTGCTGAGAAGATGGTTGTCCCACATTCTCCCGCGCATACAACATCAACCTGTCAGCTTCCCTTGAGTGTTTCCACCCATCTCTGGAAGTCTCAGCATGAGTCGATGTCTCCACTCCCAGATCCTCTGCATGTGGCTGCTCCTTTTCAATCTGAGGCTCCTCCTCCTTAGGAACTGAAAGTTCCCCATCTGCATGCAACTTGAGCTCCCTCTCAAGTGATACTCGCATGGCTTTTTACTCATCGAACTTCAGATCCCTACATACCACTGTCCTCTGACTAGTAGGCAGGAACACCCGATGGTTGTGGGGTGTATCCATGTACCCCACAAGTATTCCCAACTCAGTTGTGAGATCTAGATTCTTCCATGTATATTTGGTCACATGACAGTAGACTGATTATCCAAAGATTCGGAAGTGACTCACATCTGGTCGCTTCCCAGAAAAGGCCTCCATAGGTGTCTTCATTCCCAGTATACGGTGCGGGCTTCTGTTATGCAAGTATATTGTTGTATTGCATGCCTCAACCCACAAATACAGTGGTAGGCTTTGGTCATGCAACATCCCTTGAGCTACTCCCACAATCAATATGTTCTTCCTTTCGGCCACGCCATTCTGCTGTTGGTTATGGGGTGTCGTCAACTCCCGTTTAATTCCTTCTGCAGCGCAGAACTCCTTAAACTGCTGGGAGACATACTCTCCACCATTGTCGCTACACAAGGCTTTTATTTTCTTTCCAGATTCTTTCTTTGCCAAGGCTTTAAGCTCACAAAACCTCAAGAAGGTCTGATCCTTCTTTTGCATAAAGTAGATCCAACATCTACGAGAAAAATCATCAATAAAAATAACATGGTACCTTTGTTTAGCGGTGGAGGCTATAGAGAATGGACCACAAACATCTGAGTGAACTTGCTCTAGGATTGCTCCAGCTCTACTATCTCGATCCGGAAAGGAAGATTTCACATACTTACCCAAGGTACAACCTTTGCATGTATCCGTCTGCTCTAGTTTTCCCTTGGGTAATCTTGTAGAAATATGCTGCATGATCTTCAAGGATCCATGGTGCAAGTAGCCCAATCTTCTACGCCATAGCTCGCCAACATCTTGGCTCTGCACCATCTCAACTTTGGAACTCAATGCAGCACAGTCGTCTACCTCCAGCTTGTATGGATTCTTAACTCGAATCCCTATTCGCTTGGTCTGTGTAGTGCCGATATGCCTCAATAATACCTTTCCTTTATTAAAGACTACATCATAGCCTTTATCTTCTAGCATAGCAACAGACACAAGATTCTTCTTTAGACCTGGTACATACTTTACATCAGTTAGGGTGAGGGGAGCTCCATGCTCCCTCTGAAACACAACCGTACTTTCACCTGAAACACGGCACTTTCCATTATCGCCCATGTCTATCTGCATATGGAGACCCTTCTCCTCCAAGGTACTGAAAAGATTCTTGTCACCTGACATGTGGAATGAAGCTCCACTGTCCAGGTACCAAAGACATCCCACCATGCATGAAAACATGCATGCGATAAGAGAGAAATACAACTCAAACTGTGAGGCCAGTGCCTCACCATCAGATCCCTTCGAGGAACCCTTCTAGGATTTCTTCTGTGGACAATTCGTATCATAATGGCCCACTTCATGACAATGAAAGCATCGCACTTTCGATTTGTCAAACTTCTTCCTGCCACGGGAAGAACTGGATTTGGATTGGGATGCCTTCCCTTTCCCCTTCCTCACCTTACTTGCTAAGGCTAGATTTTCCTCATCATCTTGCTTTGATGAGGATCCATCTCTAGTGCTTCTTCTTATCTCTTCCTGCATTAGATCCAACCAAAGTTGTTCCCAATCTAGCAATTTTTCTCTTCCATTAACCGAGTCTTGGTAGTTATTCCAACTCTTAGGAAGACCAAGGAGTGCAATACTCACCATGTCATCATCAACTATCGTGATCCCTACGCTTCCAAGCCCATCCCTGTAGGTGGTGGGCTTGTTCAGATACATAGAGATCATGTCGCCCTTTTCACACTTGATTTTCCAAAGTTTGTCTTTCAGCGCCAACTTCCTCTGATCATTGTTGTTTTGATATAGATCTTTCAATGTTTTCCACATCGAAAATGGTGTCTCCTTCCCATGGAGACTCAAGACTATGCGGTCTCAAACTCCCTCCAGAAGGATTGTCCTAGATCTAGCCACACATTTCTTCCATTTTGCCAATTCAGTAGCATTAGCCACTGGGGGCTTGGGGACTTCTTGATCAATGAAGTCCTTTAGACCGTTATCCTCTAATACTTCTTCCATGTGATCCTTCCAGGCTATATAATTCGAGCTGCCATCAAGGACATACTCGAGTCTTAAACCATTGAATGCCATTGGTGAAATTGAGATGTGATAAGAACTCGATTTCTATATTTAGGAACCTAAAACTTTGAACTTCTCCCTTCTTGTCTATAGTTCTCTCCTTTCTTCACCTTAGCTCCAATACCATGTAGAATTTCCCACTATAGATCAACAGATTACACAATATACTAAAGCAAAATACAAGATCTATTTCTACAACAAACTTTGCGGAAGCTTAATCGAATAGGAGCAAGATCAATAAGAACACATATAACTAAGAATGAGAAAGCAATCACACATGAACACAAAAGAATACTCTGGGGAAAGCCTCAGCCTAAAAACCCGATGTCTGTAATATCATACAAGTGGAAATATGTTTAGATTGCAAAAAGAATCAGCTCCCAAGCTATCCTGCTCTCTCTGCAATAGAACAATACAGCTCACAGACTGAATAGACACAACATATGACTATCCTCAGCCATCCAAGCCTCATATTTCCTTACGCAGTTTTCCTTGGGGTCCAGTGATGCCACCTGTGTGAATTGGCCTCATCACACACTCACTAAACTGAAGAAGTAATTGCACAATTTATAAGGAATGAATTCCTTCTGCATGCAAGAGATATCCTCCAAGGAATATTCCTGTAACTGATAGTACACTGTCCCATCACCTGATCTCAACTGGGTCTCTGACTGAACTGACATGCATGAGTTATTTATGAGAGAATATTCAGTTATCTGAAGTGTAGCAGTTACATGCATGCATGCATTAACTAATTGAACTCACAATTAGTTCAACAAACTATTTGAACTAATCTAATTGGACATAACTCAGATAACTGAGCTAACTAATTACAACTCAAAGTACAACTTATCCTCATCTCCTTAACTAAGGGATAAATTCCTCAATCAATGGAGAAACTGTTGCATGTCCTCACATAAACTTCATGTTTGATTTCCTACAACTAATTAACTGAAGATGAATGAATTAATTATTTTACAAACAACTGCTAAGATCAAATTCGAATTTTACTTCTCTATTTTAGTTTAGGGACTGACTAAAATAGGAAGGTATCCCAAAATGCTATTTATAGTAGTGCTATTTTTAGAACTTCTATTTTAAGCATTTCTTGTTTCTATTTTCAAGATCTTTGTTGATTATGACCTTCTTGGTTGATGGATTGTAGAGGTTGTATGCCTTGGATTCATCACTATATCCAACAAATATGCATTTCTCCCCCTTTCTTTCTAAATTATTCCTCATCACATTCGGGACATTTGCATACGCCACACATCCAAACACTCTCATGTGAGTGACACCTTGAATTCTTTCCTTCCATGCCTCTTCAAGATCCACATCCCTGACACTTTTGGTTGGACATCTATTAATGATATATGTTGCACAAGCAACAACTTTAGTCCAATAATCATTTGTAAAATGTTTTACCTTCAACATACTCCTTTCCATTTCAATAATGGTCATATTCTTCCTTTATGTGACACCATCATGTTGAAGTGTATACCTTTTTGTAAATTTCTTGTGAATTCCATGCTCCCTACAAAAACGAAGGAACTCATTTGAGATGTATTCGCCACCTCTGTCAGTCCTCAAGACTTTGATGTAGTGTCCACTTTGCTTCTCAACAAGATCTTTGCATTCACAAAAATGCTCAAACATTTCACTTTTATATTTTAGGAAGTAAATCCATGTATTCTTTGTATATTCATTTATGTAAGTCAAAAAATAGTAGCTACCACCAATTGATGGTGTCTGCATTGGTCCACATAAATCTGAGTGTACAATCTCCAAAGTTTCATTTTCCCTTACTGACTTTCCTATTGGAAATGTCTCTCTATGTTGATTTCCCAAGATACATCCTTCACATAGGATGTCCAGTTTTTCTATAAGTGGAAACCCCTTCACCATGTCTTTTCTATGCAGCAAATTCAAACCTCCAAAGTTGAGATGACCAAATCTCAAATTCCATAACCAAATTTCATCTTTGACCTCTGCTTGATAGTTCACTTGTGTGACCACTGCTCCTTTTCTTTCATCCTCTTGAGAGTTCATTAGCATTTGTGCTTGTGCACCCTCTTCCTTCAAATCCGATCTTATCTTGAGAGGAAACATTCCATTGCTTGTCATCTGAACCTTTGCAATTAGCTATCTGCTTGGAGGCTTATCCAAAATTGTGCACACATCATTCTTGAAAAAGACATTGTAGCCCTTTTGCATGAGTTGTCCAATGCTTATGAGGTTATGCTTCAAAGCAAGGACAAAGTAAACATCTGAGATATACTTCTTCTCTCCTTTCGTTGTTAGGATATTAACTCTTCCTTTGCCCATGACAAAGACTTTGCTATCAACCCCTAATGTCACTTCAGATTTCACACTTTCATATATATTGGAAAACATTTCTATGTTCCCTAACATGTGGTTGTTGCACCCTAAATCTAGATACCATACATCACTTTGTTTTTCTTGTGCTACATTACAAGCTAAAAACATGCTATCATGGTTCTGATTTTCCTTTGTGAAATTTACACTTGGTTTATTACTTATGTCATATTGCTTCTTTCTATTCATTTTCATAATGACCATACTTCTTACAATAATGACATTGAACTTGAGATTTTTATCATACCTCTGACCTTGCGCTTGATTTTGGCTTGGGCCTTGACTTGGGTTTTGATTGCTGCCACTTCCACTTGAGCTTGAAGGGCCGCTTCTTCCACCTTTGTGTGGACTTCTTCCTCTTCCCATAGCATATGATATTCCTCTACATCTACCTCAACCAAATGAAACTTGTGTCTTGAATACATGCTCCAATGAGGAGCTTGTTGCTCTATTCAGTCTATGTTCATGAGAAATCAATGATGCATGAAGCTCATCCACTGAGAACTGTGAGAGATCCTTTGTCTCTTCTGTGGCCACAACAATGGAATCAAACCTTGCTTGAAGACTCCTCAAAACTTTCTCAATTATTCTCTTTTCCTCAAGTGTCTCACCATGAGACCTGATTTGAATAACCAATGCAATTACATGTGTAAAAAATGAGTCTACATTCTCAGACTCTTTCATACAAAGTGTCTCAAAGTCTCTCCTTAGCATTTGTAGCTTTGTTGTCTTCACTTTTTCCATGCCTTGGTAGGTTGTCTTGAGGGTGTCACGTGCTTGCTTGGACTTCGTTGTCGTCGCAACCCTTGGGAAAATACTTTCATGAATTTCTTGAAAAATGTAAAAGAGAGATTTTGCATCCTTCTTCCTTTTGTCCCTCAACAAATCCCTTTCCTCTTGAGACACGGAATTGTATGTTGTTGCATCTGTTGGTTCCTGAAAACCATTCTCCACCAAATCCTGAATGTCGTGAGAAGAAAAAAGGCCTTCATTGTAATAGCCCAATAATCATAAATTTTCCCATTAAATTGAGGTGTCTGAGGGTTATTCAAGCTTGTGTTTGATGCTTCCATTTCTCACTATAAAAACAACTTTCTACTTGCTGGCAAATACACTTCAAAAATCTTCGCTCAATTTTTTTTTAATTGCTAGTAAAAACACTTGTTTTTACACTAACAAAGTTTAACACACTTCAAAAATCTTCCCTCAATTTTTTTTTAATCGCTAGTAAAAACACTTGTTTTTACACTAACAAAGTTTAACCTAGTCTGATACCATGTTAGAAAAATTTTACACAGGAAAAGGAGAGGATTTTTCTTCAACAAATCATTTGTCGCAAGAAAATCTTGAGGTGCGGCAAGCAAATCGCAACTGGACAAAGGCTTAAATAAAACATAAATTTAACGCGCAACAAAACAATGTAAAACACAGTAAAATCTTGGAGCAACTAAGTAAGAATTTGGATTAAATTATAATTGATGAAAGTACATTCATATGGGGTTGCCACTCATTCACCAAGTATAAAACAATGTTTATGGTGTTTTACACTTCACCAAGGTTGCAGAGTAACACAGTAAAACTAGGTAACTATTGTGTTGCAAAGTAATACATAGTAAAACCGAGTAACTGTTGTTTTCAGGTGTCCACCAAAATTTGCTCCACAATTTTCTCTTCATCTCTCACAAACTTACACCCTCTCTCTCGCTCAACAATACAAAAAAAATCATATTTATCCAAACATACAACTTTCACTCATTAATTTGTGTTAAAAGAAATATTTAAGACACAAGATGCACACTTATACAAAATGAAGGATTTTCTGAACTTCTAGAAGTTGCAGACTGCAAGTAAGAGTTGCGCAGTATATGTTTGGCCATACATATTTACCAGTCTTCATTAAGTTCTTTTACTATTTGATGTGTTGCAAAATGGTGAGTGTTGTACTTCTACTCAGAATTGTAGTCCTTCTGCGTGAAAACAAAATCGCAACCTACAGAAGTTGACTAGATAAGTATGGTGGTTGTTAGTGTGTTTAAGGGAGTGATTGGGATTAATATTTCCAACAAAGGGATCTCATGGCACTAGTAAATGCGGCCTATATGCATTTGAGTATGTCATCCTTTCGAGCTTATGAGTTTATGGCCTCTTTGGTGATTATTGCAGAATGGACAGGAGACAGATGAAGTGACTGCGCAGATTAATCTGGTTCCAAAAGTTGGGTAGAATTTTTTGTTTTTGTGGTTGAATATATAGTGAATAACTCGAGACCACAACGAATAACTAGATCTCCAATGTGGATTCAATGTTTCAAGAGTGACATTTAGTTTGATGATCTCTGTTTAAATGGAAGAAAAAATGAGTTAAGAAATGATGTGGGTCCTCCCACTACCCCAAAGCCAAAAAGGAATGGGGATTTTTTTTTGCAAGACTCTTACTACCTCAAAGACAAGTTTGATGATCTATGTTTAAATGGAAGAAAAAATGAGTCATGAAATGATGTGGGTCCTCCCGCTACGCCAAAGCCAAGAAGGAATGTGCACTCGTTTTTCAAGACTCTTACTGCCTCAAAGACAAGTACTCATGGGGTTTTTCCATTCTCACAAGGCATGCTAATGGGTGTCTTCCATATTTAGTTAGTTGCTCTTGCTTGAGCCCCTAATATATAGTTTTCAATGAGGGTTTATAGAAAATAATGTTTACTTTCCCTGGGGTTATAGTTTACTTTACTTGTATTTTCGTTTTTCTTAGGTCCACGACATGTCCCAGTCCCAATGCAATGTCAGAATAATGTAGAAATGGAAAAAGTAGAAAAGACCACCCAAGAAAAAAATTTATAGATAAACAGAATAATTTAGGATGTAGATAAGTTGATGGGGTTATAGAATTGTCCAGATCCAATGACCAAGAAATATGATGCGATCTTATAAATTGAATGGTTGTACAAGCATTTTAGGCATCAATGAATTATGATTTCTTCTTGTCTCTAGGGCGTCTGTGAATTGTTGTTTTGTAACTTGGTATAAAATATTGTGTCTATTAATTGTTGTTTTGATTGAGTCTATAGAAGTGAGGCGAAGGAGTTGAGGTGGAGCAGTCGTTGAAGCAATCAGGGAGAATTTTGATTCTGGGAGCTCGCTGCAGAGGGCTCCTGATAAAAGCGTGGAATCGCTTCTGGGGTATCGTTGTTTGCTCATAGTTACACCTTTTTATCATTAGCTTGGTGGAGATTCCTCATATTTGTGTGTTTTCTAATATACCGCAGGACGTGGAAGTGTTGAGACTTCTGGAAAAATCGCTGCGTAGAAGACCACGTGCAGTCGTTGTTGTTTCAAAGGTCTGCATAGTTGGTTGATGTAGAAATTCGCCCTAATAGGGTAAAGACGTGGAACATTTACGATTAAACAAAAAGCAACTTCGAGTTAACTTTAAGAAGCTTTTTTTAGGATTTAAAAAATGGGAGCTTGGAGTTAACTAAGGTTTCATAAAATGAAGTGTTTTATGAAAGGAGCACGTGTTGTTTTATGAGGAATGATAGTGTAAAGTTGATTGAAATATTAGTTTTTTAAAAAGCAGTATTTAATTTTTTTTAATAAAAGGTTTGTGTAAGGAGGAAGTGAAGTTGTTGAGTTGAGGTGTATGTGATCCATATGAGGTTTATGAGAGATTTTTCCGCGTAAATCACAAGATCTATCATTTGTCACGTTTTTCGAACTAACTAGTGAGGTTTATCGTCACCATAAGTTGAAGAACGAGATCCAGTGTTGCATGTTAAATAGCTTGAGCAGAGCCTCCAACAGCGAAATTAGACTAGGGACCTTACCTCTAAATATATAAATAATTTAATTTAATTGTTTATTAACTATTTAATAAATACATAGAAAATATTAATAATAAAATAAACTTATAATTAACTATTTATAGAGTTATTAACTAATTTAATAAATACATAGAAAATATAAATAATGTAATAAAACGAATGATTAAATAGAGATTAAAATTGGTTGTTAAATTAAAAAAAATTAATAATAATAAAATAATAAAAATATATATTTAAAAAAATTAAAAAATAAAATAAAAATAAATAAATAAAATAATATAATAAAACAAAATAAGTAAATAAAATAAAAGAATCACTTTTAATTTGTTGTTGGTTTTATTTCACTGTTGGTTTTGTTTACTCGGTGTCAGGATCGATCCATAGGCTTCAGAAGATAGATATGAAAGTAGATGGAGGATTGTTGTTTTACGTGGATTGGTACTTTTTAAATTCTTATTTTTTTAAAAAGAGGCATCACTGTAAAATTGTTTGCGCAATAATATCAAATTTGTTGGCTAAATGAGTCCACACCAGAAACATGAGATTGAAGCCGAATGTTTGAGCGTGTCTATCAACGGAAATATTATTCTTCATATGAGAGATTGTAAAACATTCAAGGAGACACAGAGGGGAAACATGAGTTGAAGGCGAAGGTTAGGAGATACAACAATATTAATAGAAGAATTATGGCATCAGACATATGGACAACTTAATCAAAATGACTTGGTGCTACTTCAAATATTCAATCAATGGTGGAAGGACCGCCTCTTTTGAAAACTGAACATATGGAATATGAAGCACGAGTTTTAGAAAAATAACATAAAAATGAATTCCATGTGCCCAATGAAAAAATACAAATAAATATACTTGAGCTAATTCATAGTGATGTTTATGGTCCCGTGCACATAAGATCACTTGGCGATGCATGGTACTTCACTCGGCGATGCATGGTACTTTCTTATTTTTGTTGATGATAGATCTAGGTAAACTTAGATTTATTTCAAAAGAATGATATATTTAAATATTACAAAGAATTTAATACTATGGTTGAAAAACAAACTAGTAAATACATCAAAATTCTGAGATAATATTAAAAGGAGAATACAGATCGGGAGATTGCATTAATTATTATAAAAGTCATGAAATCCAACAACAATTTACAGTGCCTAAAACACTTTAGCAAAATGGAGTTGTTGAAAGAAGCAAAATGGAGTTGTTGAGAGAAAAAATATAACATTGGTAGAATGTGCTCGCATGTTGAAAGGTAAAAATATTTCTAATGCTTTTTCGGCAAATTTATTAACAACTATTTACTCGAAAAATAGAAGTCCTACCAAAATTTTAGATTGTAAAACACCATTTGAAGTATTTCATGGATATAAACAAAATGTGATTCGTCTTGTTGCAAAGAATTTTCTCATATTCCAAAAGATGAAAGAAGAAAGGTTGATGCAAAATAAATTAGATGTGTATTTATTGGTTATTGTAATGATCAGAAAGTTGTAGGAATTTACAGGGTAAGTTCCTCAGACATAACACCAAAGGACACCGCTCACAAACAGATCACAGATCAATACACCAGTATTTTGACGTGGTTAAAACCCTCAAAGAGGGAAACAGTCCACGGCCTGAGCCAACGCGGCCACTTCAGGCAATTTATTAATAAAAGAATGAAAATTTACATATGCTTCTCTCATAGACGGATTACGCTACAAATGACCCTCCATGCGCTTTAAATAGAAATCATGGACCAATCGGGTGTTAAGCCACGGATCAAGTGTCGGTAATACTGAGGAGAGAATGAACCGTCGGATCACTATATATCGTGACCGTCGGATTGTAAGTTACAAAATGTACAAGGTAAAGAAACACACTTTACCTAACTCTATACTGGACCAAGTTGTACTTAACTATTTCCTATGTGTCGGAATATCCTAACATCCCCCCTTAAGAACAACTTGGGATAGGATTGAAGGATTTACAAATATGACACAATAGGAGAAGGAAGGAGGCACTAGAGCCTATCCCCCCTTAGTGACAACTTCCTGAACTCCAACCATAAATCGAAGTTTAGTGAACTTCGCCTCTGTGAGAGCCTTTGTAAAGATGTCTGCAACTTGATCATCTGTTGAACAATATTGCACTTCAAGAACATGGTCGTGAATGAGCTTTCCGATGAAGTGCATGTGCAGTTCAATGTGTTTGTTGCGCTGATGTTGGACTGGATCTTTGCATAGCTGAATGGCACTTTGATTATCACACCAAAGTGTAGTCGGATGCTGCTGCTGAAATCCAAACTCTGAGAGGATCTGATGAAGCCACAAGGCTTCCTTACTAGCTTCTACGGCACCACGATACTCTGCTTCTGCTGAAGAAAGAGAAATGGCACCTTGTTTCTTGCAAGCCCATGTAATAGGTCCTGAACCAAGAGTGAACACATAACCTGTAATAGACTTCCGATCATCAGGGTCAACAGCCCAATCGGAATCAATGAAACCAACCAATAGAGGAGCTGCTTTGACACTGTAACGAATCCCAAACTGAACTGTACCTCGAACATAACAAAGTATTCTTTTAGCTTCTTTCCAATGAATTTCATGTGGGTTTTGCATAAACTGAGCAACAAGGCCAACGACAAAGGAAAGGCTAGGACGAGTATGGGTTAGATACAAAAGTTTTCCTACAAGTTGACGGTATAAGGTAGTATCAACTTCAGGAGAAGTACAAGTGACTGAAAGTTTGACTCCAGAGTGAAAGGGAGAAGGGGCTGGCTTACAGTCTTCCATGTGAAAATGGCGTAGAATATCACAAGCATACTTGGACTGAGAAAGGGAAATACCTTCCTTGGATTGCAAGACTTGAAGACCGAGAAAATAATGTAAGTGTCCTAAGTCTGTCATTTCAAACTTCCTTTTAAGGATAGACTTCACATGGTTTATAAGGTTGGGATCACTACCA
Organism: Pinus tabuliformis; assembly: GCA_031772625.1. Taxonomy (NCBI): domain Eukaryota; kingdom Viridiplantae; phylum Streptophyta; class Pinopsida; order Pinales; family Pinaceae; genus Pinus; species Pinus tabuliformis. Next base: position 189,682,122 of record CM062819.1, on the reverse strand, counting down.
GTCAGGATAAGATCATCAACATAAAGAAAAAGAATGATAAGAGACTTGCCCACTTTCTTGGTGTAGACAGTATTGTCAGAATGACACCTAGAGAAGCCAAATTCTAAAAGAAAGTTATCCATTTTGGCATACCAAGCTCGAGGAGCTTGCTTGAGACCATAAAGGGATTTTTAAGCCGACATACAAGGCTGGACTCTGTTTGTATAAAGCCAATAGGTTGTTCCATATAGATTTCTTCATGAAGTCCCCATGCAAGAAGGCGGATTTAACATCCATTTGATGGACTTCCCATTTGAAAGAGGCAGCAAGGGAAAGAACAAGGCAGATAGAGTTCATTTTGGCAACAGAGGAGAAGGTTTTAGTATAGTCAATGCCTTCAACTTGTGAAAAACCCTTAGCAACAAGACGAGCTTTATGTTTATCAACTTTCCCATCTGGTCCATACTTGGTTCTGTAAACCCATTTGCATCTAACAAGTTTTCGTCCCTTTGGTAGAGGAACAAGATCCCATGTATCATTTGCCAATAATGAATGATATTCTTCATTCATAGCTGCTTCCCAATCTGGATGGCCTGAAGCTTTTGCAAAGGTGTCAGGATCATAATTCACTGAAGCTTGAGCCAGTAAAGAAGAGGCTCTCTCGAACTAAGAACGTGTACGACGCTGATCTATAGGATCACCGGCAAGATCACCTGCTGCATCCCGAGTAGCACGGACCCATTTTGGAAGCTGAGGAGTTGAAGGAGGATCCTAAGAAGGTGGGGGAGGATTTTCATCCTCGCTTTCATCATCTAAAGAAGAAACATTTTCAAAAGTAGAAGAGATATGGAAAGGTGGCACATCCGCCGAACTAGGCTCGCAGGCCGATATATTTTCATCAAACTTTACATCTCTTCTAATGATAACATTTTTGGACTTAAGTGGAATAAGTCTATATCCTTTGACATCTTCAGAATATCCAACAAAAATACATTTTTCACTCTTTGGTTCTAAAGCTTTATGTTTCTCATCTGGAATATGGGCCCATGTTTCACTTCCAAAAACACGAAAGTGACTTACATCTGGTTTGTTTGAGCTCCATGCTTCTTCTAGAGTAATATTCTTTAAAACCTTAGTAGGAGTGCGACTTATTATGTAATTTGCACAGTTAATTTCTTCTGCCCAATAATTAAGACTAAGTCCTTTAGATTGAAGCATACAATTAGCCATTTCCTTTAAGGTGCGATTCTTCCTTTCAGCTACACCATTTTGTTGTGGAGTATATGGAATAGTATGTTGCATTTGAATTCCATTCTCAGTGCAAAATTTGATGAATGTGTTTTTAACATATTCTCTGCCATTATCAGATCTTAGCTTAAGAATTTGATGTCAATATTGTTTTTCAACAAAGGCCTTAAAGGCCAAGAACATGTTAAATACTTCACTCTTGAGTTTTAAGAAGTATACCCAAGTGCGTCTGGACAAATCATCAATGAAAGTTAAGAAATACTTGTAGCCAGAGAATGAAGCAACTGGAAGTGGACCACATAAATCAATATGCACGAGTTGTAAAGGGGCTAAGGCGTGCCAAGAGGCACGTTTTTCAAAACTGTCCCGATGATGTTTTCTGAGTACACATCTAAAACAAACACCATCTCTGCAAGATACCATTGGAAGACCTGTCACCATATTTTCTTTACATAGATTCTGAAGAGAGCGATAGTTTAAGTGACCAAATCGCTCATGCCAAAGTTTGCTCACTTCATCATTATGAGCAACAAATACTGAGGGAAGATTTGATGACAGAAAGTTGTGAAACTTATACAACCTTGTAGAATCATCAGCAATGCCATTAGCTAAAATCTGTCTAGGATCTCTTAGGTCCTTAATTACAACAGCGTGAGGTGAAAATTCAACGATTTTACCTTCACCTGAATGGGTTATCTGATATACAGATAGAAGGTTGCAGGATAAGGTTGGAACACATAATACATCATTAAACTGGCCATTGTCTAGATGAACAGTTCCAGTCCCTACAACACTAAGAGATCTATCATCACCAACATATATATTTTTGGTGTTACAATCATTTAAAGAAGAAAACATGGCTTTGTTTTTAGCCATGTGATAAGAAGCTCCAGAATCAATGAGCTACTCATGAGAATGAGAAGAAGAAGATACATTTAGTGCATAGCCAGACCGAGATGCTTGACAACCACATGCAGAAAGTGCCATTCCTGAAGATGAAGTTGAAATTGAAGATTTCTCCAAATGGATGTTATGCTTCTTCATTGCTGCTTCCAAAGCTTCCATCTTCTTAAAGCATTTGAATTCTAAGTGGCCATCTCGATTACAAAAGTTGCAATGTCTATCAGTATTCTTCCCTTTGTTTTTATTTGTCTTATCATTTTGTTGAAATGATTTTTCATTTTGAGGCTGAAATTGATTAGGACCCTTGTTTGGTTTAGGACCATTCTTTTTAGGATACAAATTCTTAGGATTCTTTAGATTTGGTTGCTGCTGAGCGGCTAACGCTTTCTTAGAAGAGTTTCCAAGATGAAGAAGACCAAGGTGTAAGAGTTTTTTTTGTTCTCTTATTAAAGAATCACAAAAGGAATCAAAAGAAGGGGACTTGTAGGTTTGTCCTTGAGAAATGAAGGCTTCTCTTGTAGAATGGAAGGTGGAAACAAACACAGAATAGGCTGGTCTCAACTTAGTAAGAATGGAGTAGATAAGGCTACTATCTTCTTTCTTAACCTTAACACATTCCAAGAGAAGTCTAAGGGTCTTGAACTTGGACAAAAAATCTTCAATGCAAGAAAAAATTATTAGGGTCCAATGTAAGCAATTCATTTTCAAGTTGATGGGCTTTAAGTTCATTTTTAATTCCAAAGACTTTAGTAATTTGTTGCAGTGCTTCATCAGGAGTATCAAGTTCTGCAATATGGAATCTAAGATCTGGAGAAATAGACATCCCTATCAACCCACGTGCTTGGTCTTGCCTATCTTCCCATTTAGCTCCCTTATCTTCATCTTTCGGTTTGGTCTCTTGGCCTATGGCTATTCTGTAAAGACCTTTACTTCTAAGTAAATCCACAATGTAGGACCACCATTGGAAGTAGTTAGTGCTGTCAAGAATGACTTGGCATGGACTTTCCATTTTTAACAAAAACTGAAGCTATAGATGCTGAAATGTACCAATGGAAAGATCTCGAAAAATTAGGCCGTTTCAAAAAAAACGGTTCTGAAAACGACTTCCGGATGAAGAAGTTATGGCTTTTCGAAAAAAAAGTTTACGAAGTCGTCGACGAAGTGCGGGAATGTGCGGAAATGAAAAAATCCACCCCCACAAAATGGAGACTTGAACCCAAGACCTCTACTCTCATAAATTAGCTTTGCACCAAGTGAGCTATACAAAAAGTTTGAGAGAGAGAGAGAGGGGGGTTTGATGCTTTGGGTTGCGTGCTTGCTTTGAGAAAGCTCTTTTTCCCTACAAAACAAAAAACACAAAACCCAACACGGACATACAAAAAAAACGAACCTTGTGGCTCGAAGTTAGCTTTACCCGGAAACTAAATATTTTCAAAAACGAACCTTGCGGCTCGAAGTTAGCTTTAGCCGGAAACTAAATATTTTCCTCAATGTTTATGATTTTCCGAGATCACACTAAGGCGCAACGGAAAAGAGCATGCAGATGAGAAAAATCCTTCCTTTCTGTTTCTGATTTTCCCAGATCGCACAGAGTCGTAGGGCAAAGAGCATACGCAGAAATGAAAGGTATAGATCCGGTAATAAAAAAAGCTAAATAAACGAAACCGAAATAAACAAAGAGAAAATAACTGTAAACTGCAAATAAACATTGTATACCTCGAGATCTTAAAATTGACGCAGCTAGGGTACCGGAAACCTTTTCGCGTGAAACGAAAGGGGTTCCTCACTGGAACAGATGCTCCCAACACAACAGAGCAGTCCTCTCGGCTTGAAAGCAGTCAGAAACCGTAGATCTAGGAAAGGGCAGTCAGATGCAGTTCTACTGGCTTCAGATTTGGATCACCAATGGACGCGGCCCTCAAATAGCTCTGATACCATGTAGGAATTTACAGGGTAAGTTCCTCAAACAGAACACCAAAGGACACCGCTCACAAACAGATCACAGATCAATACACCAATATTTTGACGTGGTTAAAACCCTCAAAGAGGAAAACAGTCCATGGCCTGAGCCAACGCGACCACTTCATGCAATTTATTAATAAAAGAATGAAAATTTACATATGCTTCTCTCATAGAAGGATTACCCTACAAATGAGCCTCCATGCGCTTTAAATAGAAATCATGGACCAATCGGGTGTTAAGCCACGGATCAAGTGTCGGTAATACCGAGGAGAGAATGAACTGTCGGATCACTATATATAGTGACCATCGGATTGTAAGTTACAAAATGTACAAGGTAAAAAAACACACTTTACCTAACTCTATACTAGAACAAGTTGTACTTAACTATTTCCTATGTGTCGGAATATCCTAACAAAAGCATATAAATTATTTGATCCCAAATCACATAAATGAATTGCAAGCAGGGATGTGATTTTTCATGAGAACTGAAATGAAGGTGATAATAATACTACTAATGGTAATAATTATCATTTCAAGATAGATCAAGATATTGAATGTGAATAGGTTTGAACAAGAAAAGGAATAGATATAGGTCCATGAACAAGAAGCATTAAGCAATCATATCACTCTAAGTGGAGGAGATGAAGATGAAAGAAGGATAACTCTAAGTACTGTATAAGAAGATAAAAGCAGGATAACTCCAAGGAGGTCATCACGAAAAACTCAACTCCCTATAAAGTATAAATATTATGCACTAATGACTCATGTAATGAATGTAGTTGAACCATCAAATTAGGAAGAAGCTAAAGAATGTAAAGAGTGGAGAGTTGCAATCCATAAGGAATATAATTCTATAATAAAAAATGATACATGGAAGTTAACTAACCTACCTAAAAATAAAGTTCCTATTGATTGTAAATGGTTATATAAAACCAAGTTTAATGCAAATGGTAGTTAGAAAAGTACAAAGCTAGATTGGTTGCCAAAGGGTACTCACAAAAAAAAGGAATAGATTATGAAGATATCTTTGCACCTGTAGCTAAGTTAAATAAAATCAGAATCATGATTGCATTAGCTACAAAGCATGATTGGAAAATACATCAATTAGTTGTGAAATATGCTTTTTTAAATGGTGAACTAAAAGAAGTATATTTAGAACAACCTAAAAGGTTTGATAAAAAGGAGCAAGAGCATCTTGTTTGTAAAATGAAAAAGGCTTTATATGGTTTAAAATAAGTACCAAGATCATGGTATGAGATGATTGACTCCTCCTATCATCATAAAGGTTTTAAGAACAGTAAGATTGATCCTAAATTGTATATCAAGAATGGAAAAAATGGGAATATTGCTTTGATAGTTGTGTATGTTGATGATTTCATCATAACAGGTAGTGCATCTCAATTAATTAAAGGAAACTTGTCATAGGAGTTCGAAATAAAGGACCTCGATGATTTGCGTTACTTTCTGGGTATTGAAAGATGGAGGGAATTTGGAAAAACACTCATCACTCTAAGAAAATATACAAGAGAAATTCTCAAAAGATTTAACATGAGTGAATGTAAAACAGTGTCAACACCATTAGAACAAAATGCTAAATTATATAGTGATGATGGCACTAAAGATGTAAATGGTACGTTTTATTGTGGGCTGGTGGGAAGTTTAAACTACCTTACCACTATGAGACCAAATATAACTTATATTGTCAGTATGCTTAGTCAATTCATGGGTAAGCCTAAGGAAAGTCATTGGAAAGCGGCAAAGAAGGTCCTTCGCTATCTAAAGGGAGCAATTAAATTTTGGTATTTTGATACTGATGAATTTGGTGTTGAGTTGGCAAGTTATTTTAATTCTGAATGGGTAGGAAATCCTGACGACAGAAAGTCAACCTCTGGTTACACATGCAATATTGGATCAGAGATCGTGTCATGGAGCAGCAAGAAACAACCAAGTATTTTCTTGTCATCAACAGAAGCAGAGTACAAAGCCTTGACAAGTGTACCTATGAAATTGTTTGGCTGAGATGCATTCTTGAAGATGTAGGTGAAGGACAAACAAGCCAACCATTATTATGTGCCATAATCAAAGCTCTATTAAATTGGCACACAAAGCAATGTATCATGCAAGAACAAAGCATATTGAAGTTCAACACCACTTTGTAAGAGAAAAGATCTAGTTAAAAGGAATTGATCTAGTCTATTGTAATAAAAATGAAAATGTGGCTCACATATTTACCAAGCCTCTTGGTAAGATGAACTTTGAAATGTGTAGAAATCATCTTGGCTTGTAGAAAATCCATTTTTACATGAAGGGGGATATGTAGAAATAGGAAAAGATGAAAGGTGGAAGAGACTAAGTTGTCAAGTTGATAAGGTTGTAGAGTTGGCCATCCAGATCTCTTGGATCCAGAATGGCTTAAAAAGATCATGCTAGCCTATAAATTGATAATGGTTGTACAAGCATTTTTGGCATCAATGAATTGTGATTTCATCTTATGTCGAGTGCATCTCTCTTGTGTGTTAGATCTTTGTTGTTTTCTAACTTTCCAGAGTTGGTAGCCAAAGACATAAATGGAGCAGAATGGCACTTCCCACATGTCGCTCGAGATGGGTATGACTTTGTTGGTGGTGGGTATGACTTTGTTCTAGATTTAGGGATTATATTAGTTATCTTTATTTTAATATGCAAAACTCTGAGTGAAAAGGCATATTGATATCAGATTATTCTTATTTGGTATGAGAAGCACGTAGCAAAGAAGGATCCAGAGCACGCGCACACTCATAAGATTGAGGAGGAGATTATTGTAGCTCCCGTGGTTGGAGTAGGAGGGTACGTCTTCCACAAGCATTATGGGAAGGAGTCCAAAAAGGAAGAAGAAGAAGTTGAAGGCAAAAAGTATTGCCACCTGACTCCACTTACTACAACTCCCAATGTATTTAGAATAATTTTCCTACATGTTGATTCCTTCTTTCAAATCCCTTAGTTGCATATGGTGGGTTGTTATGAGATACACATCAAACTGAATGCAACTGGTCATTCCCCTCTCTGATTTGTCCTATCCAGTCGTTTTTCTACTTGTCTCTCGAATCGATATGATCAAACTGTATCCTAAAATACAAATTTGTATGGTGAATAATTTATGGATTTCCTATCACTAACTTATGCATGGATCGTGTGACTATTGTTGCAGTGATTGAAAAATTTACAGTAGGTTTGGCGGATGTTTGTAAATCACCGTAGTCATTATCACATGTTGCTTATCTCTATGAATGGAAACAAACTTTTAAATTTGATCGATTTTATTCAAAGAGATTATCTTAAGTAATAAGTTTTGCATGAGCTCGGTCGTTGAAATTGAAGAAAATAAATAAATTTTTCCACATGATCTCTCTCAAAAAAGCATGGAAAATAAATACTATGAAATAGAATTTAGCTTTTCAAAATAGAATTTCATTTTTATTTAAATGCCAAATCTCTTTTTCAAATTCGAAAGCACATTGCGGTCGACGTTCAATGTATTACGTTTTTCAATCAAATTTTGTACCATGTAGAAATTGATATTATGGATTAATCAAAAGTGCATGTGAAGTACTTCTGGAACCCATAAAATAAATAAGCAATGAGGTGATTTTTGGATTCCCTAAGATTTTACTTAAAATTTGTTGGAGTTAATGCTTACATTCCATATTTAAGAAGCTGGTTTATGATGGTTGAGAAATTCTCTCAACCTCTCTATCTAATTTGGGAATAAGTTGGATCTCAGAAACTCTATTTAATAGAGTAATCTGAATGTAAATGTGTGTGTGAGTGTCTTTGCACATACACCATTTGTGCATAATATATGATTGAGTTTCTGTAATTGTGTTGTTTTAGCTATTTTTATCTTGGTATCAGAGCTAGATCTGAACCTGTGTTGTGAGGAGGTGCATCTGGATGTTAACCGGGCTGTTGCAACCTGAGTATTCTAGACGGAGAAACCTGCGTATGCAGCCATAAACCATCCCCATCTCCATTGCGGCCGTGAGCTTCCATAGAGAAACAGACTTTATGCTTCTAAGATGCGGACTAATTGGGTCACAGAGAAACCCCGGTCGTAGCTGATTTTATTAGAGATATGATCAAATGAGCCAGTCCAGATGTGAGAGACAGAGAGCCGTGTCTGATATTCACGCAGAGAGACAGCCGATTCCAAAAGTTATAATTGAATTTGATTGAAAGAGGTGAGGAACGCATGTTTTTTTCAAGCCTGTAAAATCATTTTCTTTTCCTCAACAGGATTTTTTCTCTCCATTTTAGAAAAGGTATTCTCTTTTATCATGGAGTTTATGGTGTTAGACAAATTCAGTGGTTTGAATTTTCCCTCGTGGAAAGTAAAAATACAACCGCAATTAATGAATAAAAACTTGTGGGGAATAGTGAATGGTTCAGAAGCAGCACCTACAGATGCCAAAGAGTTATTTGAATGGAAAAATAGAGATGACAAAGCTAAGTCTATTATAGGACTTGCTCTTTCTGATTCGCAATTACATCATGTAGATCTTACTAAAACATCAAAGGAAATATGGGAACATTTGGCTCAATTGTTTGGTGTAAAAGCTACAATTATTTAGTCTGAAAATGAATGAGGAGACATCTATGTCGAATCATATAAATAATTTAATGTCTCTTTTAAGACAATTAAGTAAAGCTGGGACTAAGGTGGAGGATAAAGATGCTAAAGCTGTATTATTAAATAGTCTTCGTTCAAGTTATAGTAATGTTGTTTTCACTTTGAGTCAAATATCTACACAAACATTGCAAGAGACAATTGCAGCACTTCTGGGGGAGGAAAAGCGACTGAAACCAGAGGATGTCGAAGAGAAATATCATGTAGAAAATGCCTTGTGGACAAAGTCAAGGATGAGAAAGAAAAATGCAAACAAAGGTGACATTGAATGCTACTATTGCAGGAAAATTGGGCATGCAGCATGGAATTGCAGAAGTCATGCTAGTGATGTGTTAAAAGGGAAAGAATCAGCAAATATAACCACAGATGAATACCAATGGAATTCTGATGATGAAGAGAGTGAACCTATTAAACTCTTTTAAAAATAACCAGCAGTTCAACTATGGGTCTGATGCCAGTACTTAAAGATCAAGTAGAAGTAAGGCTCAATATGGATGGTTGTCCAGATAGTATGGCAGTTGTGGATCTAGGGAAGGATCCCTCATTAGTGGTAGACATGGAAGTGGTTTCTTAATGAGGTTATGCGACAGATTAGGATGTTGTCCAGTAATTGACTTCGGGAGGTCCTTGATTCGGGAGTTGAGGGAACTCAGGAATCCAACTTGCCAACTACACCTTTCCGAGGGTTATGAGGCAACTTGATGGAGCATCTACTGATAAGCTTGATTATTTTGTTATTTTCATGTAATGTAATAGTTAAAGGGGGATGTTGGAGTTAATGCTTACATTCCATATTTAAGAAGTTGGTTTGTGATGGTTGAGAAATTCTCTCAACTTCTCTATCTAATTTGGGAATAAGTTGGATCTCAGAAACTCTATTTAATAGAGTAATCTGAATGTAAATCTGTGTGTGAGTGTCTTTGCACATACACCATTTGTGCATAATATATGATTGAGTTTCTATAATTGTGTTGTTTTAGCTATTTCTATCTAAATTCAAATCAAATTTGATTAAAAATTAAGAAAACTAAATAATATGGGTACAAATAAAGAAAAGAGAATAATAATTCATTCAAATCAAATTTGATTAAAAATTAAGAAAACTAAATAATATGGTTACAAATTAAGAAAAGAGAATAATAATTCGTCAAAGGCGTCTTTATATCAGCCCGGTGTATGTACCGGTGTTGACGTTTTATTTTTAATTTTTTTTTACAAATTGACGGCAGTGATCGTGTTTGAAGGAATATCCTTCATATGAGTCTAGAGCATGGAGCTACAACATGGAGGGTATAAAAATTAATGGAAACAAAAGAGGTGAAGCGTTTCCATTCTCCTGCATCGTGGCGATCGTTCGAGGCGTTTCGATTATCGTTTGGGCCTAATGATTATAGTTTGCGACTAAGTGTTCTGCGATGAACAGATAAAAAACACAATCTGGTCAAGAAGAAAGTGTGGTTTTCTGACGACGTAGTGGAGCCATCCGGCGAAAATGTAGCATACAGGAGGAGGCATGCTCTGGACTTCACTTCATCCCAAGAACCCGACAAATATGGTTGTCAAAATAAAAGGATTAATTCTTCAAAGAGAGACGCGAATCAACGCAGAGTCTTGGCGAATATCCTGCCCAACAGAATGTATCTCTATGTTGGGATTTGTAACAACGGGTCTTAGAGAAGGATTCTCCATTGATCTCAATTCCCTTTTTTCCAGTTAACCTTTTTCCTTTGGTTCTGGATCAAGAGATTTGTTTTGTATATGATGTATAATTGTTGACTAGTTGAGCGGATTATGAAATGTTTTTGTTTAATATTTTGATTAGAGTGTGTAAAACTAACTTAGTATCTTTAAGATTTGGGATCCCTAATTTCTTTTTTTTCAAAAAGAAAAGCTGAATTGTATTATAATGAGTCTCTATAATAGAACATTCATACAAAATATGAGGACATATGAAATATAATCCATAGAACAAAGAATATAACCTGGACACAATAGCAGACCTCCCGAGCACCAACTGGGACCAAAACGGAGAGAGTTGACGACATAAACAGATTTAAACATATGCCAGGACAGATCTTAAAGAGATAGGACAAAAAAGGCACAGAAGAAGCCAAAATAGGGAAATCAAAATCCCGGGATACAAAAGTCCTGAACGATATAGGACTCCCTGCCAACAGAAATCTTTAAGGACCATGCACCAGTTTCCATAAGAAGCGTCTCCTTAGATACACAATCCACTCTCAGATTCCAAACTCTATAGATATGTTGGATTGTAGACCCTTGCAAACAACTCCAAAAAAACATAATTTGATCCATCCACCCAGAGAGGTGAGGGCAGTTCACAAAACCTTTACCATTGACATGATCCACCATTATTTTGGAGTCCCCATATACAGAGATGGCCTTGATGTCAAGAAAGCAACAGAAAGCGAGGAGACCCGCAAGGGCCTTAGCCTCCAGGCTATTTGTACCCTCACCTGCATTCCAAGAGAGATAATATTGAAGATTCTCATCCATTTGAATGAACACACGTGCTCCACATGAGTTTTGTTGGGATGCGCCGTCGGAAAAGGCCCTCGGGACCTGAGCAAAGAAGATACCTGCACATTTCTATTGACAGCACTAGATTTTGAAAAGATTTTGGGAATAGAATCATAGATGAGAATTATGCTTTGACAAATATCCTTCAGAGGCTCCTTTGTAGCTGTCAAAGTGGGTAAAATTTGGGAGCCCATCTGAGAACTCTTTTTTATAGATCGATGTCTAATTTTAGTTTTTTTTCCGCTCAGAAATCTTTATGGATGGATTACCTATTAATTTTTGACTAATGATATTCTGGGAATTCAGTGTAAAATTTTCTAAAATGGGTGTAATATTTGCTAACTTACACTTTTAATATAAATCCAAGTGTTAACTTACACTTTTGTTTAATATATATCTATTGGATTTATAATCATGGTCAATCTCGGTCCAACGTTACATTGTGATAAGATTTTCTCAATATGAAAATCAATCGTGGTCCATTGAATTGTTACAAGATTATCTCGATATGAAAATCAACCATGGTCCAATGAAAATAGATGCATTGTGAAAAATATTGTCTCAATATGAAAATCAATCATAGTCAACCATGATTGTTTTAAGGTTTATAATATTTATCTTAGGGTTTTTATACCTTGAGTTTATAATATTGATCCCTTGGGTTTAATATTATTTCTTTGGGTTTATAATCCCTTGAGTTTTTAGTATAAATGCCTTGGATTTATATTTCATCCAATTTATAATATCAATCCCTTGGATGTATTAATCTAAAGTATAATGTTATTTGTAGACTTTTTAATATTAATCTTTCCCTTGACTTTAATTAATTAATGATAATTACCATAAATTATAAAAAAATTATATTAATTATTTTTAATATAAAAAATTATTAGTTAATATAAAATAATAGTAATAAATAGTTTATTATATTTATATTAAAATTTTGTTTAATAAATTTAATAAAAATAACCAAATAGGTTTTTTAAATACTTGGAATTACATGCAAGTCGTGTTCAGATTTCCTAACTTTAAGTATTTGTATAATTTTCTTTTATATTATTTTGAAATTACATTATAAACAAATTGAACCAGCAAACACAAAAGCAAAATACTTTTATTTTCTCATTTAAAAGAAGTTATTAAGTATTTGGAGTTACATAATACTATTTGTAAGGCAGTAGTCTAGGCGGAGGAATTGACGGGAATGTCCGCAGACCGGAAAAACTTCTGACTTCGACCACTGGCAAACGCAATGTCAAAATATGTCAGCTGCCGCTGTGGAGATCCGTATGGGAGTATCATGGCAGGGATTCCGTATGGGAGGATCATGGCAGGGATTCATCCCAGATTCGATGTGATGTTTTCTTTAACTCAGTTGTACAAGGTATATTTATTTATGTTCCATCCATCTGTATGCGTGTCTGTGTATGGTATGATGCTTGATGCTTCTAATTTCGCTCCAGATACACACTTTACTGTATAATGATGAAATATTTATCTTTTCATCGACAAGGTTATCTATATATTTTATTAAAAAAATTTCTGCACGTTACGGCGGATATGTGATTGTTTTCAATCCTGATCTAGTTGATGTATATCCAAATTTAACCCCTTCATTTAACTCCGTTTCTATGTTACAAGAGTTTAGCCTGTTTATTCAACTCCATCTTTAATGTAACGAGAATTTAGCTTCCCCAATTCCATCTTCCCTAGGTTAGTTTATTATGGAAAATTCTACGATAACTTCTAATCATATATGGTTATCACAAGATTGGATGGCTCTATTATATTCTAATCGAAAACCTATTTTTTCTTTTTAGAAAATGGCAATGAAATAAATATTATTAATAATAATAATATCTATTTTTAAGGTCACAGCCAAGCCAGACACCAAATTGGTGTCTGAAACTCCTTTGTTTGTGGGACAAGGGACCCACCTCCGCTCAGCGATTTGGCTGCTAAGTCTACTAAAACATACATACTCTACCCCTCTGGTTTTGAACCTGTAACCTCTTAGGAACTTTGGTTGTCAAAGTGAAAATTGAATGTGAGATATTTGAAGTCCACATTCCATGCTTTTTATTTTCAAAGTTTTAAGGATGGTTGTAATTCTCTTCGCAGGATCATGTAAATGAAACTAGAAGGACTGGAAAAAGGTAAATATCCCATGATGATCCACTACCAATTACATCATCTCGTAAATGATAATAAATTTGAAGAAGAGGAGAAAGTTATGAACAATCTTATTACATCATTTCGTAGACGATAGTAAATTTGAAGAATAGGAGAAAGTTATGAATAATTCTCCTGCTCAGCAGAAACAACATCATTTGAAGGGCAACCTTTGGAAAAGTTGGTGGAACAACTTTGGTATTTCTTCTCAATGAATGAATTTTTATAGTTTTGTTTCATGTAACGAGGTTGGTTATAATTTTGATGCTGATGTGTTGGAAGTAATGGAGAAACCTAAACTTAGATTACTGTTATGATGATGATAGGATTGAGACTCCAATCTTAGATCTCAGATCCTAATATCTGGGGAGTGGTTGAAACCACCCGGTTAGTGTGAAAGCTTATATATTTGAGGCTTATCTGACTCAATGTATTAGGTATTGTATGAGTGTTTGTACACTCTCCAAGTATCTCACCTAGAGAGCCAGTTAATATATAGTTTATATATTCACTTTTTATCATGGTATCAAAGCCGCAGGGTTGTTGATCTTGTACACTGAGTGAAGAGCGCGACTGAACAGAAATCGTCGCGTGGTTTGGAGGGCTAATCACACTCATCCTAGTATAACACTGTTGTTTTTTATTTTGTCGATCGTCGCAAATCTACAGTGTACAGTGGCAAAGACCTTCACGAGTCCATGGTGCTAAATCGCATCGACTGTGCAAACAAGAAAGAAGCAGCGTGTTCGAGGAAGGCGGTGACTATGACCATTGCTGGTGATTGATTAGAGGATTTGTGTGAAGAGTCGATGGAAAGGTCCATTAGAAGAGATCATGATTGACTGTGGAGAAACAATGTCGAGAAGGCCGGAAGAAGGCTGCGTGGAGAAGACCAGAAGGAGGCCGAGGTCACTGTGGTCTGCAAAGGAGGAAGAAGATCGCTTGATTTCTTGCCTGGAGGCCGTTGAAGCAGGCGTGCTAGAGGCTGGTATTGTATTTTGTATTCCTCGCCTTATGTGGTATGACAGAGCCGCAGTCTAGAAGTGCCAAGAAGACACGAGGAGGCCGGATCGTCGAGGGGAACAACAAAGGAGGCTGAGATCGCTGCGGATTACAATGAAGGGCGCGCGCAGTGTGGATCAGAGGACAAGTGTCGTGAAAGGATCTATGTGAGGATATGTTGTGTGAGGATCCCATCGTGAAGGAGGCAGGATCAGATCGGAAGTGGTGTGCCCAGTTTTGGAGGATGAGTACTTGATCGGTGGATCGACACTATTAATCACTGGATCGCTACTGCTAGGTGATTTGTGGATGTTGTTTAACAGATTAGGGCTGCCTCAATCGACGAGTGTGGAGTATGTTGGGGGGCCGAGCGGAGGAGGCATGTGGTGACTATAGCTACGGATTGGTGGTAGAGTTTGGAGGCCGAGAATAGGAGACTATTAAGGCATATCAGTGGAAGAAGTTAGATCTGCTGTGGTTGGGAGCCAACAAGAGACTGTCTCTCGAAGGTCTGTCTGATGCTTTGAGCGATTCTTTCGATTTAAGGAGGACAACAATTTGAGATGCACTTATGTTGTGACTTCGGTGTGGATCTATTGCTGGTGCGCAGGAATAAGGGTGAGCTTTTTTCTTGGTGCCCGTAGATCTGTTAGTGAGTGTTGGTAAAGGAATTGGTCTTTTTTTATGCTTGTTGAGGCATTATCACATAAAAAAAAGTCCAAAACAATGCAAAGTGCGATTGAGTTTTAGTTTTGTTGATTCATTATTTAGCAGACATTATTTATTTGGTCGCCAGCTAGGGGTGCTCTTCATTTTACAACAGCGCAATGCTTCCTGTTTTCCCCGGCATTCCCATGGAGCATTCCAATTTCTCCCATCTTCTGGATCGAGTATTTGAAATTGTAAAAAAAAAAACTATTCTCCTTCAACTGTGTCTCAACAATTATTTTTGAAATATAATTGTTAAGAAGGGCAGCATCTGATTGGAAGAGTCCTCTGTGTGATTTTAGATTGCTGAAATAATCACTGTCAAAGGTGAGGGGACTAGCAGGATCCATTGGCACTAGATATAAGTTTCAGAATTAGACTCATATGGATATATGTTTTTATATTTAGAATTCATTAATTGTTGTTGTGCAAATTCCAATCGCATGCATGTTATGGTTTAGATTTCCTTAATCAATATCTTTTATTTGACAAGAATGAAGTAAATATTGATGATGTTAACTTGACTTTCTTACCTATTACAGTGTGAAATTTTATAGGTTCAAGCTATTTTTTATTTACTCGTTTTAATTTTCATTTTTGATTCATTGAAGCAAGTTTCATATATTTTCTTATCAAAATTTTCACTATTTTATATTTTTATTAGTTAAAATAATATTTTATATAACTATTTGATATGGTTTTATAAGATATTTAACACCTAAGATACATTTGTAATCTTTTAAGTTTTAAATAAAAAACTAGTTTTTATTATATATGATTATTCTATATCCTACACAATTAACACCAAATATAGGTGAGATGAATTTGTAATCTTTTAAGTTTTAAAATAAAAAACTAGTTCTTACTATATATGATTATTTTATATCAAACATGATTAAATATTTGGTTGTCTTTCAGTATGTTATAATGCTATAAATGGAAGAAAGATGAAGGTTGCATTGTCTTTGAAGATTTCATTGTTATTGATTCAAGACATTTTGTGCAAATAAAAATGCATTACATAAAAGACAACAGAAAAGTGGATGAGAAACATTCATCTAGAAAACAACAAATTATGTAGGCAATAAGATTACTATTATGGAGTTGTCTTTAGTGCGACTTTTTGGACTTTCCGGTGTCGAAATCCTACAGAAAAACCCCTAGGGAACTTGGATTGTGCAGGCTTACCCATCAAACTTGTGATTTCAATAAATTCCTTCCGGATATTAGAGAAATTAGACCAGAAAAAATCACTGGAAAAGCTTCCAAAAGGTCGCACTAAAGACAACCCATTACTATTATTAGCATGAATATGCAATTCCATGTTTCTATTTTAAATAAAAAAATATTAGAATACATGTTTACTTCATTAAATGTGTTTCATCATATATGAGATATAGTATTATGCTTACAAGTTAACAATGTCTTATTCTATTAGCCTTATTAGCTTCACCTTATTACATATTAATTTAAATTTGATTCAACACTATATAAACCTAAACAACATAGTTTAGTTGCCATTGAATTTTTTTTTTACAAAATTTGTTCTATTTAATGGGTGATAGATTCTTATAAAATTTCCCACCAAAAACTATAATCCTCAACAAAAACTCATTAGTAATGATGTTTGAGCACTATGTATGATACTTAATCGCTACTCATCCATACTATGCTTCAATATTTTCAATTAGAGAGTGCATTCAACAATAACATTGATTATAATGAAGAATTTATTATATGAATGAGTGATTATCCCTTAAAGATCACCATATTTTGGGGTGATTTAATATCCTCGAATAAAGATACTAGGAAACAACAATATTTTTAAAATGAGGGTTCAACACAACCTGCAATTTTATTTGCATAAAAAACTAGGAATTACAACTATGAAAATTACTTGCTAAAATGAAGATAAATTTGAAATTGTCCTCTAAATTTTATCTCTAGATTGACCTCCAAGCTTAATGAATGAATCATTACACAACATTTTGTCACTGTCCTTGTATTCCCTGTTCCTTGATCCTGGAGGACCTCTACAGTGAACCCTACATGCTTTCCCTTCATGAAGAAACTCTCATTGTGTCCCTCTTCATGAGCAGAACAATTCCCTTTTGCACCATTTCCCCAAAATATTCTATTTTTCCAAGTTTACAAGACCAATGCTAATGGCCCTTGTCCTCCTCGCACCGATATGAAGAGATTAACACTATCCCTAATGTCGACTGAAGCGACTGAGCTTTGTTCCAGTCATGTCAGTCCTCTTATGGAAAGTTTTTTAAATAAGGAGTCGAAACTTCCAGCTCTAGAAGCTTCGTAATGGAAGTCTGGTAAATGGTTCGGCTGGATGGGGTCGAGGATGTCAGTTTGGGCTCCTTTCGCCTATAAGGATGGAACTACCTCCAGAGATAAGACCTTCTCCCATGAGAAGAAGATCCATCTCTCATCCATTCATGCTATATAAACCTCCCTTTTTACCAAGCACAAGCTAGTGTTAAGGTTGGTGTGCTAGTGCTAATTAAGTTTGGAGTAAACAACAAGATATTCATAGTTGTAGCTCTCTAGTTGTGTGAGGGAGAAGTGTGAATTTGGTTTAGTGCGAAGCATAAAGGAAAGAGCCTTAAAACTATAATTGTTGAGGCCATCATGGAATGTTAGCAAAAGTGTGTGGAAACCTGGTTTTGTCGGAGGAGAATGACAGCGTCAAGAAAATGGTTGTAATCTCTTCTTAATTCAATATATATGCAACTATCGATTGATTTCCTACGTGATCTATCATCTTACATGTTCATGGCTTAATGTTTCTTGACTTGTTAAGTAGGTTGAACTACAATTTGTCTATTATCATGGTTGTTGTTTGTTGTTGTTTACTTGTTTCAGGTGTTTGAAGAAGGAAACGAGAGATAGCTGGAGTGAGCAAGCAAGGACATCATGAAATGGGATAAGCGTACTAAGAGGTAGGCCCTCTTAATTGGTTTTAACCTAGAAGGAAATATTCCATAGAATGTATCAGTTGTGGCTAGACCCATTATCGGGCTAGAGGAATTATTTGTGTCCGCAGTCATAATTTTACTTCACCACAAATTGGTGACCATACTGGGGAGGCAATCCTTATGTTTGTCTTATTTGAGATTTCATGATTTTGTGTGAACTTTTCTAGTTCCACTTTTTCCCTTTGGTTCTGTTTCTTTTCCTTTTCTTACCGGTATGAGTTTGAAATTCATAGTAGTAGATTTAGTCCCAGTTTTATTTTATTTTATTTTATTTTCTTGGCTCCTTCGCTTAGCGCGCTTAATTCGCTAACAGTCGCGCGATCAGTGTGATATGCTGAGAAATAGTTGCACTGACCTCCCTTTGGCACTTGTTATCAGTTAGGCAGTCGCGTCGATGCCTGTAAGTGAATATTAGGTTTTTTCCCCAATTTTGGCCAGTGTGTTTTGATCTCATGATTTCGACCTCATAAGCCTTTTAGACCATTTTCTCCCTGACTAGAAAGCTGCTTTTCATTGGTTTTGTCTACTTGATGATTTGTCATATTTCTGCTTGATTTCTTGGGTCATTGGGTGGTTAGTGGAATTAGGTCATCTAGATTGGCATCCATTCTGCTGATTGTGAACTCAGTGAGTTGAGTTGTTGGTGTATTTACTCCTTGAATTTTGTTTGCGGTCCTATTACGACTTTGATCTCCATTACACAAGTTTGAAAATTTTTCGTTTGCTTGTCTAAACATTTCTTTTCTAGCATCGATCACATTACTTTTCTTGTTTTTGGTAAAGTCGATGCTTCATTAGTCTGAACGAGTTTCTCTTTTTGTGTTTTCGTTTGCTTGAAGAGCTAATTGTCTCGAAAACGTTTTCATTGAAGTGTTGTATGCAAAAAATTCATTTTGTTGTTTCATGAAAAAGTATGAAATTCTTGTTTGTTCCATCAGTATGCATCATTAAAGACTAGGATTGCATGGGCATTTGAAACGAAAAAGAACTCTTTTTGCTTTTAGAAGCACTGTTATAAATGTACTTGTTAGGAATTTAGGAATTAGAATGTATTTTTCATTAGTTTATTTTCTCAAAAAGTGAAGTAGTGAAAGATCATTTTGCTTTCAATTGCTTGGTTGTCTGCATTTGATTGTGTGTTTCCTACCCTCTCTAGTGTAGACAATTCATCGAATTGAAAGGTTCTTGTCTCATTTAGTTGCATTTAGGGTTTTTTGAGTCACATCGCTAAGGTTTGAAAACTGAGACATAACTCAAGATAAAATTTAAAATGAACTCAATTAACCTAATGCACATTTGAAATCTAACGATCACAACTAGAAGGTCTAGGCTGGAGATGTGTTGTGGCGTCTTTAAGCCTAGCAGTTGTCGTTAGCTTCGGCATTAGACAACACTACTACAGATTTGTGCTCCTAGTACCGTCGAGTATATAACGGGAGACCCCTCTAGGCTGTAATCCTTTATCCATATGAAGTTGAGTCGGCCGCCTTGAAAACGTGATACACTAAACTTAACATTCGGGGAGATTGTCTGTTATGAAACCAGCTCAAGAAAAGATAGAAAATATAGATCAACGCCTTAGAATTCAGCCTCTTCGAGGGGGCAACCTCCTTTACATTACATAAATGAACAATTCTTGGATGATTCAAATGACAAAACCTCCTTTCTATATATAGGAGTCTAAGGAGTCACAATATAATCCAGCCAACCTAATAATAATAATATAAAGCCACAAAAATAACAATAGAGGGATTCTATGGGGCACAGTAATAACAATATGGGGGCAATAGGGGCACAACAATATTAATAAGGGGTATAACTACAATAGTAATGGGGTAATCACTAGTATTATAGGGACCCAACATGCCCCTCTCCTTCAATAAAGTGTTGTCCTCAATGCTTGAGTAGTTCTAGATACTTCTGCATAACGTTCTCATCCTCCCATGTGGAATCTTTAGCGGATAAGTTCTTCCACTTGATAAGATACTCTGAAATTGATCGATTTCGTAGCTGTCAAGTTCTTGTTTCTGTTACTGCTTCCGGTTCCAATATAATTTTTCCTTCCTTGTCAAGTTCTAGAAATATTGTTTGAACTGGGATCTTGTCACCTATAACCTTCTTTAAACATGAAACATGGAAAACTAGGTGCAATCGAGAAGCTGCAGGAAGCTCCAATTTGTATGCCATAGTACCAATCTTTTGCAACACCTTGTACGGACCATAATACTTTGGTGATAATTTATTATCCTTCTTAGCTTGCTTAAGGGACATTTTCTTATATCGTTGTAGTCATAGGAATACCCAATCACCTACATCAAAACTTCTTTCACTGCGATGTTGATCTGCCTGTTGTTTCATTCTATTCTGTGCCAACACAAGGTTATCCTTTAAGAGTTGGAGTACTTGTTGATGTTCGATGTGATGTTCCACTGCCTGAACCTTAGAATTTTCTCTTAAATATGATGTGATGGATGGTGGTTGATACCCATAAAGTGCCATAAATGGGGTCATTTTTGTTGTTGTATGGAAGGAAGTGTTATACCACCATTCAGCCAGAGGCAACCATTTGACCCATTGTGTCTGTTTATCAGATACAAAGCAACGAAGATATCCTTCCAAACATTTGTTTACTATCTCAGTTTGCCCATCAGATTGAGGATGATAAGATGAGCTATGAGCTAACTGAGTACCAAGACAAGAAAATAATTCTGTCCAAAAATTTCCGTGAAAATGGGATCTCTGTCACTTACAATAATCTTTGGGTTTCCATGTAGCTTTTGAATTGTTTCCATAAATGCAGTAGAAACTGTACTGGCTTTAAATGGATGTGATAATGCACAAAAGTGTGCATACTTGGTAAGTCTGTCAACTACCACCATGATGACACTCTTTCCCTCAGACTTGGGTAAACCTGTGATAAAATCCATTGAAACCTCCTCCCAACGTTGGCTTGGAATGGATAAAGGTTGTAATAGACCCGGTGTCTTAATTGTTTCAACTTTATTTTGTTGGCAAACCAAACATTCCACCACAAACTTTTGAATATCTGATTTAAGGCCATCCCAAAAAAATTCCTTCTTAACCCTGTGGTAAGTTTTTAAAAATCCTGAGTGCCCTCCTAAGGGAGAAGTGTGCAATTCCATAAGAATCTTTTGTTTTAGCTGGGAATTCTTACAGAGGTATAAGCGATCTTTGTACCATAACGAATCATTTTGCTAGCTAAATGTATCAGACGTACTGGAATCTTGTTGTAACTTTCGAATAAGTGCCCACACTTCTTCGTCATTCTCCATTCCTCCCTTGCTTCGTTTATCCAATCTGGTTGGATAATAGAAATGGCGCACAACAATGCTTCCACATCCTCATCTTTCCTTAGAGTGCATCTATCACCACATTTTGCTTCCCTTTTTTGTAGATGATTTCAAAGTCATAACCCAACATCTTTGTGACCCACTTTTGTTGCTCTTCAGAGGATAATCTTTGTTCTAAAAAGTATTTAAGGCTATCATGATCCATTTTTACCTTGAAGTGTTTTCCCATTAGGTAGGGTCGCCATTTCTTAAGTGCATGGAGTATTTCCAACATTTCCTTCTCATAAATAGCTTTTCTTAAAAACTTTCCCTTGATTGGACGACTTTCAAAAGCAATGGGTCTTTCATCTTGCATTAGAACAACACCAATTCCATTTCCTGAAGCATCACATTCCACAATAAAGGTTTTTGTGAAGTCCGGTGTAGCTAAGACCGATGCTTGGCACATTGCCTCTTTAAGATGTTCAAAGGCCTTTGTTGCTTCCGGAGTCCATGAAAATGCATCTTTCTTCAATAATGTTGTTAGAGGTGCTGCTATTCTCCCATAATTCTTAACAAACTTGCGATAATACCCTGTCAACCCGAGAAATCCTCGCAGATGCTTTATGGATGTGGGGATTTTCCATTCCTTAATGGCTTTAATTTTGCTAGGGTCTACCTTAACTCCTTCATGAGATACAATATGACCCAAATATTCCACCTCCTGGACTCCAAAGAAACATTTGGATCTTTTTGCATATAATTGTTTCTCCTCCAATAGTTGTAGCACCCTGTCAACATGTTCAACATGATCCTTCCAAGACTTGCTGTAGATTAGTATATCATCAAAAAATACTAACACAAATTTTCTAAGGAATGGTTTGAAAATTGAATTCATCAAACCTTGAAATGTTGAAGGTGCATTGGTAAGGCCAAAAGGCATGACCAAAAATTCATAATGACCCTCATGAGTTCTAAATGTTGTTTTCGGAATGTCTTCAGTCTTCATTCTGATTTGATGATATCCTGAACGAAGATCCAACTTGGTGAAGTAAATTGATCCATGCAATTCATCCAGTAATTCATCAATGACAGGAATGGGGAACTTATCTTTAATAGTGAGCTTGTTGAGCTCCCTATAATCCAGACACATGCGCCATGATCCATCCTTCTTGTGCACCAATACTACTGGAGCAGAGAAAGAACTTTGACTTGGTTGAATTATACCAGCCTCTAGCATTTCTGCAACCATACGTTCAATTTCACTCTTTTGGACATAGGGATATCTGTACGGCCTGATGTTTGGAGGAACACTTCCTGGAATCAGATGAATAGCATGATCATGATCACGCATAGGTGGGAGACCTTTGGGAGTCTCAAATACCTTGGAATGATTGTCCAGGACTTTTTGGAGATCTGGAGAAATAGATGATTCCGATGTGGAAACATCTAGCGAACATAATTGTGCAATTACACCTCTTTGCTCCTTTTTTAGAAGCTTTGTCATACCATTAGAGCTGATTATATTTCCTGGTTTCCCTGAATACCCCTTAATTCAAATTCCTTTCCTTCCGTAGAAAATTTCATGAAAAGTTCTTGAAAATTAAAAGCTATTGTACCCAAGGATTGTAGCCATTGGACTCCTAGTACAACATCAACACCTCCCATTGGAATGGAAAGCATTGGGCTAGTCAATACATATTCTCCCATGGATAGCTTGATATTATGGCACTTTCCAGAGAAATTTATTGTTCCTCCATTTGCAATCATCACTTGACACTTTGGTGCTGGATATAGGAAGCAATTCAATTCTTTTGCTACCTTACAATGAATAAAATTGTGGGTGCTTCCTGAATCAATCAACACTATTACCTTTTTCTTCTTGATTTGTCCTTCTATCTTGATGGTTTGAGGAGTGGTAATTCCCGCCAATGCATTACAAGATATGGTCGGATTTATTTGTTCTTCATCTAGGCTTTGTTCCTGGAGTATATCCTCTTCTTTTGACCTTTCTTGCTCCTTTTCTTCTTCCTCTTCACAATCTATGTAGAATAATTTCTTCTCAGCACACTTATGACCTTTAGTGTATTTGCTATCACAACTGTAACAAAGCCCTTTTGCTCTTTTTTCTTCCAATTGTTGTGGTGTCAACCTTATAGGTTGTGGAAGACTAGGGGAAACAACACTTCCGTCTTTATAGTTGTGAGTGGTATGCTTCCTGGTTGCCATAATTTTGCTTTCCATTTTTCTTGCTAACCTGAATGCCTTCTCTAATGAATCAGGTTCCCAAAGGCGAACATCATGTTGGATATTATCCTTTAAAGACCCTATGAACACATCAATCCTATGCTCCTCTGGAATATCTTTTACCCTTATGTTCAATTTTTGGAACTCCTCAATGTGCTCCATTATTGAACCCTTTTGTTTGAGACTTATCAATTGGCTAAAAAAAGTGTTGCTTTTTGTATCCTCATAATGTGCTATCAATTCTTCCGTAAAAATTGCCCAAGTGATAAATTGTTTACGAGAGCAAAGCCATTGATATCGTACAAATTGATTTGGTTCCAAATTTAAAGTTGCCATACGTACCTTTTGTGTGTTTTGCACATTATTGAGATCGAAGAATTGCTCCATCTGTAATATCCATGTGGCGGGATCCTTGCCATCAAACTTCCTCATATCGATTTTTGGAATATGGTGGGTCTTCGATCCAACATTAGAGTCTATGGAATCATGATTAACATTTATTTTGTTCACATCATGAGTTTCCTTTACAACTTTTTCACCATTAGTAAGTATTTCTTATCGAAAATTTGTCAAATCTGTCTTAAAATCTGCCATGTCTCTCTTCAAATCTGTCTTCGAATAATCCATCTTAGCTTCCATGCCCTTTATCTTAGATTCCATGCCATTTATCTTAGATTCCACTCCATTTATCTTAGCTTCTGTTAGCTTTTGTGAGCGTGACATTTGTTGCACTTGTTCTTGTAATTTTGATATATCATGTAGCATTTCTTCCTCTTCTTCATGAGTCATGCTAGAGCTTTCAGGTTCCTTACTAGGTGTTTGCATTTTCTTTCCTCAGGGCATCAGTTAACGATAATAATGCTTTACTATGCCCTTTGAATTCCTTCAAACCAAGCTTACGCAAAAATTTAAAAAAAAAAACTACACACCTTTTTTCACTTTGTAGAAGCCTGATATTGAATCTGATGTATCTCTGTAAATTCAGATCCTCCAGTTCTGAAAATTGTGACCTGTAGTAGCCTTCTACGTCCTCTTTCCAATGCCACAAGTCTAACCCAAATTGGATTCTCCAAGGAAGAGTTATGCGAAATCCCCCACAGTGACTTGATTATAGACTAGTTCAGTAGAGCGAACTTGTACGACGTGCCACGAGTCAGTGTTTCGACCTTTGGATCTAAAAAATGCATACAAGAAACTATAGTCTGTCCTCTTTCTGTACCTTCTTACGAAATTTCAATCTGATAAACAGGGAGAAAGTTATTACCATTTTCCCCAGGTCACCTGTTTGGAATGTAATTCAGGAGTCTGCAAAAAGACCAACTTCCTCAGATCATATCTCCGCAAATATAGTGCGAAAAACTCTGAAATTTTGAACCGAGGTTCAGCGTGATTTCCTCTCAAATTAGTTTTTTTTGCAACTTCTGAAACGTCACAGAAATAAAGTTATAGCGAAAATTCCACGATGACCTGTTTGGAGCAGCGAAACCCTAGAATCCAAAGCTCCGATTCCAAATGTTATGAAACTAGCTCAAGAAAAGATAGAAAAGATAGATCAACGCCTTAGAATTCAACCTCTTCGAGGGAGAAACCTCCTTTACATTACATAAATGAAAAATTCTTGGATGATTCAAATGACAAAACCTCCTTTCTATATATAGGAGTCTAAGGAATCACAATATAATCCAGCCGAGCTAACAATAATAATATAAAGCCACAAAATTAACAATAGAGGGATTCTATGGGGCACAGTAAAAACAATATGGGGGAAATAGGGGCACAACAATATTAATAAGGGGTATAACTACAATAGTAATGGGGTAATCACTAGTATTATAGGGACCCAACATTGTCTACCCGTACTTCTCGGTTCGCCATGAGGTATTTCGTAGTTCACGGTTGCTTGGTAATCCTTTTTACCTAAATCATCTAGAGCAGTCATTTGATCTTTTTGACTGATTAAACTTAAAAGATAATTCGAGCACTTTTCCTTTCGAGCTCGTTTCCAATCAAAAGCGATAGAGTCATCTTTATTTCTTTCTCGGCTCTGAGGAAATGAAAGAGCACCCATCTATTTACCTTTGAAGAATCGACCATTTCCTTGATGACCTGCATTCCTTTTTCCTTTGCCATTGTACCTGTTGTTCCTTTGATCATAGAAGGTGCCCCTGGAATGATTGTTATCATCATCTAGTGATGTGTCCCTTCTACTCCAACACTCCTTCACATAATGGAAAAACTTATTGCAAGCCAGGCATCTAACTTTCATTCCATTCTCAGATCCAGACTTCTCACTGAAGTGACCTATAGGTAGGCCACCAGATGCTTCCACTGCGCCACTTTGATAATCTTCTTTGCTTCACCCTTGCTGAATTTGAAGAGGGATGAGGAATCCATTAAACCTTTTGTCCT
The DNA here is from genome assembly GCA_031772625.1 of Pinus tabuliformis. Lineage (NCBI taxonomy): Eukaryota > Viridiplantae > Streptophyta > Pinopsida > Pinales > Pinaceae > Pinus > Pinus tabuliformis. The sequence goes on along the minus strand of CM062819.1, from coordinate 189,656,008 downwards.
TTCCAACTGTCTTTGGTGATTTCTCTTACACTCTTGCTTGGGCTTTATCTTCACCTAAGCTCCGATACCGTGTTAATTTTAGGTATGTGCTATGCTGAGAGTAAATTTACTTCAATTTTCCATATAAGTTCAATATCAATTCTAGATTAGCAATCACATTTAGCATGATAGTAAAATGCAGATAGAACATAAACGTAAATAATAGAAAACAAGCCAGGTAGAAACCCCAATGTGGGGAACCCTTGATCAATTCTTCTTATGTTCTTCAATAGTTCAGCAGAAAGAGAGATAGTACATATACATCAGAAGTCAACACTTTGACTTGTCAAAATAAGAGCAGAGAACTTCTCTAAGAAGATGACACATGAGGTAGCACATCTGAACTGAGGTGATTCCATCACCATGTTGTACCTATCACTATGATGCACCATGTTACATCATCATACCATGTCCATCATCATTGTGCTGCACCATCACCATGTACATCATCATTGTGCTGCACCATCACCATGCCCATCATCACTCTGTTGCACCATGCTGCACCATCACTGAGTTGTACCTCATCATTTTGTACCCAATATGTTGCTCTTCATCATCATGTCCATCATCACTGTGTTACACCATTTTGCACCATCACCACTATGTGGCACCACTTTCATGCTACACTCTGCTACACATTCATCATCATGCTGAACCACTATCATACTGCACTCTGCTGCACCATTCATAATCATGTTGCACCACTATCATGTTGCACTTTATTGCACCATTCATCATCATGTTGCACCACTCTCATGCTACACTTTGCTACACCATTCATCATCATGTTGCACCACTGTCATGTTGCCCTCTGCTACACCATTCATCATCATGTTGCACCACTGTCCTGCTGCACTCTGTTGTACCATTCATCACTATTAATGTCACCTACACCATATTGTATCACACTTTAGTCCATCCTTGATACAATCAACAATAGGCCTTAAAACGTTGTGGTGATCCAAGTGAGGTTCCATTACTAGCACACAGATTTGTGCAACCCTTAATGATCTATGTTGTTGCCTATGGCAGACAGCCTAGCCCAGCAGCAAGATAGGTCTACACACATCACCCAAATTGACCCTTGAACAACTCATCCTAGACTTAGATCTTCACTTTGAGGCTACACCTAGTCACCGAGATCCTATGCCAAAGTCTGTAGCATATGCGGAGGCTGTAACAGCGAGTAGGACTTTCCTTAGGACTGCCAAATCCTATGCCAAAGTCTGTAGCATATGCGAAGGCTAAAATAGCGAGTAGGAATTTCCAAAGGACTACCTGTAGGTGCCTTTATTCATGCCAGCATTAAGCCTTTTTCTATGACTTTGTTAGGGTATTCTATGACATCATTAGGGTATGTCTTTAGGCCTGCTTTATACAATCATTAGCCCTTCTATTCTCTACGGCTAGGGAAGAATATGACCCTCCAAACTTAGTGTCTCGATGTCTCTTCTAGGACAACGTTTAGGGTCTTTGATTAGCCTCTCCTAGCTGTGATTCCAAGACTATAACATCATTAAGGATGCTCCATAATGATTGTGATTAGGGCAGCATTAGGGCATATAAGGACAACATTAGAAGCTTATCTTCATGTTAGGCCTTCATCTCCATGCCAATGTTAGGAGCTAGGGCATCTTCATAGCATATCATCTTAAGATATCTCCTCCCACTAAAACCCAAAGACAAGTGGAGAGGAAGAGATCACAAGAGGTATGTTTCAAATGACTTGCAAGCCACCTCTTTTTATACTAAAACGTTGAGCACAGGTGGGAGCAATTTGGTTGCTAGCTGACCTTGATGAATTGTCCCATAACACAAATAAATTCATATCTCCAAGAATACATTTTGAAATCGGATGATATTTAGATCAATCCTACACCTCTCGACGAGAGGAATCCAAGAAAAATATCAGCTACCATGAATAAGTAGACCCACATGGAGTTTGGCCCTAGTTTCCAATTTTAACATTCCCTCTTGGTCATGGCGAAGATCCCTCAACATCCTTCTCATCCAAACTGCTTGACACACTACTGATGTTGTGGCGACATATTTAGGTTTTGTTGTTGATAATGACACTATCGGCTACTTCTTGGAGGCTCATGAAATGGCTCCAAAACCCAAATGAAAAACATATCCTGACATTCTCTTTATGTCATCGACGCTTCCTCCCCAATCATTGTTAATGTAACCAACCATCCTAAAATCATTTGTTTTGGCATATAAAATACCATACTCCTTTGTCCCATTGACATACCTTAGAATCCTTTTCGTTGCTTTCCAGTGTGTTTCCTTGAGTGTCTCCATGAACCTTGACACCAAACTCATTGCATACATTATATCCGGCCTAGTGGCGGTCAAATACATCAAGTTACCTATAATTATTTTGTATAATGTGGGATTGACATTGTTGTTGCAATCTTCTTTTCTCAACTTCAACCCCATGACAATTGGAGTTGGTGTGGGCTTGCTGTTTTACATATTAAACCTCCCCAAAATGTCTTCTACATGCTTTTCTTGAGAAATAAAAATGCCATTTTCTGTTTGCTTTACTTCTATGCCTAAAAAATATCTTAACAACCCCAAGTCAGTCATTTCAAATTCCCTCTTCATTACCTGTTTCAAATCATCGATGAGGAAATCATCACCGCCTATAAAATTCAAATCATCTACATATAAGACAACAATAAGAATCTTACCATCACTCTCATTGATGTAGAGAGTAGGCTCATCTTCACATTTGTCGAAACCATTTTCCAACAAGTAAGTATCTATCATGCTATACCATGCACGTGGTGCTTGCTTCAATAAAGAGCTTTCCTCAACCTATACACCTTGTCTTCTTGGCCATCTACCTCATAACCAGGTGGTTGCACAACATATACTTCCTATTTCAGCACTCCATTCAAGAACACCAATTTTACGTCCATTTGATACACTTTCCATTTATGTTGCACAACAATCGCCACAACTGTACACACGGTCTCCATCCTTGCAAGTAGCGCAGATGTCTCTGCACAATCTCTTCCATGTTGCTACTTGTATCCTTTGAAACCTAGCCTCACCTTACGTCTCTTAATATTGCCCCAAATTTTCGGTTAACATTCACTCCCATCCCAACCCTAGCTTTTTCAACTTGTACGGGAGGGAGAAATTAAGAGAAGTTCATTTATTAGAACGGTTCAGATCACTGATTGCAAAGAAGAAGTCAGATCTCGCATAAACCTATTGAGTTCTAACTTATTCACTCATGGATCTAATTCCTAATGATGAACCACAGAGGTTGGTTCGAAACGTCGATTACAACAAAACCTAAATGCGATGACTCCGGAAGACAACACTACACAGAATATAGATTGCAGAAGCCTCAAATCAACAAGTTTCTCTTGATCTTATAGACAACTTCACTCCAGTGACTTATTTTCCTTACAGAAGGTTCTCTAACTCCCATGTTTCATTCTTTTCTATTGATTCTATTATTCTCCCATTTTCACAACCCATTTTTCTTCTTTAACTGCATCCTCAAAATTGGATTGGTCATCTCCATGAGGTAATAATGCAAATAAGGAATTTAGACTAGCGCTATTATCAACTTCATCTTGCTCAAAAATCACATTTAAATTTCTAAAATTTGGTCTTCTTGTGATCGCTGAAGGTGGACTTCACATATCACTTGGTGTTACACTTTGGAGAATGCTTGGAGAAGCACTTGCTTGACTATGTGACGTTGTCCTATTATTTTTTGATGGTGTTACTTCCTGCCTACTTTGTTGCGCTTGAATAGGAGTAGAGGGAGTCACTGTTGAGGAATTTCTTGATGTTGTCAATTCCTCTTTGTCCTCATGTGGTATACATGCTTTCACATTCACTATCTTCCCTAAAGTTCCATCCCATGCTTCCTCTTCTATTAAATTCACATCTCTATTGATTATGACCTTCTTGGTTGATGGATTGTAGAGCTTGTATGCCTTGGATTCATCACTATATCCAACAAATATGCATTTCTTCCCCTTGCTATCCAACTTCTTCCTTAACTCGTCCAGGACATGTGCATACACCACACATCAAAACACTCGCATGTGAGTGACACCTTGCTTTCTTTCACTCCATGCCTCTTTAGGAACCACATCCCTAAAACTTTTTGTTGGAAACCTATTAATAATATATGCTGCACAAGCAACAACATCAGTCCAATAATTATTTGGAAAATGTTTTGCCCTCAACATACTCCTTTCTGTTTCCATAATGCTCCTATTCTTCCTTTCTGCGACACCATTTTGTTGATGTGTATTTCTTGTTGTAAATTGATTGTGAATTCCACACTCCCTACAAAAATGAAGGAACTCATTTGAGATGTATTCACCACATATATCAGTCCTCATGACTTTGATGTAGCATCCACTTTGCTTCTCAACAAGAGCTTTGTAATGACGGAAGCGCTTAAACACTTCAATTTTCATTTTTAGGAAGTAAATCCATGTCTTCCTTGTGTAGTCATCTATGAAAGTAAAAAAATAGTAGTCTCCACCAATCAATGGTGTCTGCATTGGTCCATATAAATCTGAGTGGACAATATCTAAAGGTTCCTTTTCCCTTACTGAATTTCTTTTTGGAAATGTCTCTCTATGTTGCTTGCCCAAGATACATCCTTCACATAGGTTGTCCACTTTTCCTATAAGTGGCGACCCCTTCACTATGTCATTTCTATGTAGAAAATTCAAACCTCCAAAGTTGAGATGACCAAATCTCAAATGCCATAACCAATTTTCATCTTTGACCTCTTCTTAGTAGTTCAACTTTGTGACAACTGCATATTTTTTTTCATCCTCTTGAAAGTTCAATGACATTTGTCCTTGTGCACCTTCTTCCTTCAAATCTGATCTTATATTGAGAGGAAACATTCTATTGCTTGTCAACTGAACCTTTGCAATTAGTTGTCTGCTTGGAGGCTTATCCAAAATTGTGCACTCATAATTCTTGAAAAAGACATTGTAGCCCTTTTGCATGAGTTGTCCAATGCTTATGAGGTTATGCTTCAAACTAGGGACAAAGTAAACATCTGAGATATACTTCTTCTCTCCCATCTTTATTAGGATATTAACTCTTCCTTTGCCCATGATAGAGACTTTGCTATCAGTCCCTCGTGTCAGTTCAGATTTCACATTATCATCTAGATTGGAAAACATTTCTATGTTTCCTGACATGTGGCTATTGCACCATGAATCTAGATACCATACATCACTTTGTTTTTCTTGTGCTACATTACAAGATAAAAACATGCTATCATGGTTCTGATTTTCCTTTGTGAAATTTACACTTAGTTTGTTACTTATGTCATATTTCTTCTTTCTATGTTCATTTGCATAATAACCATACTTATTATAATAATGACATTGAACTTGATATTTATCATACATCTAACCTTGTTCTTGATTTTGGCTTGGACCTTGACCTGGATTTTGATTGCTGCCCCTTCCACTTGAGCTTGAAGGGCTTCTTCTTCCACTTCTGTGTGGGCTTCTTCCTCTTCCTCTAGCATATGATCGTCCTCTACCTCTACCTTCACCAAATGAAGCTTGTGTCTTGAAGGCATGCTCTAATGAGGAGCTTGTTGCTCTATTCAGTCTATGTTCATCAGAAATAAGTGATGCATGAAGCTCATCAAGTGAGAACTGCGATAGATCCTTTGTCTCTTCTGTGGCCACGAAAATGGCATTAAACCTTGCTTGCAGAATTCTAAAATTTTCTCAACTCTTCTCTTTTCCTCAAGTCTCTCACCATGAGACCCGATTTGAGTAACCACTCCAATTACATGTGTAAAAAACGAGTCTACATTCTCAAACTCTTTGTACTAACCCTCGTGAAAATTTCATGTAAAAAGTTATAAATACCATGGATGATGGGACATGTATTCGAAGCTGAATGGTGGGAAAGACATCCTAGCGGTGGTTCATTTGGTTGTTTATGGCTAAGGAAATTGGCGAAGGCAATGGCTAAGGTTTTGGAAATGCAAAATGGCATTTTTAGAATTTAATTTATGAAAATAAAGAAAGTTAGGAGAAAAGGAAGGTGAAGGTCACCGGTTGCATGTGAGGTGGGAAATGAAGAAAAATAATGGAAAATGAAGAAAATAGAGGCCTCATTAATAAAAAGGCTTCTAAGGATCAGTTGGAAAGCCCTTGGCTCACACTTCTTCCTTTCAATGTGAACCTTTTGTCAGTTTAGTTTTGGAGCTCTCTCATTATTCTCTCTCTCTCATACTCTTAGACACCTAGAGTTTTCTAGGAGCACTTTGGCATTGTAGCAAGAAAGTCAAGGAAGGAATGAGGAAGCAAAGATCAAGTAGGGAAATACACAATCAAGTAGCTGCAACAGGTTTCATTGCAAGTATCAACTTGCATGTGTATTCTCCTTGTTAGATTTGGCATGCATGGGATTGCATGTGTTTATTTTCCACCATGGCATGGGTTTTTCCAGGTGTCATAGTATTTTCAGCCTAGCCTTTGCCATTTCCCGATAGCTTTGATGAGATGGGTTCTCTCATGCGTTTTGTGGGGGATGGCAAGATTGAATTCAAAGCTGAGTGGGGTGGATCTCCGAATTGAAAAACACATGGTGGTAGTGGTCCCTGAACCAGACTGAGGATGAACAAATCCACTAGCCTAGTAACTCCTGAACCAAACTATGGATTGCAGTAAAGCCAGATTGTGTGCCTCGGTGGGCCTAGGAATCCTTCTCGGTGAATGGCGAGATATATGGTAAAGCCAAGACTTGGATTTTCTCTCTGTTGGGCATAGTGATTCTAGGATGGAATGCATGGTAAAGCCTGGATAGTATGTCCTTTTGTATGGCCTATTAATCCCTGGATCAGACTGTGGATGCATGGTAAAGCCTGAGAGTCTAGGAGACACTCAAATTCTTCACGGTGTAGGTGGAGAACTCCGGTGGCATCTACATTGATTGGTGTTTTTTGATGTGTGCTATGAGTCCCACATTCATGCTTGGAATATGGCACGACAGTGATTGGCTGAAGAGATACTTGGCTCAGTCTATCTATGGTCAGGTGGAACATGGTAGTCCCATCACCTGTTGATTCATTGCATTATTAATGAAAAATTCATTCCCTTGATTTTCATGTGCAAATGTACTGATGTATATATGGATTTTGAGGGATGACATGTTTATTGTATCTATGTTCCTATTATGTTGCTTATTTTCAAATATACCTCAGAGGGTGTTATAGAGTGGTACCAGAGCATGGTTCAAACACTTGGACTGGATGGGCTCTATCATAGGTGAAATGAAGAAGAAAGGTTAAATTTTAGACCTTTCTATCATATCTTTTATACATTTTCTTCTATGGCATATTAGAAGTTGAAAATTTGCACATATTGAAGGTACATCCCACTAATAGTGTGGTAAAATTTTTAGATATTTGTTCACAATACTTCAGAAATTATGATTTAAGGAAGATGACCTTCCTGAATGCACCTTTAAACAGGTCATGTTGGACTTTCTGCAATAACTCATCTTCTATAGGCTTTCAGAAGCTGAAAAATTGTCCACATTGAGGGGACATACCACTCATTATGTGCTAGAAATTTCAGATATTGGGTCACAATATTTTAGGAGATATGAGTAGAGGGAGTCGAGCCCTCTGAATGCTCCTAAAATCAGGCCTCAAACAGGTCACATTGACATTTTTGTTATAACATTTCTTTTGTGAATTCTCAAGAGCTTAAATGTTTTCCACAGTAAGGGGAAATCCCACTGATATTGTGATAAAAATTGTAGACATTTATTCACTATAGTTTAGGAGTTATGACCAGTGGAAGTCGAGATTTATGGATACTCCTAGAATTGTGCACCAAATAGGATTGTGGTTGTATTTTGTTATAAATTTTCATATATGAAATCTCAGAAGTTGAATCTTGAACCATAGTGAGGGAAATACCACTGATCATATAAATCAGTTTACATAACTTTTACTACTATAGTTTAGGATATATGCATTGAATCATTCACTATATTAGTTTGCAAAATGTTTGAGGAAATTCTTAAATGGTTCATTGATTAATTGCAAAATGTTTGAGGAAATGCTTAAATGGTTCATTGATTAATTGTAATAATAAAGTTATTAACCTCTCTAGTTTTGTCTTCCCCCTTGCTGTTTTTAAAGTCTTAGGGAAGGGTTTAAATTTTGCCTTAGCCCCTAAGAAGATTCCTGTTGACGATATCATCTGTGATGTGGAGTTTGGGATCAGAGGTATACCTGATAAGATTAAGGACACTATCAGGAAAGACTGTGCGGTGGTCTTAAGAAAGGTTAAGCCCCTTGGAAGAACATCAACAATGAGGAATTCATTGCCCTTAAATCCTTAAACCAGAACAATGATATCGTGGTTCTGAGGGCTGACAAAGGAGGGGCTACGGTCATCCTTAACAAGGATGATTACCGCAAGAAGATGTTGGATCATCTTTACAATAGTGGCAGTTATAAAAAACTGTCCAGGAACCCTCTTAAGAAGATTTCTAGGATGGTGGCTCTTGCCATCAAATCTAGTAGCTCTACGAGTTCTCTTCACCATAAGCTCGTTGAGAGCAGTCCAATTACCCCTAGAATTTATGGGCTGCCTAAGATTCATAAAGAAGGGAACCCCCTGAGGCCTATTGTCAACACCATTGGTGGCTTGACCTAACTTCTAGCCAAGTTCCTTGCCCTTAAGCTCAAACCCCTGGTTGGCCATACAAAGTCCTTCGTAAAAGACTCTACTTCCTTCGTTAAAGAGCTTAAGGACATAAAGATTGACCCAAAAGACATTCCCGTGAGCTTTGATCTGGTCTCCCTTTATACTTGTATCCCTATAAAGTAAGCCATGGCAGTGATCTATCGCCTAACAGATCCTGATATCGCGCATCTTGTTGAGATCTGTCTCACTTCCACTTTCTTCAGTTTTGAGGGTGAGTTCTTTGAACAGACCTGTGGTGTTGCCATGGGCTCACCCCTATGCCCTATTGTTGTGAATCTTTTTATGGAAGATTTTGAGTTCAGAGCTTTAGCCTCAGCTCGTCTCCTTCTCAAGCCGTGGAAAAGATATGTAGATGACACTAATGTCATCTGGTCCCATGGCTCAAAGGAGTTAGATCACTTCTTCAGCCATCTCAACTGTCAATCCTCTACCATTAAGTTCACTATGGAAAAAGAGGTCAATGGTTGCCTCCCTTTCTTGGATATTCTTATATCGAAGAATAATGATGGTTCTCTCCCGCACTCAATATTCCAGAAAAAAAAACGCATATTGAGCAGTATCTTCATGCCGATTCACATCATTTCCCAGCTCAAAAGTTGGGTGTTCTTAACACACTCGCTACTCGAGCACTAAGGATTTCTGATAGGGAAAGCTTTGATAAAGAGAAATCCCATCTCCTTAATGTCTTTATGGAGAATGGCTATAGTAGGCGCCTAGGTCAGAAAGCATTCCTAAAAGCCTCTAAAATCTCGTTAATTAAAAAAGAACCTAAAGAGCGCCGGCTAGGGGTCCATCTTCCCTATGTCTAGGGAACCACTGACAAGATTGCTCAGATTCTTAAGAAGTATGATATTCCCTCAACCTTCAGGCCCCTCAACACTATTCAAAAATTCCTCAGATAAGTGAAGGATCCCATTGATCCTAAAGATATGAAGGGTGTCTACGTGATCCCCTGTTCTTGTGGGACCCCCTATATCGGGGAAACAGAGCGCTCCATCCATCAAAGGATTAGCGAACATGAAACGGACCTAAGACATGGAAGAACCAAGTCTTCAGCATTAGCAGAGCATGCGGAAAAGACCAAGCATCATGTGTGTATTGAGGAGGCCAAGGTTATTGCCAGGGTTGCTCAGTTCCATCACCGTAAATTCAGGAAGCTATTAAAATTGAAAGAAGGTCGAGAAATCTCAATAGAGATGACAACTAGAAGATCAGTAGCTGCTGGATCCCGGCCCTTTCTTCCTAGTCTTACCCTTTCTTTCTTTCATTGGTTCCCCTTTATGTCATTGTTTTTCCTTGGCACCTTGTCTTCTCCTTCCTCCTAGGGTCTCTCATTTTGTCTCTGTATATATATATATATATGTGTGTGTGTGTGTGTTTATTTTATATATATATATATATATATATAGATAGATAAATAGATATAGATATATTATTTTATTTATTTATTTATTTAATATCGCTCACTTGATTTATTTATTAATTTAATTTTCATTATTATTATTATTATTATTAGTTTTTTATTTCTTCTTTCTTCGCTCGCTTGTTTTATTTATTTTCATTAATTAATTAATTAATTTTATTTATTTATTTATATTTTTTTTTGTCGCTCGCTTAATTTATTTATTTTAATTAATTTATTATTCATTTAATTTTCGTTATTATTATCTTTTTTTGTAAGCTGCGGTATTTCTATTATCTACAAGAAAATATTAAAATACAAAAATCAGGAGCCTCAACCTGCCCCGTAGGGAAACCAGGTCTGTTGGCTCCTATACTTGCAATAGTCATTACAATTAACAGTCTGGACATTGTCAAATACCATAAGCATAAAAGCCCTCTTCCCCAAGTTTCTCCAACCCATCTAGCTTTTCCTCAGTTCTACTTAACCCCCACAAACTACAGTCTTTTTGGCATGTCATACAATATCTTTCGTAGACAAAAATGATTTTCAAAAAGCAAAAGCATAAGAAACAAGCCTCTCAGTTTTCTGCGTCTCCGTTGCCGGTGTTGGTGCGATCGCCATCCTTCCTCATCGCTTTCAGCATTTCCTTGATCTCCAGGAGGTGCTCGTTCTGCAGGCGAACCAGCTCCTTCATCTTTGCGCTTTCCTGCTTGGCCGCCGCGGTTTCAGTCGCCATCTCCACCATTTCTGAGGCCACTTGTTCCATGGCCTTGGCCAGGAGATGTTTCAAAACCCAAAAAATATGCAGAGCACGCCTGTACAGGGTGAGTCTCCCGCGCGTATTTCCAGGGTCTGGCAACTGCGAGGACCATTCGTCCATTTCCGGGTCAGAGGGCTCCTCTAAAACCTTCTCCTCCATGGCGTCGATAATTCTCCTTATATCTGCGTTGGAATCCAGATTATAAGCTTGTTCCGCTTCATTCCGAGCCGTGTTGATTGTTCTGTGCCTTCTTCTCCGCCTTTTCTGCATTCTATCACCCTCCACATTGTCAGTAGGTTGACGGGGCCGTCCTCGTCTCCTGTTCGCCTGTTGCTTCTGACCACCTTGTTTTGGGCCTCGGCTGCTCTGCCCAATTTCAAACTGTGTTGCTCTGCACTCTTCGCACTGTCGGAATTTCATTTCTTCCGAGCTTTCCACTTCAATTTTGACCCTTCCCTGCTCGAAATTCCTGTCTTCCTCCCTGTCCTTCTCTTTTTGGACTGTTTTATTGCGTCTCTCCTCCATTCTTGAGCGTTTAAGTCTCTGGTTCGGGATTCTCTGCCAGATTGGTTCCTCCCTCGAGCCCTTTCTACTACCTTCCATTCTTCCTTTGTTCACTCTAATACCCTTCTCGCCACCTTTGCTCTGATGATGGGAACTCGCTCCACTTCTACTGTCCCTCCTCCTTCTAATGATGGTTATGTTGTTGAGAATCGTTATTTGTTTTGGGCCTCGTTCTTGTCTTACTGTCCTCTCATTTAATGCTGATGTCAGGGGATTCAGAGCGTCGTCCTTTCGGCCTCTCCTTATTGCCGCCGGTTCATGCCTCATTCTCCCGTTCCCGCTCCGCGCATGATCATAATTAACTTTGTTCTGCATCATAATTGTCCCTTCCAATAAGCTGATTGAGACCATCCCATTTTGCTAACGAAACCTGATTGGTCCAGCTGTCATCAATTCGATCCAGGGGTTCTTTGCTTCCCCAGTTCGCTAAACAATCTGCGGGTTTATTACCCTCTCTTTTTACATGTGATGTGATCTTGTAGTCTACCTCTTTCAAAAGTCCCTCTATATCTCGTACTAAGCTTGCACTTCTCCAGCTCTTTACTACTGTTTCCCATTTTTTCCCATTGATTAATTTTCTTATTGTATCTATTACAAGAGTGGAATCTCCCTCAATTTCAATTTTCCTGTAGCCATTCCTTCTGGCGATTTTGAGTCCCTGGTAAACAGCCATGAATTCTGCCTCATTATTGGTCATTGTTCCACCATGTTCCGCATATATCCACTCTGTCTCCCCCTGTCTATTCCTGAAGATTCCGCCAAAGCCCGCTGGTCCGGGATTCCCTTTAGCAGCACCATCGAAATTTAGCTTCACAAACCCCTCAGGAGGCTTTCGATAGGTTGTATGACTTTGGATTGCCATTGACTGATTCTGCTTTGTTTTTGGATGGTAAATCATCCCCTGATCTAGGTTCAGCTGCTTTAAAATCTCAGCTTCAGAATCCGTGGTTTTCCAATCCTCTTCTGCCCAATTCTCCGCTAAGATGGATTCTCTGATTTGATTGAGAGTTCTCTTCCATACTTCCTCCGGATCTGAAGATTTCCCTTTGAAAATCCGGCTATTTCTTTCCTTCCACAAATTCCAAACGTTAAAACCTGCTGTAATACTCCATGCTCTTCTAACTATTTTACTTTGGAACTTTCCTTCTCCCCAGTCGAAAAGGGTTTGGATTATATCATAAGGGTTTCTCTCTGTTGTTGAGAATAGATTTCTTGTTTTTTCCCATTGGAGTTGTGCAACCTTACATCCATTCAGTAGATGTTCCTGATCTTCTTCCTCCGAATGACACAGATAGCATTTTGAAGGGCCAGAGAATCCCCTTTTCTGAATTCTATCCCAGGTTAGGATCCGCTTCCTTCCTACCAGCCATGCAAACAATTTTATCTTCGGCCACCATTTTGCTTTCCATATCCTTTTCCACTTTTGATCTGCCTCCCTCTGATCTTGCTGAGTTTTTGCTTTGTAGGCTTCCTTTATATTAAATATTCCTTTCGTTTCTTTACCCCATCGGAGAATGTCGCTACCATCTCTCTTTTTTATCTTTCTGGATTCTGTTTCCTTTCCAAATACTTTTTTCTGGTCTTCGGTTGCATCATTTTTCCACTCCTCTAAAGGTTTCCATCTTCGCCATTCCTCATTTCCTTGTGCTTCAGTCCAGTAATCCTTAACTGTAATGAGGCTGCTTTCCATACCTGCTCTGTATAGTTCTTGCATTTCTTGTATGTTTATCATTTTCTCCCTCTGCTGCCAGGCTTCATCCCAAAATCTCGCTGTCTCACCCCCTCTGATTTCCCAGAATATATGTCTGTCAATTAAATCCCTGCTCTGAATAGTGAGATTCCATATATCTGAACCTCGAGGCATATCTTGCTCCCTAAGAATGTCTTCCGGGGCGAGAGGCATATTATATTTGGTTGTCCAAATTTCTTTCCAAAGATCCGTCCCCCCTTGCATCCATCTCCACCTTAGTTTGGCGCCAAGGACTTGATTTAAGGTCCAGGGGTCTCTGAGGCCTAAACCTCCTTTCTCCTTTGGGCTAGTTAGACTGTCCCAAGAACATAGAGCCCACTTCTTTTGCTGCTTCGGTCCCCCCCATAGGAATTTTCTATAAATCTCCACCAGTTTATTACATATTCCTTTAGGAGCTGCCATTACGGATAAGGGATATATCGGAATTGCTTGAATAGTAGCTTTTAACAGAACAACCCTTGCTGCTAAATTCAGAGCCCGGAAAGTCCAGTTCTCCAACCTTTTTGTGATCTTCTCCAGGATATTCTTCCAATTTCCTATTTTGAGGGAGGACGAATCTAACATTGTACCCAAGTATTTGGTAGGGAGATCTCCTTTCCGATAGCCCAGGACCCTGGTTAGATGAATTTTAATGGGTTCCACAGTGTTAAAGAAAAAGGTTCTGGATTTCTCATTATTAACCTCCATCCCTGTGCCTTCCATAAATATCTCAAGGATTTTCTTTATCCTTTTCACTTCTTTCAGAGTTGCTTTGCAGTATATCATTATGTCGTCCACAAATTGTTGGTGTGTAACTGTGGTTTGATTGCCCCATAGTCTGAGCCCTTGAATTTTCCTTTCTCTTAATTCTTTTTTAAAATATCTGCCTAATCCTTCTGCTGCTATTATGAACAGGAAGGGGGATAAAGGATCCCCTTGTCTGAGGCCTCTAGTTGCATTGAAAGTAGTTGTTGGAGCCCCATTCAACAGAATAGAAAAATTTGGGGTTGAGATCATACTCATAATCCAATTCACCCATCTTTCACAGAAACCAAAAGCTTTAAGAATTGTTTCTAAATACCTCTAGCTTAGCCTATCATAGGCTTTTGAGAGGTCTAATTTAATCAGCATGCCTCTTTCTTTTTTCGTTTTCAGTGTGTGAATTACTTCCTGAGCCACCACTAACCCGTCCAGTATCTGCCTCCCTTCTACAAACCCAGTTTGCTCTGGGGATATGATGCTTGGGAGGATCGATTTCAATCTCTGCGCCACAACTGAAGCCACTATTTTGTAGATCACGTTACAGAGGGCTATGGGGCGAAAACCTTCAGCTTGATCAGCCTGATTCGTTTTAGGAATAAGGGTCAGCATAGTTGAGTTTACTCCTGGCCATATTCTTTGATTTATCCTGGCCTCTTCTACAACTTCCAGCACTTCTTCGGCAAGAAAATGCCACCCAGCTTGAAAAAATTCTACTCTATACCCATCCGGTCCAGGCGCTTTGTTCCTTTTCATATTTCTTACTATATCCTCCACTTCTTCCATCATAATTTTCCTCATTAGAGCTAGGTTTTGATCTCTAGTTACCATATTTGGGATTTCTCTACTTATCTTCGATATGGCTTCAGATCTGTCAGCTTGAGGTTCTCTAAGAATATTTTTGAAATGATTAACCAGCTCTTTTTCTATATCTTCATGTTGAAGAATTCTCTGACCCTCCTGATTTCTTATTGAGAAGATTTGGTTTCTTTGTCTATGTTGGACCATAGCTTTATGGAAGAACTTAGTATTCCTCTCCCCTTCCCTTAGCCATTGCACCCTTGATTTCTGCTTCCACAAAATCTCTTCTTGTTTCCTTCTTTCTTCTAGCTTATTTAGAATAGTGCCTTCTTCTTTTGTTCTTTCCTCCTGTATGCCTTCTAAGATGTCTAACTGCTGAAGCTCTTCCATTCTCTGCTCTAGTTTGTTTTTTTCTTCTATAATATTACCGAATTCTTCTTTATTCCACTTCTTTAGCTTATTCTTCAATTCCTTCAATTTGAGCTGGAAAGTATGCATCTTATTCTTTCCTCTTTGATCGCTCGCCTTCCACCATTCTTCTAATTTTTCCATCAAACCTTCATTTCTTAGCCAGAAGGCTTCGAATCTGAAGGGTTTATTAGCAGGCCTCTGTTTTAAGTCTATTTCTAGTTTAATCGGCCAATGGTCTGAGCCCGCTACCGGGAGGATAGTAGCTTCTATGAAGACATCCTTCATCATTATTTGTTCTGAGATTAAGAATCTATCAAGGCGCGAGGCTATTTGATTGGTTCCACCCCTTCGGTTATTCCAAGTATGCTTTCCATTAATGGTTTGAATATCTATCAACTTTTGTTCCCTTATCATGTCTCCAAACTGCTCCACTGCCTTATCCAATCTCTTTACTCCTCCTCTTTTTTCCCCTGCGGCTTTGATCAGATTGAAATCCCCACCTATGATCCATTGTTTCCCTGGAATTAGACCTCTTAGGGCTTTTAGGTTTTGCAGGAAATTTTCCTTCTCACTCTGGATATGCGGCCCATAAACTCCTGTTATAAAAACCTCCTCCGCCGTTCCTACAATACTTGCTGTTCCTGTTAAGATTCTTGGGAAGCTCATCCAATTATTGAATTGAACTTCCTCTGGATTCCATATTATTACTAAGCCTCCTGCGCTCCCAACTGCACCTTGTCCCATTATTTCATATCTACTCCTATTTCTACTCAAAATTTCTTTCATTTTTTCGGTGCTTATTTTTGTTTCTTGTAAAATCATTATACTGGGTTTTTTTTTTTTCAATCTCTCATTCAGGTACCTTTGTTTGCCTCTGTTGTTGAGGCCTCTTATGTTCCAGCTTGTTATAATCATCTTAACAGTTTTGGGGAGGATTGGAATACCTCAGAGAGAGGTATCACTCTTCCAGAGCTGACAAGCATTTCTCCCACATCTTGTAGCGTTTCATTCAATGTTCTTCTCCCTCTTTTTTTCCCTGTTTTGCCAGTGTTGCTCACTCCTATGTTCTGCACTTCCTGTTTTTCGGGTTGTTGGCTTTCCGTGTCTCCTATTAATCCCCTTTTTTCCTTATATCTTTGGAATGCTTCCTTATACCTCTGTTTTTGTTCCTCTGGGATGAATCTCTCATCTAGCCTTTTCCATTCCTGTAAAAGTTTTGCCATTATCTGCTCTTCTTCTTCTCCTTTAGATTTCTGCGGGTCTATCTCCATTTCTCCTAACTCCTCCTGGGTTTCTTCTGCGCTTTCTGCCCTCTGATCCTTTTTTGTGTTATCTGTTTCTTTATCCTCCTTTTCCTCTGCTACCTCCATCTCCTCAACCTCTTCTTCCTCACTTACTTCGTTTTCCAGACCTTCTTCCTGTAGGACTTGAAATTTGTTTAGAGATTCTGTTTTCTGGGTTTCGTTTTGCTTACCCGCCGGTCCTTGTCTATTTCCTCTTCTTCTCCTGCGTTGGACTTCTTGGAATTCCTCGTCTTCCTGCTCTGTTTTCCTTGGTGCACTTCGCCTTTCATACTCTGCTTCCCTTTCCTTTTCAGCTAGTGTAATGGGGCATTCTCTAACTAGGTGGCCATACTCATGGCACCTTCTGCAGCGAAATGGGATGTGTTCGTAGTCTAAAGGTTGATTCCAGACCTCATCATGATACTCCAGTTCTATAGTGTCTGGAAGGGGCTCAGTGATATTCATATACGCACATATTCTAGCATATGTGGTGTATTTTCCTCTCTTTGTTGATTCCGCCACCTTCACGAATGAACCTATTGAATTTCCGATACCTTTGAGGATCTCTGGATTCCAGAACTCTGATGGTAAACCGAAAAGTCTTATCCACACCGGAGCAGCTAACATTCTTTCTTTATCTGGGTTGTAACAGTCTACCCAGTCTCTCATGAACAGACCAGCATTGTTCATGAAGTAGGGTTGTTCCTCAAAGATCCTTCCCTTGTCTTCTAGATTAGAGAATATGACTGTAAAAAACCCCTTCGCCCCTAGCTTGACTTCTACGTGTCCTTTTGGTTTCCACCTCTGTTGGATCCATCTCATGAGATTCTTCTCATTTGGCCAGTATCCTATGAACTTGCAAATCAAAGCGTAATCTCTCATGTAGCTTCTATAATTTTCTAATGTATTAGGCGGTATTACAAACCTGGGTTTGCTCGTTGCCCTTGGTAGACATTTGCTTGGGATTCCTGATCTCCTTTGTGCTCCAGCAGCTGAAGTTTCTCCTTCATTTTTCCATTCTCTCTCGCCCTGCTTTTCCTTTCTAGCTTCTCCTGTTATTACCTCTTTATAGGAGGGGATCTCTCCCCTCCCATGCTCCGATCCCATCCTTGCCGGTCAGAACCCGCGTTCTTCGCTTGTCGTTTTGTTCTTTACCAGTGGAGACTGATTGATTTGAACGGTCCTCTGCACACGTCCTTTTGTTCCGGGTCCCCCTGTCCCTGCAAGTATCAGCACCTTGCCAGGGACCTAGCCTGCCGCTGCGCGTTCAGGCGTCCATACCGCCGGTGAAACCCTAGCTCTCCCTCCCGATCCCCCCTTCCTCCACGGGCCGGTTCAATACTACTGCTTCCATTTTCGTTATTATTATTATTTATTTATTTATTTATTTTTATTATATATATATTTTCCTTTTTGAATTTATTTATTAAAATGAAATAAAATCTTTTTACCTTTTATAACTTTTGTAATTAAACTTTATATATTATTATTTTTATGTATATTTCAATTTTATTATTCCAATAATTTTCTAACTAACCTTTGTGTATATATATCTATATCTATATATATACATATACGTATAATTTATATTTTAAGTCCCATTTAAATAACAAATTATAATTTTTAATAACTTTCTAACTAACCTTTAACATTTTTAAAATTATTTTATATTGTTATATATTCACATAATTTAACTAATTTCCATTAAATCTTGACTCTGGTCCTAAAGTCAAAATTAGCCGTTAGTCAGGATAGCCTTTGGAGTCCCTTCTCACACTATTCAACATGCTAAGCTGGATCTGTTTCTTCAGCTTGTCTTGACGATGAACCACACTTGTTGGTTCGAAACGCATCGACAAATGATTTATCTTGTGATTTACGCTGAAGAATTTCTCTTAAACTCGATATGGATCACAGAAGCCTCAATTCAACAATTGCATAGAAACTTGTTTGATAAAATGCCCCAATGAGTATGTTGTTTGTGGTTGGGGAGAGTATTGATGTGTAATATTATTGTTGTAGTTGATGTATGCTTACTTGTATGCAAATAATTTTCTATATTAGTTTGCATGTAAAGTGTTTAAAGAAATGCTTACACGCAAATGTAACAGTATAGTAGTGGTTTGAAGAAAATGTAAAAGTATGGTAATTGTTTGGATAAAATGTTATTTTTGGATGGGATAGTATTTTAGTATGATAATATGGATGTAGATGATCTATACCTATTTTCATGCAAAGAATTTGAAGAGTTGCATGTAAGGAATTTGAAAGGTTGCATGCAAGGAATTTGAAACGTTGCATGTAAGGAAATGGAAAAGTGGCATGTTTTTAGTTATTATGTTATAAGTGGAATAAGTGCAATGTTTTCGACTTAATCTCATACAAATGTATGAGAAATAAAAATCAATTTCTACTCAAGTGTGGTTAAATTTAGTAGAGCTTTGGAGATCCCATTTCCATAATTGGACATTGGAGATCGATCCATTATAGTAGCGTCCTCCTTCTACCTTAGTGTGTACCATGGATAGTAAGGGGGCATGCTTATAACTTGTTAGTATTGGTGAATTCTGATCTCAAATTAATAGACACGATGTCTTGATTTTTGGAACATGTGACTGACTTTGTATGAATTATATGTCGCTTACATGTTGATTTCATGATAACTACATACATCCTTGTATGTTAGGTTACATTTTTGAATACTTTGATTACATGTATCAAATTGGTAGGTTGATTACAAGAATTGATTGCTTATGTTTGACTACATGTGTTTATGTGTGTTGTAGTTGATTTGGCATTGCTTATGCATACTATTGGTTGCATGTGGCAATGTCTACAATGGAGTAATGGTTGTTGGTGTGCATGTATGGTCGTGGCTATGATTATGCATGTATAGTAGGTCAAACATGCCTTGTGAAGTCATTGTATGCAATTCAGGTCATCATGATGGTATTGGTTGTTATGATGCTAATGAACTAGTTGAGATAGAGCAAGGGATGCAGATCATCATAATGAGGTTGCAGCATTAGACTTTGGGATAAGAGCAGAGCGTCATACATGTAGTGTATGTTTGGCATGCAGGTATGTAAGTTAAGGATTATTATATGCATTGGGGTTATATCCATTAGGTTTATGAACATGTATTTGATGTTATGGTTACATTCATGATAGATGTTAGTTGATCAATGTAGTTATATGCACATGAGTAATATAGTCTAGATTGATGTTAACCTGTAGTTGTATGCATTGCTATTGTTGTTTTATATTAGATAACTTGATGATTATGGTGTATGTTGTTGATGAGTATGATATATAGCTTATTGTTGTTATATGCTATTAAATTGATGATTAGAGTTATTTCATTGAGATCTTGATGTTGTAATTTGGATTGATCATATGTGTGATGGTTATGTTCATTGCGTTGAATATCTTGATGTTACATGTATTGTGTTAACCTGGTTTGACCTATTCAAATGGTTATGGTTGCGATACTCAGGTATGAGATGAGATATTTATGATATGGTGTCGTACTAATCTACACTAATCATACATATGTGATTATTATGCATGACCGACAAATGCTTATGAGCTTGTAATATGAACATGTTAGTTAGTTATTATTATGGATATCATGATTTATGTTGACATTTTGTAAAGTTATATCTCACTAACTAGATTTATTATGTAGACAAGATAGTCTCTACTAAGGTACACTAAGGTATGAGTTTTCTTATGTATTATACTTGGTGTTTCATAGTTGATTTTGTCGTATATTTGGTATTTGAGTGTTTGGTGCTTATTATGTCATCTAATTGATTTATTTAACATGGTATGTTTGTGAGTTGGTTGAATGTTGGATAAATTGCATAATATATGTGTTCAAATGTTCTTGTTTTAAGATGATGGTACTAATACATATGTGTTGAGACAGTTGATATGTACTTGAATGTAGTTTATAGTTGTAGCATTATGTTTAATGACTATGGATTATGACATTATTGTTTGTAAAAGTTGATTTCAAATTGATAAATATGATTGTCTTGATATTTGGAACATGTTGTTGACATGTGGGAGCATGATGCAGGGAGTTGTATGGAAAGACAGGCTGCCATGAAATCTTGAAGATGCCTCTGGTTGAGTTTCCTTGGGAACCATGGGGATTGATTCATGGTGTTTGTTGCTAGTCATGTGCTTTTGGTATTTTATGATTTGTTGAGCTTGATTTGTTGTTTTTGTTTATGTCTGGTGCAAGGCCTCGCCACTTTTTTTGTGGTGTTGTATTGTTGTTATTGTTTTTTATGGTCTTCTTCTTATTTTTTTCTAGTCTTGTCTTTTATGTTTTGAGTCTTGGAATTGGTTGGAAAAGAGGAAAGTTGATGGAAATTGGGAGAGTTATGTAATACCCGACAGATGATGTAAGACTTGATTAAGCTCAGTATATGAGTAAGCGCAGTAGAAGGTAAGACTATGACAGTTGGTTGGACTGGTTGGGTCCATTGTGGTAAATGGACAGTAGCAGTGCAGACACAAGAAATGTAACCAGAAAAGGCAAAGTAAATGGATCAAAGGTATCATATGCTTTGGCTATGTTGGGAACTGTTTCTCTCAATTCTTGTGCATAAATAAGGAAGTTATCTTAACCTATACCTTATGTTAGCTCGTAATTATTTTATGATCATGATTATGTTGAAGTTCATACATGTATACATGTATGTATGTATGTCGTTGTCTGACAGGATCATGATTGTTTTATGCTAACATTTATATATGTATGCATGGATCCACGTATCTATGCCACTGTCTGATAGGGTCATCATGAATCATTCTTGTGGAGGAATTATTTCTTATGTAGGTGAATGGCATGGAGAGGTTCCTGGTATCGCGAGGAATCAAGTGGAAGAGTAGTCATGACAAATATACGAGGTTAGTATCATGTGGATATGATTTGGTATCGTATACTTGTATTATGCCTATGTTTATGTTATGAAAGGTAATGTTGAAGGATACATCAGCAAAGTGAAAGCAGTGTGGTCTGTGGCTTGCTAGGATAAGCATAGATAAGACATTGGAAACAAGGTTTCTCGGTAGAGGTAGTGTGGTTTTGGATGTGTGGTACTATTGTTGTGCATACATTGTATATGTTGTACATGTTGCATATATTATGTGTGCACTTCTGGTGTTGTGTATACATAGCATGTGTACATGTTATTTATGCAATGTTATGTATAGAATGTTAGTATAGATAGTGTTTTATGAATGTTTCATATTTAGTGCTAGGTATAGATGGTGCTGTGTACATGTTGGATATGCAGTGTTGTGTACAAATGATGTTATGTACATGTTGGAAATTCAGTTCTATGTACAAGTGGTGTTGTGTTCATGTTGTACATGTGGTGTTATGTACATATGGTGTGTTGTGCATGATTGTACAAGTGGTGTTGTGTGCATGTGGTGTTGTGTACATGTTGTACATAAGGTGCTATGAGCATGCAGTGTTGTGTACATGTCGTGCATGTGATGCTATGTACATGTTGTGTTAAGGGAATGTGGTATTATGTATGTGCATCTATAGTCATCGTATTGCGTCCTGTGTACTAGTTGTGAGGTACTTTGTGTAGGTACATGTATTGGCTGGTATTTCACATCGAGTATAGATGGATGTATTATATTGTATACACTGCATGTAGGTGTATGTGTTGTATGTAAGGTGTAGATGCATGTATTGAATGGTGTGGTTGTATGTCTCTGATGCACACTATGTGTCTATGCACATGGTTGAGGAGAAGGCTCTAGGAGATTGTTGGGTGTGGCAACTGGTCCAGAGTGCGTATGGGATAAAGACAAAGGAAGAAGTAAGGATCAATGAAGGACAAGTATCGATATTGTATTTCAATTTTATTATGCATGTTATTTATGATTTTGACGGTTATGTTTTGAGCTAACTTGATGTGATATTTTTATACATGTTGATTTGATCAAATATGCTAGTTTGACTTCTTGTGATAGGAAGCGAACATGATTACAAATGTACCTTATTGATGATCTACCAATGAGGTATGATGTGAATTTATTTAAATTTATTTCAAATCTAATGGAAGTTATGTGCTTGGTACAAGAATGCATGAAATTTCCAGTTGGGTGATTGAAATCGACTACAAGAATTAGCAGCAACAACAAAGGAATTGAAATAGGTAGCAATATGTTGGTAAAGCACTTCAGGAATAGGACCATTATGGGGCACTAGTACCCACTAGTGTCCATTGATTTCCATGAGCATGTTATGACTGGTATGATGTGTTGAGGTAGGTATATGCCTTGGTTTTTGTATATTTCGATGCAAGGAAGCCTTGCTAAGGGATGGACTGCCTATGATGGGGGTGTCAGCGGAACTTGAAAGGTGAGTGACTGCATGGAAGAGGTGACCAGATTCCTAAGGGACTTTGTAGCAGAGAAGGGAAGGTCACAGATGGATTTGTTATGGTCATTAACATTGCGAGATGGAATCAAAAGCTCATTGGGAGTGTACCCTGGAAAAATCAGTTGTTAATTGTTCACCAAGAGGATAGGTGGCACGAGATTATAGCGCTTGACATTGGATGCAACTTTGACTTTGCAGTGGATTCTAGACTTCCTGGGAAGGAGGTGAATCCTGGTATTACTTTAAGGGTGGAGGCGTGAGCCTCTGGATTCCCCTGTTGATTGATATGGGCATCATATCCTTTATTTGTTTGTTAAGAAACTATGTATATGTGTATATATGTATATCATTGTAAATATTGTAATGAGATGTGTTATAAAGCTCCAATATGTTGTATCATTTTTATCTGGTCATGTTGTCATGATGTCTTGCTTTAGAGCGGGTCATTCATTGTAAATACTACAATGGGTTGTGTTATAAAGCTCCATGGATAGTATGTTTTGTTTTCAAGAGTCATGTTGGTTATATGTGTCATTGAACATTGAGGATGTGTGTTCCCCCAAGGGGGAGGGTTCTGTAATAGCCCTGGCGAAAATTCCATGTAAAAATATATAAATACCACAGATGATGGGACACATATTCCAAGATGACTAGTGGGAAATAAATCCCAGGGGGTGTTCATTTGGTTGTTTATGGCTAAGGAAATTGGCAAAGGACATGACTCAGGTTTTGGAAAGGCAAAATGGCATTTTTGACATTTTATTTATGAAAATAATGGAAATTAGGGGAAAAGGAAGGTGAAAGGTCACAGGTTGCATGTGAGGAGGAAAATGAAGGAAAATAATCGAAAGTAAAGAAAATAGAGGCCTTATTAATAAAATGGCTTCTAAGGATCAGTTGGCAAGCTCTTGGCTCAAGCTTCTTCCTTTCAGTGTGAACATTTTGTCAATTTAGTTTTGGAGCTCTCTCATTATTCTCTCTCTCATACTCTTGGACACTTAGAGTTTTCTGGGAGAATTTTGGCATTGGAGCAAGAAAGGCAAATAAGGAAAGAGGAAGCAAAGATCAAGCAGGGAAAGGCAGGATCAAGCAGCTACAACAGGGTTCATTGCAGGTATAAACTTGCATGTGTATTTTCCTTGTTAGATTTGGCATGCATGGGATTGCATGTGTCTCTTTTCTACCATGGCATGGGTTTTTCTAGGTCTGACAATATTTTTAGCCTAGCCTTTCCATTTCCTCATATCTTTTATGAGATGGGTTCTATCATGCATTTTGTGGGGGATGGCCGGATTGGATTCAAAGATGAGTGGGGTGGATCTCCAAATTCACAAACACATGGTGGTAGTGGTCCTTGAACCAGACTGAGGATGCGTGAAGCCACTGGTCTAGTTACCCCTGAACTGGAATGTGGGTTACGATAAAGCTAGATTGTGTGCCTCGGTGGGCCTAGGAATCCTTGCCGGTGAATGGCGGGATATACGACAAAGATAAAGAGGTGGATTTTCTCTTCGTTGGGCCTAGTGATTTTGGGATGGAATGCACAGTAAAGCCTGGAGAGTATGTCTCGATGTAGGGCCTAGTGGTCCTTGGATCAGACTGCGGATGCACAATAAAGCCTGCGAGACTAAGAGGCACTAAAATTCCTCACGGTGTAGGTGGAGAACTTTGGTGGCATCCACATTGATTGGTTTTTTTTTATTTGTTCTATGAATCCCACATTCATGCTTGGAATATGGCAGGGGATGATTGGTTGAAGAGAGACTTGGCTTAGCCAATCTGTGATCGAGTGGAATGTGGTAGTCCCATCACCTATTGGCTCATTGCATTATTAATGAAAAATTCATACCCTTAATTTTCATGTGCAAATGTACTGATGTATATACGGATTTTGATGGCTGATATGTTTATTGTATTTCTGTTCCTATTATGTTTTTTATATGAAAATTTACCCCAGAGGGTGTTACACTCTTTCATACAAAGTGTCTCAAAGTCTCTCTTTAGCATTTGTAGCTTTGTTGTCTTCAATTTTTCCATGCCTCGGTAGGATGTTTGGAGGGTGTCCCATGCTTCCTTCGACTTCGTTGCTGCTACAACCCTTGGGAAAATACTTTCATGAACTGTTTAAAAAATGTAGAAGAGAGCATTTGCATCCTTCTTCCTATTGTCCCTCAACAAATCCATTTCTGCTTGAGACAGGGCATTTTATGTTGTTGAATCTACTAGTTCTGAAAACCATTCTCTGCCAAATCCCAAATGTCTTAAGAAGAAAACATGGCCTTCCTTGTAATACCTGAATAATCATAATTTTTCCCATTAAATTGAGGTATCTGATCTTTAGTCAGGATTGTGCTTGATGCTGCCATCGCTCATTGTAAAAAAACTTTCTACCTACTGGTAAATACACTTCAAAAATTTCCCCTCAAAACAATTTTTAATTGCTAGTAAAACCACTTGTTTTTAAGCTAACAAAGTTTAACCTACTCTGATAGCATGTTTGAAAATTTTTACAGCGGTAGAGGAGAGGAGTTTACTTCAACAAGTCAGTTGCAGCAAGAAAATCTTTAGTTTCGGCAATCAAATCACAACTCGACAGAGGCTTAAATAAAACATAAATTTAATGCACAACAAAACAGAGTAAAATAGAGTAAAATCTTGGGGAAACTAAAGAAGACTTTGGATTAAATTCTTATTCATGAAAATACATTCATATTAGACTGCAACTAATTCACAAAGAAAAAAACAAGGTTTACGCCGATTTACACTTCACCACGGGTTGTGGAGTAACACACAGTAAAACCCAATAACTATTGTTTTCACGCACCCACCAAAATTTGCTCCACAAATTTCTCTTCATCTCTCGTGAACGTACACCCTGTCTCTCCCTCAACAATACAAAAAACTATTTTCATTCATGTTTATCCAAACATACAACTTTGACTCATTAATTCATGGTAGAGAAAATATTTAAGACATGAGATGGGCGATTATACAAAATGAGGGATTTTCTGAACTTGCAGAATTTGCAGACTACAAGTAAGAGACTTTGCATAGTAAATGTTTTCCAATAAATATTTACCACTGTTAATTAAGTGTTTTAACTATTTTATGTGTTGCAGAATGGTTAATATTGTACTTTTGCTAAGAACTTCAGTCCTTCCGCCTGCAACAAAATCGCAACCTGCAGAAGTCGACTGGACAAGTATTGTGGTGTTGACGATGCTGGACCCACCAACATGTCAGGGGATCTCCTCTGTAAGAAGTGCCAGATATACCTCAGACCGTTTGGTGTAGGGGTCCCAGTAGTGGGTCGTACGGTATCAACTTGACCATGGTTGCACGCAGAGGCAAGCAAGATGTCCTTGTTGGTAGAAAGGGTGTGACCAGTGCAGCAAGCCAAGGAAGGTGCACAAAGGATTCTAACACATAGAAAGTGGAATAAGTGCGCCCCTTGGAACCCTACGGAAAACATGCGACTTGGAAGGGAACACATGACCAAAGATACATCACAAGTTGGAAGGTAGGTGAACCAACAATCCAAAGTGATGGTTAAACCAATAGCACATCTCAATAAGATTCATACATAGATATATAGAAAATTCCACACATACATGCATAAGAAAACCGATACATATATCGTTAGCATAACCAAGACAACTGAAATACAATAACAACGTATGCATGAAACATGTTGGCCCTATTATATTAAGAAAGTGAAAGTTCCATACCACCATGTCCAACTGCTAGTCCAGACAACGAAACGTTACAGTCACTGTCACTTGCTCCTCCAAAGAGATATACTAGCTCTGCACTTTGGAGAAGCCAAGGCCCGTTACAATACACTCCTAGCTTTCTCTAAGATACACCTATAGGAATATTAGTTCCCGAAAGCTCCTGCATTGATTTATGAGGTTCTATAAATAACAAAAGGTTGGGTGACCCTTGAAATTCCCCTTTGTGACTTTTCACCTACCCTCATTACTTTTCAACTACTACATGACTCTTAAATTCAATCATCGACACTTGGTCATTAAATTTTACAAGATGTTATATTAAAATCTTCACATGTACCCATGTGAGACAAAATAGGCTTGAGCAAGTCATGCAAGACACTACAAAGACTCAGACAGAGATGAAAAGACCAACTCTTCGACATCTTCATGATGAACGATGGTGGCAAACTAATGCCAAGCTTGGTAGTCTGTGATGGTGGTCACATGCTCATTGGTAACATCCTAATAAAAGAAAAATCTCACCTCCATTGCATCGGGGTACACTGATTTGGCCCCTCTATCCAAATGATCTGATAACATGCACATCATAGTCTTGATCATAGCCCGACCAACAACACACTGATGCATAGTGTCTACTCTGATCTCCAAGTCTGCGCTGGTGGCTACATGCATTAACTCATCAAAGTACATGTCCAACTCCGTTCGGACTTGTTTCTTTGATTTCGCCTCAGTGACTGTGCCAATAGATGGGATCGCGTGTGTGCGCACAATGACATCCATGCTTGTGAAAACCCGTGCATGGGAAGCTTGCAAACTGGTGATGAGCTACAGGAGTTCATCATAGTTTTGGATCTGACTTCGGATGTGTGCCTTCGAATCTACCACCTTCGGCTTCATCTTCTTTGGCAAATGAAATGGGTCTCCTTTGTATCTCATTGTCCATGACTCCATGCGGTCAACAACGGTGTCTATATTTGACAAGATGTGTGCTCTCCTAGCACAGCATTGTTTCCAACCATTGAGATGGACAATTGCCTTACGGATGGTGCCGAATCTGGAATGCAACATACGCATGACTGTTTTGAGGGATGATACTTCATCTAGTATTCCTCTCTTCAACTCTGCTCTGGTGGATTATGTAACCTTTTCTCCTCCCTGATTGGATGCTTGTAACTCCTTGGTCATCCACTTGTTCTCTACTATCAAGAATTGGACACTCGAGTTGGTGACCTCGACATATGCTTTGGTAGGGTCGGCCAATGCTACTGGATGCTTACGCACATTAGATATGATCACTTGTTCTTCAAACTACGTAGGAGGTGTGACATTCGGAGTAGGAACTCTACACAACTACACAACTCTATGTTGTGACTCATTAAAAGATATGTTGTGCATCTCCGCTTCTGGATTGTCTTCAAGGATATTTGTGTCGCCTTGATCACTTGGGACTTGCTCTACTTCTGGATCTGGTGAATATGGTGGGGTGACTTGTCGGTTATGAGGCATGAGTTCAATATCTTGTTCGGACATTGGTTGTACCACATTCGTATCCATTTTCTCTATCATCCGTTCAATCTCTTGAGCTAAGTCCCACTCGTGCAACTTCTCACCCTATCTGCTCTATGCCAACTGCTCATATGAGTTTATAACCTGTATCGGCGCAGTTTCTTCAATCTATGAATGTTGTGCCTCCTACTGTGTATGTCCCTATTACACTTCCTTCTCTCTTCTGCAGAGCTCTTGTTCTTCTCGGAGTTGTTGCTTCAACTCTTGCAACTCCTTTTATGTTTCCTCCATCCTCCATTTCTCTATTTTCCTTTGCGACTTTATCCTATCGCGCTGTCACCTCTTAGCCTCAATCTCCAAAGCTACTTTCATCACAAGTGGATCTACTTTGAACTTAAGGCTTTGTTCTGCCTCTACGCTGTCGGAAACCTTTCTCTTGCCTTTGTCATGCATAGGTCTGCTACCCTCTGGTGTTGTTGATGATGGTGCTCTTTGAGATGCTGCTTCGCGCTGCTTTGCTAACCATTCCACAACAATGCCGAACAGTTAATTGAGCTTGGAGAAGCTATGAAAATATCTCCATGGGTCTTCCTCAGGCCAATGACACCTTGTGGATCTAAGGAAATTTCACTCTCACATAGTTGTCCTTTACAAA
The DNA here is from genome assembly GCA_031772625.1 of Pinus tabuliformis. Lineage (NCBI taxonomy): Eukaryota > Viridiplantae > Streptophyta > Pinopsida > Pinales > Pinaceae > Pinus > Pinus tabuliformis. Next base: position 189,627,197 of record CM062819.1, on the reverse strand, counting down.
GCAATGCGAGTCATATGGATTAAAACTTCTGGTGCCGAAAGCGAATATTTTTAACTCCTCCATCTCAGCATCAGCATGCTTGAGATTCTGTATCTCATACAACCCGATCCGCAAAGGAAGAGAGGGCCAAGGTGCCTTCTTCTTCCTGTGTAGTCTAGCTGACAACCCTAATGAGATGTGATACGAAACTTCTTGCATAATGAGCTTGTCCATAGAAAACTTCGGTAAAACATGCGGAGGCTTCTTCACATTTTACATCCGTATGAAGATGCTAAGGGGTAAGGCATACCAACATGCTATGTCAATCAATGCCTCCATTGCTGCCTACAATATGCAAGGTGGATCCTCCTTAAATATCATTTAGTACATTGGGGTGACAATGTGGTCTAACAACTGTGTGATGAATCCACAGAAGCTGAATTCAGAGAACAATCTGCAATAAGTGTGCATAAATGTTTATGAAGGTGTCCATGCCCACTTCAAGCTTGGGAACTACTGAGAGGCATAGATTGCATCCATAATGTAAGAAGACATGTATATCTCTGCTTGTTGACCTTTGGGTGGATGCCAAGATTCTGTCACCTGTTCCTTCAACTTGAGAGCCAACACGTCGGACCAGTTGCATCACCTTTCGTCACTGACTAGTTGGTCCAATGCAATCACCCAGCTCTGCGGGAAGGTATTTATGCTCTCTTGGATGTATAAGCGGAATGCAAAGATGACCAAGGACTGATATGCCTTCCACAATATATTCATCTTGTAAACCAGGCTTGGTGTTGTGCTAAACTTTGCTAGCTCTTTCACCCAACTCATCAAGATATCTCTAGATTTTATGCTTTTGGGTCTGCTAAAGGGTTTCTCCATTGTGATTGCCGCCTATGACAAGTGATACATCTCTTGATAGTCGCTCGCCCCAAAGGTAGCAAACTCTGTCCACCTGACACTGTTGAACATCATTGTCTTAGGATTAGTGTGCGAGATAATCCAATGTGTCATGTCCACACATGGAAACGCAAGATACCTAGATGCAATCCGGTAAAACACAAACTTCTGGATGTTGACATAGACCCATCTGTTGAGTTATGAAATGGGTATGTATTTACTCTTAATTTTATCACCTTTTTCCTCTTTTCTTATCTCTTTCATATCTTAATACTCTAACATATCGATGGATTATGACAAGAAATGGATGAATTACTCGCAGTTAAGAGTTAGCCATCGTAACTAAAGTTTACTCCTCTTTATGTAGAAAAACGACAAAAGGAACAGTTGTTGTTCCCTAACGATGGAACAACATAAACCAAAAAACGAAGAATGGAACACGTCGGTTGTGGATAGGGCAGAGGACGAATCAGGAGGATCAGCGTGAAATAGGAAATTTGTCTAAAGATAGCAATCAGTTGTGAATCCCTCAGGATTGGGAGATCCTATGGGATCACATTTATCTTTTACCTCTTTCTGACTATAAAATCAAATGATTGTAGGAAGAAAGGGGATCAATATCTGTTATTTCAAAATGTAATTTTAATTTACAGACTCGTGCTATTGGAGAATGTGACCATATTGTAATGCTACTTAAGTTCGATGATTAATATATAATTGAATTTGTTTTTCATTCGTATTCTCTGAAGTAGCTTAGCAGTGTTCGCTGGTGGCTAAGGGCCTAGCCTCTGGTGGATTAAACTACTTGTGTTATATATTTCTGATTCTCGCAAGTTTGATTGGTTTCATAATTTTCCTGTTTTCTATGAGTTTATTTTATTTGCTATTTACCGCTTTCCTGTATTGAATTAGTACATTTCCTTTACGTGTTTTACAACACTGTCATTTGATTCGATTTACGCTTATTGCAGATTAAGTGATTTAGATAGCGAATCGTATTGATTTAATCAACTGTAAGCATTTTGGTTATTGCTATCGAACTCTTAGATTGATATCATTTCCATTTGGATTGCTTTGTAGAGATTGAGTATGATTTAGATTGAATCAGCTAAGAAGAGATGAGTTATTTCTACTGTGATCTTGGCCGATGCTATTGTTAATTGAATTGCTTGTGTGAGATTTGATTACGATTTCAATAGAGGATTGAGTCTTGAAGCTTATATGTCATATTTCATTTAATGATTGCAATTTGAGTTTATTAGATGCATTCGTTTACTCTTGGATCAAAGGCCTATAGTTCATTTTAAGAAACATTACTCTCTGGATTTATAGCATGCACATATTGTGTACACTCTTGGAATAAAATGACTTGCCTGGGTTGATGATTAATGTGGGGTAATTAGGATTTTTTAAAGACACCTTTTATTAGGCAACACCAGCAGTCTTACATATCTTTGTCAAATGTGCCTAATAATGTATCGTTCATGTCCTGCCATTTCATCTTGATGTCTCTGTTTATGAACAACTTGGTGTCTTCGTAAATGGGCAAGTTCATAGACACTTGTTCAACTTCATATCCAGTTGCACTTCCAACGATATCCTTTGACCCTCCTCTCTTGGAGGCCATTGTACCTATACTGCTGACAGACGAACGCACACCTTCTATACCTGGAGACATAAGGACACTCATGATAAGAAATCTATCAGTTGAAAACAAAAACAATCTGAGGACTGACCTGCAACACACCTGGGTGACTGAGAGTAAAGATTGTGAAATTTTCACTAGGAGGCTGGGAGAATGACTGCTAAAACTGCACAAGGCATAGTCCAAGCTATCAGGAGGCTGACTGACTACTGGAACTGCACAATGAACACTCCAGCCTGCCAGCTGAGGACTGAAACTGTGCAATGCACATTTTTTGTTAGCAAGGATATGCAAGCCCAAAGACTGCATTATACAATTTTATGGGTCAACAGGGCACTACCTCTCAGAATTGTGAAATGAAAGCTTGGAGGTCAGTTTTGGTCAGGTTTGCATAGTTTTTGGAGGGAAGGCAGAGCCTTCACCTCGAGAAATATGAATTTCTATCTGGGAAAGGCAAGGTCTGTGCCAAGGCAGCCCAAATCTGCTGATAAGCGACTGAAAGCATGAAACGTTTTGGATGCATGGCGAGAATGAGTGTAAGAAAGAGTGAATGATCATGTATGCAAATAATAATTGTGAGATTCAGAAAAGGGGAACGGAAGCATGTGTGGGAAACGAGTCACCGCAACAACGACTGTCAGTGAAAAACAGTGTCATGCATGTGACAGCGTTGAGATGCAAATAAAAATTGAAATGATTCTCTTACAAGAAAGCATACATTAAAATGATAGCAGGTGTTCGAAAAAACCATGCAAACAACATTCATACAAAGTGAAATACAAAAAGCAACAGAAAAGCAGAATATGACATGAAAAGCAGACTTACTTGAAAAAAGTTGAGTTGAATGTGTCGAAGACTCCTAGATTTGTTGTGGGATGTCAAAGCTCCAATATTGATGTGAGGAATGAGATCTGTAGCTTCAAATAAATAAGTTTGAGGCTTATGACGTGCATGCCACAAATTTTGGAAAAGCAACACTTGGAGGGAAGTTTCTAAGACAATCTTTGCATGTAACTTCCAGCTGCTAAAAATAGATCCCTAAAACATAAGGATGATTTTTCATGCTGCTTTTTTCTATTTTGGGAAAAAACATGCCATGCATGCAAATTAGGATTGCTCAGTCCCGGACGGAACCAGTCAATCTGAAGGAAGATGCAGTAGTCTGCAAGCCTGGGAAAGGTATTTTCATAGTTTTTGGGTTGAGCAGGGTTGGTTGTACCTCATGCATTGCGTAATTTATGGGGTTAGCAGGTCACAGCCTCCATAATTGCGTAATTTATGGGCTCAAGCCCAGTGTCAGGCTAGATTGCAAAATTTTTAGAGGGAGGGTTGCCTAGCTCAATTGCACAATTCTAGAGCCCAGCAGGATTGCAAAATTTTTGGAGGGAAGGCTGGTTCCCCTCCAGGTTTGGGAAATTTTTAGAGGGAGCATCTCAGCTAGAAAATTACCTAAGTTTGGAGTGTCAGCCTGCAGGTGGGAGACAGACAAGCTGACATGCACAGGATGGAAAGCTGTTGAAACTCAGCTAAGGCCTATTTACTTGACAGTGCAAGACATGCTCCTAAGGATGGTTGGTAGGGAACCTCCTAAACGAAGCTATGGTGAAATTTTGGAGGTGGTTGTAGCCGCTACAATAGGTGGTTATCAACATCTTTAAGGTGGTGATTGGGATTAATATTTCAATCAATCCCCCTTAATCACAACTTTCGCCATTGAAAATTCCCAAACATTCTTTGAGATAAACAAAACTTTCACATGCCAATGGCTTTGTCAAAATATCAGCAAATTGTTCCTGTGACCTGCAGTGCTACAACACAATTTCACCATTGTTAATTAAGTCTCTAATAAAATGATATTTAGCATCAATGTGCTTGGTCTTTTTGTGAAAGATAGATTCTTTGACAATGCAATTGCGGAAGTGTTGTCCTAGAAAATAGATGTCGTTCCCTCTTGGTCGCGGCGAAGGTCCCCCAACATCCTTCTCATCCAAACTGCTTGACACATTGTTGTTGTTGTGGCGACATATTCATCTTCTGCTGTTGACAATGACACTATTGGCTACTACTTGGAGGCCCATGAAATGGCTCCAGAACCCAAATGAAAAGCATATCCTAACGTGCTCTTTCTGTCATCGAAACTTCCTGCCCAATCACTGTTAGTGTAACAAACCATCCTAAAATCATTTCTTGTGGCATACAAAATACCATACTCCTTTGTCCCATTGGCATACCTTAGAATCCTTTTCGCTACTTGACAATGTGTTTCCTTGGGTGTCTCCATGAACCTCGACACTAAACTCACTGCATACATAATATCCGGCCTAGTGGGTCAGTCAAATACATCAAGATGCCTATGATGATTTTGTATAATGTCAGATTGACATTTTTGTTGCAATCTTCTTTGCTCAAATTCAACCCCATGATAGTTGGAGTTGGTGCGAGCTTGTTGTTCTGCATATTAAACCTATCCAAAATGTCTTCTACATACTTTGCTTGAGAAATAAAAATGCCATTTTTTGTCTTCTTTACTTATATGCAAAAAAATATCTTAACAACCCCAAGTCAGTCATTTCAAATTCACTCTTCATGAATTCTTTGAAATAATCGATGAGGAAATCATCACTTCCTATAAAAATCAAACCATCTACATATAAGACAACAATAAGAATCTTACCATCACTCTCTTTTATGTACAGAGTAGCCTCACCGTCACATTTTTTGAAACCATTGTCCAACAAGTAAGCATCTATCCTGCTATACCATGCACGAAGTGCTTTTTTCAACCCATAAAGAGCTTTCCTCAACCTATACACCTTGTCTTCTTTGTCGCCTACCTCATAACCAGGTGGTTGCGCAACATACACTTCCTCTTTCAACACTCCATTCAAGAACATTGACTTTACGTCCATTTGATACACTTCCATTTATGTTGCGCGATAATCACCAAAACTGTACGCAATGTCTCCATGCTCACAACTTGCGCAAACATCTTTGCATAATCTCTTTCATGCTACTGCTTGTATTCTTTGATAACTAGCCTCGCTTTAGGTCTTTCAATCTTCCCCTCAACATATCTCTTGGTCTTATAGACCCACTCCACTCCAATTTCTTCTTTTCCATGCGGAAGGTTTACTAACTCCCATGTGTCATTCTTTTCTATTTCTTTTATTTCTTCCTCCATTGCTACAACCCATTTTTCTTCTTTCACTACATCCTCAAAATGGATTGGGTCATCTACATAAAAAAATAATGCAAATAAGGAATTTAGACCAGTGCTACTATCAACTTCATCTTGATCATAAATCTCATTTAAATTCCTGAATTTTGGTCTTCTTGTGCTTGTTGAAGATGGACTTGACATATCACTTGGTGTTGCGCTTTAAAGCATGCTTGGAGAAGCACTTGCTTGACTGTGTGATGATGTCCTATTATTTGTTGACGGTGTTACTTGCTACCTGCTTTGTTGTGCTCGAATAGGAATAGAGGAAGTCACTGTTAAGGAATTGTTTGTCGTTGTCAATTCCTCTTTATCCTCATGTGGTATACATGCTTTCACATTGGCTTCCTTCTCTAAAATTCCATCCCATGCTTCCTCTTCTCTGAAATGCACATCTCTGTTGATTATGACCTTCTTGGTTGATGGATTGTAGAGCTTGTATGCCTTGGATTCATCACTATATCCAAAAAATATGCATTTCACTATATTTCTTTCCAACTTGTTCCTCAACTCATGTGGGACATGTGCATACACAACACATCCAAACACTCTCATGTGAGTGACACCTTGATTTATTTCACTCCATACCTCTTCAAGAACCACATCCCTAACACTTTTGGTTGGACACCTATTAATGATATAGGCTACACAAGTGACAACTTCAGTCCAATAATCATTTGGAAAATGGTTTACCTTCAACATACTCCTTTCCATTTCGATAATGACCTTATTCTTCCTTTCTGCGACACCATCATGCTGAGGTGTATACCTTGTTGTAAATTTCTTTTGAATTCCATGCTCCCTGCAGAAACAAAGGAACCCATTTGAGATGTATTCGCCACCTCTGTCAATCCTCAAGACTTTGATGTAGCATCCACTTTGCTTCTCAACAAGAGCTTTGTATTCACAGAAGCACTCGAACACTTCACTTTTATATTTTAGGAAGTAGATCCATGTCTTCCTTGTGTAGTCATCTATGAAAGTCAGAAAATAGTAGCTACCACCAATTGATGGTGTCTACATTCGTACACATAAATTTGAGTGGAAAATATCCAAAGTTTCATTTTCCCTTACTAACTTTCCTGTTAGAAATGTCTCTCTATGTTGATTTCCAAAGATGCATCCTTCACATAGAATGTCCGGTTTTTCTATAAGTGGAAAACCCTTCACCATGTCTTTTCTATGCAACAAATTCAAACCTCCAAAGTTGAGATGACCAAATCTCAAATTCCATAACCAAATTTCATCTTTGACCTCTGCTTGATAGTTCACTTGTGTGACAACTTCACCTTTTCTTTCATCCTCTTGAGAGTTCATTAACATTCGTGCTTATGCACCTTCTTCCTTCAAATCTGATCTTATCTTGAGAGGAAACATTCCATTGCTTGTCATCTGAATCTTTGCAATTAGTTGTCTGCTTGGAGGCTTATCCAAAATTGTGCACTCATCATTCTTGAAAAAGACATTGTAGCCCTTTTGCATGAGTTGTCCAATGCTTATGAGGTTATGCTTCAAACCAGGGACAAAGAAGACATCTCAGATATACTTCTTCTCCCCCTTCGTTGTTAGGATATTAACTCTTCCTTTGCCCATGACAAAGACTTTGCTATCAGTCCCTAATGTCACTTTAGATTTCACACTTTCATATATATTGGAAAACATTTCTATGTTCCCTAACATGTGGTTGTTACACCATGAATCTAGATACCATACATCACTTTGTTTTTCTTGTGCTACATTACAAGCTAAAAACATGCTATCATGGTTCTGATTTTCCTTTGTGAAATTTACACTTGGTTTATTACTTATGTCATATTGCTTATTTATACATTCATTTACATAATGACCATACTTCTTACAATAATGACATTGAACTTGAGATTTATCATACCTCTAACCTTGTGGTTGATTTTGGCTTGGGCCTTGACTTGGATTTTGATTGCTGCCCCTTCTGCTTGAGCTTGAAGGGCTGCTTCTTCCACCTTTATGTGGGCTTCTTCCTCTTCCCATAACATATGATCTTCCTCTACCTCTACAAATGAAACTTGTGTCTTGAAGGCATGCTCCAATGAGGAGCTTGTTGCTCTATTCAGTCTATGCTCATGAGAAATCAGTAATGCATGAAGCTCATCCAATGAGAATTGTGATAGATCCTTTGTCTCTTCTATGGCCACAAAAATGGAATCAAACCTTGCTGGATGACTCCTCAAAACTTTCTCAACTATTCTCCTTTCCTCAAGTGTCTCACCATGAGACCTGATTTGAGTAACCAATCTAATTACATGTGTAAAAAATGAGTCTACATTCTCAGACTCTTTCATACAAACTGTCTCAAAGTCTCTCCTTAGCATTTGTAGCTCTGTTGTCTTCACTTTTTCCATGCCTTGGTAGGTTGTCTTGAGGGTGTCGCATGCTTGCTTGGAATTCATTGTTGTTGCAACCCGTGGGAAAATACTTTCATGAACCTCTTGAAAAATGTAGAAGAAAGATTTTGCATCCTTCTTCCTTTTTTCCCTCAACAAATCCCTTTCCGCTTGAGACACGACATTGTATGTTGTTGCATTTGTTGGTTCCTGAAAACCATTCTCTGCCAAAACCTTGAATGTCTTGAGAAGAAAAAAAGGTCTTCATTGTAATAGCCCAATAATCGTAATTTTTCCCATTAAATTGAGGTGTCTGAGGCTTATTCAAGCTTGTGTTTGATGCTGCCATTTCTCACTGTAAAAAAAACTTTCTACTTGTTGGTAAACACACATCAAAAATCTTCCCTCAAAGCATTTTTTAATTGCTAGTAAAAACATTTGTTTTTACACTAACAAAGTTTAACCTGCACTGATACCATGTTAGAAAATTTTTACAGGGGCAGAGGAGAGGGTTTTTCTTCAACAAATCAGTTGCAGCAAGCAAATCTTCAGCTGCGGCAAGAGAATCGCAATTGGACAAAGGCTTAAATAAAGAGAAATTTAACGCACAAAAAAATAGCGTAAAAGAGAGTAAAATCTTAGAGAAACTAAGTAAGACTTTGGATTAAATTCTAATTGATGAAAGTACATTCATATGGGACTGCCGCTCATTCACCAAGTAAAAACAATGTTTATGGTGTTTTACACTTCACCAGTGGTTGCCAAGTAACACACATTAAAACCTAGTAATTGTTGTTTTCACATGTGCACCAAAATTTTCTCCACGATTTTCTCTTCATCTCTCATAGACTTACACCCTCTCTCGCTCAGGAATACAAAAAAAAATAAAAAATCATTCAGATTTATCCAAACATACAACTTTCACTCATTAATTCTTGTTAGAGCAAATATTTAAGACATGGGATGGGTGATTATACAAAATGAAGGATTTTCTGAAATTCTAGAAGTTGCAGACTGCAAGTAAGAGTTGCGCAGTATATGTTTGCCCATACATATTTAACACTCTTCATTAAGTTCTTTAACTATTTGATGTGTTACAGAATGGTCAACAATGAACTTCTTAGTACTACAGTCCTTCTGCCTGCAAACAAAATCGCAACCTACAAAAGCTGATTGGATAAGTATGGTAGTTGTCAGTGTGTTTAGGTGGTGGTTGGGATTAATATTTCCAACAAAGGGATCTCATGGCACTGGTAAATGTGGCCTATATGCATTTGAGTATGTCATCTTTTCGAGCTTATGATTTTATGGCCTTTTTGGTGATTATTGCAGGATAAACAAGGCATGCTAATGAGTGTCTTCCACATTTAGTTAGTTTCTCTTGGTTGAGCCCCTAGTATATAGTTTTCAATGAGGGTTTATAGAAAATAATGCTTACTTGGGTTTTAAAAAATAATGTTTACTTCACTTGTATTTTCTATTTTTTTTATGTGCACGACATGTCCCAACCCCAATGCAATGTCAGAATATCAAAATAATGTAGAAATGGAAAAAGTAGAAAAGACAAAAAAAATATTCTAGATAAACAAAATAATTTAGGATGTAGATAAGTTGTCAAGTTGATGGGGTTGTAGAATTGTCCAGATCTCTCGGATCTTGGATGACCAAGAAATATGACGCGATCTTATAAATTGAATGGTTGTACAAGCATTTTAGGCATCAATGAATTATGATTTCTTCTTGTCTCTAGTGCGTCTGTGAATTGTTGTTTTGTAACTTGGTATAAAATATTTTGTCTATTAATTGTTGTTTTGGTTGAGTCTATAGGAGTGAGGTGAAGGAGTTGAGGTGGAGTGGAGGTAGAATTTTGATTCTGAGGGAGCTCGTTGCAGAGGGCTCCCGGATAAAAGCGTGGAATCGCTTCTAGGGTATCGTTGTTTGCTCATAGTTACACCTTTTTATCATTATCTTGGTGGAGATTCCTCATATTTGTGTGTTTTCTAATATACCGCAGGACGTGGAAGTGTTGAGACTTGTGGAAAAATCGCTGCCTAGAAGACCACGTGCAGTCATTGTTGTTTGAAAGGACTGCATAGTTGGTTGATGTAGAAATTGGCCCTAACAGGGTAAAGACATAGCATGTTGAGAAACATTTACGATTAAAAAGAAGGAGCTTTCAGTTAAATTTACGAAGCTTTTTTTAGGTTTAAAAAAAGGGAGCTTGGAGTTAACGAAGGTTTCATAAAATGAAGTGTTTTATGAAAGGAGCATTTGTTGTTTTATGAGGAATGAGAGTGTAAATTTGATTGAAATATTAGTTTTTTAAAAATCAATATTTGAATTTTTTTAATAAAAGGTTTGTGTGAGGAAGAAGTGAAGTTAATCACTGTTGGTTTTGTTTACTCAGTGTCAGGATCGATCCATAGGCCTTAGATAAAAATGAAAGTAGATGCATATTGGGATTGTTTTTTTATGTGGATTGTTGCTTTTTAAATTCTAATTTTTTTTAAAAGAGGTATCAGTGTAAAATTGTTTGTTGCAATAATATCAAATTTATTGACTAAATGAGTCCACATGAGAAACATCAGTTGAAGATGAAGGTTTGAGCGTGTCTATCAACAACAATATTATTCTTCATATAGGAGATTGTAAAACATTCAAGGAGACATACACGAGAAACATGAGTTGAAGGCAAAGGTTTGAGCGTGTTTGATGCAGGAGCATCTAGCGAGGGCACCACGACCGGGTGTTGGTCTCCGCTAAGGTCGAAAGTTTTAGTAGCGAATTGGTTTCTTTATGTTCAGTTTGTCAAAGTAGGATGCAAGACTTTGTTTTTCTATTAATCTCAGTATTAGTTAGGGACAGTTTAGACGGTTAGGGTCACTATTTTGTTTCTCCTTAATAAACAATAGTTTAATAACTGTTCTTTCATTTTAGAGGAAAAAGACAAGTATGTCTAATGTAAAATCTTGTAGTACAGACAGAACTGAATAGATGAACAGTGGTGTAACTAATAGAATAGCAACTAAAAAAGTAACTACACACAGTTCAGATAACTGTGGACAGAAGATATAAATGTAAAATCGAAAATCATTCAAAAGGTTCAGCATACAAGCATTGGTAATAAAAAGAGAGCAGACAATTTTTATTCATTCGAATCCATCTGTAACAACCATCTTAATATTTCTTTATTGTTTCCTAATCATTGAACAACCAGAATAGTCGATATGGTGCATGCAAACTTTCTCTTTTATTTTCTTTTCTAAAGGAACAGAACTCAAACAACAAGGATTGTACGTGAATTCCCAGAACGAGAAAAATAACAGTCGAGCAACCACATTTAGAACAGAGGTAACTCAAAGCAAATGAATTCTCTATAATTTCTTTCCATTATAAAATGAAATGCCTGTATATACATAACAGGGTCCGAGTATAACCCTACAAACAGTCACAAAGCCTAACGAGCCAACAAACCCTAGACGAGGGTTTTGGGATGGTTTTCATTGAATATAAATTTACAGAAACAAAGTAGTGAAACACCAGAAAGACTACATCAAATCGACCCAGGACGCTTGACTACAGCAGAGGGACATCAACGAACAAGTATTGAAGAACTCGGACCATCAGAACCTACAGGCCCTAACTTTAAAAACGAAATTGATGACAGTGACAGAGCCTACCAAGTAAAAGCCAAGGTGTTTACGCTAGGCACGCCCATTAGCAAACCCCCAACCTGCAAGTGAACCAGGACAAGATTGTGAGCATAGTTGTCGACCATGAAAGGAAAAAGTAGCGAATAAGTGCATACGCAGAGAGAGATTCTTTTCTTTACCTGGAGGGTTCGCAGCGCAGACAGAGCGTAGGCCATTGAGCCACAAAACTCGGATACCAACTGAGACAAAGGAGCGAGTTTAGTTAGAGATAGAACAATAAAGGGAATAGAGTAAATCATGGATGGATGAAGTTACCTGAAGTGAAGTCGAAAACAGAAGAGTGCCACCGCTTTGCAACCTGAATGCATGCACAAAACCACTGATATTTACTAGAAAAACGACCTCATAACAAAATAATGACCGTGGAATAAAGACAAGGTAAGTAGTTGCATGAGAATTACAAACGTATACCCACACAGGCGACAGAACTACCAATCTGTGCACAAAGAGCCAAGACCACAAGTTACCCAAGTGAATGCAGGTGCCAATCTCTCAAGCAGAGTAGCCCCTAACCGGCGCGCACATTAGTTACAGCATAGCATCATACACAGGAAGCATAAGCATTATCAGAACAAACCCTCGGCACCAAGAAACAAAGAGCAGAAATGACTGAGCAACAATAGGAGGGAATGTTTTGGCAAGAACGAGGAGCGGGAAACGCAAACCAAGGTGCCAGTGCAATGTTAATAACCACAGTCATAATTTCCACCTTACCAAAGTCCAAAAATATTCGAAGTTAAGTCACAAACCATAGTCTAATACACAACTTAATCATTGTTTAAATCATTTAATTAGTGGTTAACATAACAGTGTGTTAATTCCAATCTTTATTGTGTGGAATCGTGTGGAGTGTTTGGCTAGTCCCATCAATGTTTACCAAAGGAAATATTATTTTTCATATAAGAGATTGTAAAACGTTCAAGGAGACATAGTACGTGCTCAACATTTTGTACGAAACAATAATTTCAAATTGGATTTTATTCTTAAAAAGTTGTTTTCTATCAAGATGGAGCAACATGAAAGTATAAGCAATTTTATTTCTCATGTTAAATAGTTAGGTGATAAATTAGGTTATATTGGTGAAAAGGTCTCTAGTACAGATTTGGTAACAATCACTTTCAATGGTTCAGTATCATATTATCAAATCTTTATTTCAAGTCTCTCAACTAGAGAAAAGCCCCATAAGTTTAATGAATTGACAAGGATTCTTCTTTAAGAGGAAGAGAGGATGAATAACTTTGAGTTCTAGCAGTTCGTATTTGGCATTGGTGGTGAAAGGGAAACAACCATATAGAGGTAAGCCATGGAACAAAAACAAAGGCAACAAATTTTAAGCAAAGAAAAAAGGTATAACTCCATCTAACTTTGAGTCTCATGTTAAGAAGTATGATGTATGTTTTTATTGTGGGAAACCTAGGCATCATGCAAAATATTGTTATAAAAGACAATACGATGAGTCTAAACAAAGAAATTGAAAATATAGTAGCAATTTATGAAGAATGATACCTCAATCAGTGAAGGATTTAAATATCTTAAGTTGATCATTTCACTAGTTACTTTACCTGCAAAACTAATGATGTCAATGCATGGTATGTTGATTCAAGTGCCTTAGCTCATATGTCCCGTGCCAATGATTGGTTTGATAAGTATTATGAAAACCTTAATGGATGATATGTTTAGTTAGGAGACAAAAACTCACGTAAAGTACAAGGGTATGGAGTAATAAGTGTAAACCTACCCAACGGGGAAATAAAAGAGATTCATAATGTAATGCATGTTCCTAGAATTAAAAATAACTTAATATATGTCTCAATTGTCACTAACCAATATTTAAAAGTGGAGTTTGTTATGTCTAGATGTGTTGTCAAATATATCAAAAATCACTACAAGATTGTAACCACAGGTACAAGGATTGAAGGCTTATATAAGTTGAATGTGACCAAAGCACGACATAAAGCATTAGGAGATATAACAATATTAATAGAAGAATTATGGCATCAGAGGTATGGACAACTTAATCAAAATGGCTTGGTGCTACTTCAAAGATTCAATCAATGGTGGAAGGACTGCCTCTTTTGAAAAATGAACATATGGAATATGAAGCATGAGTTTTAGAAAAATAACATAGAAATGAATTCCATGTGCACAATGAAAAAATAAAAATAAATATAGTTGAGCTAATTCATACTGATGTTTGTGGTCCAGTGCACTCAAGATCACTCGATGGTAAATGGTACTTTCTTATTTTTGTTGACGATAGATCCAAGTAAACTTAGGTTTATTTCATTAGAATAAAGAATGATGTATTTGAATATTACAAAGAATTTAAGACTATGGTTTAAAAACAAACTAGTAAATACATCAAAATCCTCAAATAATGTCAAAGGGGAGAATACAGATTGGGAGATTGCATTAATTACTGTAAAAGTCATGGAATGCAACAACAATTTACAGTGCCTAAAACACCTTATAAAAATGGAGTTGTTGAGAGAAAAAAATAGAATGTTGGTAGAATATGCTCGCAGTATGTTGAAAGGCAAAAACATTTCTAATGCTTTTTTGGAAGAATCTATTAACACAAATGTTTACTTGAAAAATAGAAGTCTTACAAAAATTTTAGATTGTAAAACACCATTTGAAGTATTTCATGGATATAAACCAAATGTGATTCTTCTAAGAGTCTCTGGTTGCAAAGAATCTACTCATGTTCCAAAATATGAAAGGAGGAAGGTTGATGCAAAATCCATTAGATGTGTGTTTATCGGTTATTGTAATGATTGGAAAGCATATAAATTATTTGATCCCAAATCATACAAATGAATTGCAAGTAGGGATGTGATTTTTCATGAGAAATCAAATGAAGGTGATAATAATAATAATAATGGTAATCATTATCATGTCAAGATAGATCCATATATTGAACGTGAATAGGTACTTGAACAACAAAAGGAATAGGTATAGGTTCAAGAACATGACGCATCAAGTAGTCAGATCACTCTAAGGGGAGGAGATGAAGATGAAAGCAGGAGAACTGTATAAGAAGATGAAAGCAGGAGAACTCCAAGGAGGTCACCATGAAAAACTCAACTCCCTATAAAGTAAAAATATTATGCACTAATGACTCATGTAATGAATGTAGTTGAACCATCAAATTAGGAAGAAGATAAATGATGTAAAGAGTGGAGAGATGCAATCCATAAGGAAAAAAAATATATTTAAAAATGATACATGGAAGTTAACTAAACTACCTAAAAATAAAGTTCCTATTGGTTGTAAATGGCTATATAAAACCAAGTTTAATGCAAATGGTAATATAGAAAAGTACAAAACTAGATTGGTTTCCAAAGGGTACTCACAAAAAGAAGGAATAGATTATGAAGATATCTTTGCACTTGTAGATAAGTTAAACAAAATCAGAATCATGATTGCATTAGCTACAAAGAATGATTGTAAAATACATCAATTAGTTGTGAAATCTACTTTTCTAAATGGTGAACTAAAAGAAGAAGTAAATTTAGAGCAACCTAAAAGGTTTGATAAAAAGGAGTAGGAGCATCTTGTTTGTAAATTGAAAAAGGATTTATATTGTTTAAAATAAGTACCAAGATCATGGTATGAAAAGATTGACACCTCCTTCCATCATAAAGGTTTTAAGAACAATAAGATTGATCCTAATTTTTATATCAAGAAGGGAAAAAAAATGGGAATATTGCTTTGATAGTTGTGTATGTTGATGATCTTATCATAAGAGGTAGTGCATCTCAATTAATTAAAGAAAATAAAGGAAAATTGTCATAGGAGTTCGAAATAAAGGACCTCGATGATTTGCATTACTTTCTAGGTACTGAAAGATGGACATAATCTGGAAAAACACTCATCACTCAAAGCAAATATACAAGAGAATTTCTCAAAAGATTGAACATCGGTGAATGTAAAAGAGTGTCAACATCGTTAGAACAAAATGCTAAATTATATAGTGATGATGGCACTAAAGATGTAAATGGTACTTTTTATCGTGAGCTAGTGGGAAGTTTAAACTACCTTACCACTATGAGACCAGATATAGCTTATATTGTCAGTATGCTCAGTCAATTCATGGGTAAGCCTAAGGAAAGTAATTGGAAAGCAGCGAAGAAGGTCCTTCGCTATCTAAAGGGAACAATTAAATTTTGGTATTTTGATTCTGATGAATTTGGTGTTGAGTTGGAAGGTTATTCTAATTTTGAATGGGTAGGAAATCCAGACGACAGAAAGTCAACCTCTGGTTATGCATTAAATATTGGATCAGAGATTGTGTCATGGAGTAATAAGAAACAACCAACTATTTTCTTGTCATCACAAAAGCAGAGTACAAAGCCTTGACAAGTGTATCTGTGAAGTTGTTTGGCTAAGATGCATTCTTGAAGATGTAGGTGGAGGACAAACAAGCCAACCATTATTATGTGCGATAATCAAAGCACTATGAAATTGGCACACAAAGAAGTGTATCATGCAAGAACAAAGCATATTGAAGTTTAACACCGCTTTGTAAGAGAAAAGATCTAGTCAAAAGGAAGTGATCTAGTCTATTGTAATACAAATGAAAATGTCGCTGACATATTTACCAAGCCTCTTGGTAATCTGAATTTTGAACTTTGAAATGTGTAGAAATCATCTTGGCCTTGTAGAAAATCCATTTCTACATGAAGGGGTATATGTAGAAATAGAAAAGGCAGAAAGGTGGAAGAGACTAGATAAACAAAAAAATCTAGGATGTAGATAAGTTGTCAAGTTGATAAGGTTGTAGAGTTGTCCATCCAAATCTCTTGGATCTAGAATGGCCAACAAAGATCAATTTAGCCTATACATTGAAATGGTTGTACAAGCATTTTTGGCATCAATGAATTGTGATTTCATCTTATGTCGAGTGCATCTCTTCATCTCTCTTGTGTGTTAGATCTTTGTTGTTTTCTAACTTGCAAGAGTTGGTAGCCAAAGATATAAATGGAGCACAACGGCACTTCCCACATATCGCTCGACATGGGTATGACTTTGTTGGCCGTGGATATGACTTTGTTCTAGATTTATGGATTATATCAGTTCATCTCTATTTTAATATGCAAAACTCTGAGTAAACAGACATATTGATATCAAATCATTCTTATTTGGTATGAAAAACACGTAGCAAAGAAAGATCTAGAGCATGCGCACACGCATAAGATTGAAGAGGAGATTATTGTAGCTCCTGCGGTTGGAGTAGGAGGGTACGTCTTTCACGATCATTAAGGGAAGGAGTCCAAAAAGGAAGCAGAAGAAGCTGAAGGCAAAAAGCATTACCACCTCTTCTACACTCCCCTTACTACAACTCCCAATGTATTTAGAATAATTTTCCTGCATGTTGATTCCTTCTTTCAACTCCCTTCGTTCCCCTCTCTGAATTTTCCTATCCAGTCGTTTTTCTACTTGTCTCTCGAATTGATATGATCGAATTGTATCCTAAAATAAAAATTTGTATGGTGAATAATTTCTGGATTTCCTATCATTGACTTATGCATGGATCGTGTGACAATTGTTGCACTGATTGAAAATTTTACAGTAGTTTTGGCGGAATGTTTGTAAATCACCATAGTCATTATCACATGCTGCTTATTTCTGTGAATGGACGTCCAAAAAACTTTTGAGTCATACAAAAAAAATTGTTAATTGTTAAATTTTGATCGATTTTATTCAAAGAGATTATCTTAAGCAATAAATTTTGCATAAGCTCGGACGTTGAAATTGAAGAAAATAAATAATTTTTGCCGCAGGATCTCTCTAAAAAAACATGGAAAATAAATAGTATGAAATAGAATTTAGTTTTTCAAAACAGATTTTCATTTTTATTTAAATGTCAAATCTCTTTTTCAAATTCTAATGCACATTGCGGTCGACGTTCAATGTATTACATTTTTCGATTATGGATTAATCAAAAGTGCATGTGAAGTGTTAGATTTAATTTGTGAGTTTTCCTAATTACCTTAAACCCCAACCAAGATCTACTCCTTTGTAAGAAATTGAAATTAATGCATAGCGGAACTTACTTTCCATCCTCAAAGGCTCCTGGTCTTGACTTGAGTTATTGGCTCTTGAATCCTTCCAAGAGCTTGCAATCCTTTTCTCTGGCTATCCTAAATGACAGAGTACCTAGTCCTCAATGGAGCAGACAATTTTTCTGAGTGATTGCAAGCCTTGGAGACTCAGCCCTTTTATAGCAGTGCAAAACCCCAATCCTAGGGCAGCCTAAAATTTAGCTGAAACAAGTCTGTCTGAAATTTCAGATTGATTGAAATCAATCAATCAATCAATCAATCAATCAGAATAGATTCTGATTTCCTTATTCAGCTCAAATTTATTATTGCTATTTATTTTAATCAACTATAATCGGTCCATTAACAATTATAATTGATTAACATTATTCTACATGTATTTGTATCCAAATCCTTATTTTAAATACGTTTAATGCCATGACTTAATTAATCACATTATTTGGCATATAAATGTAATCTTGCTGACAGTATTTGACATTATAATCACAATGCACGTATGTCCAACTTAAATTTATGAAATTAGACGTCTCTAAATCCAACAATCTCCCACATGGACAAGTGCAACCTTTTGATTATATATCCTTAACTTTATTGCATGCAACTTTTCTGTCTTTACTTGTCGTATTTCTTAAACAATTCCGTCCATCAATTATGCTAACAAAGGACTTAAGCGGCATTTGTCACATTTATTCGCAACTAAACTGACATAAATCACGCTGCCAACATAACTGAATGACATGAATCTGATTTGGACATATAGTTTAGAAATTACACGCAAGTGTGATTAGACGTGCCTATTTCTAATTGAGTCACCTTTACTTTACTGTATGAGGCCAAAAACTTAAACTTTAAAGAAATAAATAATGAAACTGAAACTGAATGCAACTTGTATATATCATCAAAATTGTTTACAATTGCATTACATAGAACATCAAAAAAACAGAACTTAAAACATATTCAGACTCCCACATTTTTCTAATTATCCTAAACAGATATTACACCCATACAAGCAACATGTTGGTGAAACTTCTTGGGTGGTAATCCTTTAGTAAGAGGATCCGCAATCATGGAGTCTGTACCTATGTGTTTTATACATAATTCATTATTCTGCACTCTCTCTTTTACAACCAAAAACTTAATGTCAATGTACTTCGACTTTGACGAACTTCGGTTGTTGGATGCGTATAACACTGCTGAATTGTTGTCACATAATAATTTGAGTGGTTTCTGAATAGAATCCACAATTTTCAGACTTGTGATGAAGTTCTTCAGCCATACGCCATGATTAGATGCTTCAAAACATGCAACAAATTCAGCTGCCATAGTGGAGGAGGCTACCAATGACTGTTTAGCGCTCTTCCATGACACAACACCACCTGCCATCATGAAGATGTATCCTGATGTTGATTTCATGCTGTTGACACATCCTCCAAAATCAGAATCGGTGTATCCAATGACCTCGAGCTGTTCCGATCTCCGATACGTGAGCATATAGTCCCTTGTTCTCTTTAGGTATCTCAACACTCGCTTGGCTGCCTTCCAATGTTCCATACCTGGGTTACTCAAATATCTCCCTAGCATTCCGGTAATGAACGCAATATCCGGACGCGTGCATACTTGTGCATACATGATGCTACCCACGGCTGAGGCATAGGGAATATCTTTCATGAGGTTTTTATCTAAGTCAGTTTGGGGACATTGTTTCAGACTAAACTTATCTCCTTTTGATATAGGGGTATCTCCTGGTTTGCTGTTTTGCATGCCAAATCTTGTTAGAATCTTATCGATATAGTTCCTCTGGGATAACCTCAGAATACCTTGAGATCTATCTCTAAGTATTTCAATCCCTAGAACAAATGATGCATCACCAAGATCTTTCATTTCATAGTTCTTAAATAAAAAATTCTTAGTTTGATGCAACATGTCCTTATCGTTACTGGCAAGCAATATGTCATCTACATATAAAACCAAGAAAATAAATTTACTCCCACAGAACTTAAGGTATATACATTCATCTACTATGTTAGACTCAAAACCAAATGAGCTAATAACTTGGTGAAACTTATAATACCATTGTCGAGATGCTTGTTTTAGCCCATAGATAGATTTCTTAAGTCTGCAAACCATAGACCCTGCATCACCTGATACAAAGTTTTCTGGCTGCTTCATATAGATCGTTTCATCAATGTCACCATTGAGAAACGCCGTCTTTACATCCATCTGATGAAGTTCTAAATCATAATGTGCTACAAGCGCCAATATAATCCTTAAAGAGTCTTTCGATGAAACTGGAGAGAAAGTCTCTTTATAATCAATGCCTTCTTTCTGTGTGAAACCTTTCGCAACAAGACGTGCCTTGTATTTTTCAACATTGCCTTTAGAATCCCGCTTAGTCTTAAATATCCATTTGCAACCAACGGGTTTCTTGTCTTTAGGCAACGGAACGATATCCCAAACGTCATTGTCATACATAGATTTCATCTCTTCATTCATGGCATTAATCCACATTTGAGAGTTAGAGCTTTCCACAGCTTGTTTGATATTAACAGGATCATTTTCAAACATGCCAATGTCAAACTCATGTTCTTGAAGATATGCATAATCCTTTGATTGTGTAGATCTTTTCTCTCTAGTAGATCTCCTAATTGGCACAGGCTCTAGATTTTCTTGAGGTTCATTTACAACTTGATCTTCAACAGGAGGAAGAACATCATTACCAACTTCTGACTCTCCCACAGGCCCTAGGCCATCAACATTTGTCATGTCAATGTGAGGGTTTGGGTTGGGTTCAGGTCCATTTGTGTTCTCTATTCCATGTTGAGTTTCTAACTGAGTTGTTTGGGATGATGAAGTTTGCACATTGTCAAAAGATGTATTTCTAAACGCAATCGGAATTTGAACAAAACTAGGACTTTGGTCCATAGTCTCATTCGCATTCGTCTCTTCTTCTTCAAAAATACTATCTTTTGTCATATCTCCCCCCACAAACTCATTATCCTCAAAAAATTTTGCACTTCCTGACTCGAAAACTGTATGTTCTGTTGGATTATAGAATTTGAACCCCCTAGATCGTTCAGAATAGCCTATAAAGTAACAACTAACGGTTCTTTCGTCCAGTTTCTTTTTGCTTGGCTTGTAAGGCCTAGCTTCACATGGACATCCCCAAACTCTCAAATGATTCAAGCTAGGCTTGCGCCCAACCCATAACTCGTAAGGGGTCTTGTTAGCTGCTTTAGTAGGTACTCTATTAAGTATGTATGCTGCAGTCTTTAAGGCTTCTCCCCACAAATTCTCAGGTAGAGTTGTACGAGCAATCATACTTCTCACCATGTCTTTAAGGGTGCGATTTCGTCGCTCAGCAACACCATTCATTGCAGGCGAACCTGGCAACGTATAATGAGGCACAATTCCGCATTCCTCTAAGTATTTTGCAAAGGGACCTTGACGTTGTTCTCCTGATCCATCATAACGACCGTAGTATTCACCACCACGATCAGAACGAATGGACTTTATACGTTTGTTAAGTTGTAACTCAACTTCCGTTTTGAACTTTATGAACACGTCTAATGCTTCCGCCTTTTCTTTTATTAAGTAAATATGACCATATCTTGAATAATCATCTATGAATGTGATAAAGTAACGGTCACCATTTCTTGTAGCCTTTGGAAAAGGACCACAGATATCCGTATGAATCAATTCTAAGACATCATTACACCTTTTTGCATCATACTTACGTTTATTAGTTTGTTTTCCCTTTATAAAATTTACACAATCACTTAAGTTTGTAAAATCTAAAGGTTGGAGAATTTCATTAGACACAAGACGTTCTATCATTTTCATAGAGATATGTCCTAATCGCTTGTGCCATAATGTTGCAGATTTCTCGCAAGTTAATTTACGTTTTCTATTATCTATATGCAGTGCCTCTGAATGTGAAGTGTTTATATCTAGAAAATAAAGATTATCATAAGAAGACAGGATACCAGAAGCAAGAAGCTTAGAATCTTGACACAAACTGAAATTTCCATTACCAAATGAACATACATAACCATTTTTGTCCAAATAAGATATAGAAATTAGGTTCCTTCTGAAAGATGGAACCACTAAAGCATCAAAACTTAAATAAAATCCTGTCTTACATAATAATCTAAATTTTCCTATGCTTTCCACTTCTACTTTATTGCCATTTCCTACGTAAACGTAGCGCTCTGCCTCACTTGGCTTGCGATGGCTTAGGCAACCCTGCATCGACATACTGATGTTAGTCGTTGCACCTGAATCTATCCACCAAGTATATCTAGATACAGAACTTAAATTAACTTCAAAACAAACCAAAGCAAGAGACATACCTTTCTTTGCCAACCATGCATGATAGTTGGTGCAGAATTTCTTTGTATGTCCTGGCGCTTTGCAGAAAAAACAGTTCCTTTCTCCTGCTTTCACAGAAGTATCTTCCTTCTTGCTTTTCTGCGCGGCATTGTTTGCAGCTACCTTGGTAGGTCCCTTTTCCTTGGCAGTAAACTTGCGCTTCTTGCCTTTACCCTTAGGATTAGATGTTACTACATGAGCACTTTCTCCCTTAGTCATTTTCTGTCTCTCTTCCTCCTGTACCAACCGAGCCTCAAACTCAGGTAATGTCCACGTCTCTTTTTGACAATTATAAGTCATCTTGAATTGACTAAAGTTAGACGGGAGAGACAGAAAAATGAACTCAATGAGAACCTCATCAGAGATGTCATAATTATGCCCTTTCAAGGCACGTTGAAGTCTTGTCATCTCAATAACATGCTCTCTAACCCCTTCTTTTCCCTTGTATTTTATTGTTGCCAACTTCACAAAGAGTGTACTCACATCATTCTTTTTGCTCTTTGTGAATTTTTCTTCAAGGGCCTTAAGGTATTCAATAGCGCCTGTCTCTGTATCAGGTATGATGCCTCGAAAAGTCTCATGGATCGTTTGCTTCATCACCATTATGCACATGCGATCTGAATGCTCCCATCTAGCAATATCAGCCTTCTCTTGAGGAGTTACCTCACTCTCTTTATTAGGCTTGGGGCGATCAAATCTCAGTGCTGTGTCCAATTGCATGATCCCTAAGACTAATTTCAGCTTTTCCTCCCACTGTTTGAAATTGTTCCCCATGAGGGGCTTAATCTGACTTAGACTTAACATTATGTTTGGATCTGAAAAATTCAAGAACAAGGAAATAATTTAGATACGATGCGTCACGATTTAATCATAATTCTAAAATCTATCTAAAGGCATGTGTAAAACTATTTGCTCAATTAAAACTTTAGCCAAAACACCATTCAGTAATGAAACACCTTTGGGTGCAATCATTACCTTCAGGCAACCCTTATGCACCAAACAACTTAGCAGGCGCCAACCCTCCTTTGGGAAAGCTAACACCCACGTCCATTGCCAGCACGTTACTTCAACTTGTCATGAGTCATCCTTGCAATTGTCTTACAGAGAGCGGTTCGTTTGCGAACATCAATGCTTGACTCATGCGAAAACAACACATGTATACCAAACACCGTCTTTAGTTAGATTCCAAAATTATGTCTAAAACCTAATCTAGGACGTACCTATAGAATCTACTCGTCCTATATAGAATACAGTATCTTATGACACTTTTAAATTTAATATGTCAACTATATTCATCAAAATAATTATTAGATTTTAGTAAAACTTTAGCAGTTTCTACAATGATTACCTTTTAGAAATGCTTCAATAATTTATTTAGAGAATACTAAATAATTTTATGGTTGCCATGATTAGCATCATTGTGATCAAATCCGAATTTTAGTATTATATCAATAATTAACGTTAATACAAATTTTATGCCATAATTAGCATCATTGTGATAAAATCCGAATTTGGTATTATATCAGTAATTAACGTTAATACAAATTTTTTATGCCATAATTAGCATTATTGTGATAAAATCCGAATTTGGTATTATATCAGTAATTAACGTTAATACAAATTTTTATGCCATAATTAGCATTATTGTGATAAAATCCGAATTTGGTATTATATCAGTAATTAACGTTAATACAAATTTTTATGCCATAATTGTGATCAATTTAGAATTCAGTATTATACCCTTTAATTGGTGTTAATACCAATTTTAAATAATATCTAAATCCTAATAATTAGCCTAAATATAGCATAGTAATTATAGTAATTATCCTATAAATGTGAAGTGATCACTGCATGAGAAATATAAAACCTTTAGCATTATATATATATATTTTTAAATAACACGGAATACTAGATCAGACAAAAAAAAAAAAAAAAGACTAAAAAAAGAAAACAATGGATGTCCATGTCCATTCAAAACTGCAGTGCCCTTACATATACGAAAGGCATGATTTATATCCAACAAAACAAAAAATGTTTGATTGCCAAAACCTTTGCAGGATTATCCATCAATGGAGTACACTGTAATGTCAAGGCAAGATGAATGCTTATACACATAACGGGATAAAAACATCAAGCATACTCTACCTGGCAAATAATTCCTTAGCAAGAACATTGGTAAATTGAAATGTAAATAGATTATATGAAATATGATATTGAAATCATGGAAATCAAATCAAAGACTACTTACACCAATACGGCCGTATACTGCCACACTTACTCTACATTTAGCATTCGGTCAAGTAACGAAATGTTCCCAATACATCAAAATATATTGCTCTAAAAATAAACCACATGCGGTAACCTCGATAACAAAAAATTATTTATCAAACAACAATTTATATAGGCCCTATACAGCATACAACTATTGATATCCTACAGCCCTAAATAAAAGGGATTTCATGGAGACCAATTTACTCATACATCTGCGAGTTACATTTTAAAATTGGACTTCAACTGTTCCAAAGTTGCTCGCAGATAATCCAGAAAAGAAAACAGTTCCTCAATTGTGCAAATCAGAGGTGCAAAGCTTAGGTTTACAATTGTTTTGTTTATCTCAGTATCTGAAAACAGTCAGAAGAAACCTCCACATAGCGCCGAACAACATAAAACGCCCTCAAAAAAAAAAAAGGTAAGCATGCATCAAATAGCAGTTACAACCAAAAGAGCATGAAACGTAAAATGAAAACTACAAGAGCACATTCGCAGAAAAGGTTTGACCATACTGCATTTCATTTAATGTCCAAGGAACAGATATGCCAGGCGATGCAGCACAATTCAAGTGCCATTAATCTTCACAAAATGCAAGCATACCCTAAGTCAAGCACTTTACTTCATGCGATCTAAACTACTGCAGCTATTTAAAGCCATTAAAGCAGTGCTATAATAACTCAAAATACGCCCCAAAAAATGCCGCATTTTAGCCATAACCATTCAAACCCAAGAAAATGGAGTCCAAAAAAAAAATAGAGTTTGCAACTTGTACGCAACCACAGAGTCAGCCATTAGAGACAACACAAGGATTTCTTACATAAGGGTGCTCTGATACCAATTGTTAGATTTAATTTGTGAGTTTTCCTAATTACCTTAAACCCCAACCAAGATCTACTCCTTTGTAAGAAATTGAAATTAATGCACAGCGGAACTTACTTTCCATCCTCAAAGGCTCCTGGTCTTGACTTGAGTTATTGGCTCTTGAATCCTTCCAAGAGCTTGCAATCCTTTTCTCTGGCTATCCTAAATGACAGAGTACCTAGTCCTCAATGGAGCAGACAATTTTTCTGAGTGATTGCAAGCCTTGGAGACTCAGCCCTTTTATAGCAGTGCAAAACCCCAATCCTAGGGCAGCCTAAAATTTAGCTGAAACAAGTCTGTCTGAAATTTCAGATTGATTGAAATCAATCAATCAATTAATCAATCAATCAGAATAGATTCTGATTTCCTTATTCAGCTCAAATTTATTATTGCTATTTATTTTAATCAACTATAATCGGTCCATTAACAATTATAATTGATTAACATTATTCTACATGTATTTGTATCCAAATCCTTATTTTAAATACGTTTAATGCCATGACTTAATTAATCACATTATTTGGCATATAAATGTAATCTTGCTGACAGTATTTGACATTATAATCACAATGCACGTATGTCCAACTTAAATTTATGAAATTAGACGTCTCTAAATCGAAGCACTTCTGGAACCCATAAAATAAATAAGCAAATGAGGTGATAAATCAACATAGAGTCTTGGCGAATATCCTGCCCAAGAGAATGTCTCGCTATGAAATTTTTCGTGTAATATTTTGATTAGAGTGTGTAAAACGAACTCACGATCTTTAAGATCTGGGATCGCTAATTTCTGTGTAGCTGTCAAAGTGGGTAAAATATGGGAGCCCATCTGAGAACTCTTTTTTATAGATCGATGTCTAATTTTAGTTTTTTTCCAATCAGAAATCTTGCTGTAATTATGGATGGATTACCTTTAATTTTTGACTAATGATATTCTAGGAATTCAGTGTAAAATTTTCTAAAATAGGTGTAATATTTGCTAACTTACACTTTTAATATAAATCCAGAGGTTAACTTACATTTTTGTTTAATATATATCTATTGGATTTATAATGATGGTCAATCCCTGTCCAACATCACATTGTGATAAGATTTTCTCAATATGAAAATCAATCGTGGTCCATCGCATTGTTACAAAGATTGTTGAAAATCAACCATGGTCCAATGAAAATCGATGCATTGTGGAAAAAATTGTATCAATATGAAAATCAATCATGGTCAACCATGATTGTTTTAGGGTTTGTAATATTTATCTTAGGGTTTTTATACCTTGAATTTATAAGACTGATCCCTTGGGTTTAATATTATTTCTTTGCATTTATAATCTCTTGAGTTTTTAGTATAAATGCATTGGGTTTATTATTTCATCGGATTTATAATATCAATCCCTTGGGTGTATTAATTTGAAGTATAATGTTATTTATAGAACTTTTAATATTAGTCTTTCGGTTAAATATAAATCATTGAGTTTAATTAATTAATGATAATTATTATAAATTATTAAAAAAAATTATATTAATTATTTTTAATATAAAACGTTATTAGTTAATTAGTTAATATAAAATAATAGTAATAAGTAGTCTATTATATTTATATTAAGAATATTTATATTGATATTAAAATTTTGTTTAATAAATTTAATAAAAATAACAAGATAAGTTTTTCAAATACTTAGAATCACATGCAAGTCGTGTTCAGATTTCATAACTTAAGTATTTGTATAATTTTCTTTTATATTATTATATTATTTTGAAATTACATTATAAATAAATTGAATGAGCAAACACAAAAGCAAAATACTTTTATTTTCTCATTTAAAAGAAGTTATTAAGTATTTGGAGTTACATAATGCCATTTGTAAAGCAGTAGTATAGGCGGCGGAATTGACGGGAATGTCCGCAGGCCGGAAAAACTTCTCACTTCGGCCACTGGCAAACGCCGAAGTCAGAAGTCATGGAGATCCGTATGGGAGTATCATGGCAGGCATTCCATATGGGAGGCTCATGGCAGGGATTCATCCCAGATTCGATGTGATGTTTTCTTTAACTCAGTTGTACAAGGTATATTTTTATGTTCTATCCATCTATATGCGTGTCCGTGTATGGTATGATGCTTGATGCTTCTAATTTCGCTCCAGATACACACTTTACTGTATAAAGATGAAATATTTATCTTTTCATCTACAAGGTTATCTATATATTTTGTTAAAAAAAATTCAGCAAGTTATGATTGTTTTCATTCCTGATCTAGTTGATGTATATCCAAATTTAACCCCTTCATTTAACTCCGTTTCTATGCTACAAGAGTTTAGCAAATTTATTCAACTCCATCTTTTATGTAACGAGAATTTAGCTTCTCCAATTCCGTCTTCCATATGTTAGTTTATTAAACTATTTCTATGCTACAAGAGTTTAGCAAATTTATTCAACTCCATCTTTTATGTAACGAGAATTTAGCTTCTCCAATTCCGTCTTCCATATGTTAGTTTATTAAACTATGGAAAATTCTACGATAACTTCTAATCATATATGGTTATCACAAGATTGGATCGCTCAATTATATTTAGAAAACTCATTTTTTCTTTTTAGAAAATGGAAATGAAATAAATACTAATACTAATAATAATATTTATTTTTAAAGTCACAGCCAAGCCAGACATCAAATTGGTGTATGAGACCCCCTTGTTTGTGGGACAAGGGACCCACCTCCGCACAACTATTTGGCTGCTAAGTCTACGAAGTCATACATACTCTACCCCCCTCTGGTTTTGAACCTGTGACCTCTTAGAAACTTTTGTTGTCAAAGTGAAAATTGAATGTGAGATATTAGCAGGATCATGTAAATGACACTAGAAGGACTGAAAAAAGGTGAATATCCAATGATGATACGCTACCAATTACATCATCTCATAAATGATAGTAAATTTGAAGAAGAGGAGAAAGTTATGAACAATCCTCCTAACATCTTGTAAATGATAGTAAATTTGAAGAATAGGAGAAAGTTATGAATAATTCACCTGCTGAGCAAAAACCACATCATTTGAAGGGCAACCTTTGGAAAAGTTGGTGGAACAACTTTGGTATTTCTTCTCATTGAATGAATCTTTATACCAATAGTGTTTTGTCTCATGTAACTAGGTTGGTTATAATTTTGATGCTTATGTGTTGGAAGTAATGGAGAAAGCTAAACTTAGATTACTGTTATGATGATGATAGGATTGAGACTCTAATCTTAGACCTCAAATCCTAATATCTAGGGAGTGGTTGAAACCACCCCATTAGTGTGAAAGCCTATATATTTGAGGCTCATCTGACTCAATGTATTAGGTATTGTATGAGTGTTTGTACACTCTCTAAGTATCTCACCCGGAGAGCCAGTTAATATATAGTTTATATATTCACTTTTTATCATGGCATCAGAGCTGCAGGGTTAATGATCCTGTACAGTGAGTGAAGGGTGCAACTAAAGTGAAATCGTTGCGTGGTTTGGAGGGCTAATCACGTTGATCCAGAGTAACACTCCGCGTGTTTTTTATTTTGTCGACCACCGCAGATCTGCAGTGTACAGTCGTGAAGACCTTTGCGAGTCCATGGTGCTAACTCGTGCCGACTCGTGCCAATCACCAGTGATTGATCAGAGGATTTGTGTGAAGAGCTGATGGAAGGGTCTATTAGAAGAGATCATGGTTGACCGTGGAGAAACAACGTGGAGAAGGTCGGAAGAAGGCTGCGTGGAGAAGACCGAAAGGAGGCTGAGGTCGCTGTGGTTTGCAGAGGAGGGAGAAGATCGCTTGATTTCTTGCCTGGAGGCCGTTGAAGCAGGCGTGATGGAGGCCACTTTTGTATTTTGTATTCCTCGCCTGACGTGGTATGACAGAGCCGCCAATCTAGAAGTGCCAAGGAGACACGAGGAGGCCGGATCGCCGAAGGGAACAACAGAGGAGGCTGAGATCGCTCTGGACTGCAGTGAAGGGCGTGCGCAGTGTGGATTGGAGGACGAGTGCTGTGAAAGGATCTGTGTGAGGATATGTTGTGTGAGGATCCCATCATGAAGGAGGTAGGATCAGATCGGAAGTGGTGTACCCAGTTTTGGAGGATGAGTGCTTGATCGGTGGATCGACGCTGTTAATCAATGGATCGCTGCTGCTGGGTGATCTGTGGATGTTGTTTGACAGATCAGGGATGCCTCAATCGACGAGTGTGGAGACTATAGCTACAGATTGGTGGCGTAGTTTGGAGGTCGAGAAGAGGAGACTATTAAGGCATATTCGTGGAAGAAGTCAGATCTGGTGTGGTTGGGAGCCAATAGGAGACTGTCTCTTGAAGGTCTGTCTGATGCTTTGAATGATTCTGTCGATTTAAGGAGGCCAACAATTTCAGTTGCACTTGTGTTGTGACTTCGGTGTGAAGCTATTGCTGCTGCGTATACATAAGGGTGAGCTGGTTTGTTGGTGCCCGTAGATTTGTTGGTGAGTGTTGGTAAAGGAATTGGTCTTTATGCTTGTTGAGGCATTATCACATAAAAAATGTCCAAAACAACGCAAAGTGCGATTGAGTTTCAGTTCTGTTGATTCATTATCTAGCAGACATTATTTATTTGGTCGCTAGCTAGGGGTGCTCTTCATTTTACAACGACACAGTGCTTCTTGATTTCCATGGCATTCCCACGGAGCATTCCGATTTCTCCCATCTTCTGGATTGAGTATTTGAAATTGTCAAAAAAAAAAAAACTATTCTCCTTCAACTATGTATCAACAATTATTTTTGAAATATAATTGGTAAGAAGGGAAACATCTGATTGGAAGAGTCCTCTGTGCGATTTCAGATTGCTGAAATAATCACTATCAAAGGTGAGGGGACTAGCAGGATCCATTGGCACTAGATATAAGTTTCAGAATTAGACTCATATGGATACATGTTTTTATATTTAGAATTCATTAATTGTTGTTGTGCAAATTCCAATGGCATGCATTTTATGGTTTAGATTTGCTTAATCAATCTCTTTTATTTGACAAGAATGAAGTAAATATTGATGATGTTAACTTGACTTTCTTACCTCTTGCAATGTGAAATTTTTATAGGTTCAAGCTCTTTTTTATTTACTCGTTTTAATTTTCATTTTTGATTCATTGAAGTAAGTTTCATATTTTTTCTTATCAAAATTTTCACTATTTTATATTTTTATGAGTTAAATTAATATTTTATATAACTATTTGATATGGTTTTATAAGATATTTAACACCTAATATATGTGAGATACATTTGTAATCTTTTAAGTTTTAAATTAAAAACTAGTTTTTATTATATATGATTATTTTATATCCTACACAATTAACACCAAATATAGGTGAGATGAATTTGTAATCTTTTAAGTTTTAAAATAAAAAACTAGTTCTTACTATATATGATTATTGTATATCAAACATAATTAAATATTTGGTTATCTGTTCATAATGCTATAAATGGAAGAAAGACGAAGGTTGCATTGTCTTTGAAGATTTCATTGTTATTGATTCAAGACATTTTGTGCAAATAAAAATGCATTACATAAAAGACAACAGAAAAGTGGATGAGAAACATTCATCTAGAAAACAACAAATTATGTAGGCAATAAGATTACTATTATGGAGTTGTCTTTAGTGCGACTTTTTGGACTTTCTGGTGTCGAAATCCTATAGAAAATTTTGAGGTGAAATCTTGATTTGTGTTATTTAAATTGGTTTTTTAACTATATATATGGATTCAACACCCTGAAAAACCCCTAGGGAACTTGGATTGTGCAGGCTTACCCATCAAACTTGTGATTTCAATAAATTCCTTCCGGATATTAAAGAAATTAGACCAGAAAAACTCATTGGAAAAGCTTCCAGAAGGTCGCACTAAAGACAACCCATTACTATTATTTGCATGAATATGCAATTCCATGTTTCTATTTTAAATAAAAAAATATTAGAATACATGTTTACATCATTAAATGTGTTTCGTCATATATGAGATATAGTATTATGCTTACAAGTTAACAATGTATTATTCTATTAGCCTTATTAGCTTCACCTTATTACATATTAATTTAAATTTGATTCAACACTATATAAACCTAAATAGCATGGTTTAGTTGCCATTGAATTTTTTTTTACAAAATTTGTTCTATTTAATGGGTGATAGATTCTTATAAAATTGTCCACCCAAAACTATAATCCTCAATGAAAGCTCATTAGTAATGATGTTTGAGCACTATGTATGATACTTAATCGCTACTCATCCATACTATGCTTCAATATTTGAATTAGAGAGTGCATTCAACAATAACATTGATTATAATGAAGAATTTATTATATGCATGAGTGATTATCCCTTAAAGATCACCATATTTTGGGGTGATTTAATATCCTCGAATAAAGATACTAGG
Organism: Pinus tabuliformis; assembly: GCA_031772625.1. NCBI lineage: Eukaryota > Viridiplantae > Streptophyta > Pinopsida > Pinales > Pinaceae > Pinus > Pinus tabuliformis. The sequence continues at coordinate 189,595,404 of CM062819.1, read as the reverse complement.
AAACAATAATATTTTTAAAATGAGGGCTCAACGCAACCTGAAATTTTATTTGCATAAAAAAACTAGGAATTACAACTATGAAAATTACTTGCTAAAATGAAGATAAATCTGAAATTGTCCTCTAAATTTTATCTCTAGATTGACCTCCAAGCTTAATGAATGAGTCATTACACAACATTTTGTCACCGTCCCTGTACTCCCCGTTCCTTGATCCTGGAAGACCTCTACAGTGAACCCTACATGCTTTCCCTTCTTGAAGAAACTCCCATTGTGTCCCTATTCATGAGCAAAACAATTCCCTTTTGCACCATTTCCCCAAAATCTTCTGTTTTTCCCAGTTTACAAGACCAATGCTAATGGCTCTTATCCTCCTCGCACCAATATTAAGGGATTAGCATTGTCCCTAATTTCAACCGAAGCTACTGAGCTTTGTTCCAGTCGTGCCAGTCCTCTTATGGAAAGTTTTTTAAATAAGGAGTCGAAGCTTCTAGCTCTAGAAGCTTCGTAACGAAAGTCTGGTAAATGGTTTGGTCGGATGGGGTTGAGGATGTCAGTTTGGGCTCCTTTCCCCTATAAGGATGGAACTACCTCAAGAGATAAGACCTTCTCCCATGAGAAAATGATCCATCTCCCATCCATTCATGCTATATAAACCTCCCTTTTTCCCAAGCACAAGCTAGTGTTGAGGTTGGTGTGCTATTGCTAATTAAGTTTGGAGTAAACAACAAGATATTCATAGTTGTAGCTCTCTAGTTGTGTGAGGGAGAAGTGTGAATTTGGTTTCGTGTGAAGCATGAAGGGAAGAGCCTTAAAACTATCATTTTTGAGGCCATCATGGAATGCTAGCAGAAGTGCGTGGGAACCTAGTTTTGTCAGAGGAGAAAGACAACGTCAAGACAATGGTTGTAATCTCTTCTTGATTCAATATATATGCAACTATCGATTGATTTCCTACATGATCTATCATCTTACATGTTCATGGCTTAATGTTTCTTGACTTGTTAAGTAGGTTGAATTACAATTTGTCTATTATCACGGTTGTTGTTTGCTGTTGTTTACTTGTTTCAGGTGTTTGAATAAGGAAACGAGCGAGCAAGCAAGGACATCATCAAATGGGATAAGCATACTAAGAGGTAGGCCCTCTTAATTGGTTTTAACCTAAGGAAATATTCCATAGAATGTATCAGTTGTGGCTAGACCCATTATCGGGCTAGAGGAATTGTTTGTGTCCGCACTCATAATTTTACTTCACCACAAATTGGCGACATATTGGGGAGCCAATCCTTATGTTTGTCTTATTTCAGATTTCATGATTTTGTGTGAACTTTTCTAGTTCCACTTTTTCCCTTTGGTTCTGTTTATTTTCCTTTTATGACCGGTATGTGTTTAAAATTCATAGTAGCATATTTGGTACCAGTTTTTTTTTTTTCCTTAGCTCCCTCTCTTAGCGCACTTAATTCGCTAACAGTCACGCTGATCAGCGTGATATGCTGAGAAATAGTCGCACCAACCTCCCTCTGGTGCTTGTTGTCAGTTAGGCAGTCGCGCCGATGCCTGTAAGTGAAGACTAGGTTTTGTCCCCAATTTTTGGCAGTGTGTTTTGATCTAATGATTTCGACCCCGTAAGCCTTTTAGACTGTTTTCTCCTTGACTAGAAAGCTACTTTTCATTGGTTTTGTCTGCTTGTTGATTTGTCGTCTTTCTGCTTGATTTCTTAGGTCATTGGGTGGTTAGTGGCATTAGGTCATCTAGTTTTTCATCCATTTAGCTGATTGTGAACTCAGTGAGTCGAGTTGTTGGTGTATTTACTCCTTGCATTTTGTTTGCGGTCCTGTTACAGCTTTGACCTCCATTACACAAGTTTCAAAAGTTTTCGTTTTCTTGTCTAAATGTTTCTTTTTCGGCATCGATCACATTGCTTTTCCTGTTTTTGGTAAAGTCGGTGCTTCATTAGTCTGAACGAGTTTCTCTTTTTGTGTTTTTGTTTGCTTGAAGATCTAATTATCTCGAAAACGTTTTCATTGAAGTGTTGTATGCAAAAAATTCATTTTGTCATTTCATGACAAAGTATGAAATTCTAGTTTGTTGCATCAGTATGCATCGTTAAAGACTAGGATTGCATGGGCATTTGAAACGAAAAAGAACTCTTTTTGCTTTTAGAAGGACTGTTAGAAATGTACTTGCAGGAATTTAGAAATTGGAATGTATTTTTCATTAGTTTATTTTCTAAAAAAGTGAAGTAGTGAAAGATCATTTTGCTTTCACTTGCTTGGTTGTCTGCATTTGATTGTGTGTTTCCTACCCTCTCTAGTGTAGAAAATTCATTGAATTGAAAGGGTCTTGTCTCATTTAGTTGCATTTAGGGTTTTTCGAGTCACATCGCTAAGGCCTGAAAACTGAGACATAACTCAAGATAAACTTTAAAATAAACTCAATTAAACTAATGCACATTGGAAATCTAACGATCATATCTAGAAGGTCTAGGCTAGAGACGTGTTCTGGCATCTTTAAGCCTAGTATCTGTCGTTAGCTTCGGCATTAGATAGCGCTAGTACAGATTTGTTCTCCTAGTACCATCGAGTATATAACAGGAGACCCCTCTAGGTTGCAATCCTTTACCCATATGTTGTAGGGAAAAGTATCCGACTCGGATGACCCTATCCCACTCTAAGGGTGATAGTACCTCAGCAACAACTGTAAAGAAAACTACTTAAGGTTTACTTCTTTATGAAAGCAAAAGAGAGTGGATAAATGCACTAACCGTTGCCTTGCGCTTAATGTCGAATCCAAACTCTTCTCTATGGTCGCTTGCTCCCAGCTCTTTGCTCTTTTGCCGGCTCAGCTACAATGAGATCCTGCAAAATGACAAAGAAGGAGACTACAAGAGGCATGCAATCATAACTGATTCACGGATTAGCATAAACCAAATATACAATTATCACAAAACATCATTGGAACAAATGCATATAGAAGAACCTCAATAGCTTTTATTAATGAAGAAGTAAAGGTTCTGAGAGTGTTACAACCATTGAAGGTCCTAATCCAGCAACACCTCCCAGCAGAAAGAATTTCTCCTCTTCACCTCCCTCAAGCAATCACCCAATAGCTCTATAGTGAAACCAACAACATAGCATTACTTTGCACAAAATTCCAGCCTCTTGAGCTCATAGGAGAGAGCTCAATATATAGATGAATTGAGAAAGGATGAGTCAGCTTGCAACTGATGTGTAGCTGCCTTGTGTCCTCTCTCTCTTCAGTTAATCTTTAGTTGATCTTCAGTTCTTGAGTCCACTTGGAGAACCTTGCTTCCACTTGGAGAAACAGAGCCTCTGACTCATCACAAGGCGAAAACCCTGATCCAAGTGTCATTTTTGGAGCAATGACTCAGTGTGCCACTTGTCCCAATTCGCTCAGCGCAGGTGGCCTTTGTTCCACTTGCTTTGCAACGCAGGTACAGCATGGAGGATCTGAGTTTCAGCGCAGAAGCCTAGTGGAGCACCTGCTTTGATTTCAGGATTGCTTGTTTTTGAGTGTTTTCAGGTGGAGAACTGATTTGAGAGCTGTTGGTTTGCTGACCTTGTTCCTCTAGGGGTAGGAACATCATGTTTAGGGAACTTTGGATCCCTTGGATTATTGACAATTCATGCCTGTTGCTGTAAGGCACAAAATTGTCTATAACAGATGCCCCCTAAAGTATGAGGTCGTTTATCGGGTGAAATGCTTTATTGAGAGGATCCGAAGTTCATTCAATCTGCTGAGAAGTGTCCTGTAATAAGATACAATACAATACATTATTTTTCATACATTTTCATGATCTAGCTAAGGCGGGCATTCCCATGCTCAGCTTTATAAATACATTTTCGTACATAGAACAGACGATCGTCTGATTGTAGACTGATAATTCTCTGCTGAAATTATCATCCTTTGAGAAGGATGATCATCTGCTGTAATGATGTACATATCAAATGTCTTTATGTCCTGAATATATATCGCAGCCCGGATGGATGAAACTAGATCCGGGGTCTTCAATCTCTTCCGATCTTCACTCGATGTACAAGTCGATCCATGTGAGAATTTCTTGAAGTCGAACATGGAAAGACATCGCTTGATTACCGGTCAATGATGTGAACCGTTAACGAGCGCGAGAGGAATCACCGATAAGGATGATGACCCTCAAGGTACGGCAGTACAATTCACATGGTGGGAATAAAGGACTTGGCGTCGACCACCATGCAAAATCTTCTGGTCGAAGGTCATTGATGTATACCTGTCGCCGGAAGTGAGAAACTTGCCATTGAGGCATGCAAGCTTCAAAGTACTGAAGGGGTTGTTCCTAGATCAACTCCTTGGATAATGAGCTGATGTCGACAAGGAGCGATCCGTCAAAGGAGGGCCTTAATGAATCCCACATCAGTGACACGGAACGGAGCTAGTGATTGTGATGAGGTGAAAACAAACTGTGATGTATGATTCAGGGTGGCGGCCATGAAGTGGATGAAGGATAATGTATGGCAGTGGATGGGACACGGTTGACTCTTTGCAGAACCACATCTCTTGAACATATAACGACACTGATGTGATGGATTGGTAGCATTACCCCAATTGTGGATGGTGTGGCGAGGACCATGGTTATGAGACCGGTGAATGAAACAACCCAACCCGATGTGATACGGAGGACAAAGTGTCATGTTCAAGAGCGACTTGCTACCATTAATGCTGTGAGGTTCTCCCAATTTTTCCCCAGTCATTGCTGACCAGTACCTCTTTATTTTTGTCAAGCTTGAGGAGGATAACATATGCTTGTTCTATAACCTGCCCTTCGGGCAAGCCCATCGCTATGTTTTAACGAGCCTAGCGATAGGGAAACTCGTTCTCGTCTAAAGACAAGTTTGTCGCTATTTAATCATTTTAACGAGTCTAACGACAAGGAAAACTCGGTCCTTTTCATTTTTAGAGAGTCTGAAAAGGTACGGAAAGTTAACTCCAAAATTCCTTTTTCGTCATCTAATCCCTTAAGTCCGGAAAAGTATAAAACAATACAAAAGGGATGAATTTTCGATTTCTTTAACGAGCCGAACAAAACAAGCGCTCGATCTTTTTGTGCAATAATCCCTCAGGTCCAAAAAGATTAAAATCTAGAGGAGGGATAGCTCTTCCGGTCCTTTTAACGAGCTGGAAGGCCAAAACTCGGCAAACTTTTCATATTTTACGAGTCAGTGAAAAGAGCTCAAAGAAGACTCGTCTTTTGAGGAACGAGTGATAAACAGGGATAGCAGCAGATTCCAGGTACAGGTTGGAATTTTCCAATCACGGCAGTGTCACAAGGATGGCTAAGTGAAATCACTCTTCGCAGCTGTTCCTCAAAATGGGTAAACAAACATATGGAGATGAACGATTGGCCAAATGAACGGATGGAGGTGATGGCATATAAACACGACCAAGGGCTTTTAATATGGCTATCAAAGGTTACATTTCTCAAGGTTATTTAGCGGTTCATTTTTTCTGGATGAGCTTGAACTGTAGGGAAAGATTGCTCACAATTTATGTTTATTTTTTAACGAGCATGAACTCTGTACAAAAACTGCTCGAATTCTTGCGTTTATTTTTTAACGAGCATGAACATTGCTAAAACTGCTCGATTTATACCAGTCTTAATACAAGGAATGCCTTAGGTGAGGTAATCTTATTTAAGGAGCGATACCTCACTAATTACTCCAATTTGGCAGGTTTTAACTTTTGCCCTTCATCCTTTCTTTATGCAAGCTGGAAACGGCTAATCCTACGAGTTTAACGGGTTAGACCTACAGGTTTAAAGGGAGGACCTAAAAATTTAAAAAATAAATAGTCGTCCCGTGCTTGCACTCCAAAAGGTTTGCATGCCCCCAGGTATAAAGTATAATTTCAAGGCTGCCCCTCCCCTGTCCCACCTCTGTTTTTCTAATTGTCGTCTTGCTATATTTTTAACGATACTTGTCTTCTCGTTATTTTTCGGTGCCGACGGTACTTGTCTTCCCATCAGTTCACTTTTTGATTTTGCAAGATCGCAACAGATAAAACATTGGTGTTACGGAGGGAGGCCCTCTTACTTATTATCCAAAAAATGGTTTTGTTCGCTGCCGCAAACTAAACTCTCTTTTCGGCGATGTCTATCATTAGGTTGCTAAGGACGGTGACTACTTGTTTCAGCAATTTCATCTCTTTCTTTGGAGACTGCCCCTACTTATCCTTCAAAACATATTGTTTTAATGGGTGAGGCTTGACATTCAAAGATGGTGGCTTCTTGCTGCCACAAATGGATCTCCTCCTTAGGAGAGCCTACTTTTTTAGACAAAGGGAGACGATCTTTTCGCTCACATAACTTTGACAAAAGAATTTTATCCTAGAACAACCCTCTCTTCCTTTTTCGGACGGGGTACGGACTAGTCCATTCTTCTGCGGAAATTAACTTTATACCCAAGGTTTTCTCTGCCCAAGGCAGGCTAGGGTGCATGCCCCCTGGGTCCCAGTTCTTTCTTTCCGAATTACTCGCATTCATCGGGAAGTAGAACCGGGGGTGGTGGCATTCCTTGAGTGAATAAACCGTTAAGGGATGGTATTTGACTATTTGCGATGCGTGATCCTGGAAATGAAAGTTGGTCTACGAGCTTGACCATTCTTCCTTCGTGCGGAAAACACATGACTCTAAAGAGCGAGGACACTATTGCCTCCATGCAATATATATAGTCTCGTCCAAGGAGTAAGTTATAAACCAAGGGTCCCTGGACGACCATGATGTTTATATGAACTGTCTTCCCTTTCAATGTAACTGGAACATTGGGGAGAATCCCTAACGGGTGACTGGTTCCTTTATCAAAACCTGATAGATTTCTTATCTCAGGTAAAAGCGTCGGGAAACCCAGTGCTTTCCAAGCAATAGATGAAAGGATACTCACAGATGCCCCTTCATCAATGATAGTTCCAGCCATCAACATTCTGTAGATTTGGACTATGATTCTGAATGGGATACTGGCTGGTAACCGGGGTCTGCCTAGTTGATTCCAATCAAAGGATACAACTAGGTTGCTTGGTGGTGGGACCAAATACACGGCCGGATACGATCCTGACGATGTTCCTTCCTGCGATAAAGGAATGGGCGCATTGCCCTGATGCTCATCAGAGTCTGTGTTGATGAAAAGAATATGGACGGTGTCATCCTTATCCTCTTCAGTGAGGGTGTCATTTGAAGATGGGTCTTCAATGACGGAGTCATTTGAGGATGAAACCTCTGAAGGAAGAACCGGGTCAACTGCCGTTTCGACCTTTAGACTTTCGTCTGGTCTAGATTCAGCAGGTTCATTCTTAATGACCGACACTTCAGCTGACCACTTGAGCGGGCCAGCTGGATTTTCAACTAGCGAGGGATTAGGCACGAGTTTTTGGTATCCAGGAGGAAGTCGTAACGGTGATACCGGACGATCTTCCAAAACTCTCTTCGCCTCATCTAAGAATGGACATCGGTGGATGGTGTGATCGCCTTCACACAGCATACAGGGTGATCTTGGTTTCCCTCTTCGTCCTTCACTCTCGCTAGTTGACGGACTGCAATCAACATGACTACCAGAGGTTGATGCTACTGGATTGTGCAACCTTGGGGACCAGTCCCTTAGTATCCGGGGAATACAAGGACAATCACGATGGAAGTGGGTCCCTTTGCAAATGACACATGGCGATTTAGGCCTGGTCGGTGCAGTGTGTGGATTTTTGTCAGATGTCTTTTGCTTGCCCCCAGTCGCCTTCGCCATAGGCCCCTTCTGCTTCTTTTCTCTCTTCTTCTTTTCTTTCTTCTCCATGGGAGGCTGCTTTTGCCGGCTCTACCTTGTGAAGATGAAGGATCAGAGGAAGTATTGTAAGAAGTGGAAGGCTGGTGGGTAGTTCTAGACTGGTCTGACTGTTGATTCGACTGCTCAGGATTAGTGGCGATCTGTACTACATTAGTTGAAAAGAGCCATACGGGTAGGCCAATTGTCAATCCTGGAAGTGACAATGTGGCCATATGAGGCGCACCAACATCTCCCCAAGAGGAGAAGGGATTGGGACTTCCGCCAAGGTTACTTCCTTGGTTGGTGGGCTCCATACTTTTCAACTGAAAGATCAACGTGGGAATAACAGGTGATTATGTTCCGATTTAAAATAAATTTTATTAACGACGCTTTAGACACAACTTTGCTTTTTCATATTTTAAGAGTCGAGAAAAAGCTAAAGATGACTCTAGTCTCCTTCGATGTTTTAACGAGCCCGAAGTGACAAATGCTCGGATGGACTTTTTCAGTTATAGAGTTTGAAAAAGGCCAAAAGAAACTACTCTGGAGTTCCAGGCAGAGGGTGTGCCAAACTTTTCGCGAAACCACAGAATACGTTTTACGGTACGGGTGGTCGATCTTCGTGAATGCTGTGTTCACTGCATTGCGATCAGTAGGGCGGCCGACACGGCTTCCTATGGATAAAGGCTTTGTTCCTATAGGGGTCTCCCAATATATACGCGACGGTACATGGGAGCACAAGTCCGTATTAGTGCCACCGACTCTCAGGAGGAATCACCCACCTTCGTAGAGATCGACAGTCACTATGTTTAACGACGCCGGAACACGTCTCTACCTAGACCTCTATGTGTTTGCGTTATGTTACAAAGCGTTGTTATGTAAATTGGATTTATTTTAATGTTGATCTTGCTTAGCAGTTTGCCTTTAAGGATCACCACGAGATGTATGTAACAAATTCCTGAATGCAGTCTAAGATGAGAAGCAAACTTTTCAATCTTTCAACTTTGAAAACCTTAACTACTGAGGGAAAAGAAAGGCAAATCTTTTCACACAGATCATAGAGCACACACTAAATGCAAATTTTTCCTAAATCGTCAAGCAAACAGTCAAATGCAAAATGCACAATGCATGTATTTTCTTTTCCCTTTCTTAATGTAGATGGGTTACAAAAAGAAAGTTGTTATATAACTTTGATTTCGATTTAAAGTGAAAACAAACAAGCTTGTCCAAAATCAAAAGACACCTTAAGATTTACTTGCTTAATCACTGGAAATGCATGAAATCAAACCATAATGACGAAAGTAAAATGACTAATCAGCTATGGACAACAAACAAGCTAACTCTTTAGACCAGCAAAATGCCTAACACAGGTTTAGATGTAAGAGGCCAAAAGCAAGACTAGTTTACTCTTCGTTATGGGAAATTGTAAATGAGTAAGAAATACAAAAGAACAAGTACAATTTCGTTATATAACAGAGGCAGAATGATGGCAAGTAAGGTTGGTTTCAGAACAGGTGCAAGACTGGTAACTAGCTGCCAAAACTATGGTGAAAACAGGCAAGAGAAAGGTAGGAAACCCCAACTGCACTAGGCAAAATTGGGCCAACGCAGGTGCTGCACAGCCAGTCTGGCTCTCAGCGCAGGTAGCCCCTTCGGGACCTGCGTTGCAAAGCAGGTAGCCTGTGTACTGCCTGCTTTGGAAAACGAAAGTTGCGTTTTCACAGTTTCCGGGTCATAATTTTCTCAAAAATGCACAGTTTTTGCTCAAATCAGAAGCAATCAGTCAAGCACACTCAAAGGGATGATTAGGAGGATGAAAAGCTATCACTAAGAGCTTACAAGGATCCTTGTAGATCAGCTCTTCAAATCATGAACATGCTCAGAAATGAGCTAGAGTAGCTGCCCTCTACTTCGCTTTTGATATAGTCAAAAGCTTTTCGATTTGGTACTCTTTTGTTCAGGAAATGAATAGCAAAATACTACAAACAATCAAACAGATACGATCCCCAGTATGGTCGCCAGTTTGTTGTAGGGAAAAGTATCCGACTCGGATGACCCTATCCCACTCTAAGGGTGATAGTACCTCAGCAACAACTGTAAAGAAAACTACTTAAGGTTTACTTCTTTATGAAAGCAAAAGAGAGTGGATAAATGCACTAACCGTTGCCTTGTGCTTAATGTCGAATCCAAACTCTTCTCTATGGCCGCTTGCTCCCAGCTCTTTGCTCTTTTGCCGGCTCAGCTACAATGAGATCCTGCAAAATGACAAAGAAGGAGACTACAAGAGGCATGCAATCATAACTGATTCACGGATTAGCATAAACCAAATATACAATTATCACAAAACATCATTGGAACAAATGCATATAGAAGAACCTCAATAGCTTTTATTAATGAAGAAGTAAAGGTTCTGAGAGTGTTACAACCATTGAAGGTCCTAATCCAGCAACACCTCCCAGCAGAAAGAATTTCTCCTCTTCACCTCCCTCAAGCAATCACCCAATAGCTCTATAGTGAAACCAACAGCATAGCATTACTTTGCACAAAATTCCAGCCTCTTGAGCTCATAGGAGAGAGCTCAATATATAGATGAATTGAGAAAGGATGAGTCAGCTTGCAACTGATGTGTAGCTGCCTTGTGTCCTCTCTCTCTTCAGTTAATCTTTAGTTGATCTTTAGTTCTTGAGTCCACTTGGAGAACCTTGCTTCCACTTGGAGAAACAGAGCCTCTGACTCAACACAAGGCGAAAACGCTGATCCAAGTGTCATTTTTGGAGTAATGACTCAGTGTGCCACTTGTCCCAATTCGCTCAGCGCAGGTGGCCTTTGTTCCACTTGCTTTGCAACGCAGGTACAGCATGGAGGATCTGAGTTTCAGCGCAGAAGCCTAGTGGAGCACCTGCTTTGATTTCAGGATTGCTTGTTTTTGAGTGTTTTCAGGTGGAGAACTGATCTGAGAGCTGTTGGTTTGCTGACCTTGTTCCTCTAGGGGTAGGAACATCATGTTTAGGGAACTTTGGATCCCTTGGATTATTGACAATTCATGCCTGTTGCTGTAAGGCACAAAATTGTCTATAACAACATATGAAGCTGAGTCGACTGCCTTGAAAACGTGATACACTGAACATAGCATTCGAGGAGATTGTCTGCCCATACTTCTCGGTTCGCGATGAGGTATTTTGTAGTTCAGAGTTGCTTGGTAATCCCTTTTACCTAGATCATCCAGAGGAGTCATTTGATCTTTTTGACTGATTAAACTTAAAAGATCATTCAAGCACTTGCCCTTTCGAGCTCGTTTCCAGTCTAAAGCGATAGAGTCATCTTTGTTTCTTTCTTGACTCTTAGGAAATGAAAGAGCACCCGTCTATTTACATTTGAAGAATTGACCATTTCCTTGATGACCTGCATTCCTTTTTCCTTTGCCATTGTACCTGTTGTTCCTTTGATCATAGAAGGTGACCCTGGAATGATTGTTATCATCATGTAGTGATGTGTCCCTTCTACTCGGACACTCCTTCACATACTGGCAAAACTTATTGCAAGCTAGGCATCTAAATTTATTCCATTCTCAGATCCGAACTTCTCATTGAAGTGACCTATAGGTAGGCCACCAGATGCTTCAGCAATGCCACTTTGATAATCTTCTTTGCTTCACCCTTGTTGAATTTGAAGAGGGATGAGGAATCCATTAAGCCTTTTGTCCTTTCCAACTGTCTTTGGTGATTTCTCTTACACTCTTGCTTGGGCTTTGTCTTCACCTCAGCTCCGATACCATGTTAATATTAGGTATGTTCTATGTTGAGAGCAAATTTACTTCAATTTTCCATATAAGCTCAATATCAATTCTAGATTAGTAATCACATTTAGCATGATAGTAAAATGCAGATAGAACATAGACGTAAATAATAGAAAACAAGCCAAGAAAAGAGGACATAAGATGTGGTGCCAGCCAGGGACAAACCCCAATGTGGGGAAACCCTTGATAAATTCTTCTTATGTTCTTCAATAGTTTAGCAGAAAGAGAGATAGTACATATACATCAGAAGTCAACACTTTGACTTGTCAAAATAAGAGCAGAGAACTTCTCTAAGAAGATGACACATGAGGTAGCACATCTGAACTAAGGTGATTCTATCACCATGTTGTACCTATCACTATGGTGCACCATGTTGCATCATCATACCATGTCCATCATCACTGTGCTGCACCATCACCATGTCCATCATCACTGTGTTGCACCATCACCATGTCCACCATCATTGTGTTGCACCATGTTGCACCATCACTGAGTTGTACTTCATCATGTTGTACCCAATATGTTGCTCTTCATCATCATGTCCATCGTCACTGTGTTACACCATGCCACACCATCACCACTATGCGGCACCACTGTCATGCTGCACTTTGCTGCACCATCATCATCATGCTGCACCACTATCATACTGCACTCTGCTGCACCATTCATCATCATGTTTCACCACTGTCATGTTGCACTTTGTCGCACCATTGATCATCATGTTGCACCACTCTCATGCTACACTTTGCTGCAACATTCATCATCATGCTGCACCACTGTCATGTTGCACTCTGCTGCACCATTCATCATCATGTTGCACCATTGTCCTGCTGCAATCTGCTGTACCATTCATCACTATTAATGTCACCTACGTCATATTGTATCACACTTTATTCCATGCTTGATAAAATCAACAATAGGCCTTAAAAGGTTGTGGTGATCCAAGTGAGGTTCCATTACTGGCACACAGATTTGTGCAACCCTTAATGCTCTATGTTTCTGCCTATGGCTGACAGCCTAGCCTAGCAGCAAGATAGGTCTACACACATCACCCAACTTGACCCTTGAACAACTCATCCTAGACTTAGATCTTCACTTTAAGGCTACACCTAGTCACCGAGATCCTATGCCAAAGTCTGTAGCATATTTGGAGGCTGTAACATCGAGTTGAACTTTCCTTAGGACTGCCAAATCCTATGCCAAATTCTGTAGCATATGTGGAGGCTATAATAGCAAGTAGGACTTTCCTGAGGACTATCTATAGGTGCCTTTATTCATGCTAGTGTTAAGCCTTTTTCTATGACTTTGTTAGGGTATTCTATAACAACATTAGGGTATGTATTTAGGTCTGCTTTATACAGTCATTAGCCCTCCTATTCTCTACGGCTAGGGAAGAATATTACCCTCCAAACTTAGCATCTAGATGTCTCTTCTAGGACATCGTTTAGGGTCTTTGATTAGCCTCTCCTAGCTGTGATTCCAAGACTATAACATCGTTAAGTATGCTCCATCATGACTATGATTAAGGCAGCATTAGGGCATATAGGGACAACATTAGAAGCTTATCTTCATAACTATGTTAGGCCTTCATCTCCATGCCAACATTAGGAGCTATGGCATCTTCATAGCGTATCATCTTAAGATATCTCCTCCCACTAAAACCCAAAGACAAGTGGAGAGGAAGAGATCACAAGAGGTATGTTTCAAATGACTTGCAAGCCACCTCTTTTTATACTAAAACGTTGAGCACAAGTGGGGGCAATTTGGTTGTTGGCTGACCTTGATGAATTGTCCCATAACACAAATAAATTCATATCTCCAAGAATACATTTCGAAATCGGATGATATTTAGATCCATCCTACACAGAATCCAAGAAAAATATCAGCTGCCATGAATAAGTAGACCCACATGGAGTTTGGCCCTAGTTTCCAATTTTAACATTCCCTCTTGGTCGTGGCAAGGATCCCTCAACATCCTTCTCATCCAAACTACTTGACACACTACTGATGTTGTGGCGACATATTCAGTTTTTGTTGTTGACAATGACACTATCGACTGCTTCTTGGAGGCCCATGAAATGGCTCCAGAATCCAAATGAAAAACATATCTTGACATTCTCTTTCTATCATCGACACTTCCTCCCCAATCACTGTCAGTGTAACCAACCAGCCTAAAATCATTTGTTGCGGCATATAAAATACCATACTCCTTTGTCCCATTGACATACCTTAGAATCCTTTTCGTTGCTTGCCAATGTGTTTCCTTGAGTGTCTCCATGAACCTTGACACCAAACTCATTGCATACATTATATCCGGCCTAGTGGTGGTAAAATACATCAAGCTACCTATAATTATTTTGTATAATGTGGGATTGACATTTTTGTTGCAATCTTCTTTGCTCAACTTCAACCCTATGACAATTGGAGTTGGAGCGGGCTTGCTGTTCTACATATTAAACCTCTCCAAATTGTCTTCTAAATACTTTTCTTGAGAAATAAAAATGCCATTTTCTGTTTGCTTTACTTCTATGCCCAAAAAATATCTTAACAACCCCAAGTCAGTCATTTCAAATTCACTCTTCATGACTTCTTTCAAATCATCGATGTGGAAATCATCACCGCCTGTAAAAGTCAAATCATCTACATATAAGACAACAATAAGAATCTTACCATCACTCTCATTGATGTAGAGAGTAGGCTCATTGTCACATTTGTCGAAACCATTGTCCAACAAGTAAGTATCTATGATGCTATACCATGCACGTGGTTCTTTCTTCAATAAAGAGCTTTCCTCAACCTATACCTCTTGTCTTCTTGGCCATCTACCTCATAACCAGGTGGTTGCGCAACATATACTTCCTCTTTCAGCACTCCATTCAAGAACGCGAATTTTATGTCCATTTGATACAATTTCCATTTATGTTGCACAACAATCGCCACAACTGTACACACGATCTCCATCCTCGCAACTAGTGCAAATGTCTCTGCATAATCTCTTCCATGTTGCTACTTGTATCCTTTGAAAACTAGCCTCACCTTACGTCTCTTAATATTGCCCCAAACTATTGGCTAACATTCACTCCCGTACCAACCCTAGCTTTTTCGACCTGTATGGGAGGGAGAAATTAAGAGAAGTTTGTTTATTAGAATAGTTTAGATCACTGATTGCAAAGAAGAAGTCAGATCTCACATAAACCTATCGAGTTCTGACTTATTCACTCATGGATCTAATTCCTGATGATGAACCACAGAGGTTGGTTCGAAACATCGATTACAACAAAACCTAAATGCGATGACTCTAGAAGACAACACTACACATAATATAGATTGCAGAAGCCTCAAATCAACAAGTTTCTCTTGATCTTATAGACCACTTCACTCCAATGACTTATTTTCCTTACGGAAGGTTCACTAACTCCCATTTTTCATTCTTTTCTATTGATTCTATTATTCCTCCATTTTCACAACTTGTTTTTCTTCTTTAATTGCATCCTCAAAACTGGATTGGGTCATCTCCATGAAGTAATAATGCAAATAAGGAATTTAGACCAGCGCTACTATCAACTTCATCTTACTCATAAATCTCATTTAAATTTTTAAATTTGGTCTTCTTGTGATCGCTGAAGATGGACTTCACATATCACTTGGTGTTACGCTTTACAACATGCGTGGTGTATACCTTGTTGTAAATTGATTGTGAATTCCATGCTCCCTAGAAAAACGAAGGAACTCATTTGAGATGTATTCCCCACATATATCAGTCCTCAAGACATTGATGTAGCATCCACTTTGCTTCTCAACAAGAGCTTTGTATTGATGGAAGCGCTTAAACACTTCAATTTTCATTTTTAGGAAGTAGATCCATGTCTTCCTTGTGTAGTCATCTATGAAAGTAAAAAAATAGTAGTTTCCACCAATCGATGGTGTCTGCATTGGTCCATATAAATCTGAGTGGACAATCTCTAAAGGTTCCTTTTCCCTTACTAAATTCCCTGTTGGAAATGTCTCTCTATGTTGCTTTCCCAAGATACAGCCTTCACATAGGTTGTCCAGTTTTTCTATAAGTGGCGACCCCTTCACCATGTCGTTTCTATGTAGAAAATTCAAACCTCCAAAGTTGAGATGACCAAATCTCAAATGCCATAACCAATTTTCATCTTTGACCTCTTCTTGGTAGTTCACCTTTGTGACAACTGCATATTTTCTTTTATCCTCTTGAAAGTTCAATGAAATTTGTCCTTGTGCACCTTCTTCCCTCAAAACTGATCTTATATTGAGAGGAAACATTCTATTGCTTGTTATCTGAACCTTTGCAATCAGTTGTCTGCTTGGAGGCTTATCCAAAATTGTGCACTCATAATTCTTGAAAAAGACATTGTAGCCCTTTTGCATGAGTTTTCCAATGTTTATGAGGTTATGCTTCAAACCAGGGACAAAGTAAACATCTGAGATATACTTCTTCTCTACCTTCCTTATTAGGATATTAACTCTTCCTTTGCCCATGATAGAGACTTTGCTATCAGTCCCTTGTGTCAGTTCCGATTTCGCACTGTCATCTAGACTAGAAAACATTTCTATGTTTGCTGACATGTGGTTGTTGCACCCTGAATCTAGATACCATACATCACTTTGTTTTTCTTGTGCTACATTACAAACTAAAAGCATGCTATCATGGTTCTAATTTTCCTTTGTGAAATTTACACTTAGTTTTTTACTTATGTCATATTTCTTCTTTCACATTCATTTGCATAATGACCATACTTCTTATAATAATGACATTGAACTTGATATTTATCATACATCTGACCTTGTGCTTGATTTTGGCTTGGACCTTGACTTGGATTTTGATTGCTGCCCCTTCCACTTGAGCTTGAAGGGCTTCTTCTTCCACTTCTGTGTGGGCTTCTTCCTCTTCCTCTAGCATATGATCTTCCTTTACCTCTACCTTGACAAAATGAAATTTGTGTCTTGAAGGCGTGATCTAATGAGGAGCTTGTTGTTCTATTTATTCTATGTTCATGAGAAATAAGTGATGCATGAAGCTCATCCACTGAGAACTGCGATAGATCCTTTGTCTCTTCTATGGCCAAAAAAATGGCATTAAACCTTGCTCGTACACTTCTAAAAAATTTCACAACTATTCTCCTTTCCTCAAGCCTCTCACCATGAGACTTGATTTGAGTAACCAGTCCAATTACATGTGTAAAAAACGAGTCTACATTCTCAAACTCTTTGTACCAGCCCTCGTGAAAATTCCATGTAAAAATTTATAAATACCATGGATGATGGGACATGTATTCAAAGCTGAATGGTGGGAAAGACATCCTAGGGGGTGGTTCATTTGGTTGTTTATGGCTAAGGAAATTGGCAAAGGCAATGGCTAAGGTTTTGGAAAGGCAAAATGGCATTTTTAGAATTTAATTCATGAAAATAATGGAAATTAGGAGAAAATGAAGGTGAAGGTCACCGGTTGCATTTGAGGTGGGAAATGAAGAAAAATAATGGAAAATGAAGAAAATAGAGGCCTCATTAAAAAAAAGGCTTCTAAGGATTAGAGAAAGCCCTTGGCTCAAGCTTCTTCCTTTCAGTGTGAACATTTTGTCAGTTTAGTTTTGGAGCTCTCTCATTATTCTCTCTCTCTCATACTCTTGGACACCTAGAGTTTTATAGGAACAAGAAAGTCAAGGAAGGAATGAGGAAGCAAAGATCAGGTAGGGAAATGCAAGATCAAGCAGATACAACAGGTTTCATTGTAGGTATCAACTTGCATGTGTATTTTCCTTGTTAGATTTGGCATGCATGGGATTGCATGTGTTTATTTTCTACCATGGCATGGGTTTTTCCAGGTGTCATAGTATTTTCAGCCTAACCTTTACCATTTCTTGATAGCTTTGATGAGATGTGTTCTCTCATGCGTTTTGTGGGGGATGGCGGGATTGGATTCAAAGTTGAGTGGGGTGGATCTCCGAATTGAAAACACATGGTGGTAGTGGTCCCTGAACCAGACTGAGGATGAATAAATCCAATAGCCTAGTAACTCCTGAACCAAACTATGGGTTACATGGTAAAGCCAGATTGTATGCGTCGTTGGGCCTAGGAATCCTTGCTGGTGAATGGCGGGATATATGGTAAAGCCAAGACTTGGAATTTCTCTCTGTTGGGCCTAGTGATTCTGGGATGGAATGCATGGTAAAGCATGGATAATATGTCTCGATGTATGGCCTATTAATCCCTGGATCAGACTGTGGATGCATGGTAAAGCCTGAGAGTCTAGGAGGCACTCAAATTCCTCATGGTGTAGGTGGAGAACTTCGGTGGCATCCACATTGATTGGTGTTTTTTGATGTTTTCTATGAGTCCCACATTCACGCTTGGAATATGGAACGGGGGTGATTGGTTGAAGAGATACTTGGCTCAACCTATCTATGGTCGGGTGGAACATGGTAGTCCCATCACTTGTTGATTCATTGCATTATTAATGAAAAATTCATTCCCTTGATTTTCATGTGCAAATGTATTGATGTATATATGGATTTTGAGGGTTGATATGTTTATTGTATTTATGTTCCTATTACGTTTCTTATTTTCAAATATACCCCGGAGGGTGTTATAGAGTGGTAACAGAGCATGGTTCAAACACTTGGACTGGATGGGCTCTATCATAGGTGAAATGAAGAAAAAAGGTTAAATTTTAGACCTCTTTGTCATATCTTTTATACATTTTCTTCTGTGGCATATTAGAAGTTGAAAATTTGTACATATTGAAGGTACATCCCACTAATAGTGTGGTAAAAATCTTAGATATTTGTTCACAATACTTTAGAAATTATGATTTAAGGAAGATGACCTTCCTGAATGCACCTTTAAATAGGTCATGTTGGACTTTCTACAATAACTCATCTTCTGTAGGCTTTCAGAAGGTGAAACATTTTCCACATTAAGGGGACATACCACTCATTATGTGGTAGAAATTTCAGATATTGGGTCACAATATTTTAGGAGATATGAGAAGAGGGAGTCAAGCCTTCTAAATGCTCCTAAAATTAGGCCTCAAACATGTCACATTGACATTTTTTTTATAACATTTCTTTTTGGAACTCTCAGGAGCTTAAATGTTTTCCAAAGTAAGGGGAAATCCCACTGATATTGTGATAAAAATTATAGACATTTATTTGCTATAGTTTAGGAGTTATGACCAGTGGAAGTCGAGATTTATGGATACTCCTAGAATTGTGCACCAAATAGGATTGTGGTTGTATTTTGTTTTAACTTTTCATAAATGAAATCTCAGAAGTTGAATATTGAACCATAGTGAGGGAAATACCACTGATCATATGGTTCAGTTTACATAACTTTTACTACTACAGTTTAGGATATATGCATTGAATCATTCACTATATTAGTTTCCATGCAAAGTGTTTGAGGAAATGCGTAAATGGTTCAATGATTAATTGCATAGAAACTGTTTGACAAAATGCCCCAATGAGTATGTTGTTTGTGGTTGGGAGAGTATTGATGTGTAATATTATTGTTGTAGTTGATATATTCTTACTTGTATGCAAATAATTTTGTATATTAGTTTGCTTGTAAAGTGTTTAAAGAAATGATTACACGCAAATGTAATAGTATAGTAGTGGTTTGAAGAAAATGTAAAAGTATGGTAATTGTTTGAATAAAATGTTATTTTTTTGGATGGGATAGTATTTTAGTATCATAATATGGATGTAGATGATCTATACCTATTTTCATGCAAAGAATTTGAAGAATTGCATGTAAGGAATTTGAAAGGTTGCATGTAAGGAATTTGAAACGTTGCATGTAAGGAAATGGAAAAGTGGAATGTTTTTAGTTATTATGTTATAAGTAGAATAAGTGCAATGTTTTTAACTTAATCTCATACAAATGTATGAGAAACAAAAATCAATTTCTATTCAAGTGTGGTTAAATTTAGTAGAGCTTTGGAGATACCATTTCCATAATTGGACAATGGAGATTGAGCCATTATAGTAGCATCCTCCTTCTACCTTAGTGTGGACCATGGATAGTAAGGGGGCATGCTTATAACTTGTTAGTATTGGTGAATTCTGATCTCAAAGTAATAGACATGATGTCTTGATTTTTGGAACATGCGACTGACTTTGTATGAATTATATGTCACTTACATGTTGATTTCATGATACCTACGTACATCCTTGTATGTTAGGTTACATTTTTTAATATTTTGATTACATGTATCAAACTTGTAGGTTGATTACAAGAATTGATCACTTATGTTTGACTACATGTGTTTATGTGTATTGTAGTTGATTTGGCATTGATTATGCATACTATTGGATGCATGTGGTAATGTGTACAATGGAGTAATGGTTGTTGTTATGCATGTATGGTCGTGGCTATGATTATGCATGTATAGTAGGTCAAACATGCCTTGTGAAGTCATTGTATGCAATTCAGGTCATCATGATGCTATTGCTTGTTATGATGCTAATGAGCTAGTTGAGATAGAGAAAGGGATGCATATCATCATAACGAGGTTGCAGCATTAGACTTTGGGATAAGAACAGATCGTCATACATGTAGTGTATGTTTGACATGCAGGTATGTAAGTTAAGGATTATTATATGCATTGGGGTTATATACGTTAGGTTTATGAACATGTATTTGATGTTATGGTTACATTCATGATAGATGTTAGTTGATCAGTGTAGTTATATTCACATGAGTAATATAGTCAAGAATGATATTAACCTGTAGTTGTTGATGAGTATGATATATAGCTTATTGTTGTTATATGCTATTAAATTGATGATTAGATTTATTTCATTGAGATCTTGACGTCGTAATTTGGATTGATCATATGTGTGATGGTTATGTTCATAGCATTGAATATCTTGATGTTACATGTATTGTGTTAACTTGGTTTGACCTATTCAGATGGTTATGGTTGCGATACTTAGGTATGAGCTGAGATATTTATGATATGGTGTCGTACTAATCTAGACTGATCATACATATGTGAGTATTATGCATGACTGACAAATGCTTATGAGCTTGTAATATGAACATGTTAGTTAGTTATTGTTATGGATATCATGATTTATGTTGACATTTTGTAAAGTTATATTTCACTAACTAGATTTATTATGCAGACAAGATAGCCTCAGCTGAGTTACACTAAGGTATGAGTTTTCTTATGTATTATACTTGGTGTTTCATAGTTGATTTTGTCGTCTATTTGGTGTTTGAGTGTTTTGTGCCTATTATGTCGTCTAATTGATTTATTTAACATGGTATGTTTGCGAGTTGGTTGAATGTTCAATAAATTGCATAATATATGTGTTCAAATGATCTTGTTTTAAGATGATGGTACTAATACATATGTGTTGAGACAATTGATATGTACTTGAATGTAGTTTATAGTTGTAGCATTATGTCTAATGATT
This sequence comes from Pinus tabuliformis, assembly GCA_031772625.1. NCBI lineage: Eukaryota > Viridiplantae > Streptophyta > Pinopsida > Pinales > Pinaceae > Pinus > Pinus tabuliformis. The sequence goes on along the minus strand of CM062819.1, from coordinate 189,574,366 downwards.
ATGGATTATGACATTATTGTTTGTAAAAGTTGATTTCAAATCGATAAATATGATTGTCTTGATATTTGGAACATGTTGTTGACATGTGGGAGCATGATGCAGGGAGTTGCATGGAAAGATAGGTTGCCATGAAATCTTGAAGATGCCTCTGGTTGAGTTTCCTTGGGAACCATCGGGATTTAGTCATGGTGTTTGTTGCTAGTCATGTGCTTTTGGTATTTTATGATTTGTCGAGCTTGATTTGTTGTTTTTGTTTATGTCTAGTGCAAGGTGTTGCCACTTTGGTTGTGGTGTTGTATTGTTGTTATTGTTTTTTATGGTCTTCTTCTTATTTTTTTCTTGTCTTGCCTTTTATGTTTCGAGTCTTGGGAATTGGTTGGAAAAGAGGAAAGTTGATGGAAATTGGGAGAGCTATGTGGTACCCGACAGATGATGTAAGACTTTGATTAAGCTCAGTATATGAGTAAGCGTAGTAGAAGGTAAGACTATGGCAGTTGGTTGGAATGGTTGGGTCCATTGTGGTAAATGGACAGTAGCAGTGCAGACACAAGAAATGTAACCAGAAAAGGTAAAGTAAATGGATCAAAGGTATCATATGCTTTGGCTATGTTGGGAACTGTTTCTCTCAATGCGTGTGCATAAATAAGGAAGTTATCTTAACCTAGACCTTATGTTAGTTGGTAATTATTTTATGATCATGATTATGTTGAAGTTTATACATGTATACATGTATGTATGTATGTCGTTGTCTGACAGGATCATGATTGTTTTATGCTAACATTTATATATGTATGCATGGATCCATGTATCTATGTCACTGTTTGATAGGGTCATCGTGACTCATTCGTGTGGAGGAATGATTTCTTATGCCAGTGAATGGCATGAAGGGGTTCCTGGTATCACAAGGAATCAAGTGGAAGAGTAGTCATGACAAATATATGAGGTTAGTATCATGTGGATATGATTTGGTATTGTGTACTTGTATTATGCCTATGTTTATGTTATGAAAGGTAATGTTGAAGGATACATTAGCAAAGTGAAAGCAGTGTGGTTTGTGGCTTGCTAGGATAAGCATGGATAAGACATTGGAAACAAGGTTTCTTGGTAGAGGTAGTGTGGTTTTGGATGTGTGGTACTATTTTTGTGCATACGTTGTATATGTTGTACATGTTGCATATATGATGTGTCCACTTCTGGTGTTGTGTATACATAGCATGCGTACATGTTATTTATGCAATGTTATGTACAGAATGTTAGTATAGATAGTGTTTTATGAATGTTGCATATTTAGTGCTGGGTATAGATTGTGCTATGTACATGTTGGCTATGCAGTGTTGTGTACAAATGATGCTATGCACATGTTGGAAATGCAGTTCTATGTACAAGTGGTGTTGCGTGCATGTTGTACATGTGGTGTTATGTACATATGGTGAGATGTGCATGATTGTACAAGTGGTGATGTGTGCATGTGGTGCTGTGTACATGTTGTACATAAGGTGCTATGAGCATGTAGTGTTGTGTACATGTCGTGCATGTGATGCCATGTACATATAGTCTCACGTACACATCGTGCATGTGTGTTGGGTGCCTCTAATACTAGTAATTACCCCATTACTATTGTAGTTATACCCCTTATTTATATTGTTGTGCCCCCATTACCCCCATATTGTTATTAATGTGCCCATAGAATCCCTCTATTGTTATTTTTGTGGCTTTATATTATTATTGTTAGGTCAACTATATTATATTGTGACTCCACAGACTCCTATATATAGAAAGGAGGTTTTGTCATTTGAATCATCCAAGAATTGTTCATTTATGTAATGTAAAGGAGGTTTCCCCTTTGAAGACGCTGAATTCTAAGCGTTGATCTATCTTTTCTTGAGCTGGTTTCATAACATTTGGTATCAGAGCTTTGGATTCTAGGGTTTCGCTGCTCCAAACAGGTCATCGTGGCATTTTCGCTATAACTTTGTTTCTGTGATGTTCCAGAAGTCGCAAAAAAACAAATTTGAGAAGAAATCACGCTGAACCTTGGGTCTGAATTTCAGAGCTTTTCGCGCGATATTTTCAGAGATATGATCTCAGGAAGTTGGTCTTTTTGCTGACTCCTGAATTACACTCAAAACAGGTGACATGGGGAAAATCGTCATAACTTTCTTTCTGAGCATCGGATTGAAATGTCGTAAGAAGGTACAGAAAGAGGACGGACTGTAGTTTTTGTTTATATATTTTTCAAAGTCAAAGGTTGAAACAGTGACATGTGGAACTTCATACAAGTTCGCTCTACTGAACTAGTCTATAATCAGGTCACTGCGAGAGATTGTGCATAACGCTTTCTTGGAGAATCCAATTTGGATCAGACTAGTGGCATTGGAAAGAGGACATAGAAGGCTACTACAGGTCACAATTTCAGAACTGGATGATTCAAAATTACAGAGATACATCAGATTCAATATCAGGCTTCTACAAAGTAAAAAAAGGTGTGTAGTTTTTATTTTTTATTTTTGCATAAGCTTGGTTTGAAGGAATTCAAAGGGCACAGTAAAGAATTATTATCGGTAACTGATGCCCTGAGGAAAGAAAATGCAAACACCTAGTAAGGAACCTGAAATCTCTAGCATGACTCATGAAGAAGAGGAAGAAATGTTACATGATATATCAAAATTACAAGAACAAGTGCAACAAATGTCACGCTCACAAAAGCTAACAGATGCTAAGATAAATGGCGTGGAATCTAAGATAAAGGGCATGGAAGCTAAGATGGATGATCTGAAGATAGATTTGAGGACAGATTTGAAGACAGACATGGTAGATTTGAAGACAGATTTGACAAATTTTCTACAAGAAATACTTACTAATGGTGAAAAGGTTGTAAAGGAAACTCATGATGTGAACAAAAGAAATGTTAACCATGATTCCATAGACTCTAATGTTGGATCGAAGACCCACCATATTCCAAAATTCGATATGAGGAAGTTTGATGGCAAGGATCCCGCCACATGGATATTACAGATGGAGCAGTTCTTCGATCTCAATAATGTGCAAAACACACAAAAGGTACGTATGGCAACTTTATATTTGGAACCAAATCAATTTGTATGGTATCAATGGCTTTGTTCTCGTAAACAATTTATCACTTGGGCAATTTTTACGGAAGAATTGATAGCACATTATGAGGATACAAAAAGCAACACTTTTTTTAGCCAATTGATAAGTCTCAAACAAAAGGGTTCAATAATGGAGCACATTGAGGAGTTCCAAAAATTGAACATAAGGGTAAAAGATATTCCAGAGCAGCATAGGATTGATGTGTTCATAGGGTCTTTAAAGGATAATATCCAACATGATGTTCGACTTTGGGAACCTGATTCATTAGAGAAGGCATTCAGGTTAGCAAGAAAAATGGAAAGCAAAATTATGGCAACTAGGAAGCATACCACTCACAACTATAAAGACAGAAGTGTTGTTGCTCCTAGTCTTCCACAACCTATAAGGTTGACACCACAACAATTGGAAGAAAAAAGAGCAAAAGGGCTTTGTTATAGTTGTGATAGCAAATACACTAAAGGTCATAAGTGTGCTGAGAAGAAATTATTCTACATAGATTGTGAAGAGGAAGAAGAAAAGGAGCAAGAAAGGTCAAAAGAAGAGGATATGCTCCAGGAACAAAGCCTAGATGAAGAACAAATAAATCCGACCATATCTTGTAATGCATTGGTGGGAATTACCACTCCTCAAACCATCAAGATAGAAGGACAAATCAAGAAGAAAAAGGTGATAGTGTTGATTGATTCAGGAAGCACCCACAATTTTATTCATTGTAGGGTAGCAAAAGAATTGAATTGCTTCCTATATCCAGCACCAGAGTGTCAAGTGATGATTGCAAATGGAGGAACAATAAATTGCTCTGGAAAGTGCCATAATATCAAGCTATCCATGGGAGAATATGTATTGACTAGCCCAATGCTTTCCATTCCAATGGGAGGTGCTGATGTTGTACTAGGAGTCCAATGGCTACAATCCTTGGGTACAATAGCTTTTAATTTTCAAGAACTTTTCATCAAATTTTCTGTGGAAGGAAAGGAAGTTGAATTAAGGGGTATTGCAGGGAAACCAGGAAAGATAATCAGCTCTAATGGTATGACAAAGCTTCTAAAAAAGGAGCAAAGGGGTGTAATTGCACAATTATGTTCGCTAGATGTTTCCACATTAGAATCATCTATTTCTCCAGATCTCCAAAAAGTCCTGGACAATCATTCCAAGGTATTTGAGACTCCCAAAGGTCTCCCACCTATGCGTGATCATGATCATGCTATTCATCTGATTCCAGGAAGTGTTCCTCCAAACATCAGGCCGTACAGATATCCCTATGTCCAAAAAAGTGAAATTGAACGTATGGTTGCAGAAATGCTAGAGGCTGGTATAATTCAACCGAGTCAAAGTTCTTTCTCTGCTCCAGTAGTATTGGTGCACAAGAAGGATGGATCATGGCGCATGTGTCCAGATTATAGGGAGCTCAACAAGCTCACTATTAAAGATAAGTTCCCCATTCCTGTCATTGATGAATTACTGGATGAATTGCATGGATCAATTTACTTCACCAAGTTGGATCTTCGTTCAGGATATCATCAAATTAGAATGAAGATTGAAGACATTCCAAAAACGGCATTTAGAACTCATGAGGGTCATTATGAATTTTTGGTCATGCCTTTTGGCCTTACCAATGCACCTTCAACATTTCAAGGTTTGATGAATTCAATTTTCAAACCATTCCTTAGAAAATTTGTGTTAGTATTTTTTGATGATATACTTATCTACAGCAAGTCTTGGAAGGATCATGTTGAACATGTTGACAGGGTGCTACAACTATTGGAGGAAAAACAATTATATGCCAAAAGATCCAAATGTTTCTTTGGAGTCCAGGAGGTGGAATATTTGGGTCATATTGTATCTCATGAAGGAGTTAAGGTAGACCCTACCAAAATTAAAGCCATTAAGGAATGGAAAATCCCCACATCCATAAAGCATTTGCGCGGATTTCTTGGGTTGATAGGGTATTATCGCAAGTTTGTTAAGAATTATGGGAGAATAGCAGCACCTCTAACGACATTATTTAAGAAAGATGCATTTTGATGGACTCCGGAAGCAACAAAGGCCTTTGAATATCTTAAAGAGGCAATGTGCCAAGCACCGGTCTTAGTTACACTGGACTTCACAAAAACCTTTATTGTGGAATGTGTTATGGAACCAGCTCAAGAAAAGATAGAAAAGAAAGATCAACGCCTTAGAATTCAGCCTCTTCGAGGGGGAAACCTCCTTTACATTACATAAATGAACAATTCTTGGATGATACAAATGACAAAACCTCCTTTCTATATATAGGAGTCTAAGGAGTCACAATATAATCCAGCCGACCTAACAATAATAATATAAAGCCACAAAAATAACAATAGAGGGATTCTATGGGGCACAGAAATAACAATATGGGGGTAATAGGGGCACAACAATATAAATAAGGGGTATAACTACAATAGTAATGGGGTAATCACTAGTATTATAGGGACCCAACATGCCCCTCTCCTTCAAAAAAGTGTTGTCCTCAACGCTTGAGTAGTTCTGGATACTTCTGCATAAAATTCTCATCCTCCCATGTGGAATCTTCAGCGGATAAGTTCTTCCACTTGATAAGATACTCTGAAATTGATCGATTTCGTAGCTGTCGAGTTCTTGTTTCTGTGACTGCTTCCGGTTCCAATATAATTTTTCCTTCCTCGTCAAGTTCTGGCAATATTGTTTGAACTGGGAGCTTGTCGCCTATAACCTTCTTTAAACATGAAACATGGAAAACTGGGTGCAATCGAGAAGCTGCAGGAAGCTCCAATTTGTATGCCATAGTACCAATCTTTTGCAACACCTTGTACGGACCATAATACTTTGGTGATAATTTATTATCCTTCTTAGCTTGCTTTAGGGACATTTGCTTATATGGTTGTAGCCGTAGGAATACCCAATCACCTACATCAAAACTTCTTTCACTGCGATGTTGATCTGCCTGTTGTTTCATTCTATTTTGTGCCAACACGAGGTTATCCTTTAAGAGTTGGAGGACTTGTTGTTGATGTTCGATGTGATGTTCCACTGCCTGAACCTTAGAATTTTCTCTTAAATATGATGTGATGGATGGTGGTTGATACCCATAAAGTGCCATAAATGGGGTCATTTTTGTTGCTGTATGGAAGGAAGTGTTATACCACCATTCAGCCAGAGGCAACCATTTGACCCATTGTGTCTGTTTATCAGATACAAAGCAACGAAGATATCCTTCCAAACATTTGTTTACTATCTCAGTTTGCCCATCAGATTGAGGATGATAAGATGAGCTATGAGCTAACTGAGTACCAAGACAAGAAAATAATTCTGTCCAAAAATTTCCAGTGAAAATGGGATCTCTGTCACTTACAATAATCTTTGGGTTTCCATGTAGCTTTTGAACTGTTTCCATAAATGCAGTAGAAACTGTACTGGCTTTAAATGGATGTGATAATGCACAAAAGTGTGCATACTTGGTAAGTCTGTCAACTACCACCATGATGACACTCTTTCCCTCAGACTTGGGTAAACCTGTGATAAAATCCATTGAAACCTCCTCCCAACGTTGGCTTGGAATGGATAAAGGTTGTAATAGACCCGGTGTCTTAATTGTTTCAACTTTATTTTGTTGGCAAACCAAACATTCCGCCACAAACTTTTGAATATCTGATTTAAGGCCATCCCAAAAAAATTCCTTCTTAACCCTGTGGTAAGTTTTTAAAAATCCTGAGTGCCCTCCTAAGGGAGAAGTGTGCAATTCCATAAGAATCTTTTGTTTTAGCTGGGAATTCTTACAGAGGTATAAGCGATCTTTGTACCATAACGAATCATTTTGCCAGCTAAATGTATCAGAAGTACTGGAATCTTGTTGTAGCTTTCGAATAAGTGCCCACACTTCTTCGTCATTCTTCCATTCCTCCCTTGCTTCGTTTATCCAATCTGGTTGGATAATAGAAATGGCACACAACAATGCTTCCACATCCTCATCCTTTCTTGAGAGTGCATCTGCCACCACATTTTGCTTCCCTTTTTTGTAGATGATTTCAAAGTCATAACCCAACATCTTTGTGACCCACTTTTGTTGCTCTTCAGAGGATAATCTTTGTTCTAAAAAGTATTTAAGGCTATCATGATCCGTTTTTACCTTGAAGTGTCTTCCCATTAGGTAGGGTCGCCATTTCTTAAGTGCATGGAGTATTGCCAACATTTCCTTCTCATAAATAGCTTTGCTTAAAAACTTTCCCTTGATTGGACGACTTTCAAAAGCAATGGGTCTTTCATCTTGCATTAGAACAGCACCAATTCCATTTCCTGAAGCATCACATTCCACAATAAAGGTTTTTGTGAAGTCCGGTGTAGCTAAGACCGGTGCTTGGCACATTGCCTCTTTAAGATGTTCAAAGGCCTTTGTTGCTTCCGGAGTCCATGAAAATGAATCTTTCTTCAATAATGTTGTTAGAGGTGCTGCTATTCTCCCATAATTCTTAACAAACTTGCGATAATACCCTGTCAACCCAAGAAATCCTCGCAGATGCTTTATGGATGTGGGGATTTTCCATTCCTTAATGGCTTTAATTTTGCTAGGGTCTACCTTAACTCCTTCATGAGATACAATATGACCCAAATATTCCACCTCCTGGACTCCAAAGAAACATTTGGATCTTTTTGCATATAATTGTTTCTCCTCCAATAGTTGTAGCACCCTGTCAACATGTTCAACATGATCCTTCCAAGACTTGCTGTAGATTAGTATATCATCAAAAAATACTAACACAAATTTTCTAAGGAATGGTTTGAAAATTGAATTCATCAAACCTTGAAATGTTGAAGGTGCATTGGTAAGGCCAAAAGGCATGACCAAAAATTCATAATGACCCTCATGAGTTCTAAATGCCGTTTTCGGAATGTCTTCAATCTTCATTCTGATTTGATGATATCCCGAACGAAGATCCAACTTGGTGAAGTAAATTGATCCATGCAATTCATCCAGTAATTCATCAATGACAGGAATGGGGAACTTATCTTTAATAGTGAGCTTGTTGAGCTCCCTATAATCTGGACACATGCGCCATGATCCATCCTTCTTGTGCACCAATACTACTGGAGCAGAGAAAGAACTTTGACTCGGTTGAATTATACCAGCCTCTAGCATTTCTGCAACCATACGTTCAATTTCACTTTTTTGGACATAGGGATATCTGTACGGCCTGATGTTTGGAGGAACACTTCCTGGAATCAGATGAATAGCATGATCATGATCACGCATAGGTGGGAGACCTTTGGGAGTCTCAAATACCTTGGAATGATTGTCCAGGACTTTTTGGAGATCTGGAGAAATAGATGATTCCAATGTGGAAACATCTAGCGAACATAATTGTGCAATTACACCTCTTTGCTCCTTTTTTAGAAGCTTTGTCATGCCATTAGAGCTGATTATCTTTCCTGGTTTCCCTGCAATACCCCTTAATTCAACTTCCTTTCCTTCCACAGAAAATTTCATGAAAAGTTCTTGAAAATTAAAAGCTATTGTACCCAAGGATTGTAGCCATTGGACTCCTAGTACAACATCAGCACCTCCCATTGGAATGGAAAGCATTGGGCTAGTCAATACATATTCTCCCATGGATAGCTTGATATTATGGCACTTTCCAGAGCAATTTATTGTTCCTCCATTTGCAATCATCACTTGACACTCTGGTGCTGGATATAGGAAGCAATTCAATTCTTTTGCTACCCTACAATGAATAAAATTGTGGGTGCTTCCTGAATCAATCAACACTATTACCTTTTTCTTCTTGATTTGTCCTTCTATCTTGATGGTTTGAGGAGTGGTAATTCCCGCCAATGCATTACAAGATATGGTCGGATTTATTTGTTCTTCATCTAGGCTTTGTTCCTGGAATATATCCTCTTCTTTTGACCTTTCTTGCTCCTTTTCTTCTTCCTCTTCACAATCTATGTAGAATAATTTCTTCTCAGCACACTTATGACCTTTTGTGTATTTGCTATCACAATTGTAACAAAGCCCTTTTGCTCTTTTTTCTTCCAATTGTTGTGGTGTCAACCTTGTAGGTTGTGGAAGACTATGGGCAACAACACTTCCGTCTTTATAGTTGTGAGTGGTATGCTTCCTAGTTGCCATAATTTTGCTTTCCATTTTTCTTGCTAACCTGAATGCCTTCTCTAATGAATCAGGTTCCCAAAGGCGAACATCATGTTGGATATTATCCTTTAAAGACCCTATGAACACATCAATCCTATGCTCCTCTGGAATATCTTTTACCCTTATGTTCAATTTTTGGAACTCCTCAATGTGCTCCATTATTGAACCCTTTTGTTTGAGACTTATCAATTGGCTAAAAAAAGTGTTGCTTTTTGTATCCTCATAATGTGCTATCAATTCTTCCGTAAAAATTGCCCAAGTGATAAATTGTTTACGAGAACAAAGCCATTGATACCATACAAACTGATTTGGTTCCAAATATAAAGTTGCCATACGTACCTTTTGTGTGTTTTGCACATTATTGAGATCGAAGAATTGCTCCATCTGTAATATCCATGTGGCGGGATCCTTGCCATCAAACTTCCTCATATCGATTTTTGGAATATGGTGAGTCTTCGATCCAACATTAGAGTCTATGGAATCATGATTAACATTTCTTTTGTTCTCATCATGAGTTTCCTTTACTACTCTTTCACCATTAGTGACTATTTCTTGTAGCAACTTATCCATATTATCATCCATGCCATCAATTTTAGCGTCCATGCCATTCACCTTAGCTTCCATGCCATCCATCTTAGCTTCTACACCTTTCTTTAAACCATCCATCTTAGCTTCTACATCTTTCCTTAAACCATCCATTTTAGATTCTGTTGCTTTTTGTGCAAGTGACATTTGTTGCACTTGTTCTTGTAATTTTGATATATCATGTAGCATTTCTTCCTCTTCTTCATGAGTCATGCTAGAGCTTTCAGGTTCCTTACTAGGTGTTTGCATTTTCTTTCCTCGGGGCATCAGTTACCGATAATAATGCTCTACTATGCCCTTTGAATTCCTTCAAAATAAATTTTCAAACCAAGCTTAAGCAAAAATTAAAAAAATCTACACACCTTTTTTCACTTTGTAGGAGCTCGATATTGCCTCTGATGTATCTCTGTACTTTTCGATCATCTAGTTCTGAATTTGTGACCTGTAGTAGCCCTCTGTGTCCTCTTTCCAATGCCACAAGTCTGACCCAAATTGGATTCTCCAAGGAAGAGTTATGTGAAATCTCCCACAGTGACTTGATTATAGACTAGTTCAGTAGAGCGAACTTGTACGACGTGCCACGAGTCACTGTTTCAACCTTTGAATCTAAAAAATACATACAAGAAACTACAGTCCGTCCTCTTTCTGTACCTTCTTACGAAATTTCAATCCGATCCTCAGAGAGAAAGTTATGACGATTTTCCCCAGGTCACCTGTTTTGAATGTAATTCAGGAGTCTGCAAAAAGACCAACTTCCTCAGATCATATCTCCGAAAATATCGCGCGAAAAACTCTGAAATTGGACCCAAGGTTCAGCGCGATTTCTTCTCAAATGGGTTTTTTTTGTGACTTCTGAAACGTCACAGAAAAAAAGTTATAGCGAAAATGCCACGATGACCTGTTTGGAGCAGCGAAACCCTAGAATCCAAAGCTCTGATACCAAATGTTATGAAACCAGCTCAAGAAAAGATAGAAAAGATAGATCAACGCCTTAGAATTCAGCCTCTTCGAGGGGGCAACCTCCTTTACATTACATAAATGAACAATTCTTGGATGATACAAATGACAAAACCTCCTTTCTATATATAGGAGTCTAAGGAGTCACAATATAATCCAGCCGACCTAACAATAATAATATAAAGCCACAAAAATAACAATAGAGGGATTCTATGGGGCACAGAAATAACAATATGGGGTAATAGGGGCACAACAATATAAATAAGGGGTATAACTACAATAGTAATGGGGTAATCACTAGTATTATAGGGACCCAACAGAATGTGATGCTTCAGGAAATGGAATTGGTGCTGTTCTAATGCAAGATGAAAGACCCATTGCTTTTGAAAGTCGTCCAATCAAGGGAAAGTTTCTAAGCAAAGCTATTTATGAGAAGGAAATGTTGGCAATACTCCATGCACTTAAGAAATGACAACCCTACCTAATGGGAAGACACTTCAAGGCAAAAACGGATCATGATAGCCTTAAATACTTTTTAGAACAAAGATTATCCTCTGAAGAGCAACAAAAGTGGGTCACAAAGATGTTGGGTTATGACTTTGAAATCATCTACAAAAAAGGGAAGCAAAATGTGGTGGCAGATGCACTCTCAAGGAAGGATGAGGATGTGGAAGCATTGTTGTGCGCTATTTCTATCATCCAACCAGTTTGGATAAATGAAGAAAGGGAGGAATGGAAGAATGACGAAGAAGTGTGGGCACTTATTCGAAATCTACAACAAGATTCCAGTACATCTGATACATTTAGCTGGAAAAATGATTCGTTATGGTACAAAGATCGCTTATACCTTTGTAAGAATTCCCAGCTAAAACAAAAGATTCTGATGGAATTGCACACTTCTCCCTTAGGAGGGCACTCAGGATTTTTAAAAACTTACCACAGGGTTAAGAAGGAATTTTTTTGGGATGGCCTTAAATCAGATATTCAAAAATTTGTGGCATAATGTTTGGTTTGCCAACAAAATAAAGTTGAAACAATCAAGACACCGGGTCTATTACAACCTTTATCCATTCCAAGCCACGTTGGGAGGAGGTATCAATGGATTTTATCACAGGTTTACCAAAGTCTGAGGGAAAGAGTGTCATCATGGTGGTAGTTGACAGACTTACCAAGTATGCACAATTTTGTGCATTATCACATCCATTTAAAGCCAATACAGTTTCTACTGCATTTATGGAAACAATTCAAAAGTTACATGGAAACCCAAAGATTATTGTAAGTGACAGAGATCCCATTTTCACTGGAAATTTTTGGACACAATTATTTTCTTGTCTTGGTACTCAGTTAGCTCATAGCTCATCTTATCATCGTCAATCTGATGGGCAAACTGAGATAGTAAACAAATGTTTGGAAGGATATCTTCGTTGCTTTGTATCTAATAAACAGACACAATGGGTCAAATGGTTGCCTCTGGCTGAATGGTGGTATAACACTTTCATACAGCAACAAAAATGACCCCATTTATGGCACTTTATGGGTATCAACCACCATCCATCACATCATATTTAAGAGAAAATTTTAAGGTTCAGGTAGTGGAACATCACATCGAACATCAACAACAAGTCCTCCAACTCTTAAAGGATAACCTCGCGTTGGCACAGAATAGAATGAAACAGCATGCAGATCAACATCGCAGTGAAAGAAGTTTTGATGTAGGTGATTGGGTATTCCTACGGCTACAACCATGTAAGCAAATGTCCCTCAAGCAAGCTAAGAAGGATAATAAATTATCACCAAAGTATTATGGTCCGTACAAGGTGTTGCAAAAGATTGGTACTATGGCATACAAATTGGAGCTTCCTCCAGCTTCTCGATTGCACCCAGTTTTCCATGTTTCATGCTTAAAGAAGGTTATAGGCGACAAGCTCCCAGTTCAAACAATATTGCCAGAACTTGACGAGGAAGGAAAAATTATATTGGAACCGGAAGCAGTTATAGAAACAAGAACTCGACAACTACGAAATCGATCAATTTCAGAGTACCTTATCAAGTGGAAGAACTTATCCGCTGAAGATTCCACATGGGAGGATGAGAATTTTATGCAGAAGTATCTAGAACTACTCAAGCGTTGAGGACAACACTTTTTTGAAGGAGTGGGGCATGTTGGGTCCCTATAATACTAGTAATTACCCCATTACTATTGTAGTTATACCCCTTATTTATATTGTTGTGCCCCCATTGCCCCCATATTGTTATTAATGTGCCCATAGAATCCCTCTATTGTTATTTTTGTGGCTTTATATTATTATTGTTAGGTCGGCTGGATTATATTGTGACTCCACAGACTCCTAAATATATAAAGGAGGTTTTGTCATTTGAATCATCCAAGAATTGTTCATTTATGTAATGTAAAGGAGGTTGCCCCCTCGAAGAGGCTGAATTCTAAGCCGTTGATCTATCTTTTCTATCTTTTCTTGAGCTGGTTTCATAACAATGTGGTACTGTGTACATATAGTATTGTGTACATGTTGTACAGTGGTGTAGTGTACATGTGGCGTTGTGTACACATTGTGCAGGTGGTGTCGTGTACATGTGATGTTGTGCAGATGTTGTGTAGATGGTGCAGTGTACAGGTGGTATTGTGTACATGTTGTACATGTGGTACTGGTGCATGTGTGGTATTGTGTGCATGTCATACATGTTGTGTTGAGGGAATGTGTTATTATGTATGTGCATCTTTAGTCATCGTATTGTGTCATGTGTACTCGTTGTGGGGTACTCTATGTAGGTACATGTATTGGGTGGTATTTTGCATCGAGTATAGATGGATGTATTGTATTATATACACTGGGTGTATGTGTATGTGTTGTATGTAAGGTGTAGATGCATGTATTGAATGGTGTGGTTGTATGTCTCTGCTGCACAATATGTGTCTATGCACACGGTTGAGGAGAAGGCACTAGGAGATTTTTGGGTGTGGCAACTGGTCCAGAGTGCGTATGGGATAAAGAAAAAGGAAGAAGTAAGGATTAATGAAGGACAAAAATCGATATTATATTTCAATTTTATTATGCATGTGATCTCTGATCTTGGTTTATGATGGTTACATGTGATTTATTTTTTTGATGGTTATGTTTTGAGCTAACCTGATGTGATATTTTTATACATGTTGATTTGGTCAAATATTCTAGTTTGACTTGTTGTGATAGGAAGCAAACATGATTACAAATGTACCTTATTGATGAGCTACCAATGAGGTATGTTGTGAATTTATTTAAATTTATTTCAAATCTAATGGAAGTCATGTGCTTGGTACAAGAATGCATGAAATTCCTAGTTTGGTGATTGAAATCAACTGCAATAATTAGCAGCAACAAAAAAGGAATTGAAATAGGCAGCAGTATGTTGGTAAAGCACTTCAGGAATAGGGCCATTATGGGACACTGGTACCCAATAGTGTCCATTGATTTCCATGAGCACATTATGACTGGTATGATGTGTTGAGGCAGGTATATGCCTTGGCTTCTGTATATTTCGATGCGAGGAAGCCTTGCTAAGGGATGGACTGCCTATGATGGGGCTGTTAGCGGAACTTGGAAAGTGAGTGACTGCATGGAAGAGGTGACTAGATTCCCAAGGGACTGTGTAGCAGAGAAGGGAAGGTCACAGATGGATTTGTCTTGGTCATTAACATTGCAGATGGAATCAAAAGCACATTGGGAGTGTACCCTAGAACAATGAGCTGGTAATTGTTCATCGAGAGGACAGGTGGCATGGGATTATAGCGCTAGACATTGGATGCAGCTTTGACTTTGCAGTGGATTCTAGACTTCCTGGGAAGGAGGTGAATCCTGGTATTACTTTGAGGGTGTGTTACACTAAAAAATGTCACCATGGCTATTTACAGTTAGTATGGCTCTATCAACAGTCATGTTATCCTCCTGGGCAAGTCTTATGCCTCTGCTCTCCATGTCAAACTCCAAAAAGAGAGAAAGTCTTTGTAAATGTGTTTATCTCTGGGTACGCAGATTCTCTCGGCCTTACCTGCGTATACGCACCTAATGTTCACAAAAACTGCGTACTTGTACGCTCTGTATATAAAGGGGCAGGTGCGTACCCCTGTAAAGGTCAAAAGGCGCAAGTTTCACTCCAAAAAAGTTACTTGTGGTCATTTCTAGAGGCTTCTAGAAGTATGTTTGACGTGTATGAAGCGCCTCCAGATGGTTCATGTACCCCTACCAAAGAGGAACTTATCCCATCAATAAGGGAGCTATCCCATCCAAAGAGGGGATTATCCCATTGATGGTGGACCTGATTAACTTCCTCTTGAGCACTATAAATACAGGCATTGGGCCAGAAGGAGAGGAGGTTGAAAGCTAAACATTTCTAAGGGTAGATGCTGCTGGAATTAGGACTCCCATTTAGAAGCTTGTGAGGAGAGATTGTCATCTTTGCTTGTTCTATTTGGAAGTGGGTGAGCTTTGTCAAAGTAAAGGAGAACTCTTGATGGACCCTGGGAGGGACTTGCACAACACCAAGGCTCAGGTTGTAATTGTTCCTTTTGTTTCCTATTAATGCAAATGAGTCCATTCTTCTCAATAACTTGTTATTTATGAGTTGTTTCATGTACTCCTTGGTCTATGTGTTAAATATGTTTTATTTTATGAGATTATCAAGTGCTATTTAATCGTTTGATTGTTAGTGAATGCAGGTTTTGAAGTGAAGGAGGAGCTCATCCGGATCAGCGAGGCTGGACTGCTACAACAACGTTGGGCTACAGGTAGGATCTAAACACTTGATTTCTTATATAGTAAATGCATGTTTAGAGAAGGATTGCTCTTGTTTGTCTTGTTTGTCACTAGAGAGTCTTAGGCTCCTAGGGAGGTTGGTTGTGTCCGCACTATCGACTCTTTCCGCCTGACAAAATGGTGACTCCACTGGGGACTCCATTGATGAGAAAGTTTTTTCCTTTGTATGCAACTTTGATCTGAGAAAAGTCATTTATTTTCTGGTTTTTGGCTCTGTGACTTTGTATTTGGGTGGGTTAGCTTAGGGTTAGATTGAATTTAGTTTTTCTTGGTTTTTCCAGTAGTACGCACCCTCTGAGTATTACACAGTGCGTACCTATACGCACTGTTGCTGTGTGCACAGAGCGGGCCCGCACCTGTCTTAACAGGTTGCCTGCGTACCCTGCTAAAAATTAAGAAATTTCCATTTTTTACATTTTTCCTCTTAGATTTTGATTTTTCTTAGTTTTTACTGCCCAGATCCATTAGTCTCCTGTCAAAGATCTTCACCTGAACTTGTTTCGATAGCATTGAGTGTTTTAGTGGATTTCATAGAAGTTTAAGCCCTAGGGTTTGATTTTTGAGTAGGTCCTGTAGTGACTTTGGCGGTAGAAGTTGTCAAGCCTTAGATCTCTCTGGTTTTGTCAGCCTTCTTAGGAGTCGGACCTGTCATAAAGTCTACCTGTGAGAGCAACTTACCTTTGAGTTGTCTCTTTGGCAAATTTCGAAGTGCTTGTTGATTGAGTATTGAATTCCATTTTACAAAAAGAACAAAAAGATTTGAGTTTTGTTTTGACTGGTCTTTTGATTTTGCATTAGCTGGTCCTTGGCTTGATTGTGGTCAAGTAAAACAACCTAGAATCATCTTTGTAGGCTTTTGCCTCGTTAGGTTTGCTTTAGAGTAAATTTCTTTTTGATTTGCTTGTGAGTCAATTTTTCATAGATTTTATAGATTTTGAGATTGATTTTCGTTAAAATAGATTTATATGCTTTATTAAATAAGAGAAAATACAAAAACATCTCCTTTGAAAAGTTTTGTTTCAAGTAGCTTTGAGGTATTTTGAAAGAAAAAGAATTTTTCGTGCACGTAAGGAGTGGTCATGTTTGTATGCTTGGAAAGATAAAGAGAATTGTTTCTTTGATTGTCTTTACTAAGAAAGTTGTTTTCTATAAAATTTGCATTTTCCAACTCTCTTAGTTAGGAGTTTCATTGAAAGAGAAAAGTAGCGTAAATCATCTTAGGTGCATCTTTGTAGTGGTTTGAGTCGAGTCTACACACCATTGGTTTCATTTCCGCTACCTTTTGTCTTTAAGAAAAACCATAAAATTAACGCTTAAAGTAAAATCAACTTAGTAACTTTTATTTACTAGGGCTCTGAAACACCAATTTAGATCAGGCTAGTGTCTTGGAGTAGGAGAGTAATTAACTCTCCAAGACAACAAAACCAAACAAGTAGCTTATCTTGTGATAGAATAAATCCAATTGTCTCATTTGTACTCTGGGAAAGCTCCTCTTAAAGGAGAAGCACGAGCTCGTGTCCGAACCAGTGAGGGGATCAATCCTCCCTCGTTGGGAACGACGCCAGACACGCACGTATTACAAACGGTAAACCTCGGATTAACCATTGTCGAGGAGCCAGGGGTCACTTGTCGGTAAACCTTGGATTATTGTCAAGGAACCGACAAGGGGATTGAGCTTGATACTCTGCCCTTGCGTGCTGTCGGAGTGTAGACTGTTCCCCCAGGTGCATTTGTTGCGGTTGGTAACCTTAGTGACCATTATCTTTAGGATTCTACCGAGGTGACGGTGGAGGGAAGATCCCACTGTACCTGGAGCAGACGTCGGCTAGACTCACTTGGATTTTCCGGGGGGTTCACTTCACTCGAGACGGTTAAAGTGGAGGAACTTGTGCTGGTCTATTCATTAAGCAGGTTGCCGGGGTAACTGTTCCACCCGCCACTTCTGTACTGAATCCGGCGATGTTGGGTTTCATCTCCAACTAGCGTTTTCGGTCTGGAAGGCTACTGTTTGTGCTTGGTTTGACGCCCTAGATTCTTTAGGCGTGTGATTCAAATTTGTTTGGTTCTTTAGCGACTTTAGGTGGTTTGATTTGAGATTTTACTTTGTTTTCGTGTGTAGTAGTTAAAAGTTTTTAGCTGTGGCGGAATTACCGAGACAGTCCCGTAGACTTCGGGGCAAGTCACCTGAGATTGTTACCAGAACTGATTTTTTGAGGAAACTCCGTAGATCACGGGGTGGATCTCCTTAAGACGTCTCGGGTCAGTACGAAGGATTGAAGGTCCTTGTAACTCCTCCTAGTGGCAGTAGAGTAGGTTCACCTGAAGAAGGAGAATCTTCCTTGGTAGTCCATCCAGATTACCAAAGTCTAGAGACAGGTTATAATCCCGAAGCTGTTACAGTTTCTGAGCTTGCTGGTAGTTTTTCGTCTACTAGTGATATAGGCGAAGAACCTGAAATATCTGAACCTGTTACTCCGACTTCTAGTGTTTCAGATTCACCAAGAGTAGAACGAGTTATCACCGAAAATCTTCCTACTGGTTTGATTGCTATTGAAGAACTTGCTCCAGAGGAAGAAATAGGCGTCTCTAACCTTGAAGATCAACTTACTATTGAGCTCAGGGAGCGTGAATCTATCTTTTACAGTCCTCCTAGAAGTACTACTTGGTACCTTTCGTTAACCAATTATTTAGACAACTCAGGGTTAGGTTTTTCTACACCTCGTACTCCTTTTCCACCTGGAGGTATTTATACTCCTGTAAATATGTCTGGTCAGTCGTCCGTGTTTACTCAAACTCCTGAATCTTTCTTACACGGCGGTCCTTCTGTTCCCACCGGGTATCAGTCACTTTCTGGTATCTTTGCGGGGGCATCTCCTCAACCCGTCGATCATGGGTTATTAGCTGGAAACAATGGTAATAAACCGTTGGGTGTAGGGGACATTTACATGATGTCAGGTTCAGTTCCCGTTTCTCAACCTCAAGGTGGTCAATTACCGCCTGGGGGGCAGCCTCAGTTAATGCCTGGGGGGCAACCTCAAGGTACACAAATTGTGTCTGGGGGTGGCCTCAAAGTCAGTATGTACCTATGGTGCAATAAATGCCTCAAGGTCAACCCAAGCCTCAATATGTACCCCAGGGTCAACCTCAGTATCAATATTTACCTCAAGGGTATCAACCCCAAGGGTATCAACCTCAAGGGTATCAACCTCAAGGTCAAGGTCAACCCCAGTATCAGTATTTACCCCAAGGTTATCAACCTCAAGGTCAATACTCGAGTCAAGGTTATCAACCACCTCAAGGTCAGTCATATGTTCAAGGTATGGGAACTGTACCTTTCAGTTATCAATCCTATCCTCAATCCGGTTATGGATCTCAGTATTCTCAACCTGTTACGGGTCAATACCCCGGAATGATAGTGTGGGATCCATCACAGGGTCAACAGATGTTGCAGCCAAGTATACAGTTGGTACCTCAAGCTGGACAACCTGTAGTTTCTGGTCCACCCCAGCAACCGCAACCTGTCCAGTCAAATGTTCAAACTTCTGTAACTTCGGTAGTTACTCAGCCACCAATTGCACCTAGTACTCCATCTCAAACGGCTGCTGCAACTACCGCAACATCTGTCGCACTTACTTCTGGAGTATCGACAGCTCCGGTTTCTACTGTCTCTGCAACCACTCCTCAGACATCTTTACCGTTGTCTGGATCTACGATTCAAACCACGGTCCAGATGCCTATAGGTCAGCCTGGTATAAGTACGGTTGTCACTACTCAACCTCAATTTGTTCATCAACCGTACCAGGGACAGTACCAATATGGGCAAGCTGTCCAGCAGCCGGTTTACCAGTATCAACCGTATCCTGGGTACACTTATCAACAACCTCAACAACCCCAGTACGGTCCGGTTAATCCTGGTTTTCCAGGAGGATATAATATCCCTAATGCGATTCCTGTTCCTAGTTATCCTGGATATCCTCCTCCTGGGACTGGTCTTGTGACCCAGAGTTTTAGAGATCCTAACCGGAATTACCGTTTATCGCAACTTTGGATTTACCAGACTTGACGCGCCTAACGAACGATCCAATTCAATATCTTCCGTTCTGGCCGCCAATGCCAAATAAGTTGCCCAGTGATATACCCAAGTTCGAAGGTAAGTCTGGAGAGGATCCGTCCAATCATGTGATGACTTACCACCTCTGGTGTGCTTCAAATTCTATCTCGGATGATTCGATCCGCTTACGTCTTTTCCAGCGTACACTCATTGGTCTCGCGGCCAAGTGGTACATTGAGTTACCACGGGCCTCTTTTTACAATTTTAGCCAGTTAGCTACCTCGTTCTTAACTCACTTTCAGTTGCCGGTCAGATACGATAACGACACGGAATTATTAACTTCACTAAAACAATCGACGTCCACGTATATTTCTGATCACATTCATGAGTGGAGACGTCGAAGAAGGTTAGTGAAAGTTTTTATTCCGGACCAAATCTTAGCTGAATGGTTTGTTAAATCATTATTACCGAAGATTACTGAAGATGTAGCTAAGGCCGGAGTAGTTACTGAGGAGCAAGTCATTGCTCAGGCGCAGTACCTTGACTTAGTTTATACTCAGTCAGGTACGTTACACGAGAAGATCCCAGATCTTCCAAAATCGAATCAAATCGCTGCTGCTCCTTCGGGATCTCATGCCGCGGTGAACACAAAGAGCAAGAAGAAATCTTCCAAGAATTCTACTACTCCTATAATCACCTTGCCTGATTCCCCGACAAGAGAGTCTTCTCCTGAACTTTCCGCCGATATTCACGCTGTAGAGTCATCTACGGCCAAATCAAAAAACGGTGGAAAGAAGAAAGGAAAGAAGAAGGCTAAAGCAGACAAGGCTCCGAAGGAGAAAACAGAAAAGTCGGAAACCAATGACGAAAAGCGCAAACCTCGATATCCTTGTCTTATTTGTGAAGAGGATCATTTTACAAGAGATTGCCCTCATCGGGCCGAGGTTGTGAAAATAGTCAAAGGTTCTCCCACTCCTGCTGTGTTAAAAGATCCATTTCCAAAGCAGGAGAGTAAGATGATAGGTTCTTCCTCGACTGCCAGTGAAGAACCCATTTTGATGATGTCTCATGTGAGGATTGCGACTCGGTCGCAAGATTATGGTAGTAAGAATCCTGTTGATGGTAAGGAAGCAAAATCTTCTCATTCTAATCCATCAACCTCAGCTCCTGGTTCCGATCCACTACAGATCGAAAAACCTAACCCGGACTTAGTAATCAAACCGCCCGCCAAGGGTGTACTTCGAAGGTCTGCTTTCAATCCACATGCGAGAGCGGCCCAGAATTACAACATTGTTGAGGACTTAGCTGTTTCACCCTCAGCAATGTCGGCTTTAGAAGTGCTGCAATCATGCCCAGCACAACGAAAATTACTTTTGTCGGCTATCGGAGCTGTTGATGTTCAGGACCCGAATCTGATAATCTTCGATCTAGAAAATAGTACACCGCGCCTTCCCCATCAAATGGCTTTCCAAATTCCAGTGATAGTCAAAAACAGGCCTATTCATCGGACTGTGATTGATGAGGGAGCTTCTACGTGTATTATGTCGATTCAATGTTGGAGATCGCTTGGTTCTCCTTCGCTGAACCAATCCCCGACCATCCTTAAGGCCTTTGATGGCCGTGGGTTCCGTCCGTTTGGTATTCTACAGGAATTGCCTATAGGGGTAGAAGGAAAACCGTTAGTCTGGATGTGGAGGTGGTTGATGCCCCTCTAGACTACAACCTTCTTTTGGGTCGAAGTTGGTCATATGCTATGACAGCAGTCGTTTCATCGGTCTTCAGAGTAATAAAGTTTCCACATAACGGTAAGATCGTGACAATTGATCAGCTGACATACTTTTCATCCGACCCAGCCTCTTCAGAGAGTATCCAGCATGTCGGTAAGACGACAATCCCTTATAGGGACGTTGGCGTAGGTTTAGTTAAAGATTCTGGTTTACTGGGAACTTTTCCTTTCCCTCCAATCAACGCAGACCCTTCATTTGCATCAATTCATATGATTACATCAGACACCATTATTTACGATGATCCTTGGATTGTCCCATCTGAATCTGAGATAGACTCATTCGGTGATGCTATGCCTTTGAGTCCATATGAAATTGCTTATGAAGCCGTCATGTCTTTTACCGACTCGTGTTCAACCCAAATCGACCAAATGAATGTGGTCAGTGAAGAATCACTTTTCACATCAACCTCAGAACGGATAGCGTTTCCCGAAGTCGTGTCATCTGACGAGCAACTTCGCGAAATCCTAAGTGTAGACGATCTACCATGGGAAGATCTTCATCATAGATCTTCGTTTTTACCTGAGGATGATGCTTTTGAAAATGATTTTTCATCTATTTTTACCGTTGAATATGTCAAAGACGCTCAGAATCCAACGAAACATTCTGATTCAGAGTTGAATTTAGGGAATATTTCTCGCACTATTCCCATTGACATTTCAGTGAAGCCCGGAATTGAGGAAAACATTCATATAGGTGCCTCATGTACAGAAGATGAAATCCAAACTTACAAGGCCCTATTCCAAGAATTCCGCGATGTGTTTGCCTGGTCTTACGAGGAAATGCCGGGAATCGATCCTGCCATTGTTGTTCATGAAATAAAGACCTACCCGGACGCTAAACCCGTCCGTCAACGGTTGCGTCAGATTCACCCTCGGAAAGCGGCTGCGATTAAAGCAGAAGTCGAAAAGCTGTTGAAAGCAGGTTTCATTTATCCAATCCCGTTAACGGATTGGGTATCGAATATTGTTCCGGTTAACAAGAAACAAGGAACAATAAGAATCTGTATCGACTATAGGGATATAAATCGAGCTTGTCCAAAAGACAACTATCCAACGCCTTATATCGATCAAATCATTGATGATTGTGCCGGAAGTGAAATGTTTTCCTTTATGGATGGTTTTTCGGGCTATAATCAAATCAATATTCTACCTGCCGATCAACCAAAAACGGCATTCATTTGTCCATGGGGGACATTTGCTTATTGCAAATTACCTTTTGGGCTTAAGAATGCCGGAGCCACTTTTCAACGGGAAATGTCTTACGCATTTCATGACATCAAGCACATTGTGCAACCGTACCTCGATGATTTTCCTGCTCATTCTTTACATCGAGCTGATCACCTTGTCCATTTACGAGCAATCTTTATGAGGTGTAGGCATTATCGTATTCGGTTGAATCCCCACAAGTGTGTATTCTGTATAGAAACGGGTCGATTGCTGGGATTTGTTGTTTCAAAAGCCGACATTCGCGTCGATCCCTCGAAGGTCGAAGATATCATCAAATTGCCTCCTCCTTCGAGTTTGCGCCAACTCCAAAGTTTGCAAGGGAAAGCAAACTTTTTACGCCGATTCATTCCAAATTACGCTGAGGTCACTAAAGGTTTTACACGGTTGTTGAAACAGAATGCTCAATTCTTGTGGGACGAGATTGCCCAACAATCTTTTGATGCACTTAAGCACGCGTTGACCCATGCACCGTTGTTGCATCCTCCCAACTACAACCAGGACTACTTCTTATACCTCGCAGCTTCGCATTCCACTATTGGAATGGTGTTAGTTCAAGAAGATGAATTCAGAGCAGAACATGTGATATATTATCTTAGTAGGACATTAAACCCCACTGAGCTAAAATATTCGCATGTGGAGAAATTGGCCCTGGCAGCCGTTCAAGCTGTCCAGCGTTTTCGTCACTACATTCTTCTCCGTAAAACTACAGTTATTTCGGATTGCAACCCTATGATTTATATTTTGACAAAACAACTGCTAGGGGGCAAGTACTCTAAATGGATCGTTATCCTGCAAGAGTTTGACTTGGAGTTTGAGAAGTCCAAGTCTAAGAAATCCTTAGTTTTTGCGGAATTAATGTGTGATTTCCCGCGTGCTGACACAGAAACTGTGGCAGAGGAGTCCATTGCGGACGAATCTTTGTTTCTTATCAGAACTTTAGATCCGTGGTACGGGGATATAATCATCTATCTCCAAACCCAAACCTTTCGGCCTGAAGCTTCAAAGTCGGAACGTTTCAATCCCAGCAATACAAAATTATTGGAGATACACTTTATCGCCGGGGGGCAGACTTAGTTTTTCGACGTTGTTTAACTCACGAAGAGGCTGAGAGGGTTTTGAATGATTGTCACTCTGGAGCATGTGGCGGTCATATGTCTGGGTATGCCACAACTCAGAAGGTGTTGCGCGCTGGCTATTTCTGGCCGTCCATGTTTAAAGATTGTATCATTGCGGTCCGAAAGTGCCACAACTGTCAAGTGTTTGATCGCAAGATGCACGCACCACTTGCTCCTCTCCATCCTATAATTGCCGTTGGTCCTTTCGCCAAATGGGGTATCGATTTTATTACTTGTAACCCTCACTCGGCCGGGGGGCATGCGTATATCATCCTCGCGGTTGATTATTTTACTAAATGGACCGAGGCGATGCCTACATTCGACGCAAGAGGCAAAACAGCTGCAGTTTTCGTATTCAATCACATTATAACTAGGTTTGGTGTCCCACAAGCAATCATCACTGACCATGGGAGCCATTTTCGAAACATCATGATGACTGAGCTTACAAGCCAGCTTGGTTTGCGCCACGATAGCTCTACTCCTTATTATCCGCAAGCCAACGGTTTGGTTGAGTCTATCAACAAAGTTCTGGTTATCATGATCCGACGAATCATTGGTATTCATTGGTCGAATTGGCACAACATGTTATTTTCAGCGCTATGGGCATACCGAACCTCAGTGAAAACTTCAACAGGGTTCACTCCTTTCCAGCTAGTTTATGGCTTGGAAGCTGTGTTACCCATTGAATGCGAAATCCCATCACTTCAAATGGCTGTCGAATTACTCCCAGCTACTTCTGAAGAGGAGAAACGTTTATTATACTTAGCTCAGTTAGATGAGACTCGACGTGACGCTGCATTGGCAATCGAGACTCACGCGAAGCGAATGAAAGCTCAGTATGATAGAAATGTGACCCCTCGAAGTTTTTCGGAGGGAGACCTAGTGCTATTATATGATCAAGCCAACGATAAGCTAGGTGCTGGGAAATTCGTTCCTATGTGGCATGGACCCTACATTGTAAAGCGAAAGCTAGCAAAAGGGGCCTATGAGTTGGTAGATTTTGATGGGGACTCTTTGGGTAAACCCAGAAATGGACTTTACCTAAAGAGGTATTATGCTTAAATGGTGGGTATGGAGAATTTTTAGTTAGGTTAGGTTTTCTTTCTATCTAGTATGTTTGTTAGTTTAGATAGTGTGCTTAGCTTAGAAAGTGTGTTTTTCATCGTTATTCTGGCTTATCTTGGTTTTACTCTTGATATTGCAGATGTCGACACCTCTCCAAACATACATTGGATTTGCCAATGGTGCTTGTCGTAGTACACGGAATATCTCTTCCGCAGCTTGGGTTATCTATTCGCCCTCTGACGAGTTAGTTTCTATGCATGGGGTGAGCCTCGGTCAAACGACGAACAACATTGCAGAATACAGTGTAGTGGTTGAATTATTGTCTGAATCTATTTCATTTGGAATTCGACGTTTGATAGTGAGGTTAGATTCTGAACTCGTTGTATTACAGCTTAATAGAGTATATGCCATTAGAAATCCTGTGTTATTAAGGTTGTTTTTGAGAGTGCGCCTCTTGGAACGTGAATTTGATTACATTGAATATCAGCATATTCCAAGGTCTTTGAATACATTAGCAGATGCAATTGCTTCTCGAATGTTGGACAGACATTTACGATAATCATGCAAGTAAATTTAAAAACATTTCATCACATATGTTAAACAAAATGAGCTGGTAATAATGATATATATATAGATAGGAGTGTGTCAAAAAATATACATCGTCTTCGATCATAGGTTTAAAACACCTTATGATCGGCAAAATGATAAGTACAAAAAAGTCAAAATGTCACATGTGACTACAAAAGGTGACCATCCAGTCACTGGTGATGCTCCCTGTAAGACACCACTGCACGGGCTACCCTACATAGAAATCTCCTAAAAGGCCCCGGGACTGCGACTACGTAACGCTGCAGTCTGATAGGAATATCATCTATGGTCGTCTCCGGTATGTCTACCGTCAGACGCTCTAGATCCTGCTCCAACTCAGCTAGCGTGTCTGCGGCCGCATCTTGTGGGGCCGGTGCCGGTACAGCTGGATGTCTCCTCTCAAAAGCCCGGAGATTGGCTGGACGCCGTGGGCCTACATCTGCATTTTGAACATTTTTACTGTCAGTTTGAGACGATATATATAAAAAACAAAAAAAAAATAGATAATTTAAAAACTCGTGAAAAATGAAATACCTCTGTCGTCCCACTGTTCTCCCTGTGGAAGAACCATGTCCGGGTCATTCCGAAAATCCATTCCGGCATAAGGAAAGTCCTGAATAGCAAAGACCTGGCCCTCTAGCCAGCAAAAGTAACCATCAGGAAATCGAACCACTGTCGTGCCCTCATCAGGATGTTGGGCCATCACTGTAACCCATCTCGTCAACTTAGGCTCCCGAGGAGCCCCAACTGGAACAGTAAGCTGCTGAGGGATCAACATAGGAACTCTCTCTAGGGCAAAGCTCACAACCAAAGGCCCATACCCAAAGGTCTTTAGTTTCCCGGTCTTTACGCTAGTTAGTTGGGCCTTCATGTTGGCCAACACAGCTTTGCACCAATTGAAAATGGTGCCTTGTTAGCAATCTATCGTTATCCGCATTTGGGACCCGGTGGCAATGTGCAAGGCGGCTGCGCCGCAGAGTCTGGTAACTGTAAAGGCAATTACCATAAGTTCAGGCAGGGATATATATTTTATTTCTATCCCTTTCTCCTGGTTTTGATTGTTGCACCACTCTAGCCGGAGGCTAGCAAGGGATTGGCTACCCGGCCTAGTCCCGGAGAGAGTCAGTTGCTCGCCCGTGTTGGGCAAACCAGTGAGAAAATATATATCAGAGGGCTCTATCTCGAGTTGGTGATCTCCGATGTAAAAGCATTGTTCCTGGACGTTCCACCTTTCAACCAGCCACTCTAAGAATGGCACCTGTGCCCTCATGCCAGCTATGGCCCAGTATTTGTATAGTCTGCATGCCTTCAAAGCATCAATGGAGGGTTGATGATTGATTGCGGCTAAATCAACGTCCTCGTGCTCTCTTTCGCGCCAATCAAGCATGATGTGCTCCCTACACATCATAAAACATCAGTTAGGATCCATAAAATTTAAAAATTTTGGTCTATTTTGGAGGTATGAGGGTTTCAATTTGCGTTTTGCGGGGTACGCACCCCGGCCTTTAGGAACAGAGCATCTGGACGCAGCTGCCCTTAAGGCCGGGTGTGTACTCCCCGTAATTTTCCCATTGAGAAAATATCGGGGTACGCAGGTCAGCAGTGCATGACCTGCGTACCCCGAAGTGCGCATCTTGAAACCCCAAGACCCCCAAAAAATCAAATAAAAGCTTAAAAATGAATTCTAAACGGATGGAAATCAAGAGAGGGGTGTTGTATAATACCTGATGAAACGACGTTCGATTCTGACGGTCGGATTCTCCGCAATCTCCACGGGAAGTTTCTTGCCAAAAGCCCTTTTCTCAACCTCAACAGTAAAATAGTAAAAATGACATGGTAAGAAGTCTTTTTATAGGTTTTTTGGATAAATAAATGCTAAATTTGTTTATTTTTCACCATGAAAGGATATTTTCGATGTATTTTTGCCCATCTTAAATAGGTATGAGTAATGTGTTGTTTCTGTGCAGGACAAAGGGACTTTAGGGTAAATTATCATTTTTCACGTCAGAGTCATCTTTTAAGCTCTTTTCTGACTCCTAAAACATGAAAAGATTGCCGAGCGTTTCTTTTACACTCGTTAAAACGGAATTAAAAGACGGTCCCCTTATAGCTCTTTTCTGACCGTAAAATCAGGAAAAGATTGTCGGGTTTTTGTCGTTTCAAACTCGATACGGAAATAAAACGACGTGTCCTTGATCGCTTTTTACTTTTCAGGTCAGAGACACTAATCATGAAAGTACTCCTTGGTCGCAAGATCAAGCGGTTCTCCCAGGTATTATTTTATACTTTTTTCGGGCTTGGAGGACACAAATTTACGAAAAAGTTCAACCTAGAGTCTTCTTAAGTTTTTCAGACTCTCTAAAATTGAAAAACGCCGAGTTTCTCCTATACTGGGCTCGTTAAAATTTCACAGTAAAGGACCTGTTCAATTATAAACAGGAACGAACCACTCCTTCCTAGGGTTCGAATCAAAACTAGGTTGGACTCATCCGAAGGATGAGCTTATAATCAAGCATATGTTATCCTCCTCAAGCTTGTTAAAAAATAAAGAGGTACTTGCCAGAAATGGTGGGGGAAAAGAGAGAAGAATGAGCCTATTTGTTATCCTTTGTCTCAGAAGAAACCTTATTACCACTCTTGAACACGACACTTTTCATTCACCTGGGTTGGGAAATCATTTACCTCACAGTTGATCAAACCACATTGAAAGCCTTCAGCCGGGTTCCGGGGATTAACTTTGAGTCATTCGTCACCAAGCCATCTGTTGTGTCGTTATGTGTTCAAGAGGTCTGCAAGCAAAACTTTCATCTGCAAAATACTTGTCATCCATTTGACCATCCGTGAGTTAGTCCTTACAGCAACATTTCTTCAACTTGAACAATGATTTCGTGTTGTGGGCTTGCCTACAACGGGTCGCTTTCTATCGACATCAGCACATTATCTAGAGAGATGACTTAAAAATCATCAGTACCTTGAAGTCTGCATGCATCAATGGCAGGTTTCTCGCCTTCGACGTCAGTTTACATCATTGACTTTCGATCGAAGGATTCCGTGAAATGTTCGACATCAACTCATTCATTCACATCTCATGGATTGTACTGGGTACTTTGAGAACCATTGACATTACTGGTTTTCTCTCTCACACTTGTTAACAGTTTACATCATCGACTGGTAATCAAGTGGTTTCTACCATGTTCGACATCAACTCATTTATTGGCATGGCTAGAATCGTACCAATTCGGGAAGTAGAAATGAAGACCTTGGATCTAGTTTCCACCATCCAGGCTGCGAGGAGTTTTGTATTCATTATCTAAGTAGACTAATCATAAACAGATGGCTGCGCCCATACTGTGTCTACAAAAGTCTATGATTATGATGTACTGCAAGATCATTCCTGTATCAGAGTAGTTAGTCTGTTAGTTAAAGTTTTGATCTGAGTATGGGAATGCCTACCTCAGCGATGATATAATCCTATACATGTATTTTGTGTTGAAAATTGCAGGTTCTGACCAGGCTCTCCACGAGATAATCCTTGAAATGATAAAGCGCTTCACCCTTCCTAGATAATACAAAACCCTAATCTACTACAGGCTTCGCACTTTAGGGGGCAATCTATTACACTAAAAAATGTCACCATGGCTATTTACAGTTAGTATGGCTCTATCAACAGTCATGCTATCCTCCTGGGCAAGTCTTATGCCTCTGCTCTCCATGTCAAACTCCAAAAAGAGAGAAAGTCTTTGTAAATGTGTTTATCTTTGGGTACACAGATTCTCTCGGCCTTACCTGCGTATACGCACCTAATGTTCACAAAAACTGCGTACTTGTACGCTCTGTATGTAAAGGGGCAGGTGCGTACCCCTGTAAAGGTCAAAAGGCGCAAGTTTCACTCCAAAAAAGTTACTTGTGGTCATTTCTAGAGGCTTCTAGAGGTATGTTTGACGTGTATGAAGCGCCTCCAGATGGTTCATGTACCCCTACCAAAGAGGAACTTATCCCATCAATAAGGGAGCTATCCCATCCAAAGAGGGGATTATCCCATTGATGGTGGACCTCATTAACTTCCTCTTGAGCACTATAAATACAGGCATTGGGCCAGAAGGAGAGGAGGTTGAAAGCTAAACATTTCTAAGGGTAGATGCTGCTGGAATTAGGACTCCCATTTAGAAGCTTGTGAGGAGAGATTGTCATCTTTGCTTGTTCTATTTTGGAAGTGGGTGAGCTTTGTCAAAGCAAAGGAGAACTCTTGATGGACCCTGGGAGGGACTTGCACAACACCAAGGATCAGGTTTTAATTGTTCCTTTTGTTTCCTATTAATGCAAATGAGTCCATTCTTCTCAATAACTTGTTATTTATGAGTTGTTTCATGTACTCCTTGGTCTATGTGTTAAATATGTTTTATTTTATGAGATTATCAAGTGCTATTTAATCGTTTGATTGTTAGTGAATGCAGGTTTCGAAGTGAAGGAGGAGCTCATCCGGATCAGCGAGGCTGGACTGCTACAACAGCGTTGGGCTACAGGTAGGATCTAAACACTTGATTTCTTATATAGTAAGTGCATGTTTAGAGAAGGATTTCTCTTGTTTGTCTTCTTTGTCACTAGAGAGTCTTAGGCTCCTAGGGAGGTTGGTTGTGTCCGCACTATCGACTCTTTCCGCCTGACAGGGTGGAGGTGTGAGCTTCTGGATTCCCTTGTTGATTGATACGGGCATCATATCCTTTATTTCTTTGTTAAGAAACTGTTTATATGTGTATATCATTGTAAATATTGTAATGAGATGTGTTATAAAGATCCAATATGCAGTATCATTTTTATCTGGTCATGTTGTCATGATGTTTTGCTTTTGAGCAGGTCATTCATTGTAAATACTACAATGGGCTATGTTATAAAGCTCCATAGGTAGTATGTTTTATTTTCAAGAGTCACGTTGGTTATAGGTGTCATTGAACACCGAGGACGTGTGTTCCTCCAAGGGGGAGGGTATCTGTAACAGCCCTGTTGAAAATTCCATGTAAAAATATATAAATACCACAGATGATGGGACACGTATTCCAAGATGACTGGTGGGGAATAAATCCTAGGGGGTCTTCATTTGGTTGTTTATGGCTAAGGAAATTTGCAAAGGAAATGACTCAGGTTTTGGAAAGGCAAAATGGCATTTTTGACATTTTATTTATGAAAATAATGGAAATTAGGAGAAAAGGAAGGTGAAAGGTCACAGGTTGCATGTGAGGAGGAAAATGAAGGAAAATAATCGAAAGTAAAGAAAATAGAGGCCTCATTAATAAAATGGCTTATGAGGATCAATTGGTAAGCTCTTGGCTCAAGCTTCTTCCTTTCAGTGTGAACCTTTTGTGAATTTAGTTTTGGAGCTCTCTCATTATTCTCTCTCTCATACTCTTGGACACTTCGAGTTTTCTGGGAGCATTTTGGCATTGGAGCAAGAAAGGAAATAGGAAGCAAAGATCAAGCAGGGAAAGGCAGGATCAAGCAACTACAACAGGCTTCATTGCAGGTATAAACTTGCATGTGTATTTTCCTTGTTATATTTGGCATGCATGGGATTGCATGTGTCTCTTTTCTACCATGGCATGGGTTTTTCTAGGTGTGAAATTTTTTTTAGCCTAGCCTTTCCATTTCCTCATAGCTTTTATGAGATGGGTTCTGTCATGCATTTTGTGGGGGATGGCCGGATAGGATTCAAAGATGAGCGAGGTGGATCTCCAAATTCGCAAACACGTGGTGGTAGTGGTCCCTGAACCAGACTGAGGATGCATGAAGCCACTGGTCTAGTAACCCCTGAACTGGATTGTGGGTTACAGAAGCTATATTGTCCTTGGTGGGACTGGGAATCCTTGCCAGTGAATGGCGGGATATACGATAAAGCCAAGAGGGGGATTTTCTCTCCGTTGGGCCTAGTGATTTCAAGATGGAATGCACGGTAAAGCCTAGAGAGTATGTCTCAGTGTAGGGCCTCGTGATCCTTGGATCAGACTTCGGATGCGTGGTAAAGCCTGAGAGACTAGGAGGCATTGAAATTCCTCACGATGTAGGCAGAGAACTTCAGTGGCATCCACATTGATTGGTTTTTTTTATGTGTTCTATGAATCCCACATTCATGCTTGGAATATGGCAGGGGGCGATTGGCTGAAGAGAGACTTTGCTCAGCCAATCTATGGTTGAGTGGAATGTGGTAGTCCCATCACCTATTGGTTCATTGCATTATTAATGAAAAAATCATACCCTTACTTTTCATGTGCAAATGTACTGATGTATATATGGATTTTGATGGCTGATATGTTTATTGTATTTATGTTCCTATTATGTTTTTTATATGAAAATTTACCTTGGAGGGTGTTACACTCTTTCATATAAAGTGTCTCAAAATCTCTCCTTAGCATTTGTAGCTTTGTTGTCTTCACTTTTTCCATGCCTTGGTAGGCTGTCTGGAGGGTGTCCCATGCTTGCTTGGACTTTGTTGTTGCTACAACCCTTGGGAAAATACTTTCATGAACTGCTTGAAAAATGTAGAAGAGAGCTTTTGCATCCTTCTTCCTGTTGTCCCTCAACAAATCCCTTTCTACTTGAGACAGGGCATTTTATGTTGTTGAATCTGCTAGTTCTTGAAAACCATTCTCTGCCAAATCCCAAATGTCTTAAGAAGAAAACATGGCCTAACTTGTAATACCCAATAATCATAAATTTTCCCATTAAATTGAGGTATCTGATCTTTAGTAAGGATTGTGCTTGATGCTGCCATTTCTCATTGTAAAAAAAACTTTCTACCTGCTGGTAAATACACTTCAAAAATTTCCCCTCAAAATAATTTTTAATTGCTAGTAAAACCACTTGTTTTTACACTAACAAAGTTTAACCTGCTCTAATAGCATGTTAGAATTTTTTTACAGGAATAGAGGAGAGGAGTTTACTTCAACAAGTCAGTTGCAGCAAGAAAATCTTCAGTTGCGACAAGCAAATCAAAACTCGACAGAGGTTTAAATAAAACATAAATTTAATGCACAACAAAACAGAGTAAAATAGAGTAAAATATTGGAGCAACTAAGGAAGACTTTGGATTAAATTATAATTCATGAAAATACATTCATATTAGACTACAACTCATTCAAAAAGAAGAAAAACAAGGTTTACGCCAATTTACACTTCACGAGGGGTTGTGGAGTAACACACAGTAAAACCTAGTAACTGTTGTTTCCACGCACCCACCAAAATTTGCTCCACGATTTTCTCTTCATCTCTCATGAACTTACACCCTCTCTCTCCCTCAACAATAAAAAAAACTATTTTCATTCATGTTTATCCAAACATACAACTTTGACTTATTAATTCATGGTAGAGAAAATATTTAAGACACAAGATTGGCGATTATACAAAATGAGGGATTTTCTAAACTTGCAGAATTTGCAGACTACAAGTAAGAGTTGCATAGTAAATGTTTGCCCATAAATATTTACCACTCTTGATTAAGTGCTTTAACTATTTTATGTGTTGTGGAATGGTTAGTGTTGTACTTCTGCTCAAAACTTCAGTCCTTCCGCTTGCAAGCAAAATCACAACCTGCAGAAGTTGACTGAACAAGTATTGTGGTGTTGACGGTGCTGGACCCGCCAACATGTCACGGGATCTCCTTGGTAAGAAGTGCCAACTAGACCTCAAACTGTTTGGTGTAGGAGTCCTAGTAGTGGGTTGTACGGTATCACCTTGACCATGGTTGCACACAGAGGCAAGCAAGATGTCCTTGTTGGTAGAAAGGGTGTGACTAGTGCAGCAAGCCAAGGAAGGTACACAAGGGATTCTAACACACGGAAAGTGGAATAAGCGCACCCCTTGGAAACCTGTGAAAACACACGACTTGGAAGGGAACACATGACCAAAGATACATCACAAGCTGGAAGGGAAGTGAACCAATGATCCAAAGTGATGCTTAAACCAATAACACATCTCAATAAGATTCATACATACATATATGGAAAATTCCACACATACATGTGTTAGCAAACAGATACATATATCGTTAGCGTAACCAAGACAACTGAAATACTGTAACAACATATGCATGAAGCGTGTTGGCCCTATTATATTAAGAAAGTGAAAGTTCTATACCACCATGTCTAATTACTAGTCTAGACATTGGAATGTTATAGTCATTGTCGCCTGCTCCTCCAAAGAGATATACTAGCTCTGCACTTTGGAGAAGCCAAGGCTCGTTACAATACACTCTTAGCTTTCTCTAAGATACACCTATAGGAATATTGGTTCACAAAAGCCCCCTGCAATGATTAATGAGGTTCTATAAATAAAAAAAGGTTGGGTGACCCTTGAAATTACCCTTTGTGACTCTTCACCTACCCTCATTACTCTTCAACTACTACACGACTGTTAAATTAAATCATCGACACTTGGTCATTAAATTTTACAAGATGTTACATTACAATCTTCACATGTACCCATGTGAGAAAAAATAGGCTTCAACAAGTCATGCAAGACACTACTAAGACTCAGACAACTATGGAAAGGCCAACTCTTCGACATCTTCGTGATGAACGATGGTGGTGAACTGATGCCAAGATTGGTAGTCTGTGATGGTGTTCACATGCTCAATGGTGACATCCTACTGAAAGCGAACTCTCACCTCCATTGCATCGGGGTACACTGATTTGGCCCCTCTATCCAACTCATCTGATAACATGCACATCATAGTCTTGAGTGCAACCTGACCAGCAATATACTGATGCATAGTGTCTACGCTGATCTCCAACTCTGTGCTAGTGGCTACATGCATTAACTCATCAAAGTACATGTCCAACTCCGTTCGGACTTGGTTCTTTTATTTCTCCTTGGTGAATGTTTCAATATATGGGATCGTGTGTGTGCGCACAATGACATCCATACTTCTAAAAACCCGTGCATGGTAAGCTTGCAAACTGGTGATGAGCTGCAGGAGTTCCTCATAGTTTCAAATCTGACTTTGAATGTGTGCCTTCGACTTTACCACCTTCGGCTTCATCATCTTTGGAAAATGAAATGGGTCTCCTTTGTATCTCATTGTCCATGACTCCATGCGCTCAATAGCGGTGTCCCGATTTGACAAGCTGTGTGCTCTCCTAGCACAACAGTGTTGCCAACCGTTGAGATGGACAATTGCCTTATTCATGGTGTTGAATCTGGAATACAACATACGCATGACTGTTTCGAGGGATGATACTTCATCTAGTATTCCTCTCTTCAACTTTGCTCTGGTGGATTATGTAACCTTTTCTCTTCCCCGATTAGTTTCTTGTAACTCCTTGGTCATGCGCTTGTTCTCTACTATCAAGAATTGAACACTTGAGCTAGTGACCTCGACATATGCTCTAGTAGCATCAACCAATGCTACTGGATGCTTACGCACATTAGATATGATCACTCGTTCTTCAAACTATGAAGGAGGTTTGGACATTCAGAGTAGGAACTCTACACAACTGCACAACTCTATGTTGTGACTCATCGAAAGATATGTCATGCATCTCCGCTTTTGGATTGTCTTCAAGGATATTTGTGTCGCCTTGATCGCTTGGGACTTGCTCTACTTCTCAATCTAGTGAATATGGTGGGTTGCCCTGTCGGTTATGAGGCCTGAGTTCAATATCCTGTTCGGACATTGGTTGTACCACATTCGTATCCATCTGCTTTATCATCTGTTCAATCTCTTGAGCTAAGTCTCGCTCCCGGAACTTCTCACCCTATCTACTCTATGCCAACTGCTCAGATGCGTTTATAACCTGTATCGGCGCAGTTTCTTCAATCTATGCATGTTGTGCCTCTTGCTGTGTATGTCCCTATTGCACTTCCTTTTCTATTCTGCGCAGCTCTTGTTCTTCTCAGAGTTGTTGCTTCAACTCTTTCAACTCGTTTTATATTTCCTCCATTCTCCATTTCTCTCTTTTCCTTTGCGAATTTCTCCTGTCGCGATGTCACCTCTTAGCCTCAATCTCCAAAGATGCTTTCATCATAAGTGGATCTACTTTGAACTTACAACTTTGTTCTGCCTCTACACTGTTGGCAACCTTTCTCTTACCTTTGTCATGCGTAGGTCTGCTACACTTTGGTGTTGTTGATGATGGTTCTCTTTGAGATGTTGCTTCGTGCTACTTTTCTAACCATTCAACAAATATGCTGAACAGTTAATTTGGCTTGGAGAAGCTATGGAAATATCTCCATGGGTCTTCCTTAGGCCAATGACACCTCGTGGATCCAAGGAAATTGCACTCTCACACAGTTTTCCTTCACAAAGCAATGCAGGTTCATATGGATTAAAACTTCTGGTGCCGAAAGTGAATATTTTTAACTCCTCCATCTCAGCATCAGCATGCTTGAGATTCTGTATCTCATACAACCCGATCCGAAAAGGAAGAGAGGGCCAAGGTGCCTTCTTCCTCCTGTGTAGTCTAGCTGACAACCCTAATGAGATGTGATACGACACTTCTTGCATGACGAGCTTGTCCATAGAAAACTTCGGTAAAACATGCGGAGGCTTCTTCGCACTATACATCCATATGAAGGTGCTAAGGGGTAAGGCATACCAATATTTTATGTCGATCAATACCTCCATCACTGCCTACAACATGCAAGGTGGATCCTCCTTAAATATCATTTAGCACATTGGGGTGATAATGTGGTCTAACAACTGTGTGATGACTCCGCGGAAGCTGAATTCGGAGAATAATCTGCAATAAGTGTGCATAGAGGTTTATAAAGTTGTCCATGCCCACTTCAAGCCTGGGAACGTCTAGACAATGGAATGTTATAGTCACTGTCGCCTGCTCCTCCAAAGAGATATACTAGCTCTGCACTTTGGAGAAGCCAAGGCTCGTTACAATACACTCTTAGCTTTCTCTAAGATACACCTATAGGAATATTGGTTCCCAAAATCCCCCTGCATTGATTAATGAGGTTCTATAAATAACAAAAGGTTGGGTGACCCTTGAAATTACCCTTTGTGACACTTCACCTACCCTCATTACTCTTCAACTACTACATGACTGTTAAATTCAATCATCGACACTTGGTCATTAAATTTTACAAGATGTTACATTACAATCTTCACATGTACTCATGTGAGACAAAATAGGCTTCAAAAAGTCATGCAAGACACTACTAAGACTCAGACAGCTATGGAAAGGCCAACTCTTCGACATCTTCATGATGAACGATGGTGGTGAACTGATGCCAAGCTTGGTAGTCTGTGATGGTGTTCGCATGCTCAATGGTGACATCTTGCTGAAAGCGAACTCTCACCTCCATTGCATCGGGGTACAATGATTTGGCCCCTCTATCCAACTCATCTGATAACATGCACATCATAGTCTTGAGTGCAACCTGACCAGCAATATACTGATGCATAGTGTCTACGCTGATCTCCAAGTCTGCGCTGGTGGCTACATGCATTAACTCATCAAAGTACATGTCCAACTCCGTTCGGACTTGGTTCTTTGATTTCTCCTCGGTGAATGTTTCAATAGATGGGATCGTGTGTGTGCGCACAATGACATCCATACTTCTAAAAACCCGTGCATGGTAAGCTTGCAAACTAGTGATGAGCTGCAGGAGTTCCTCATAGTTTCAAATCTGACTTTGAATGTGTGCCTTCGACTTTACCACCTTCGGCTTCATCAACTTTGGAAAATGAAATGGGTCTCCTTTATATCTCATTGTCCATGACTCCATGCGCTCAATAGCGGTGTCTCGATTTGACAAGTTGTGTGCTCTCCTAGCACAGCAGTGTTGCCAACCGTTGAGATGGACAATTGCCTTATTCATGGTGCTGAATCTGGAATACAACATACGCATGACTGTTTCGAGGGATGATACTTTATCTAGTATTCCTCTCTTCAACTTTGCTCTGGTGGATTATGTAACCTTTTCTCCTCCCCGATTAGTTGCTTGTAACTCCTTGGTCATGTGCTTTTTCTCTACTATCAAGAATTGAACACTCGAGCTGGTGACCTCGACATATGCTCTAGTAGCATCAGCCAATGCTGCTGGATGCTTACGCACATTAGATATGATCACTCGTTCTTCAAACTACGAAGGAGGTGTGGACATTCGTAGTAGGAACTCTACACAACTGCACAACTCTATGTTGTGACTCATCGAAAGATATGTCGTGCATCTCCGCTTTTGGATTGTCTTCAAGGATATTTGTGTCACCTTGATCGCTTGGGACTTGCTCTACTTCTCGATCTAGTGAATATGGTGGGTTGCCTTGTCGATTATGAGGCCTGAGTTTAATATCATGTTCGGACATTGGTTGTACCACATTCGTATCCATCTGCTCTATCATCTGTTCAATCTCTTGAGCTAAGTCTCGCTCCTGGAACTTCTCACCCTATCTACTCTATGCCAACTGCTCAAATGCGTTTATAACATGTATCGGCGCAGTTTCTTCAATCTATGCCTGTTGTGCCTCTTGCTGTGTATGTCCCAGTTGC
Source organism: Pinus tabuliformis (assembly GCA_031772625.1). Lineage (NCBI taxonomy): Eukaryota > Viridiplantae > Streptophyta > Pinopsida > Pinales > Pinaceae > Pinus > Pinus tabuliformis. Next base: position 189,536,437 of record CM062819.1, on the reverse strand, counting down.
ACTTCCTTTTCTCTTTTGTGCAGCTCTTTTTCTTCTCAGAGTTGTTGCTTCAACTCTTTCAACTCGTTTTATATTTCCTCCATTCTCCATCTCTCTCTTTTCCTTTGCGAATTTCTCCTGTCGCGATGTCACCTCTTAGCCTCAATCTCCAAAGATGCTTTCATCATAAGTGGATCTACTTTGAACTTACAGCTTTGTTCTGCCTCTACACTGTTGGCAACCTTTCTCTTGCCTTTGTCATGCGTAGGTCTGCCACACTCTGGTGTTGTTGATGATGGTTCTCTTTGAGATGTTTCTTCGTGCTACTTTTCTAACCATTCAACAGCTATGCTGAACAGTTAATTTGGCTTGGAGAAGCTATGGAAATATCTCCATGGGTCTTCCTTAGGCCAATGAAACCTCGTGGATCCAAGGAAATTGCACTCTCACACAGTTTTCCTTCACAAAGCAATGCAGGTTCATATGGATTAAAACTTCTGGTGCCGAAAGTGAATATTTTTAACTCCTCCATCTCAGCATCAGGATGCTTGAGATTTTGTATCTCATACAACCCGATCCGCAAAGGAAGAGAGGGCCAAGGTGCCTTCTTCCTCCTGTGTAGTCTAGCTGACAACCCTAATGAGATGTGATACGACACTTCTTGCATGACGAGCTTGTCCATAGAAAACTTCTGTAAAACATGCGGAGGCTTCTTCGCACTGTACATCCATATGAAGGTGCTAAGGGGTAAGGCATACCAATAATTTATGTCGATCAATACCTCCATCACTGCCCACAACATGCAAGGTGGATCCTCCTTAAATATCATTTAGCACATTGGGGTGATAATGTGGTCTAACAACTGTGTGATGACTCCGCGGAAGCTGAATTCAGAGAATAATTTGCAATAAGTGTGCATAGAGGTTTCTAAAGGTGTCCATGCCCACTTCAAGCCTGGGAACTGCTGAGAGGCATAGATTGCATCCAGAATGTCAGAAGACATGTACATCTCTACCTGCTGACCTTTGGGTGGATGTCGGGATTCTATCACCTATTCCTTCAACCTGAGAGCCAACATGTCAGACTAGTTGCATCGCCTTCCATCGCTGAGTAGTTGGTCCAACGCAATCACCCAACTCTGCGGGAAGGCATTTGAGCTCTCTTAGATGTATAAGTGGAATGAAAAGATGACCAAGTACTGATATGCCTTACACAATATCTTCATCTTGTAAACCAGGGTCGATGTTGTGCTGAACTTCACTGGCTCTTTCACCCAACTCATCAAGATATCTTTGGATTTTACGCTTTTGGGTTTGCTAAAGGGTTTCTCCATTGTGATCACTGACTGTGACAAGTGATACATCTCCTGATAGTCGCTCACCCCAAAGGTAGAAAACTATGTCCCGCTGGCACTGTTGAACATTGTCTTAGGATTAGTGTGCGAGATAATCCAATGTATCACGTCCACACATGGAAATGAAAGATACTTGCATGCAATCCGGTACAAGCTAGACTTTCACATAGACCTAGTTGTTGAGTTATGAAATGGGTGTGTATTTACTCTTAATTCTATAACCTTTTTCCTCTTTTCTTATCTCTTTCATATCTTAATACGCTAACATATCGATGGATTATGACAAGAAATGGATGAATTACTCGCAGTTAAAAGTTAGCCATCGTAACTAACTTTTACTCCTCTTTATGCAGAAAAATGATGAAAGGAACAGTTGTTGTTCCCTAACAATGGAACAACATAAACCAACAAATGAAGAATGGAACACGTTGGTTGCGGATAGGGCAGAGGATGAATCAAGAGGATCAGCGTGAAATAGGAAAGGTGTCTAAAGATAGCAATCAGTTGCGAATCCCTCAGGATCGGGAGATCCTGAGGGATCGCATTTATCTTTTACCTCTTTCTGACTATAAAAGAAAATGATTGTAGGAAGAAAGGGGATCAATCTCTGTTATTTCAAATTGTAATTTTAATTTACAGACTCGTGCTGTTGGAGAACGTGACCATATTGTAATGCTACTTAAGTTCAATGATTAATATATAATTGAAGTTGTTGTTCATTCGTATTCTCTGAAGTAGCTCAGCAGTGTTCGCTGGTGGCTAAGGGCCCAGCCTTTGGTGGATTAAACTGCTTCCTTGTGTTATATATTTTTTATTCTTACAAGTTTTATTGGTTTGATAATTTTCGTGTTTTCTGTGAGTTTATTTTATTCGCTATTTACCGCTTTCCTGTATTGAATTAGTATTGTTAGCTCTGCTACATTTTGTGACCTTTGATGGATGGAGAGCAGGGGTGGCAGTCTTGTTTCATGTTTTATAAGGCTCGTAGAGGTTGGTTCCTATTCTATTTCATGCCCCTTATAACTCCCACTTGCCTCCATTTCCTCCTTTCCCATAAATTCACCTTATTTCCTTTTAAAACCCTTTTATGCTTCCTTGTGTCTAAAACCTATAAAAACCCCGTTTACCCCTTTTCCCTTTACTCCCCAGGCATTTTTGTGTTTAACATTATTAAGCCCTGATAACCCTTTATAAACCATATTAACCTATGTTTTTGTTTTACCCCGACGCTAAACTTTTAACGTATAACACCGTGCATGTCATAAAATTCATATCCCTAAGCTTTAATAAAGCACGAGCCCGCCCTTTACCTGTCACGTCACCCCCAATGTATGTATTAACTTATTGACCATCCGATCCTCCGTTTGATGAATCCAATAATCAATGCTTCCCCTGCTCTGCGAACATGCCCGACAGATAGTCTGTAGGGAAGTGGTTTCCTGCATGCCACATGTCATCATACTACTGCATCGCTCCTCCATGTACTATTACCACCATAACCTAAAAGCGGTTCGGGGAAAACCTTTACCGCCTGTCCTGCCTATTCCCCAGTCGTTAACACGCTTGCTCCTTTCGCTCCCGATCACCATCAGATCTGCCACGTCCAGATACGACGACCCTCATTTCTTCATCCGCCTATCTTCCGATATCCTCTGTCAAATGATCTCCACCGTCCGATTACATGATCTGACAGTCCTCATTTATTCCATCATCCACCTCCTGATTCCTCTCGCTTTCGATCTCTGCCGTCCATTTTGTCATCCAACGGTCAATATTCACTTGCAGGTCATCGTCCAGTTTCATGCAATTTTCAGTGTTTTCGGCTTGACTCATGTACGCGAAGAAGGAAGAGATGATCCAACAACATGCGCATTAAAGCCCTCAGCTATTGCATTCAACACAGTGTACCTTCGAAGGACAAAAAGGACCACATTGAGCAGATAAATTACTGTAGCAGTTATTGAAAGTCATGTAGATAATACTTCACATGTTTAAGGAGTACACCAGAGTATAGAAAGAGCCATTTGGTTCATTAAAATATTTAGATTGTAGCAGAAGACCCATATCTAACTATAAATGTGGTTGGTGGTAAATTAAGACACCTCCACACATAGCATAACAGAGTAATTTTGTAAACAAATTCTATATATACCTAGAAAAACGATGTAATCAGGTTGATGAGTGTTATTTTGTTGTAAGCTTCAACTTCTGGAGACTGTAACTACTATGAGACCTGCAGCTTCTAGTCTTCATTTCCAGCTAATACAAGCTTCTTTTGTTCTTAATTGCTCACTTTCCACTTCTTCTTCATTGCTCCAAGCTATGCCTGTTCTGCATTTACTCATGTGTTGTTAATGTTTAGCATTAGAGGGGCTGTCATCCCACCTCTGTGTTAGGATTTATCATGTTTCATTAAATTTGTTTGCAGGTTTCTGTTATTTTAATTCTAGAGAGCTATCATCCTGTCTGTGCATTAGAAAACAGATTTACAGTCCTTTTAACTGGTTGCAGCCGGCCATCACAGGGTCCTATGTATCTGCGGGTGTAATAAGTCTTCTTCATTCTCACCTTATCCTCAAACTGTGAGTAATTGGTGGTTTAAAGCCTTGTAGTCTGGGGGTGTTCACCCATGTCTGGGGTTAAGCATAGTAAAAGTGGTTATTTGGCTTGAATATGCAGCATTTCTTTCATTCATCCACCATTTATCCAACATTTTTGTTGAGTTTGTAATGTTCCCGAGCATCTCTGATATACAACCTAGGAGAGTTTCTTGGGGTGAAAACATTAATTGGCGTCGTTGCTAGGGAGAGGAGTATTGAAGCTCACCTTCCCTGGGAGAACGACACAGCTTCAAGCTTTGATGACAGACAAGGTTTGAACACAGTTTCTGGTTTTAATAATTTCTCTGGCGACTCCACTGGTGGAAGACCATCCTTTGGCGACTCCACATTGAAGTTCTGGCTCAGTTTGTGAGACATACTCGAAGAAATCCTTAGAAATTACCAACTAAACTAGTGCCTGAACCTGAGAGGACTTTCAAATCGAAGAAATCTTCATAGAAAGGGGCATCAGGATTAGGTAAGCCTAAGAAGTCTCACCCATCTCTGAAAGATAAAGTTGTAACTCAAGGTTTACTATTTGAAGATTTAGAAATCAACACTGTTAATAAGGAAGATCCTTCAGAGACTAGTTCAGCCCCTTGTGTAGTTAATACCCCTTTGAATCGCAGTCCAAAGAAAGCTTCCCATTCAGTCCAAAACATCCCTTTATCTCTACCATCCATCACCTTACTCCCTACCATTCAATCTGCTAGTATTCTTTCAAATATTCCAAATATGGTAGGACAACGAGCACCTACGAGGATAGAAAGAATTGTAGCTGCCAGATATGGACGATTGGTATTGCATATTGTTATAGACATTTTTGTGCCTCGCGACATGGAGCATGAAATGTCAATAATTACAGGGACCCTCAGTCCCTAAACATGTTGTTCTTACCCCTAAAAGAACAAGGTCATCAAACAACAGCACTTCCAATCAGTTCTCCACTTGAAAACACTTCAAAACAGGCTAATTTTGGATCATGTCAGCTGCTCCACTGAGCATCTGCGCTGGAATGCAACTGCTCCTCTTTGTACCTGCGCTGGAAGTCAAATCTAATGAAGGCTACCTACGCTGGGCGAGATTGGCCAAGTGGCACAGTCATTCTGCAAGGTGTCAACTGCCCAGGAAGCTTCCAAACTGACACTTGGTTCATGAGATTCGCCCTGTGATGAGTAAGAGGTACTTGATCACCATGTGTAAGAAAGGATCTCCAAGTGGACTCAAGAACTGAAGATTAACTGAAGAGGGAGAGGACACTAGTCAGCTCTATGCCAGCCTTAAGCTGACTCATCCTTTCTTCTTCTCTCCTATATATAGAGCTCTTCTATGAGGTCTAAGGAGGTTGGAATTTTGTGTAAAGCAAGGAGGTGCTGTTGGTTTACAGTTAGAGCTATTGGGTGATTGTTTTACTAGAGGTGAAGAGGAGAGTTCTTGCTACTGGGGAGGTGCTGCTGGATTGGAGCCATCAATGGTTGTAACCTTCTCAGAACCCTGTTACTTCTATCAATAAAGTTTTGCATGTTCTCCTATATACTTGTATTGCATTGATGTATTGTATTTACTTGTATATTTGATTCACTCTAATCCATGCATCAGTTATGAGTACATGTATCTTGTAGTTTCCTCTCTTGTTTTGTGCAGGATCTGTGTGTAGCTGGACCGGCAAAGAGAGCAAGGAGCTGGGAACAAGAGACAAAGAGAGAGGATAAGGATCGACTAAGCGAAAGACACCAGGTTGGTTAATCTTTTCTTCCTTCTCTCTGTACTTTCATAAAGGAAAATATCAAAGCTTTACTTTCAGTTGTTGCTAAAGACTGTCACCTTTAGAGTAGGGATAGGGTCATCCGAGTCGGATACTTTTCCCCACAACAAACTGGCGACTCCGCTGGGGAGCCTAGTATCTTGTTGGTGTTTGTAGTATTTTGCTATTCATTTCTTGAAGAAAAGAGTACCAAATCGAAAAGCTTTTGACTATATCAAAAGTAAAGTAGAGGGACTGTTACTCTTGCTCATTTGCTGAGCAAATTCAAGATTTGAAGAACTTATCTACAAAAGACTCTTTACTCTTTGTGATAGATCTTCATCCTCTTGATCATCCCTTAGCTTGTACTTGACCTATAGCTTTTTATTTCAGCAAAAACAGTGCATTTTTGAGCTTTTTATGACCCGGAAAACTTTGTAGACGCAACTCTCGTGTCCCAGAGCAGGCTGTCCACAGGCAGTCTGCATTGCAGCGCAGGTGCTCCCTTCGGGAACTGCGCTGAGATTCAAACTGACAGACCAGAGCCTGCGCTGGTCCAGTTAGCCATTGTCTTGCTGAGGTTTCCCTTTGTGTCTTGGCCCTGTTTTCACTGATTTTTTGTTGATTGCTTGCTGGTCATTGTACTTGCTGTAAACCATTCTCCTTGACATTATTCCGCCTCAGTTGTGTGATGAAACTGTGAATGTTCTTTTAGTATTTCTTGTTTCAGTTACAGTTTCCCATTGTGAAAAGCGAACCAGTATAGCTGTGGCCTCTTAGATCCTGAACTGTAAAAGTGTCTTTGTGATCTTAAGAGCTAGTTTTATTACTGTTCATGGCTGTTTGAGTTTGTTTGTTTTTCATTTTATGGTTTGGATCTATACATTTCCTGTGTTTAAACAAGTCGATCATAAGGTGTCTTTTTGATTTTGGACAAGCTTGTTTATTTCTACTTGAAATTAGATTCAAAATTATACAACAGTTTCCTTTCTGTCTTACATCAACATTAAGGATAACGAAAAGAAATACATGCATTGTGCATTTTGCATTTGACTGTGTGCTTGACGATTTAGGAAAATGTGCATTTTAGTGTGTGTTCTATGATCTGTGGAAAAAGTTGTGTCTTTCTTTTCCCTCAGTAGATTAAGGTTTTCAAAAGTTGAAAGATTGAAAAGATTTGCTTCTCATCTTAGATTGCATATAGGAAGTTGTATATATACATCTCGTGGCGACCCTGAAAGGCAAACTGTTAAGCAAGATCAACATTAAAATAAACTCAATTTACATAACAACGCTTTGTAACATAACGCAAACATCTAGAGGTCTAGGTAGAGACGTGTTCCGGCGTCGTTAAACATAGTGACTGTCGATCTCTACGAAGGTGGGTGATTCCTCCTGAGAGTCGGTGGCACTAACACGGATTTGTGCTCCCGCGTACCGTCGCGTATATTGGGAGACCCCTATAGGCTTTTATCCTTTATCCTTAGGAAACCGTGTCGGCCGCCCTACTGATCGCGATGCAGTGAACACAGCATTCACGAAGATCGACCACCCGTACTGTAAAACGTATTCTGTGGTTTCGCGAAAGGTTTGGCACACCCTCTGCCTAGATCTCCAGAGCAGTTTCTTTTGGCCTTTTTCAAACTCTATAACTGAAAAAGTCCAACCGAGCATTTGTCACTTCGGGCTCGTTAAAACATCGAAGGCGACTAGAGTCATCTTTAGCTTTTTCTCGACTCTTAAAACATGAAAAAGCAAGTTTGTGTCTAAAAGCGTCGTTAATAAAATTTATTTTAAGCGGAACATAATCACCTGTTATTCCCACGTTGATCTTTCAGTTGAAAAGTATGGAGCCCACCAACCAAGGAAGCAACCTTGGCGGAAGTCCAAATCCCTTCTCCTCTTGGGGAGATGTTGGTGCGCCTCATATGGCTACATTGTCACTTCCAGGGTTGACAATCGGCCTCCCTGTATGGCTCTTTTCAACTAATGTAGTCCAGATCGCCACTAATCCTGAGCAGTCGAATCAACAGTCAGAACAATCTAGAACTACCCACCAGCCCTCCACTTCTTATGATACTTCCTCTGATCCTTCATCTTCGCAAGGTAGAGCTGGCAAAAGTCAGCCTCTCAAGGAGAAGAAGGAAAAGAAGAAGAGAGAAAAGAAGCAGAAGGAGCCTCTGGCGAAGGCGACTGGGGGCAAGCAGAAGAAAGCTGACAAAAACCCACACACTGCACCGACCGGGCCTAAATCGCCATGTGTCATTTGCAAAGGGATCCACTTCCATCGTGATTGGCCTTGTATTCCCCGGATACTAAGGGACTGGTCCCCAAGGTTGCACAATCCGGTAGCATCAACCTCTGGTGGTCATGTTGATTGCAATCCGTCAACTAACGAGAGTGAAGGACGAAGAAGGGGACCAAGATCACCCTGTCTATTGTGTGAAGGCAATCATGCTATCCACAAATGTCCATTCTTAGATGAGGCCAAGAGAGTTTTGGAAGATTGCCCGGTTTCACCGTTGCGACTTCCTCCTGGATACCGAAAACTCGTGCCTAATCCCTCGATAGTTGAAAATCCAGTTGACCCGCTCAAGTGGTCAGCTGAAGTGTCGGTCATTGAGAATGAACCTACTGAATCCAGACCAGACGAAAGTCTAAAGGTCGAAACGGCAGTTGGCCCGGTTCTTCCTTCAGAGGTTCTATCGTCCAATGACTCCGTCATTGAAGACCAGTCTTCAAATGACACCGTCGCCGAAGAGTCATCTTCATTCGACACCCTCACTGAAGAGAATAAGGATGACACCATCCAGGTTCTTTTCATCACCACCGACTCCGATGAGCGTCAGGGCAATACGCCCATTCCTTTATCGCAGGAAGGAACATCATCAGAGTCATATCCGGCCGTATATTCGGTCCCACCACCGAGCAACCTGGTTGTATCCTTTGATTGGAATCAACTAGGCAGACCCCGGTTACCAGCCAGTACACCATTCAGAATCATTGTCCAGATCTATAGAATGATTATGGCTGGTACTATCATTGATGAAGGGGCGTCTGTGAGTATCCTTTCCTCTGTTGCTTGGAAAGCACTGGGTTCCCCAGCGCTTTTACCTGAGTTGAGAAATCTCTCAGGTTTTGATAAAGGAACCAGTCGACCATTAGGAATCCTCCCCAATGTGCCTGTCACGTTGAAAGGGAAGACCGTTAATTTGAACGTGATGGTCGTCCAAGGACCCTTGGATTATAACCTACTCCTTGGATGCGACTATATTTATTGCATGGGAGCGATAGTCTCCTCACTCTTTAGAGTAATGTGTTTTCCACACGAAGGAAGGGTGCTCAAGCTCGTAGACCAACTTTCGTTTCCGGGATCTCGCATCGCAAATAGTCAAATACCATTCCTAAATGGTCTGTTCACTCAAGATTCGCCTCCACCCCCAGTCCTCCTTCCCGATGAGTGCGAGTGATTCGGAAAGAAAGACTAGGACCCAGGGGGCATGCACCCTGGTCTGCTTCGGGCAGAAGAAACCCCGAGTATAAGGAAGAATTTCCGCAGAAGAATATGACTAGTCCGTACCCCGTCCGTGGAAGGAAGTGGGGTTGTTCTGGAATAGTGTTCTTTTGTTAAAGTTATGTGTTTGGCAAAAGAGTCATTCACCTTTGTCTAAAAAAGTGGGCAATGCCCAAGTAGGAATTCCCTTATCGCGACGAATAGTAACCATCTTTGAATTCAAGCCTCGCCCATTAAAACATATGTTTTGAAGGATAAGCAGGGGCAGCCTACAAAGTAGGGGACTATATTGTTGTGACAGAGGGTAACCATCTTTGGACAACCCAATGATAGACACCGCCGAAGAAAGAGATTGATTTGCGGCAGCGAATAGAACCCTCTTCGGATAATAAGAAAGAGGCAAGCCTCCCTCAATAATACCAATGTTTTGTCTTTGAGTAGTGTTCTTCTATTGTCACAAACAGCTGTTTATTAAAAGTGGGCCGACGGGAAGCCTAAGTACTGCGTAAGACCCCTTAAAATAACGAGAAGACAAGTATCGTTAACATTAGATTAGCAAGATGACAAATAACTGTGAACACCCAAAGAAAAGCAGAGGTAGGGGAGAGGAGGGGCAGCCTCGAAATTCTATCCTATACCTGGGGGCATGCAAACTTTTGGAATGCAAGCAAGGGACGACTATTTATTTTTTAAATTTTTAGGTCCTCCCTTTAAACCTGTAGGTCTAACCCTTTAAACTCGTAGGATTAGCCGTTTCCGACCTTGCATGAAGAAAGCCTGTGGGGCAAAGGTAAAATTTGCCGAAATTGGAGCATAGCTTTGTGAGATAAAGCTCCTTAAAAAATAGTTATCTCATAGGAGGCGTTCTTATTATGACTGGTATATCGAGCAGTTTTAGCATATAGTTCATGCTCTTTAAAAAATAAACGCAAAATTCGAGCAGTTTTATGACTGAATTTATGCTCGTTAAAAAATAGAAAAGTGTGAGCAAAAGTTTCCCCCAGAGTTCAAGCTCATGGAAAAAATGAACCTATCCCGGTAAATAACCTTTTGAGATTGTAAATTCATCAGCCATAAGAACCTTGATCGTGTTTTCATCCATCACCTCCACTGTTCATTTGGCCGATCATTCACTTCCATTTGTGTGTTTACCTCTTTTGAGAAACAACTGCGAAGAGTGATTTCATCTAGCCATCCTTGTGACACTGCCGTGATTGGAAAATTCCAATTTGTACCTGGAATCTGCTGCTATCCCTGTTTATCACTCGTTCCTCAAAAGACGAGTCTTCTTTGAGCTCTTTTCACTGACTCGTAAAATATGAAAAGTTTGCCGAGTTTTGGCCTTCCAGCTCGTTAAATGACCGGAACGCTATCCCTCCTCTAAATTTTAATCTTTTTGGACCTGAGGGATTATTGCACAAAAGGATCGAGCGCTTGTCTTGTTCGGCTCGTTAAAAGTACCGAACAGCCATCCCTTCTGTATTGTTTTACACTTTTTCGGACTTAAGGGATTAGCTGACGAAAAAGGAATTATGGAGTTGACTTTCTGTACCTTTTCAGACTCTCTAAAAATGAAAAGGACCGAGTTTTCCTTGTCGTTAGACTCGTTAAAATGATTAAATAGCGACAAACTTGTCTTTAGACGAGAACGAGTTTCCCTATCGCTAAGCTCGTTAAATCATAGCGATGGGCTTGCCCAAAGGGCAGGTTATAGAACAAGCATATGTTATCCTCCTCAAGCTTGACAAAAATAAAGAGGTACTAGTCAGAAATGACTGGGGAAAAATTGGGAGAATATCAAAGTTTAATGGTAGCAAGTCACTCTTGAACATGACACTTTTCCTCCGTACCACATCGGGTTGGGTTGTTTCATTCACCGGTCTCATCACCATGGTCCTCGCCAAACCATCCACATTTGGGGTAATGCTACCGATCCATCGCATCAGTGTCGTTATATGTTCAAGAGGGGTCATTCTGAAAGTGTCAACCGTGTCCCATCCACTGCCATACATTATCCTTCATCCATTCATGATCGCCACCCTGAATCATATGTCACAGTTTGTTTTCACCTCCACTAAAATCATTAGCTCCGTTCCGTGTCATTGATGTGGGATTCATTAAGGCCCTCCTTTGACGGATCGCTTCTTGTCGACTTCAGCTCATTATCCAAGAAGTTGGTCTAGGGACAACCCCATCAGTACTTTGAAGCTTGCATGCCTCAATGGCAAGTTTCTCACTTCCGGCGACAGGTATACATCAATGACCTGCGACCAGAAGATTTTGCGTGGCGTTCGACGCCAAGTCCTTTATTCACGCCACGTGGATTGTACTGCAGTACCTTGAGGGTCATTATCATTATCGGTGATTCCTCTCGCGCTTGTTAACGGTTTTCATCATTGACCGGTAATCAAGCGATGTCTTTCCATGTTCGACTTCAGCGAAATTCTCACATGGATCGACTTGTACTTAGAGTGAAGATCGAACGAGTTTGAAGACCCCGGATCTAGTTTCATCCATCCGGGCTGCATATTCAGGAAATATAAAAGCATTTGTCATGTACATCATTGCAACAGATGATCATCCTACTCAAAGGATGATAATTTCAGCAGAGAATTATCAGTCTACCATCAGACGATCGTCTGTTCTATGTACCAAAATGTATTTATAAAGCTGAGCATGGGAATGCCCGCCTCAGCTAGATCATGAAAACAAAATGAAAAATAATGTATTGTATTGTATTGTATTACAGGGTGCCTCCTCAGCACTGGAATGAACTTCGGACCCTCTAGATAAAGCATTTCACCCGATAAACGGCCTCATACTTTAGGGGGCAACTGTTATAGACATTTTTGTGCCTTGCGACATGGAGCATGAAATGTCAATAATTACAGGGATCCTCAGTCCCTAAACATGTTGTTCTTACCCCTAAAAGAACAAGGTCATCAAACAACAGCACTTCCAATCAGTTCTCCACCTGAAAACACTTCAAAACAGGCTAATTTTGGATCATGTCAGCTGCTCCACTGAGCATCTGCGCTGGAATGCAACTGCTCCTCTTTGTACCTGTGCTGGAAGTCAAATCTAATGAAGGCTACCTGCGCTGGGCGAGATTGGCCAAGTGGCACAGTCATTCTGCAAGGTGTCAACTGCCCAGGAAGCTTCCAAACTGACACTTGGTTCATGAGATTCGCCCTGTGATGAGTAAGAGGTACTTGATCACCATGTGTAAGCAAGGATCTCCAAGTGGACTCAAGAACTGAAGATTAACTGAAGAGGGAGAGGACACTAGTCAGCTCTATGCTAGCCTCAAGCTGACTCATCCTTTCTTCTTCTCTCCTATATATAGAGCTCTTCTATGAGGTCTAAGGAGGCTGGAATTTTGTGTAAAGCAAGGAGGTGTTGTTGGTTTACAGTTAGAGCTATTGGGTGATTGTTTTACTAGAGGTGAAGAGGAGAGTTCTTGCTGCTGGGGAGGTGCTGCTGGATTGGAGCCATCAATGGTTGTAACCTTCTCAGAACCCTGTTACTTCTATCAATAAAGTTTTGCATGTTCTCCTATATACTTGTATTGCATTGATGTATTGTATTTACTTGTATATTTGATTCACTCTAATCCATGCATCAGTTATGAGTACATGTATCTTGTAGTTTCCTCTCTTGTTTTGTGCAGGATCTGTGTGTAGCTGGACCGGCAAAGAGAGCAAGGAGCTGGGAACAAGAGACAAAGAGAGAGGATAAGGATCGACTAAGCGAAAGACACCAGGTTGGTTAATCTTTTCTTCCTTCTCTCTGTACTTTCATAAAGGAAAATATCAAAGCTTTACTTTCAGTTGTCGCTAAAGACTGTCACCTTTAGAGTAGGGATAGGGTCATCCGAGTCGGATACTTTTCCCCACAACACATATGCCCTTAAATCCTATGCTTGTGGGAGAATATCAAAAATATATGCCTAAATTCACTGGTACAGAGGGAGTAATAGCAAAAGAACACCTTGAAGCTTTTTATAGTTATGCTGATAATTTAGATATAAGTGAAAATGATGTGTGGATGAGAGTTTTTGTCCAGAGCCTTGATGGAGAGGCTAGGAAGTGGTTTACAGAATTACCCCAGAGATCTATAACAGATATTGAAGCATTAGATGATGCATTTTTGAAGTAGTGGGGAGATAAAAAGGACTTTCTGTATTACCATACTGAGTTTGGTAATCTGAAGAGGGAAAATGGTGAATCAATACCTGATTTTAATAAAGGATTCAATCGTATGTATAGTAAGATACCAACTAAGGTAAAGCCTACTCCTACCTCTCCCAAACTCACTTATGCCAATTCTTTTGACTCAGATTTCTGCCTGTTATTGAGAGAAAGAAGATGTGCTACTCTAGCAGACATGCAGGATGCAGCATTAGAAGTGGAATCTAATATCATGGCTGCAGAGAAACTAAAAAGTCAAGCTGACAGGAGGAGGCAGAGAGGTCAAGCTTCTACTTCTTCTAGTTCATCTTCAAAGCTTAAAATAGACAAAATGACTAAGATGATAGAGCCATTGGTTGCTGAAATTTCTAAGCTGAAAGTCGAACAGAATTTAGGGAAAACAAGGCAGCAGAACACATTTGTTCCAAGAAATCAAAACTCTTTCAGAAGAGAAAATGAGCAGTTACGAATAATGTAGAGGGGTGAAGAATCAAAGGAAGATCAGAAATTTAAAGCTCCTTTCCAAAATGTAGTCATGGAGGAAGAACAGTTTGAAGAAGATGAGGATGAAATTCACTGCATGGAAGATAAAGGCAACGTTGTATTTTTGACATTGGCTGAGTATGAAAAATCATTGTTGCAGGAACAAGACAGTCAAGAATGGGATAGAGAAGCTATCCTACAAGCTGAGTAGCAGCAGAGATATAACCTAAGATCAAATGCAAAGAATGTCAAAGAAAATTCTTCCAAAAGTGTTGCTGTCCAAACAGAACCACAGAATATCAAGCAGAGAAGACCAGTAGCTAATCCAGTTATCCTCAAAGCTCTAGTTCAAGAGGTAAAAAGTTCTGATAAATCATCTTCTTCTTTCAGCTTTGAGTCAGAAGTTCAGAAATTGAAAATATCTGTGCCTCTGGTTGAGTTGGTGAAGAGTGGTCTATTTAGGAAACCTATCCTTGAAGCCCTTGAGCTAGAAACCAAACAAATCTCCATTGACTCTATTAATTTGCAAGATGACAAGCCTACCATTGTGCTCAGCCCTATGATTGAACCTAATGATAATAATTCTCCATCTTTTATGTCTCATTGACCATTCATGACAAAATCCTACACAATTGCCTGCTAGACACAGGGGCTAGCCACAATTTAATGCCTAGAGCTATCATGGAAGAGTTAGGCCTTGATATCACCAGGCCCTATCATGATTTATTCTCTTTTGATTCAAGGAAGGTGAAATGTCTTGGATTGATTAAGGATATGGTCATTACCTTAACTTAGCTACCCATGAAGAGTATGATGATGGATATTGTGGTGGCAGATGTCCCTCCTAAGTTTGGCATGCTGTTATCCAGAGGATGGATTAAGAGACTAGGTGGGAACTTACAGAATGATCTTTCTTATGCCACTGTCTCAGTTTCTGGAGGGGAAAGTAGGAGATTATATAGAGAAGCACAGTTGGCATATATCATCAGTGATGAGAAGAATCCTACAAATCATCCCATATATGCAGTGGACACTGATTTTGGAGCATGTATTCTCCAAATAGAAGAGTCTCAAAAGGCCGTAATGCAGATCAGGAAACCAACAGTTTAGGCTAAGAAAGAGCAAGGAAGTCAAATTTTGGAGATGTTATTTGATGGAGCATGTTCCAAGGAGACTGCAGGAGCAGGGGTGGTGCTATTATCTCCACAACAAGAAAGCATTCAGCTGCCCTTTAAGCTGGTTTTCCAAGTCACAAACAACATAGCAAAAGTATGAGGCTTTGCTGTTGGGCCTCAATGCAGTGAAAGACAGAGGAATCAAGAATCTGAAAGTGTTTGGAGATGCTGATTTGATCATTCAGTAGGTAAATAAAATATTTCAAACAAAGAACCCAAGGCTAAAAGCATATAGAGATGAGGTATGGAGAATCAAAGACTAGTTTGAATTTTTTTGTATTTCATACATTCCTAGAGCCCAAAATCAGTTTTCTGATTCCCTTGTTGTCTCTGCTAGTCTATTTATACCTCCCATGCCTCCCAGACTAGTTTATGAAGTAGAAATGAAGTATGGACCATCCTTGCCTGATAATTTCCATCATTGGAAAGTTTTTGATGATGATGAGGAGTTAAATAGGTTCATTCAAGTCATTGATGAGTTTTCTGAAATGCAAATTGACCAAGAAAATGATGCCTTGTTAGAAAATCAACAGTCCCAGCTTAGAAATAAAATTAGTAAAGACAACATTGTCTAGCTTCCTAGTAACCATATTCCTAAGGGTCTAATTCCTCTTGAAAGACTGTTTGACCAGAATGATGTGCCTTACAAAGCTGCCCAAAAAGAAGACCAATCTGCAGTCTGTAAGCATGATATAGGAAGTCCAGGTTAGCCTAGATATGTAAACCTATCTACTCATTTGTCTGCTGATCAAAGTGCTGAATACTGCAACTTAATGAGGCAGTTTACAGATGTCTTTTCCTGGGAGTATAGTGATCTGAAAACTTATGATAAGAATATAATTCAGCATAAATCCCTCTGGAGAAAGACACTATTCCTTTCAAATAGAAGCTGAGACCAATAAATCTGATTGAAAAAGTAATTAAAAAATTGTTGGCTGCCAAGATCATTGTTCCTCTCAGGTATTCGAAATGGGTAGCCAATTTGGTGGTGGTAAGGAAGAAGAGTGGAGAAATCATACTGTGTGTTGATTTCCGAAATTTAAATAAATATTCCAAGAAAGATAACTATCCTTTACCGAAAATGGAGCATTTGTTGTAAAAGGTCTCAGGAGCTAAAGTAATGTCTTTCTTGGATGGATTTTCAGGCTTTAATCAGATTGCTGTGCACCCAGATGATCAAGAAAAGACTGCATTTACTACTCCTTGGGGCACTTTTATGTATGCCAAAATGCCATTTGGGTTGATGAATGCTGGAGCCACCTTTCAGAGAGCTATGGATATAGCATTTGTGGGAGAGAAGGACAAATTTGTGCTTATCTATCTTGATGATATAACAGTTTACTCCAGCAGCCATCAAAATCATTTACAACATTTGAAAAAAGTATTTTTGAAGTGTAGGAGGTTTGGAATATCAGTCAATGCCAAAAAATATCAATTTTCTTTGAATGAAGGCAAGTTGTTAGGTCATGTTGTATCTGTTGCAGGTGTTTAGATTGACCCAGAAAGAGTCAAAGCAATACAGTCTTTGTCTGTCCTAAGATCAAAGAAGGATATCCAGTCCTTTCTGGGTAAAATTAATTTTGTCAGGAGGTTTATTCCAAATTTTGCAGAATTGGTTAAGCATGTGACCTCCATGTTGAAGAAAGGGGCAGAAGTTAAATGGACTGATGCAGTAAGAAAATCATTTGAGTCTATTAAAGAGGCTGTTATGGAGGCTCCCACATTAATAAGTCCAGACTACAACAAGGAGTTCCACATATTCTCTTTTGCCTCTGAAGACACCATTGCAGCAGTCTTATTGCAGCAAGATGAAGAAGGTTCAGAGCATCCAGTAGCATTTTTCAGCAAGAACTTGAGGGATGTTGAACTAAGGTATAATATTATAAAAAAATATGCATATGCTCTTATTAAATCCTTGAAGGCTTTCAAAGTTTATATCTTGCATTCGAAGATAATAGCATATGTACCCTCTGCTGCAATTAAACATGTCTTGACACACCCTGATGTTGATGGAGGAAGAGCAAAATGGATTGCAAAAATAATAGAATTTAATATAGAATTAAAGCCCACTAAGCTGGTCAGAGGTCAGGGTCTTGCCAAATTATTAGCTGAAGAAAATTGCAGGTCTTTAGATATTGATTTCCTATGCACGATGGCAGAAAATGGTCAGGCAGAAAAGGAAGAAACAACTGAACCAGACCGAAAGCAGTCAGTGGCTGAGAATCTAGCTTCATGTAATTAGTATGCTGAAATAATTAATTTCTTGCTGAAGTTAGAGATCCCTTCAGGATGTAATCAAAGTCAGGCCAGAACTTTAAAACTTAGAGCAGTAAAGTATTGCATTATGGAAAATCTTCTCTACTGGAGGAATCCATCTGGAATATTTCTAAGGTGTCTAAAAAAAGAATAATCAAAAGAAGTTATGTAGCAGTTTCACAACAGCATGTGTGGAGGGCACCATTATTGGAAAGCCATTGCCCATAAAATTCTCAGAGCTGGGTACTATTGGCCCACTTTATTTTCTGATCTGTTTTCTTTTGTTAAATCTTGTGACAGGTGCCAAAGATTTGAAGGAAAACAACAATTGAAGTCCCTGCCCCTAAAACCAATTCAGGCAAAAGGACATTTTCAACAGTGTGGTTTGGATTTCATTGGAGAAATTAATCCACATTCCAGTGGCCAGCACAGGTGGATATTAGTAGCCACTGGTTATTTCACAAAGTGGATTGAAGCAGTCCCTACAAGGAAGGCTGATCATAATGTGGTCATGAAGTTTTTGATAGAAAATATCTTCAGCAGATTTGGTTTCCCACATAAATTAATTACAAATAATGCATCAGCCTTCAGGGCAAAAGAGTTGGTGGAAATGTGTGATTCAATGGGTATTAAACTTGTTCATTCCACCTCATATTACCCACAGGGAAATGGTCTAGCAGAATCCTCTAATAAAAGTTTGATCAGGATAATTAAAAAGCTGTTAAAGGACAATAAAAAGAATTGGGATTCAAAGCTCAAGTATGCACTGTGGGCTGACAGAGTGACCATTAAAAAATCCATAAGGATTTCTCCTTTCAAGCTGGTATATGGCACTGAGGTTGTATTTCCAATTCAACTAACTCTCCCTATGGCAAAATTCCTTCAAGAAGAGCATGATGAGGAAGAAGATATGGCGAAGAGGATCACTGACTAAGTAGAGGTACATTAGATTAGAGAACAGCTGATTGAAAAAGCTGTAGCACATCAGAAAAAGATCAAGGATGCTTTTGAAAAAGGGACAAAAGTAGATAATTTTCAGATTGGTGACTTGGTTTTGAAATGGGATGCCCAAAAGGAGAAGAAAGGCAATCATGGGAAGTTTGATGCTTTCTGGACAGGTCCTTTTATCATTTCACAGATTCAAGCGAACAACACCTTCATACTAAAGAGTATGGGAGGAGAGACAGCTTTTGATGGCCTAGTTAATGGGCAGTTTTGAAAGTTTATGTTGTTTAAGGTCTTTCGCCTTAAAAGTTGTAAATATTATGTTTTTATCAGTTTTGTGCAGGCAAAGTAGACTCCATGCCCAATGGAACACTAGGAATTTTGGTTAACTTGTTTTCAGCTGGAAAGGCATTGATCTGCAAGTTCTTGAGACCTCAGAGGGAGGATCTCATCCCCAGAAGGAGCCAGTGTTAGCTCTGCTACAATTTGTGACCTTTGATGGATGGAGAGCAGGGGTGGAAATCTTGTTTCATGTTTTATAAGGCTCACAGAGGTCGGTTCCTATTCTATTTCATGCCCCTTATAACTCCCGCTAACCTCCGTTTCCTCCTTTCCCATAAATTCACCTTATTTCCTTTTAAAACCCTTTTATCCTTCTTTTTGTCTAAAACCTATAAAAACCCCGTTTACCCCTTTTCCCTTTAGTCCCCGGGCATTTTTGTGTTTAACGTTATTAAGCCCCGATAACCCTTTATAAACCATATTAACCTATGTTTTTGTTTTACCCCGGTGCTAAAGTTTTAACGTATAACACCGCGCATATCATAAAATTCATATCCCTAAGCTTTAATAAAGCCCGGGCCCGCCCTTTACCTATCACGTCACCCCCAACGTATGTATTAACCTGTTGACCATCCGATCCTCCGTTTGATGAATCCAACGATCGACGCTTCCCCCGCTCCGCGAACATGCCCGACCGATAGCCCGTGGGGAAGTGGTTTCCCGCCTGCCACGCGTCATCATACTACTGCATCGCTCCTCCATGTACTATTACCTCCATAGCCCGAAAGCGGTGCGGGGAAAACCTTTTACCGCCCATCCTGCCTATTCCCCGGTCGTTAACGCGCTTGCTCCTTTTGCTCCCGATCACAGTTGGATCTGTCGCGTCCAGATCCGACGGCCCTCGTTTCTTCATCCGCCTATCTTACGATATCCTCTGTCAAATGATCTCCACCATCCAATTACATGATCTAACAGTCCTCATTTATTCCATCATCCACCTCCCGGTTCCTCCCGCTTATGATCTCCACCGTCCATTTTGTCATCCAACGATCAATATTCACTTGCAGGTCATTGTACAGTTTCATGCAATTTCCAATGTTTTCGGCTTGACTCATGTATGCGAAGAAGGAAGAGATGATCCAGCGACCTGCGCATTAAAGCCCTGAGCTATTACATTCAACACAGCGTACCTCCGAAGGACAAAAAGGACCACATTGAGCAGACAAATGACTGCAACATTTATTGAAAGTCATGTAGATAATACTTCACCTATTCAAGGAGTACACTAGAGTACAGAAAGAGCCATTTGGTTCATTAAAACATTCATATTGTAGCAGAAGACCCATATCTAACTGTAAATGCAGTTGGTGGTCAATTAAGACACCTCCACGCATAGCCTAGCAGAGTAATTTTGTAAACAAATTCTATATATACCCAGAAAAATGATGTAATCAGGTTGATGAGTGTTATCTTGTTGTAATCTTCAACTTCTGGACACTGTAACTACTCTGAGACCTGTAGCTTCTAGTCTTCATTTCCAACTAATACAAGCTTCTTTTGCTGTTAATTGCTCACTTTCCACTTCTTCTTCTTTATTCCAGGTTGTGCCTGTTCTGCATTTATTCATGTGCTATTAATGTTTAGCATTAGAGGGGCTATCATCCCACCTCTTTGTTAGGATTTAGCATGTTTCATTAAATTTGTTTGCAGGTTTCTGTTATTTTAATGCCAGAGAGCTGTCATCCTGTATGTGCATTAGAAAACATATTTACAGACCTTTTAACTGGTTGCATCCGGCCATCACAGGGTCCTGTGTATCTGTTGGTGTAATCAGTCTTTTTCATTCTCACCTTATCCTCAAACTGTGAGTAATTGGTGGTCTAAAGCCTTGTAGTCTAGGGGTGTTCACCCATTTTTGGGGTTAAGCATAGTAGAAGTGGTTATCTGGCTTGAATATGTAGCATTTCTTTCATTCATCCACCATTTATCCAACATTTTTGTTGAGTTTGTAATGTTCCCGAGCATCTTTGATATACAACCTAGGAGAGTTTCTTGGGGTGACAACAAGTACATTTCCTTTATGTGTTTTACAACACTGTGATTTGATTCGATTTATGCTTATTGTAGATTAAGTGATTTAGATAGTGAATCGTATTGATTTAATCAACTATAAGCATTTGGTTATTGCTATCGAACTCTCAGATTGATATCATTTCCATTTGGATTGCTTTGTAGAGATTGAGTATGATTTAGATTGAATCAGCTAAGAAGAGATGAGTTATTGTTACTGTGCTCTCGACTGATGCTATTGTTAATTGAATTGCTTGTATGAGATTTGATTGTGATTTCAATAGAGGATTGAGTCTTGAAGCTTAGATGTCATATTTCCTTTAATGATTGCAATTTGAGTTTATTAGATGCATCTGCTTACTCTTGTATCAAAGGTCTATACTTCATTTTAAGAAACATTACTCTTTGGATTTATAGCACGCACATATTGTGTACACCCTTGGAATAAAAGGACTTGCCCGGGTTGATGATTAATGTGGGGTAATTAGGATTTTTTAAAGACACCTTTTATCAGCCAACACCAGTGGTCTTCCATATCTTTGTCAAATGTGCCTGATAGCGTATTGTTAATTTCATGCCATTTCATCTTTATGTCTCTGTCTATGAACAACTTGGTGTCTTCATAAACAGGCAAGTTCATAGACACTTGTTCAACTTCATATCCAGTTGCACTTCCAACGGTATCCTTTGACCCTCCTCTCTTGGAGGCCATTGTACCTATACTGTTGATAGACGAACGCACACTTTCTATACCTAGAGACATAGAAACACTCATGACAAGAAATCTGTCAGTTGAAAACCAAAACAAATCTGAGGACTAACATGCAACACACCTGGGTGACTGATAGTAAAGATTGCGTAATTTTCATTGGGAGTCTGGCAGAATGACTGCCAAAACTACACAAGGCACAGTCCGGGCTGTCAGAAGGTTGACTGACTACTGCAACTACATAATGAACACTCCAGCCTGCCGGCTGAGGATTGAAACTGTGCAATGCACATTTTTAGTCAGCAAGGATATGCAAGCCCAAAGACTGCATTATACAATTTTATGGGTCAGCATGGCACTACCTCTGAGAATTGTGCAATGAAAGCCCGGAGGTCAGTGTTGGTCAGTTTTGTGTAGTTTTTGGAGGGAAGGCAGAGCCTTCACCTCGAGAAATACACATTTCTATCTGGGCAAGGTAAGGTCTATGCCAAGGCAGCCCAGACCCGCTGATAGGTCACTGAAAACATGAAAAGGTTTGGATGCATGGCAAGACTGTGTGTAAGAAAAAGTGAATGATAATGTATGCAAACAACGATTGTGAGATTTAGAAAATGGGAACGGAAGCATGTGTGTGAAACGTGTCACTGCAACAACAACAGTCAGTGAAAAACAATGTCATGCATGTGACAAAATTGAGATGGAAATAAAAATTGAAATGATTCTTTTACAAGCAAATATACATTAAAATGATAGCAGGCGTTCAAAAAAACCATGCAAACATCATTCATACAAAGTGAAATACAAAAAGCGATAGAAAAGCAGAAAATGACATGAAAAGCAGACTTACTCGAAAAAAGCTGAGTTGAATGTGTCGAAGACTCCTACATTTGTTGTGGGATGTTAGAGCTCCAATATCGATGTGAGGAATGAGATCTGTAGCTTCAAATAAACACGTTTGAGGCTTATGACGCGCATGCCACAAATCTGGGAAAAGCGACACTTGGAGGGAAGTTTCTAAGACAATCTTTGCATGTAACTTCCAGCTGCTAAAAATAGATCCCTAAAATTTAAGGATGATTTTTTCATGCTGCTTTTTTCTATTTCAGGAAAAAACATCCCATGCATGCAAATCAAGATTGCTCAGTCCCAGAGGGAACCAGTCAACCTGAAGGCACATGCAGCAGTCTGCAAGCCTGGGAAAGGTATTTTCATAATTTCTTGGTTGAGCAGGTTTGGCTGTCCCTCAAGCATTGCGCAATTTATGGGGTTAGCAGGTCACTGCCTCCATAATTGCATAATTTTTGCGCTTAAGCCCAGTGTCGGGCTGGATTGCACAATTTTCAGAGGGAGGGATGCCTAGCTGGATTGCACAATTCTGGAGCCCAGCAGGATTGCACAATTTTTGGAGGGAAGGCTGGTTCCCCTTTAGATTTGGGAAATTTTTAAAGGGAGCATCTCAGCCAGAAAATTACCTAAGTTTGGAGTGTCGGCCTACGGATGGGAGATAGACAAGCTGACATGCACAGGAAGGAAAGCTGTTGAAACTCAGCTAAATCCTATGTACTTGACAGTGCAAGACATGCTCCTAAGGATGGTTGGTAGGGAGTCTCATAAACGAAGCTATGGTGAAATTTTGGAGGGTGGTTGTAGCCACTACAATAGGTGGTTATCAGCATGTTTAAGGTGGTGGTTGGGATTAATATTTCAATCACTCCCCCTTAATCACAACTGCCACCATTGAAAATTCCCAAACATTCTTTGAGATAAACAAAACTTTCACATGCTAATGGCTTTGTGAAAATATCAGCAAATTGTTCCTGTGACTTGTAGTGCTGCAACATAATTTCACCATTGCTAATTAAGTCTCTAATAAAATGATATTTAAATTCAATGTGCTTGGTCCTTTTGTGAAAGATAGATTCTTTGAAAATGCAATTGTTGAACTGTTGTCCAAGAAAATAGATGTCGTTCCCTCTTGGTTGTGACGAAGGTCCCTCAACATCCTTCTCATCCAAACTACTTGACACATTGTTGTTGTTGCGGCGACATATTAATCTTCTGCTGTTGACAATGACACTATCGACTACTTCTTGGAGGCCCATGAAATGGCTCCAGAACCCAAATGGAAAGCATATCCTAACGTGCTCTTTCTTTCATCGACACTTCCTGACCAATCACTATTAGTGTAACAAACCAGCCTAAAATCATTTGTTGCGGCATACAAAATACCATACTCCTTTGTCCCATTGGCATACCTTAGAATCCTTTTCTCTACTTAATAATGTGTTTCCTTGGGTGTCTCCATGAACCTTGACACCAAACTCACTACATACATTATCTCCAGCCTAGTGGCGGTCAAATACATCAAGATTCCTATGATGATTTTGTATAATGTCGGATTGACATTTTTGTTGCAATCTTCTTTACTCAAATTCAACCCCATGATAGTTGGAGTTGGTGCGAGCTTGTTGTTCTGCATATTAAACCTATCCAAAATGTCTTCTACATACTTTTCTTGAGAAATGAATATGCCATTTTTTGTCTTCTTTACTTATATGCCAAAAAATATCTTAACAACCCCAAGTCAGTCATTTCAAATTCACTCTTCATGAATTCTTTGAAATAATCAATGAGGAAATCATCACTTCCTGTAAAAATCAAACCATCTACATATAAGACAACAATAAGAATCTTACCATCACTCTCTTTTATGTACATAGTAGCCTCACCATCACATTTTTTGAAACCATTGTCCAACAGGTAAGCATCTATCCTGTTATGCCATGCACACAGTTCTTTCTTCAACCCATAGAGAGCTTTCCTCAACCTATACACGTTGTCTTCTTTGTCGCTTACCTCATAACTAGGTGGTTGTGCAACACACACTTCCTCTTTCAACACTCCATTCAAGAACGTTGACTTTACGTCCATTTGATACACTTTCCATTTATGTTGCGCGACAATCACCATAACTGTACGCACTGTCTCCATCCTCACGACTGGCACAAACATCTCCGCATAATATTTTTCATGCTGCTGCTTGTATTCTTTGACAACTAGCCTCGCTTTATGTCTTTCAATCTTCCCCTGAACATTTCTCTTGGTCTTATAGGCCCACTTCACTCTAATGTCTTCTTTTCCGTGCGAAAGGTTTACTAACTCCCATGTGTCATTCTTTTCTATTTCTTCTATTTCTTCCTCCATTGCCACAACCCATTTCTCTTCTTTGACCATGTCCTCAAAATGGATTGGGTCATGTACATAAAAAAAATAATGCAAATAAGGAATTTAGCCTAGTGCTACTATCAACTTCATCTTAATCATAAATCTCATTTAAATTCCTGAATTTTGGTATTCTTGTGCTTGTTGAAGATGGACTTGACATATCACTTGGCATTGTGCTTTGTAGCATGCTTGGAGAAGCACTTGCTTGACTGTGTGACGATGTCCTATTATTTTTTGACGGTGTTACTTGCTACCTGCTTTGTTGTGCTTGAATAGGAATAGAGGGAGTCACTGTTGAGGAATTTTTTGTTGCTGTCAATTCCTCTTTATCCTCATGTGGTATACATGCTTTCACATTGGCTTCCTTCTCTAAAATTCCATCCCATGCTTCCTCTTCTCTGAAATGCACATCTTTGTTGATTATGACCTTCTTGGTTGATGGATTGTAGAGATTGTATGCCTTGGATTCAACACTATATCCAACAAATATGCATTTCTCCGCCTTTCTTTCCAACTTTTTCCTCAACTCATGTGGGACATGTGCATACACAACACATCCAAACACTCTCATGTGAGTGACACCTTGATTTCTTTCACTCCATGCCTCTTCAAGAACCACATCCCTGACACTTTTGGTTGGACACCTATTAATGATATACGCTACACAAGTGACAACTTCAGTCCAATAATCATTTGGAAAATGTTTTACCTTCAATATACTCCTTTCCATTTCAATAATGGTCCTATTCTTCCTTTTTGCGACACCATCATGCTGAGGTTTATACCTTGTTGTAAATTTCTTGTGAATTCCATGCTCCCTGCAAAAACGAAGGAACTCATTTGAGATGTATTCGCCACCTCTGCCAGTCCTCAAGACTTTGATGTAGTGTCCACTTTTCTTCTCAAAAAGAGCTTTGTATTCACAAAAGCGCTAAAACACTTCACTTTTATATTTTAGGAAGTAGATCCATGTCTTCCTTGTGTAGTCATCTATGAAAGTAAAAAAATACTAGCTACCACCAATTGATGGTGTCTGCATTCGTACACATAAATTTGAGTGGAAAATCTCCAAAGTTTCATTTTCCCTTACTAACTTTCCTATTAGAAATGTCTCTCTATGTAGATTTCCCAAGATACATCCTTCACATAGAATGTCCGGTTTTTCTATAAGTGGAAAACCCTTCACCATGTCTTTTCTATGCAGCAAATTCAAACCTCCAAAGTTGAGATGACCAAATCTCAAATTCCGTAACCAAATTTCATCTTTGACCTCTGCTTGATAGTTCACTTGTGTGACAACTTCACCTTTTCTTTCATCCTCTTGAGAGTTCATTAACATTTGTTCTTGTGCACCTTCTTCCTTCAAATCTGATCTTATCTTGAGAGGAAACATTCCATTGCTTGTCATCTGAACCTTTGCAATTAGCTGTCTTCTTGGAGGCTTATCCAAAATTGTGCACTCATCATTCTTGAAAAAGACATTGTAGCCATTTTGCATGAGCTGTCCAATGCTTATGAGGTTATGCTTCAAACCAGGGACAAAGTAAACATCTAAGATATACTTCTTCTCCCCCTTCGTTGTTAGGATATTAACTCTTCCTTTGCACATGACAAAGACTTTGCTATCAGTCCCTAATGTCACTTCAGATTTCATACTTTCATATATATTGGAAAACATTTCTATGTTATCTAACATGTGGTTGTTGCACCCTAAATCTAGATACCATACATCACTTTGTTTTTTGTGCTACATTACAAGCTAAAAACATGCTATCATGGTTATGATTTTCCTTTGTGAAATTTACACTTGGTTTATTTACTTATGTCATATTGCTTCTTTCTACATTCATTTACATAATGACCATACTTCTTACAATAATGAAATTGAACTTGAGATTTATCATACTTCTAACCTTGTGGTTGATTTTGGCTTGGGCCTTGACTTGGATTTTGATTGCTGCCCCTTCCACTTGAGCTTGAAGGGTTGCTTCTTCCACCTTTGTGTGGGCTTCTTCCTCTTCCCATAAAATATGATCTTCCTCTACCTCTATCTCGACCAAATGAAACTTGTGTCTTGAAGGCATGCTCCAATGAGGAGCTTGTTTCTCTATTCAGTCTATGTTCATGAGAAATCAGTAATGCATGAAGCTCATCCACTGAGAACTGTGAGAGATCCTTTGTCTCTTCTATGACCACAAAAATGGAATCAAACCTTGCTGGACGACTCCTCAAAACTTTCTCAACTATTCTCCTTTCTTCAAATGTCTCACCATGAGACCTGATTTGAGTAACCAGTCCAATTACATGTGTAAAAAATGAGTCTACATTCTCAGACTCTTTCATACAAAGTGTCTCAAAGTCTCTCCTTAGCATTTGTAGCTTTGTTGTCTTCACTTTTTCTATGCCTTGGTAGGTTGTCTTGGGGGTGTCACATGCTTGCTTGGAATTCGTTGTTGTTGCAACCCTTGGGAAAATTATTTCATGAACTTCTTGAAAAATGTAGAAGAGAGATTTTGCATCCTTCTCCCTTTTGTCCCTCAACAAATCCCTTTCCGCTTGAGACACGACATTGTATGTTGTTGCATTTGTTGGTTCCTGAAAACCATTCTCTGCCAAATCCTAAATGTCTTGAGAAGAAGAAAAGGCCTTCATTGTAATAGTCCAATAATCATAATTTTTCCCATTAAATTGAGGTATCTAAGGGTTATTCAAGCTTGTGTTTGATGCTTCTATTTCTCACTGTAAAAACGACTTTCTACTTGCTGGTAAATACACTTCAAAAATCTTCCCTCAAAGCATTTCTTAATTGCTAGTAAAAACATTTGTTTTTACACTAACAAAGTTTAACCTACTCTAATACCATGTTAGAAAATTTTTACCGGGGCACAGGAGAGGATTTTTCTTCAACAAATCAGTTGCGGCAAGCAAGTATTTAGCTGCGGCAAGAAAATCGCAACTGGACAAAGGCTTAAATAAAGAGAAATTTAACGCACAACAAAACAACGTAAAATAGAGTAAAATCTTGGAGAAACTAAGTAAGACTTTGGATTAAATTCTGGTTGATGAAAGTACATTCATATGGAACTACCGCTCATTCACCAAGTAAAAAACAATGTTTATGGTGTTTTACACTTCACCAGGGGTTACGGAGTAACACACATTAAAACCCTGTAACTGTTGTTTTCACGTGTGCACCAAAATTTGCTCCATGATTTTCTCTTCATCTCTCATAGACTTACACCCTCTCTCGCTCAGGAATACAAAAAAAAAAATCATTCATATTTATCCAAATATACAAGTTTCACTCATTAATTCTTGTTAGAGAAAATATTTAAGACATAGGATGGGTGATTATACAAAATGAAGGATTTTCTGAACTTCCAGAAGTTGCAGACTGCAAGTAAGAGTTGCGCAGTATATGTTTGCCCATACATATTTACCACTCTTCATTAAGTTCTTTAACTATTTGATGTGTTGCAGAATGGTCAGCAATGTACTTCTTAGAATTGCAGTGTTTCTGCCTGCAAACAAAATCGCAACTTGCAGAAGTTGACTGGATAAGTATGGTGGTTGTTAGTGTGTTTAAGGTGGTGGTTGGGATTAATATTTCCAACAAAGGGATCTCATGGCACCAATAAATGCGACCTATATGCATTTTAGTATGTCATCTTTTCGAGCTAATGATTTTATGGCCTTTTTGGTGATTATTGTAGGATAAACAGGAGACAGATGAAGTGCCTGTGCAGATTAGTCTGGTTCCAAAATTTGAGGTAGAATTTTTCATTTTTGTGGTTAAATATACAGTGAATAACTCGAGAACATAATGAATAACTAGATCTCCAATGTAGATTCAATGTTTCAAGAGTGACATTTAGTTTAATTATCTATGTTTAAATGAAAGCAAAAGTGGGTCATGAAATGATGTGGGTCCTCGCACTACGCCAAAGCCAAAAAGGAATGGAGATTTTTTTTTTCAAGAATCTTACTACCTCAAAGACAAGTTTGATGATCTATGTTTAAATGGAAGAAAAAATAAGTCATGAAATGAAGTGGGTCCTCCCACTACGCCAAAGCGAAAAAGGAATGTGCATTCGTTTTTCAAGACTCTTACTACCTCAAAGACAAGTACTCATGGGAATTTTCCATTCTCACAAGGCATGCTAATGAGTGTCTTCCACATTTAGTTAGTTGCTATTGCTTGAGCCCCCTAGTATATAGTTTTCAATGAGGGTTTATAGAAAATAATGTTTGCTTGGGTTTCAAAAAATAATGTTTACTTTAAATGTGTTTTCTTTTTTTATGTGCACGACATGTCCCAACCCCAATTCAATGTCAGAATATCAGAATAATGTAGAAATGGAAAAAGTAGAAAACACACCCAAAAAAAAAGATTCTAGATAAACAGAATAATTTATGATGTAGATAAGTTGTCAAGTTGATGGGGTTGTAGAATTGTCCAAATATCTTGGATCTAGAATGACCAAGAAATATGATGCGATCTTATAACTTGAATGGTTGTACCTACATTTTAGGCGCCAATGAATTATGATTTCTTCTTGTCTCTAGTGCGTCTGTGAATTGTTGTTTTGTAACTTGGTATAAAATATTTTGTCTATTAATTGTTGTTTTGATTGAGTCTATAGAAGTGAGTTGAAGGAGTTGAGGTGGTGTTATCACTCAGGTTGTCCTTCAGCTCCGGAAAGGATACGACCGAGGTAACCACAGACCAACTTTACACTGCAGGTTCTAGCCAACCTGCAATCAGAGAGGGCTTTCTCTTTTAGATTTAACTTTGTTTAAAAAGGATTTTAGGCTAGGTCTCGAGTTCAGAGGGTTTTTGTTTTGTTTTTGGTGGGAAAATTGATGTTTTCAGACAGAGAGGCAAGGCATAGTCTGGAAGTTTCAAACCATTGGGCATGGAGTCAAGGATAAAAACTGCTAGTGCTTTTCCTTAATAACCGTGAGGGAAAATGGAGCAAGATAGCTAAGCATGAAACAATGTTCTAGGTTTAAGGGATGGAGAGAAGTGCTAAGTAATGAGAGGCAGTTAAGAATCTCTCAATTATGCTTAACAAGGGAAAATGACAAGGCGCTACCTAGGGGCAGTTAAGAATCTCTATATAATTGGCAAACACAGGTGAATTGGGGTAAACATGAGCCAGAAGGAATTCATATTCATAACCAATTCAATTAGAGGAAAACATAACGAAATAGCAGAGATTGAGCATAGAGAGTATTTAAACTAATTCTAGGCTATTCTTTCTTTCTGCTATTTAGATAGTGATAACAATAAACAGAGGTAAGATGCACTTATTGCTTCAGGCTGCAGCACAAGAATTCCATCTTCATATCTCCAAAACTTTCATTTAAAACAGACAGTCTGTTATCCAAGCTTTTTGCAATCTTTGATTATAGAAACAGTGAGGTATACAGTGCGAGTCTCTAGTGAAAATTCTCAATCGACCAACCCTTAAAACTATGCGGAGGGTGATATATATAGGGAAAAACTATCTACAGAGTTCTTTATTACATCTTGACCTAATTAGGTCATAAAGAATAATTAATTTACTTACTCCTATCTGAAATAAATGCATGAAAATATCTCAGGCTGTGCTGGGGCGGCCGTATCAAAACTGAATAACTTATGTAGTCCTTGGTGGCTTGGTGCAGGTGCTTCTGAAATAAATGTGCATGGGTTTCTGCTTCTTTGCTGTCCTGTGGCTTTGAATGCCTTAATTGTGATTTGAAGGTAAGGATGGGCTGATGATGCCTGATTTGACTTTCTGGGGGCTTCATTAATGTACAGGTGCTTTGAGCCACTGAACAAAATCTTTGCTGATACTCTTTGGCGTCCTTTCTTCCTCTGATACTCTTTGGTAATAAATTGATGTTGTTCTGACGTGCTGTGGGTCTTATTCACAAATTAATGGCCGTTGTTCGGCCTCTATTTCTTTCAAAACTGT
The DNA here is from genome assembly GCA_031772625.1 of Pinus tabuliformis. NCBI lineage: Eukaryota > Viridiplantae > Streptophyta > Pinopsida > Pinales > Pinaceae > Pinus > Pinus tabuliformis. Next base: position 189,505,948 of record CM062819.1, on the reverse strand, counting down.
TTTCTGCTCCTTTCGGTATGCTCTGCGAAGAAAACGGGTCATTTTTGTGCTTTTCGGGCTTCCTGGGGGCTGCATAATGAAAAGATTCCCTGAAGATTCCCCAAAGATTCTCCATTTCGGCCTAAAAAATCCTGCGATGAGCGATTTGCGCAAATCGCTCATCAAAAACTGCCTCAGAATTGGATTCCGGGGCTCCGAAGTGTGATTTTTTCTCCTTCGCACCAAAAAAGTGCTGATGACGTCAGCATGATGTGACGTTGTACGACGGGTGATGTCAGCGATGATGTCAGCATGATGACGTGGTGGGATGACGTCAGCATGACGTCATCATGTACGGACGGTGACGTGGCATGACACGTGGCAAGGGGGCCACGCAGGCAGATGACTCGGCGACACGGTGGCAGGAGGCCACGCAGGTGGTTGACGTGTCGCGGTGACTGGGCAAGGGGTGACGTAACTGGGCAGGCGGGTGACGCAGGCAGGGGCGGTTTACGGTTTTGGGTGCACCGCCTTTGGGGGAGAGCGGTTTTGGGGGAGGGGGCTCCGCCACAGCCCAGGAGCTGACGCGTGGCGGGAGTACGGCGGTAATACCGCCCATCTCCCGGACGCTAAAGCTCGGGCGGCTCGGGGATGGGACGGCCCGCCAGCCGTTGATCTGCGGGGCGGGGAAACGGACGGCTGGCGGCGATGGCGAGGTGATGGCGGGTTAGGGCAGGGAATATTCGCAGGAATATTCCTTTTTTAATATGCGCGCGGGTGGGTTTAAACTATGGGAAATGGGTTTAGGAGGTTAATAAGCGGCGGGGTTAATATTTAGTGCCAAAACTTTGGGTTGGGGGTAAAACATGGGTTTTGAGCGTGGGTTTTAGCAATTTGCGCCCGAAAACTTAGTATATGGGCAAAAAGTGGGTTTTTGAGGGTTTTAGGGCTAGGAGGTTATTAATCTGGCCAGGTGTCAGATTAATCCCTTTTATGACTCGGATGGGCTAAAAACAGCCCCAGATGGACTATTTTTTCCCCAGACTTAAAAAAATATGGCTATATTGCCAGGGAGGGGATATTTACATAGGGGAGTTATATGTACATAGCTTTAGTAAGGGAATGGGAAAACTGATAGGGAGTTATATAATACTGTTAGTGGTTAATATGAAGGTGACCAGCAAGCGCTAAGGTCAGGGACCTTAGGCTAAATTTTGGGGAAAATAATTTGCAAAGAGATGAAGTCCTTGAGTGAAGCAGATCTTCACCAAGGTGACTGATATGGATGATGATGAAACTAAGAGGAATCAAGCAGATCTTGACCTCTTTGGGGAGTTAGTAAGTGACTTGGGAATTAGAAGAAGGGGAAGTTAGTAATGTCCAGTTCTGAGCTCTTCTGAATAAAACTGCCTGCACTGATCTGAAAAGATAAAACAGTTTGAAACACAAAATTGATCATGCATCAGCTTTATGCAACCACAGCTACCTACCCATCCTACTTTCCTAACATTTTTTCTTCTTTTCTGATTTGGGTGCACTTAGACTTGCAGACCCAGAATTACAATTTTTTCTTTTGAATTTTTCCTATCTAAATCTACACTTATTTCTGCCAGGGCCCAGATTAAACAGTTGGGTCCCTTTGATTCTCTACCTATCTACAAAATCTGCCAAGGTTAAACTGTTTGGACAGATGCATTCTCTATATTCTACAACAGGAAATTGAAACCTAGGGAGACCAAGATTAGACTGTTTGGACCTCCCTTAAATGAAAATTCTTCAAAACTAGAACAACTCATCAAAATGGAACCTCAGCAGTGGCATTTGGACTAGCACACTCTCATGGTATCTTCTGGAAATATGGAACACTGCAGCTTGCCAAGTATGACATATTTGGCATGTAAAAATGTCAATCATGAAAGATGATACCTGTTGCAACAGGAGGCTAACAGGTGGAGCAGTCATTGAAGCCATTGTCGGGGAGAATTTTGATTCTGAGGGAGCTCGCTGCAGAGGGCTCCTGAATAAAAGCGTGGAATCGCTTTTGGGGTATCGTTGTTTGCTCATAGTTACACCTTTTTATCATTAGCTTGGTGGAGATTCCTCATATTTGTGTGTTTTCTAATATACCACAGGACGTGGAAGTGTTGCGACTTGTAGAAAAATCGCTGCCTAGAAGACCATGTGCAATGGTTTTTGTTTGAAAGGACTGCATATTTGGTTGATGTAGAAATTGGCACTAACAGGGTAAAGACGTAGCATGTTGAGAAACATTTACGATTAAAAAAAGGAGCTTTGAGTTAACTTTACCAAGCTTTTTTTAGGATTTAAAAAAGGGGAGCTTGGAGTTAACGAAGGTTTCATAAAATGAAGTGTTTTATGAAAGGAGCATAGGTTGTTTTATGAGGAATGATAGCATAAAGTTGATTGAAATATTAGTTTTTTTAAAAATCAGTATTTAAAATTTTTTAATAAAAGGTTTGTGTAAGGAGGAAGTGAAGTTAATCACTTTTGGATTTATTTCACTATTGGTTTTGTTTACTCGGTGTCAGGATCCATACGCCTCGTATAAAAATGAAAGTAGATGCATGTTGGGATTATTTTTTTCACGTAGTATAGCGAGGGAGAGGAGTTGCCCATAAAGTTATGGAAACACTGGTTATATTTAGAGAAAATCCGTCAAGGATTTTTGTAAATCCAAGTGATAGTTCTTAAACTTTAAAATTTTAGGCGTCCTAGACGTTTTTGATGGTGCTGAATCCATTTTGACCATCAAAAACACGATTCAAACACTGTTGTTCTGGCCATTTTTGATCTTTTTGCCATTCCGACCACTTTTGACCGTGCAAACAATTCCTCCACCTCGTTAGACAACTCCCTTTTTTTAAGTGGATTGTTGTTTTTCAAATTCTTATTTAAAAAAAAAAAAAGAGTATCACTCTAAAATTGCTGGTTGCAATAATATCAAATTTATTGGCTAAATGAGTCCACACAAGAAACATTAGTTGAAGGCGAAGGTTTGAACGTGTCTATCAACAACAATATTATTCTTCATATAAGAGATTGTAAAACATTCAAGGAGACATACACAAGAAACATGAGTTGAAGGTGAAGGTTTGAGTGGGTTTAGCAAAGGAAATATTATTCTTCATATAAGAGATTGTAAAACATTGAAGGAGGCATAGGACATGCTCAAAATTTTGTACGAAACAATAATTTCAAATTGGATTTTATTTGTAAAAAGTTGTTTTTTATTAAGATGGAGCAATATGAAAGTATAAGCAATTTTATTTCTAGTGTTAAATAGTTAAGTGATAAATTAGGTAATATTGGTGAAAAGGTCTCTAGTACAGATTTGGTAACAATCACTTTAAATGGTTTAGTATCATATTATAAAAATCTTTATTTCATGTCTCTCAACAAAAGAGAAGCCCCATAAATTTGATTAATTGACAAGGACTCTTATTCAAGAGGAAGAGAGGATGAATAACTTTGAGTTCTAGCAGTTCTTATTTGGCATTGGTGGCGAAAGGGAAACACCCATATAAAGGTAGGACATGGGACAAAAACAAAGGCAACAAATTTTAAGCAAAGAAAAAAGATATAAATCCATCTAAATTTGAGTGTCATGTTAAGAAGTATGATGTATGCTTTTATTGTAGGAAACCTAGGCATCATGCAAAATATTGTTATAAAAGACAATAAAATGAGTCTAAACAAAGAAATAGAAAATATAGTAGCAATTTTATGAAGAATGATACCTCAATTAGTGAAGGATTCAAAGATCTTAAGTTGCTCATTTCACAAGTTGCTTTACCTGCAAAACTGATGATGTCAATGCATGGTATGTTGATTCAAGTGCCTTAGCTCAGATGTCTTGTGCCAAGGATTGGTTTGATAAGTATTATGAAAACCTTGATGGATTATATGTTTAGTTATGAGACAACACCTCACTTAAAGTCCAAGGGTATGGAGTAATAAGTGTAAACCTACCCAACGGGGAAAGAAAAGAGATTCATAATGTAATGCATGTTCCTAGAATTAAAAATAACTTAATATATGTCTCTATTGTCACTAACCAATATTTAAAAGTGGAGTTTATTATGTCTTGATGTGTTGTCAAAGATATCAAAAATCACTATGTGATTACAACCACAAGTACAAGGATTGAAGGCTTATATAAGTTGAATGTGACCAAAGCATGACATAAAGCATTAGGAGATACAACAATATTAATAGAAGAATTATGGCATTAGAGGTATGGACAACTTAATCAAAATGACTTGGTGCTACTTCAAAGATTCAATCAATGGTGGAAGGACTGCCTGTTTTGAAAATGAATATATGGAATATGAAGCATGAGTTTTAGAAAAATAACATAGAAATGAATTCCATGTGCACAATGAAAAAATACAAATAAAAATATTTAAGCTAATTCATACTGATGTTTGTGGTCCAGTGCACTCAAGATCACTCGATGGTGCATGGTACTTTCTTATTTTTGTTGACAATAGATCCAGGTAAACTTAGGTTTATTTCATTAGAATAAAGAATGATGTATTTGAATATTACAAAAAATTTAAGATTATGGTTGAAAAACAAACTAGTAAATACATCAAAATCCTCAGATAATGTCAAAGGGGAGAATACAGATTGGGAGATTGCATTAATTACTGTAAAAGTCATGGAATCCAACAACAATTTACAGTGCCTATAACACCTTATAAAAATGGAGTTGTTGAGAGAAAAAAATAGAACGTTGGTAGAATGTGCTCATAGTATGTTGAAAGGTAAAAACATTTCTAATGCTTTTTTTGAAGAATCTATTAACACAACTATTTACTTGAAAAATAGAAGCCCTACAAAAATTTTAGATTGTAAAACACCATTTGAAGTATTTCATGGATATAAACCAAATGTGATTCTTCTAAGAGTCTTTGGTTGCAAGGAATCTACTCATATTCCAAAATATGAAAGAAGGAAGGTTGATGCAAAATCCTTTAGATGTGTATTTATTGGTTATTGTAATGATTGGAAAGCATATAAATTATTTGATCCCAAATCACGTAAATTAATTGCAAGTAGGGATGTGCTTTTTCATGAGAAATCAAATGAAGGTGATCATAATAATAATAATGGTAATCATTATCATGTCAAGATAGATCCAGATATTGAACGTGAATAGGTACTTTAACAACAAAAGGAATAGGTATAGGTTCAAGAACAAGAAGCATCAAGCAGTCAGATCACTCTAAGAGGAGGAGATGAAGATGAAAGCAGGAGAACTTCGAGATCTGTGGAAGAAGATGAAAGCAGGAGAACTCCAAGGAGGTCTCCATGAAAAACTCAACTCCCTATAAAGTAAAAATATTATGCACTAATGACTCATGCAATGAATGTAGTTAAACCATCAAATTAGGAATAAGATAAAGGATGTAAAGAGTGGAGAGATGCAATCCATAAGGAATATAAATCTATAATAAAAAATGATACATGGAAGTTAACTAAACTACCTAAAAATAGAGTTCCTATTGGTTGTAAATGGTTATATAAAACCAAGTTTAATGCAAGTGGTAGTATAGAAAAGTACAAAACTAGATTGGTTTCCAAAGGGTACTCACAAAAAGAAGGAATAGATTATGAAGATATCTTTGCACCTATAGCTAAGTTAAACAAAATCAGAATCATGATTGCATTAGCTACAAAGAATGATTGGAAAATACATCAATTAGTTGTAAAATCTGCTTTTCTAAATTGTGAACTAAAAGAAGAAGTATATTTAGAACAACCTGAAAGGTTTGATAAAAAGGAGCAAGGGCATCTTGTTTGTAAATTGAAAAAGGATTTATATTGTTTAAAATAAGTACCAAGATCATGGTATGAAAATATTGACTCCTCCTTCCCTTATAAAGGTTTTAAGAACAATAAGGTTGATCCTAATTTGTATATCAAGAAGGGAAAAAATGGGAATATTTCTTTGATAGTTGTGTATGTTGATGATCTCATCATAAGAGGTAGTGCATCTCAATTAATTAAATAAAATAAAGAAAAATTGTCATAGGAGTTCGAAATAAAGGACCTCGATGATTTGCATTACTTTCTAAGTATTGAAAAATGGACGGAATCTGGAAAAACACTCATCACTCAAAGCAAATATACAAGATAATTTCTCAAAAGATTTAACATGAGTGAATGTAAAAGAGTGTCAACACCGTTAGAACAAAATGCTAAATTATATAGTGATGATGGCACTAAAGATGTAAATGGTACTTTCTATCGTGAGCTAGTGGGAAGTTTAAACTATCTTACCACTATGAGACAAGATATAACTTATATTGTCACTATGCTTAGTCAATTCATGGGTAAGCCTAAGGAAAGTAATTGGAAAGCAGCAAAGAAGGTCCTTCGCTATATAAAGGGAACAATTAAATTTTGGTATTTTGATTCTGATGAATTTGGTGTTGAGTTGGAAGGTTATTCTAATTCTGAATGGGTAGGAAATCTCGACGACAAAAAGTCAACCTCTGGCTACGCATTAAATATTGGATCAGAGATTGTGTCATGGAGTAACAAGAAACAACCAAAGCCTTGACAACTGTATCTGTGAAGTTGTTTGGCTAAGATGCATTCTTTAAGATGTAGGTGAAGGACAAACAAGCCAACCATTATTATGTGCGATAATCAAAGCTCTATGAAATTGGCACACAAAGGAGTGTATCATGCAAGAACAAAGCATATTGAAGTTTAACACCACGTTGTAAGAGAAAAGATCTAGTCAAAAGGAAGTGATCTAGTCTATTGTAATACAAATGAAAATGTCGCTGACAAATTTACCAAGCCTTTTGGTAATCTGAACTTCGAACTTTGAAATGTGTAGAAATCATCTTGGCCTTGTAGAAAATCCATTTCTACATGAAGGGTGATATGTAGAAATAGAAAAGGTAGAAAGGTGAAAGAGACTAGATAAACAAAAAAAATCTAAAATGTAGATAAGTTGTCAAGTTGATAAGGTTGTAGAGTTGTCCATCCAAATCTCTTGGATCTAGAATGGCCAACAAAGACTATAAATTGAAATGGTTGTACAAGCATTTTTGGCATCAATGAATTGTGATTTCATCTTTATGTCGAGTGCATCTCTGCATCTCTCTTGTGTGTTAGATCTTTGCTGTTTTCTAACTTGCAAGAGTTGGTAGCCAAAGATATAAATGGAGCACAATGGCACTTCCTACATATAGCTCGACATGGGTATGACTTTGTTGGCCGTGGATATGATATGACTTTGTTCTAGATTTAGGGATTATATTAGTTCATCTCTATTTTAATATGCAAAACTCTTAGTGAACGGACATATTGATATCAAATTATTCTTATTTGGTATGAAAAACACGTAGCAAAGAAAGATCTAGAGCATGCGCACACGCGTAAGATTGAAGAGGAGATTATTGTAGCTCCTGCGGTAGGAGCAGGAGGGTACGTCTTTCACGACCATTATGGGAAGGAGTCCAAAAAGGAAGCCGAAGAAGCTGAAGGCAAAAAGCATTACCACCTCTTCTAGACTTCCCTTAGAATAATTTTCCTGCATGTTGTTTCCTTCTTTCAACTCCCTTCGTTCCCCTCTCTGATTTTTCCTATCCAGTCGTTTTTCTAGTCTCTCGAATCGATATGATCGAATTGAATCCTAAAATAAAAATATGTATGGTGAATAATTTCTGGATTTCCTATCATTGACTTATGCATGGATCGTGTGACTATTGTTGCACTGATTGAAAATTTTACAGTAGGTTTGGCGGAATGTTTGTAAATCACCGTAGTCATTATCACAGGCTGCTTACTTCTGTGAATGGACGCCCAAAAAACTTTTGAGTCATACAAAAAAATTGTTAATGGTTAAATTTTGATCGATTTTATTCAAAGAGATTATCTTAAGCAATAAATTTTGCATAAGCTCGGATGTTGAAATTGAAGAAAATAAATAATTTTTTGCCGCACGATCCCTCTAAAAAAGCATGGAAAATAAATAGTATGAAATAGAATTTAGTTTTTCAAAACAGAATTTCGTTTTTATTTAAATGCCAAATCTCTTTTTCAAATTCTATTGTACATTGCGGTGGACATTCAATGTATTACATTTTTAGATTAAATTTTGTACCATGTAGAAATTGATATTCTGGATTAATCAAAAGTGCATGTGACGTACTTCTGGAACCCATAAAAAAAAAAGCAATGAGGTGAAATTCAAATCAAGAAAAGAGAATACTAATTCGCCAAAGGCACACGTGGATGTACCGGTGTGCACGTTTTATTTTTTAGTTTTTTTTTACAAATGGAAGGCGGTGCTCTGTTTCCTTTGTTCCAGGATCTTTGCACAGGGAACCTCTTAAAAAACAAAATGACTCATAAGTCTATTACACAGCCACAACACATTTCTATTAATTTAAAAAAAACGAAACTCTGTTACATATTTCTTCCTCTGTACAAAGAGGGAATAAAAAAAAACTCTGCTGCTCTCACAGATTTTCCACTGCTGTGGATATTACAAAACAACCCTCTGTTCTTCAAAATTCTTTTCGCACTGTTGTGCGTTCAATACATTTCCATGAACAAAAAAAACGTGCACAGGGTCAACACCATTACAATGCACCTCTGTTTTACAATGGCCACCAAAACCATTACATCCCTGTTTTTGTTTTATCGCACTGCTGTGCATTTACCAAAATCGCACTACTGTGCGCAGCCACCACATAACACCATTACTTAAAAAAAATTGTGCGCAGGCACAATACCCATCACCCAAAAAAAACGCACACGACTATACACTGCCGCAGCCACAATACATCACAACAAAAAACATGACTTAACCTTTTTTTTGCTCACGGGCACACCTAAATAAAGACTACAGCACGCACACTCTAAAGACTCTCTATCATAGACTTTTTATGACAACATATATATATAAAAACATACAAAAAGAATGTGACGTATATCATATGGGACACAAGCCCATATCCAAAATTAAAGCCTCTACCAAAAACTACGAAAGTCATTAAAAGCATTTAATTCCCTTCTCGGCGGTCAACAGGAATCCTCACACGCCACGCAAACATTGATTTGATGTGGGCTGACTGCATCTTCGGAGATCGACGGCGGAGAACGAAGAGCCCCATCGGACGGCTCACAAAAATATCAGAACCCAGTTTGCTGCCCAACTTTAACGCCCGAGAAAATGACGTTGCGTTATGTCAGGGCTGAACCACGTGTCAGCTCTAAAATTTCTCGGGTTCGATCATCGGAAAATCCCTTTTGCCGGAATGTGACCCGAGAGCTCTCCGGCGAGTTTGTTGACCGGTTTCCGGCAGCTGCGTTGAAATTACGATTTCAACACTCCCCTTTAATTTCAACAGCTGGGCATTCAATCTTACCCAAACACTTCCTCACATGGAGGGATTCACCAACACTGCTGTTACAAAGACATCTTCCTCACATAGAGGGATTCACCAACTGCTTCTGATGCAGTTCCACAAACAACAAAGTTGTCTTCCTCTTAATAAAGGGATTAACCTGAAACTGTGCTTAAGAGCACCTTCCTCATGACAGAGGGATTCACCATAACAATGTGCTAAAGAGCACCTTCCTCATGACAGAGGGATTCACCATAACAATGTGCTGAAGAGCACCTTCCTCTTGACAGAGGGATTCACCTGTGACTATGCTGAAAAGCATCATCCTCTTGATAGAGGGATTCACCACGACACTGTGCTGAAAAGCACCTTCCTCTTTAATAGAGGGTTTCACCAAATGACTGCTTCAAATGCAGTTCCAAAACAAACAATCATTGCACTGCTGTGTGTGCAAACTCATTACATTGTTCTTTTATGCTGCTGCATATTCTTTGCTGCACTGTTGTGCCATCTTCTTTACTGCGTCTATCCCACACTGTTGTATCTACACTTGCACTGCTTCTGCACTTTTCAAAGACAAAATACTCTGTCTTTTCTGGAACAATTACACTGTCCCAATTTACAAATTTACACTGCTGTTGCATATATTGCATTTCGATTCAATGAACAACACATTCATTACAGTTACATATACTGCTGTAAAAAAATTTCTTTTACATGTGCTGTTGTCCATTACCTTTCATTTCTTCAACAAAACTTCATGCTGCTGCATTTTCTTATTTGCATTGCTGTCTGCTTCTCCTTCTTGCCATCACGTTGCTGCCCATAACTTCTTGCTGCTCCATTGCCTCTGCAATTTGCACTGTCGCTGCCTTTTGTTTCATCATACTGTTGTGTGCCCATACTCTTGGCACTTCATTCTCCACACAGAAATAACACGGGCTGTTACTTTTTACACCCTTGCTTCATACAATCTTCAGTTTCATTTTTTTTATTTTCATAATGCACTGTTGTGCAATTCCTTTCGATTTTTTGCTGCCACACACATTCTCATTCACCCATGTGCATTAAAAAATCTGTTGTCCCTTTTTTTCTTTATGCATTTCTTTGCATGCTGCATTGCAAAAAAATCATTACATTTTTTTTACTGCTGTGTAACAAAAATTTCATTGCATTCTCAGCCACTGGGTATTTATGCTCTGCTACGTTTTTGCCTTCTTCTCATTTTCTTCTCACTGGTTTGCATTTTCACTCCCAATACAAAACATTTCCATCTGCTGTGTATTATACTCACTCTGCTGTGAGTATATTCTCTCACTTTACATAAAAGGAAAACTTCATTCCATTGCTATGCAAAAATTCAAAATTGTTGTTCATTCTAATCCATGTGCTCCAAAAAAAATTTCCAAACTGTTGTTTTGTGTTCTATCTTCCCACTGCCGTGAGGGTCTCCATGCTTTGCATTTTTCTCTTATCTCGCTGCTGCTCTTTACATTTCAGCGCTGCCATCTTTTCTTCTTTATGCATTTCTGTGCATATTGCATAAACACAAAGCAAAAACATCGCTGATTTCATCACTGCTGCATATTACCTTTCAGAGGGATTAACAAAGATTTCATTTGCAACTGCTGCGCTGCAATACATCCTCTATCAACAAATGACTGTTAATACAGTTTAGCAACAAAAATTACAAGCTCCCCTTTAATGTATGCTTGTCTTCTTTTGGCAGACTTTTCTCAAAATAAATTTAGATCCACTGGGGAGTTCAAGGGGTTTTCAGGTTGCCTTTCCTTCCTTCTCCATACTTGTGTAACTTTCTTCTTTTGCATGGGTCTAGCTTGTGTAAGAGCCCATGTCAAGTTACAATCTCGTGCCATATGCCCAATGTTATGACACTTGAAACATTCAACATTGTTCATGAATAACATTTCATGATTTCTTCTAAAATTGTTTCTTGGAGATTTTCGGAGACCACAACATTTATCTTTATGAAATGCTCTACAGTCTTTTGCCATATGACCAAAGTTTGAGCAAGCATAACAATAACCATAAAATGAACTTTGGTACCTGGAAGATGGAGGTTTTCTTGATGCACTTCTGAAGCCTTGCTGCCTTGAGATCCTTTGATGATCACCATTGCCTCTTGCCTTTTTGCCATCAGCTACATTTCTTCTTGGAGCTGGTTTTCTACTTGGAGCAGGATCTCTTCTATTGCAGCCTTCATTTTTCTCCTTGCCTTTGCTGGAACTAGGAGCATCACCATCTCTCTCTGGCTTCTTCACATCTCCTTTGCTTAAAGCATCCTCATCCTTGTTTGAGGGTTCACCTACATACCCAAGTCCTGATTTATCAAATGGAGATCTGTGATAGCTAAGCATGTCATCCAATGCTTGAGAGCTCTTCATGATCTTGTTCATCCCTTCAACCTTCTTCCTGAGGAGGACAATCTCTTCTTCTAACTTTTCACATTCATTATTTTTCTTTGCTAGTTGTCCCTCAGTTTCTTCCTTGCTACGAGTAGCTTCAGCTGCTACTATTTTGAAGGAGATAATATCTGTCTTCATTTTGGAAATTTCTTCATCTTTTACTTGACTGTTCTTCATTTTCTTTTCAGCTCCTTGTGCCTGCTTCTTGGCTTCTTGTAGTTCGGACTTAAGGGAGGAGACCTCTACCTTGTATTGTCCAATCTCTTCTACAAGCTTATTCACTCTCATGTGCCTTTGTTCAAGTTGACTTGTCAAGGCATCTGCCTGCTTCTTTGCTTCATTCAGCTGATTTGTCATAGATATGACTTCTTCATGATGTTTCTTCTTGCATTGGTCAAGCTCCTTCTTGAGCTTGGCTAGCTCTTCATCCCTTTCCTTTACTTGAAGCTTGATGAGGTCAAGCTTTTCATTCTCAGCTTCTATGATGGGTTCATGACTTTCTTCTTGACTCATTTTCATGGTCAGTGCTCCCTTTGCATGAAGGTCATGCAGTCTGTCCCATATATCCTTTGCTGATGTATATTTTCCTAGATTCCTCTTCACAGAATCAGGGAGTCCATCCAAGATTAGTTTTGCTGCTTGTGCATCATACTCCATGGATTCTTTATCCATCTTGCTGTCATCAATCACTGACTCCCAGACTTCAATCCCCTCAGACATTAGGAAAGCCCTCATCATTATTTCCCATACATCAAAGTTTCCATCAAACTTTGGGGTTTCAAATAGAATGTATTCTAATGGATTGCCTTCTAGTTTAGTAGAGGAGGGAGACACATTTTTAACAGGCCTGGAGGCTTTCTTCTTTGACCTTGCCATTCTTATCTAGGCTTTAAATACTTGACTGTGTTTTTTAAATCACTGACTGTTTCTTCAATAATAACTCAAAAACTTGAGAAATACCTGAATCCCTTTGGCTGAAACTTCACACTGCTGGAGAAGCTTTCTGTGCTGCAACCACACCTTCCTTCAGCTTCTTTGAGTCTTCAAAGAGCCTGGACTAGCTCTGATACCACTGTTGGGTATTTTTCAATGGGGAAATACCAAAACCAAACATGAGGAATGCTCTGTTTCCTTTGTTCCAGGATCTTTGCACAGGGAACCTCTTAAAAAACAAAATGACTCATAAGTCTATTACACAGCCACAACACATTTCTATTAATTTAAAAAAAACGAAACTCTGTTACATATTTCTTCCTCTGTACAAAGAGGGAATCAAAAAAAACTCTGCTGCTCTCACAGATTTTCCACTGCTGTGGATATTACAAAACAACCCTCTGTTCTTCAAAAAAAAATTCGCACTGCTGTGCGTTCAATACATTTCCATGAACAAAAAAAACGTGCACAGGGTCAACACCATTACAATGCACCTTTGTTTTACAATGGCCACAAAAACTATTACATCCCTGTTTTTGTTTTATCGCACTGCTGTGCATTTACCAAAATCGCACTACTGTGCGCAGCCATCACATAACACCATTACTTAAAAAAAATTGTGCGCAGGCACAATACCCATCACCCAAAAAAAACGCACACGACTATACACTGCCGCAGCCACACTACATCACAACAAAAAAAACATGACTTAACCTTTTTTTTGCTCACGGGCACACCTAAATAAAGACTACAGCACGCACACTCTAAAGACTCTCTATCATAGACTTTTTATGACAACATATATATATAAAAACATACAAAAAGAATGTGACGTATATCATATGGGACACAAGCCCATATCCAAAATTAAAGCCTCTACCAAAAACTACGAAAGTCATTAAAAGCATTTAATTCCCTTCTCGGCGGTCAACAGGAATCCTCACACGCCACGCAAACATTGATTTGATGTGGGCTGACTGCATCTTCGGAGATCGACGGCGGAGAACGAAGAGCCCCATCGGACGGCTCACAAAAATATCAGAACCCAGTTTGCTGCCCAACTTTAACGCCCGAGAAAATGACGTTGCATTACGTCAGGGCTGAACCACGTGTCAGCTCTAAAATTTCTCGGGTTCGATCATCGTAAAATCCCTTTTGCCGGAATGTGACCCGAGAGCTCTCCGGCGAGTTTGTTGACCGGTTTCTGGCAGCTGCGTTGAAATTACGATTTCAACATGATGGTGTTTGAAGGAATATCCTTGATATGAGTCTGGAGCATGGAGCGACGACATGGAAGGTAAAAAAATTAATCGAAACAAAAGAGGTGAAGCGTTTCCATTCTTCTGCATCGTGGCGATCGTGCGGGGCATTTGGATTATCGTTTGGGACTGTGTGTTCTGCGATGAACAGATAAAAAACGCAAGCTGGTCAAGAAGAAAGTGTGGTTTTCTGACGACGTAGAAAATGTAGCATACAGCAGGAGGCATGCTCTAGGCTTCACTATGATTAAAATATGGTGGTCAAAATAAAAGGATTAATTCTTCAAAGAGAGACGCAAATCAACGCAGAGACTTGGCGAATATCCTGCCCAACAGAATGTCTCTCTATGTTTGGATATGTAACGACGGGTCTTAGAGAACGATTCTCTATTGATCTCAATTCCCTTTTTTCCGGTTCTCCTTTTTCCTTTTGTTCCTCAGGCGGAGAAAGTATTCAGAGATCCTTTGGTTCTAGATCAAGAGATTTGCTTTGTATATGATGTATAATTGTTGACTAGTTGAGCTGATTATGAAATTTTTTGTTTAATATTTTGATTAGAGTGTGTAAAACGAACTCAGGATCTTTAAGATCTGGGATCCCTAATTTCTGTGTAGCTGTCAAAGTGGGTAAAATTTGGGAGCCCATCTGAGAACTCTTTTTAATAGATCGATGTCTAATTTTAGTATTTTTCCCCGCTCAGAAATCTTGTTGTAATTATGGATGGATTACCTATTAATTTTTGACTAATGATATTCTAGGAATTCAGTGTAAAATTTTCTAAAATGGGTGTAATATTTGCTAATTTACACTTTAATATAAATCTAGGTGTTAACTTACACTTTTGTTTAATATGATGATGATGGTGGTGGTGGTTAATATGGATTAAATTGTTCTTTCTTTTTTTTCAAATTGTTCTTGGGACATTGGTGTCTTAGCTTCGCGATCTGTTGTTCGTACTTTTGAAAGTTTGGTCTAGGAGATCTGCTTTTCTGTTTAAATGAAGAGATATATCTATTGGATTTATAATTATTGTCAATCTCGGTGCAACGTCACATTGTGATAAGATTTTCTCAATATGAAAATCAATCATGGTCAACCATGATTGTTTTACCATTTATAATATTTATCTTTAGGTTTTTATACCTTGAGTTTATAATATTGATCCCTTGGGTTTAATATTATCTCTTTGGATTTATTATTTCATAGGGTTTATAATATCAACCCCTTGGGTGTATTAATCTAAAGTATAATGTTATTTATAGACTTTTTAATATTAATCTTTTGATTAAATATAAATCCTTGAGTTTAATTAATTAATGATAATTACTATAAATTATTTAAAAAACTATATTAATTATTTTTAATATAAAACCTTATTAGTTAATTAAATAAGTGTTCAGATTTCTTAACTTAAGTATGTATATAATTTTCTTTTATATTATTTTGAAATTACATTATAAATAAATTGAACGAGCAAACACAAAAGCAAAATACTTTTATTTTCTCATTTAAAATAAGTTATTAAGTATTTGGAATTACATAATGCTCGTTGTAAGGGAGTAGTCTACTTCGGCGAAGGAATTGACGGGAATGTCCACAGGCCGTAAAAACTTCCAACTTCGGCCACTGGCAAACACAATGTCAAAATTTTATGTCAGCTCTGGCGATGGAGATCCGTATGGGAAGATCATGGCAGGGATTCATCTCAGATTCGATGTGATGTTAGTCTACGTCCATCGACTACTAGTTAATGGAGTGGGGGTGAGTGGGTGAAGGTAAAAGCCATTCCCGCCCGTGCTTCGAAACAAATTTTCCATTCGAATTTGAAGGTTAAACTCACTGAACAAAACTTTGACATTCAGATTGCCGGTGGCCCAAACCGATTTTCCATTCTGCCTGCTCACTGAACTCCTGGACAGTGAAGTGCCTTTGCTGGCTGCCGATTTGTATTGAACGAGTGAGTTTTCTTTAATTGAGTTGTGTAAGGTATATTTATTTATGTTCTATCCATCTGTATGCGTGTCTGTGTATGGTATGATGCTTGATGCTTCTAATTTCGCTCCAGATACACACTTTACTGTATAATGATGAAATATTTATCTTTTCATCTACAAGGTTATCTTTATATTTTGTTCAAAAAAATTTCTGCAAGTTATGGCGGATATGTGATTGTTTTCAATCCTGATCTAGTTGATGTATATCCAAATTTAACTCCGTTTCTACGCTACAAGAGTTTAGCCTGTTTATTCAACTCCATCTTTTATGTAACGATATTTAGCTTCTCCAATTCCATCTTCCATATGTTAGTTTATTATGGAAAATTCTACGATAACTTCTAATCATATATGGTTATCACAAGCTTGGATCGCTCCATTATATTCTAATCTTAATTAGAAAACGTATTTTCTCTTAGAAAATGGCAATGAAATAAATGCTACTTTTGTTGTCAAAGTGAAAACTGAATGTGAGGTATTTGAAGTCCACTTTCCATGCTTTTTATTTGCAAAGTTTTAAGGATGGTTGTAATACTCTTTGCATGATCATGTAAATGACACTAGAAGGACTGAAAAAAGGTGAATATCCAATGATGATACTACCAATTACATCATTTCGTAAATGATAGTAAATTTGAAGAAGAGAAGAAAGTTATGAACAATCCTCCTATTACATCATCTCGTAAATGATAGTAAATTTGAAGAATAGGAGAAAGTTACGAATAATTCTCCTGCTCACTAGATACAACATCATCCAAAGGGAAACCTTTGGAAAGTTGGTGGAACAATTTTGGTATTTCTTTTCATTGAATGAATCTTTATACCAATAGTGTTTTGTCTCATGTAACTAGGTTGGTTATAATTTTGATGCTTATGTGTTGGAAGTAATGGAGAAAGCTAAACTTAGATTACTATTATGATGACGATAGGATTGAGACTCTAATCTTAGACCTCGGATCCTAATATCTAGGGAGTGGTTGAAACCACCCCGTTAGTGTGAAAGCCTATATATTTGAGGCTCATCTGACTCGATGTATTAGGTATTGTATGAGTGTTTGTACACTCTCCAAGTATCTCACCTGGAGAGCCAATTAATATATAGTTTATATATTCACTTTTTATCGCTGCAGGGTTGTTGATCCTGTACGCTGAGCGAAGGGCGCGACTAAAGCAAAATCGTCCTGCAGTTTGGAGGGCTAATCACACTAATCCCAGTGTAACACTTCACGTGTTTTTTATTTTGGCGACCGTCGCAGATTTGCAGTGTACAGTCGCAAAGACCTTTGCAAGTCCGTGGTGCTAACTCGCGCCGACTGTGAAAACAAGAAAGAAGCTGCGTTTTCGAGGAAGGCGGTGACTGTGGCGATCGCCGATGATTGTTCAGAGAATCTGTGTGAAGAGCCGATGGAAAGGTCTATTAGAAGATATCATGATTGACCGTGGAGAAACAACGTGGAGAAGGTCGGAAGAAGGCTGCGTGGAGAAGACTGGAAGGAAGCCGAGGTTGCTGTGGTCTGCATAGGAGGAAGAAGATCGCTTGATTTCTTGCCTGGAGGCCATTGAAGTAGGTGTGGTGGAGGCTGGTTTTGTATTTTGTATTACTAGCCTTATGAGGTATGAGAGAGCTGCCGGTCTAAAAGTGCCAAGGAGACATGAGGAGGCCGGATTGTTGAGGGGAACAACAGAGGAGATTGAGATCGCTGCGGACTGCCGTGAAGGGCACGCACAGTGTGGATCGGAGGACGAGTGCCGTGAAAGTATCTGTGTGAGGATCCCATCGTGAAGGAGGCACGATCAGATCGGAAGTGGTGTGCCCAATTTTGGAGGATGAGTTCTTGATCGGTGTATCGACGTTGTTAATCACTGGATCACTACTGCTGGGTGATCCGTGGATGTTGTTTAACAGATTAGGGATGCCTCAATCGACGAGCGTGGAATCTGCTGGGAAGGCGAGCGGAGGAGGCGTGTGGTGACTATAGCTTTAGATCGATGGCGTAGTTTGGAGGACGAGAAGAGGAGACTGTTAAGGTAGATCAGTGGAAGAAGTAAGATCTGCTGTGGTTGGGAGCCAATAGGATACTGTCTCTCGAAGGTCTGTCTGATGCTTTGAGTGATTCTGTCGATTTAAGGAGGCCAACAATTTGAGTTGCACCTGTGTTGTGACCTCGGTGTGGAGCTATTAATGATGCACAGGCATAAGGGTGAGCTGGTTGCTTGGTGCCTGTAGATCTGTTGGCGAGTGTTGGTAAAGGAATTGGTATTTTTTTATGCTTGTTGAGGCATTATCACATAAAAAATGTCCAAAACAATGCAAAGTGCGATTGAGTTTCAATTCTGTTGATTCATTATCTAGCAGGCATTATTTATTTGGTCGCCAGCTAGGGGTGCTCTTCATTTTACAAAGGCGCAATGCTTCTTGATTTCCCTGGCATTCCCATAGAGCACTTCGATTTCTCCCATCTTCTGGATCGAGTATTTGAAATTGTCAAAAGAAGAAAACTATTCTCCTTCAACTGTGCCTCAACAATTATTTTTGAAATATAATTGGTAAGAAGGGCAACATCTGATTGGAAGAGTCCTATGTGCAATTTTAGATTGTTGAAATAATCATTGTCGAAGGTGAGGGGACTAGCAGGATCCATTGGCACTAGATATAAGTTTCAGAATTAGAGTCATATGGATACACGTTTTTATATTTAGAATTCATTAGTAGTTGTTGTGCAAATTTCAATGGCATGCAAGTTATGGTTTAGATTTTCTTAATCAAACTCTTTTATTGGACAAGAATGAAGTAAATATTGATGATGTTAACTTGACTTTCTTACCTCTTGCAGTGTGAAATTTTTATAGGTTCAAGCTTTTTTTTATTTACTCGTTTTAATTTTCATTTTTGATTCATTGAAGTAACTTCCATATTTTTTCTTATCAAAATTTTCACTGTTTTGTATTTTTATTAGTTAAATTAATATTTTATATAACTATTTGATATGGTTTTATAAGATATTTAACACGTAATATATGCGAGATACATTTGTACTCTTTTAAGATTTAAACTAACAACTAGTTTTTATTATTATTACGCCGTAAGGCATTCCCTCTGAAATCAACTATCCTAAATGCCTCCGTGTCATAATTTTTACCATTAGATATTTTGTTAGACTATTGAATTAAGATGATCCATTGATTTGAATTGCACGACCGTTGCTAGCTTTCCCAACTATACAAATTATCGCTGGTGAGTCAAACATGTTTAGTTGCCCGCGTTTCGCTTTGGATAGCTAATCGGTTGCAACCACTCAAGGGTGTCCGTTGCAACTGCTCTGGATAGTTACTCTGGCTGGTGGAACTTATGCGCTCGGGCGTGTTGCATGTTAAGCGATGCCGCGAAATCTAAACTTTTTAACTGGGTTTTTGTTCTATTCCAGCCGAAGAATCGTATGCTTTCCTTGTAAACTGGTTCAACAGGTTTCCACAGTATAAATTCCGGAAGTTTTACATAGGAGGCGAAAGTTATGCAGGTAGTGTCGTTTGTAATAACTATATATGATGCACAAGTTTTTAGTTTGGAATAGTTATTATTAAAACTGTGATGAGTATAATTGCATATTGTTACCGTTAAAATAATGCACTATTTTAGAGGGATATATTAATTTTTCATGAAGGTGCTAACGTTAATTACTGATTTTAGGATATTACATTCCAGAGTTGGCTTCAACAATTTTAAGGCACAAAAAGTTGTCGCACGCATTGTTCATTAATTTCAGAGGAATAATGGTGAGTTCAGCTGAGACTTGTGATTTTCAGAATATTTCATTGGTCTAAGAATCAAAATGCATGCAAAGAGAATTCAATATACGAATATCTTTGTTCAATCCCTATGTAAAGACTTGCAAACTCTATCGAATGCCATGGTGCGTGACAAACATACCTTATAGCTGGACCTCGTGCAGGTATCAGTCTTTAGACTTAAACCTAGTTAATGATATCAATTACTGTGGCAAATTTAATTTTCGAATCGTCTGGAATTTATCACTTTACTGCTGAAACATAGTTTCATGTGACTACGTACCAGTGATGTTCTGCCTTGGGCGGATTCTGTTTCAACGGTCTTACCAATTTATCGTCAACTAATTGCAAGTGGGTTGCGGATAATTGTTTTCAGGTATGAAATAAAACAATTTTGTTTTCAGTTATGATATAAGAGAATTTTAATTACAATTGCCAATTTATTAATAGCACAGTTACATAAGCAAATGTGGATGATACACTACATGCATTATTTGTTAATAATTTGTACAATGATAATTTGTATCCAATTTATATAATTTATTATTTGTTAATAATGTGTACAATGATAATTTGCATCTAATTTATATATTTTATTATTTAATTAATGTATATCTCTAATTTATATATTTTATTATTTAATTAATGTATATAATTTTTTGTTTTGTTTCATTTTTATTTTTTAATTTATATAATAATTTTATAATTGTATTAGTTAAATGTGAAAAAAATTAAATATAAATCTTAATATGTAATATAGTTAATGTTGGACATTCCATAACCCTTTACTGTTAATGTAAATAGTTATTGATGTGACCAAATGATCATAATATGCTAACATTTTTTTATTTATGATTATAATATAAAAATTCAAAGTAAGAAAAAGATAATTTTCTCCACATATAATAGGATATCTATAATTCTGGATCTACTAAATTTATTATACATCTATAATTTTGGATTAACTAAGCTCCTAGAGGTATTATATATTTTTTTACTTTCAAAGAAGTTTGAATCTCAATAGATTTATTCCTTTCCGAAATTTATAAGATGCATTCTAGATCTACCTAGTGCTGAAAGGAATCAAATATCTTTTCACTCTTAAAAAAGTTTGCACCTCAATAAATTTGATCCTCCTAGAGCCTTAGTAGATCAAGGATTAAGATTGGCATATAAATCTAAAATAGTAATGTGTGTATATATACACCAAAAGTTAAACCTTGAATTATGAAAATATGTAAAAAATAAATAAATAAATTATTTTACTTCCATTTTATTTTATTTTTAATTTGAGTTTTTACTTTATTTTATTTTTAATTTTATGTAATTTGATTAATTCAAAATATTAAACTATTACCTAAAAACATAAAAAAATTGAATTAAAAAAAATTAACATAACCGCATAATTATTTTTTAAAAATTTGAATTAAAAAAAAATTAACTTAACCGCGTAATTAATTTTTAAGTAACTATTCAGTACTGTATTGGATTTTTAAGTGAGCATGCAGTATTGTTAGTGATCATACCAGTATTTCATTAACGCCGATTTTTCGTTTCGTATTTTCAGCAGAGACCTAGATGCTAGGGTCCGTGTGACCTCTACAGAACTCTCCATCGATGAGCTCAAGCTTCCAATTCAGACTCCATGGTACCCGTGGGTTAATGGCGACGAGGTAAAAGAATCAAATCAGCCACATTAATTTTACCGATAAAATCCTGATGATAATATCGATTTGATCTGTATTCCCATTAATGGTGCAGGTCGGCGGATACACTGTGATTTACAAGGGTTTGACATTTGCCACCGTTAGAGGAGCAGGGCATGAAGTTCCGGAATTTCAACCGTCCAGGGTGTTAACGTTGTTCAAATATTTTCTGAATGGAAAACTGGTGGAACTTATGCGCTCGGGCGTGTTGCATGTACTCAGTGTGCTTGAGATGGGCAATTTTTCAGAAAGAAAACAAGGCATTCAAGAGTGTAGAGACTACTTTGTTTGGATCTGTGTTCGGGCTTGTTGCATGTACTCAGTGTGCTTGAGATGGGCAATTTTTCAGAAAGAAAGCAAGGCATTCAAGAGTGTAGAGACTACCTTGTTTGGATCTGTAGGCTGTCTCGATGTTGGAGGGGAATTTATAATCTTCCCCGAGATGGATGTCGTCTCCCACAATCTTGATGCTCTCCACGTCTCTTTGATTGTGTAGTCACGCAGTACGGATAGGAGATCCATCTCTCTGGTTCAGTAATTGACGACTTGACTTCGAGGACGGTAGATTTCAGAGCTCTTGTCTAATGATGCTAATGTTAATTCTTAATACAATGCGAATGTTAAGAAATCTAAACCGCGCAAAGAAACCATGAATGAAGAAGTCGAGAAAGTTTTGACAGTTTAAGAGAAACCACTTCAACGTAGACAAATCCGCACCCCTATTATTTTCTGTCAGACCGCTTAGTGGGGTTGCGTTATTTGGTTTGAAGAAAAAGCAGTTGTGGATGAATAGAATTTTGTGTTTTTTTAACTTCTATTGGGCTGGACTGACTTTTTTTATTATAAATTCCATGACAAGTTCTCACAAATTTAGCACGGGTGATTTGCACTAAAATTGAAATTCGACTTATTTTTCTTACCAGTTTTATCTGATAAAAATATAATTTTATCACTATTTCATAATAAATTGAAATAGAATATTTTTCGGCATCAACCCGGCAATATACTCTGTAAATTCTTTTTTTTTTGCTTTGTGATGGTTGTTTTCCAGTATTTTGTTTTATTTATAGAAAATATATTTGTTGTTGGATATTTATTTTAGATCATTGGACAATATTTAATTACTTGAAAAAAAGTTTTAGGAAGGCTCATTTTGGTGGATTATTTGGCAGTAGATGCCTTGACGGATTATTTGGAGCCCATGCCTGTCATTCTTTATAAGTATGGTTTTTATTGTCATGTGGCCCTATTATGAGGATTAATTATTTAAACAAACAGTTGTATTCTTATTTAATTACTTGAAAAAATTTAATTACTTAAAAAAAGTTTTAGGAAGGCTCATTTTGGCGGATTATTTGGCAGCCGATGCCTGTCATTCTTTATAAGTATGGTTTTTATTGCCATGTGGCCCTATTATGAGGATTAATTATTTAAACAAACAATTGTATTCTTTTTTAAGTCATCAAGATGTCTGTCATTCTTTATAAGTATGGTTTTTATTGCCATGTGGCCCTATTATGAGGATTAATTATATAAGCAAACAATTGTATTCCTTTTTAAGTCATCAAGATGTCTGTCATTCTTTATAAGTATGGTTTTTATTGCCATGTGGCCCTATTATGAGGATTAATTATTTAAACAAACAATTGTATTCTTTTTGAAGTCATCAAGATGTCTGTCATTCTTTATAAGTATGGTTTTTATTGCCATGTGACCCTATTATGAGGATTAATATTTAAACAAACAATTGTATTCTTTTTTAAGTCATCAAGAAGTATGGTTTTTATTGCCATGTGACCCTATTATGAGGATTAATATTTAAACAAACAATTGTATTCTTTTTTAAGTCATCAAGAAGTAACTAAGCGCAAGTAGTTCCTTTTACTTCACAAAATTCTATTTCAAGGAATGCAAATTTTTTAAACCCTAAACTTTTTGTAGTATTTCAGTTAATTAGGTTTATTTATTTTGGAATAGTTTAACATATGGGTTGATAAAAGCTAATAAACATTTATTATCAAATTTAAAATAAAAAATAAAATTAAAATTTTATAAAGTAATATTTGGTATAATATAAAACGAAAATGAAAAATGAATATGCATGTTGAGTTATTTTTAATTAATTAAATTTTTTATAAAACATCAATAATCTCAATCTTAGTATGATAAGTAGATTTGTTCTTGATATTACAAATAATTCACTCAGTATGGGTTGCAAATAAAATATAATATTTCATGTCCACATGACATAATATAATTTGACATCAACTTTAAAAAGAGAAAGTAGAGAAAGTAATTAAAGGTAAAAAAAGGACATATACAATGTAAATCACATCATGATGTGATTTTGTATTAACGATAGGGATAGGGTTTTATAGATAACAATTTGATTGCATGGTGCAGATGGAACTTCAATCAAATTAAAAAGCAGTTTTGTTGCACTTTAAATGCTATGTTTGAGATGCATAAATTTTCATGTGACACCTTAATTTTTCCAACACTTATTGGCAATATTAATGGCACAACATTATAAATAGTAATTGAATTTGGAAAGGCCTTGGGTATGATTCCTCTTATATAGATTGTAAATGAGTCTCACCATGTGTATAGTCAAACAGGTCTATGCTTCAATCCTAAGTATTGTGGCATGCAAAATAGACCAAATCCATTATATGAAGATCATAAAGTCCATTTGGGATCTAAAGCCATTATGTAATCTTTGAGGCTTTTCTTTGTTATTTTTTTATATGACCACCATAGGCATAAAATAGACCAAATCCATTATATGAAGATCATCAAGTCCATTTGGGATCTAAAGCCATTATGTAATCTTTGAGGCTTTTCTTTGTTGTTTTTTTATATGACCACCATAGGCATAATCACAGACAATGCATTCGATTTTGAAGTAGAATTTTTTCAAGGATATGAGGTTTTTTAACTCCTAAATTTGGGTGCAATAAGTGCTACGACATATAAAAAATGTGATTTCTCTTCTTATTCTCAATCCTCTTACTCAAAAGCAGCGCATCCCTCGGCATCCTATGATCCCCAAAATCTATGGGCAATCAATGATTCATAAAAAAAATATCCCATTAAGACCCATATTTATGCCTTAAGACCCATAGTTATGCCTTACAGTGTTTCCTTTGCAACATCTGATGCAAATGCTAGTATATGATTATTCTATATCCTACACAATTAACACCAAATATAGGTGAGATGAATTTTTAATATTTTAAGTTTTAAAATAATAACTAGTTCTTATTATATATGATTATTGTATATCAAACATAATTAAATATTTGGTTGTCTCTGAATATGTCATAATACTATAAATGGAAGAAAGACGAAGGTTGCATTGTCTTTGAAGATTTCATTGTTATTGATTGAAGACATTTTGTGCAAATAAAAATGCAATACATAAAAGACAATAGAAAAGTGGATGAGAAACATTCATCTAGAAAATAACAAATTATGTACGCAATAAGGTTACTATTACGGATTTGTATTTAGTGCGACTTTTTGGACTTTCCGGTGTCGAAATCCTACAGAAAATTTTGAGGTGAAATCTTGATTTGTGTTATTTAAATTGGTTTTTTTGACTATATATATGGATTCAACACCCTGAAAAACCCCTAGGGAACTTGGATTGTGCAAGCTTACCCATCAAACTTGTGATTTCAATAAATTCCTTCCAGATATTAGAGAAATTAGACCGGAAAAACTCACTGGAAAATATTCCAAAAGGTCACACTAAAGACAACCCATTACTATTATTAGCATGAATATGCAATTCCATGTTTCTATTTTAAATAAAAAAATATTATAATACATGTTTACATCATTAAATGTGTTTCATCATATATGAGATATAGTATTATGCTTACAAGTTAACAATGTCTTATTCTATTAGCCTTATTAGCTTCACCTTAATACATATTAATTTAAATTAGAATCAACACTATATAAACCTAAACAACATGGTTTAGTTGCCGTTGAATTTTTTTTTACAAAATTTGTTCTATTTAATGGGTGATATATCCGTATAAAATTTCCCACCCAAAACCATAATCCTCAACAAAAACTCATTAGTAATGATGTTTGAGCACTATGTATGATACTTAATCACTACTCATCCATACTATGCTTCAATATTTCAAGTAGAGAGTGCATTTAACAATAACATTGATTATAATGAAGAATTTATTATATGAATGAGTGATTATCCCTTAAAGGTCACCATATTTTGGGGTGATTTAATATCCTCAAATAAAGATACTAGGAAACAACAATATTTTTAAAATGAGGGCTCAACACAACCTGAACTTTTATTTTCATAAATCAACTAGGAATTACAACTATGAAAATTACTTGCTAAAATGAAGATAAATTTGAAATTGTCCTCTAAATTTTTTCTCTAGATTGACCTCCAAGCTTAATGAATGAGTCATTACACAACATTTTGTCACTGTCCTTGTACTCCCTGTTCCTTGATCTTGAAGGACCTCTATAGTGAGCCCTACATGCTTTCCCTTCATGAAGAAACTCCCATTGTGTCCCTCTTCATGAGCAGAACAATTCCCTTTTGCACCATTTCCCCAAAATATTTTGTTTTTTCAAGTCTACAAGACCAACGCTAATGGCCCTTGTCCTTCTCGCATCGATATGCAGGGATTAAAACTGTCCCAAATATCGACTGAAGCGACCGAATGCTCTAGAAGCTTCATAACAGAAGTCTGGTAAATGGTTTGGCTGGATGGGGTCGAGGATGTCAGTTTGGGCTCCTTTCCCCTATCAGGATGAAACTACCTCAAGAGATAAGACCTTCTCCCATGATAAGAGGATTCATCTCCCATCCATTCATGCTATATAAACCTCCCTTTTTCCCAAGCACAAGCTAGTGTTAAGGTTGTTAGTGCTAATTAAGTTTGGAGTAAACAACAAGATATTCATAGTTGTAGCTCTCTAGTTGTGTGAGGGAGAAGTGTGAATTTGGTTTAGTGTGAAGCCTAAAAGGAAGAGCCTTAAAACTATCATTATTGAGGCCATCATGGAATGCTAGCAGAAGTGTGTGGGAACTTGGTAACAACAACGTCAAGGCAATGGTTGTAATCTCTTCTTGATTCAAAATATATGCAACTATCAATTGATTTCCTACATGATCTATCATCTTACATTTTCATGGCTTAATGTTTCTTGACTTGTTAAGTAGGTTGAATTACAATTTGTCTATTATCATGGTTGTTGTTTGCTATTGTTTATTTTTTTCAGGTGTTTGAAGAAGGAAACGAGAGATAGTTGGAGCGAGCAAGCAAGGACATCATCAAATGGGATAAGCGTACTACGAGGTAGGCCCTCTTTATTGGTTCTAACCTAAAGAAATATTCCATAGAATGTATCAGTTGTGTCTAGACCCATTATCGGGCTAGAGGAATTGTTTGTGTCTGCACTCATAATTTTACTTCACCAAAAATTGGCGACCATACTGGGGAGCCAATCCTTACGTTTGCCTTGTTTGAGATTTCATGATTTTGTGTGAACTTTTCTAGTTCCACTTTTTCCCTTTAGTTCTATTTCTTTTGCTTTTCTTACTTGTATGAGTTTGAAATTCATAGTAGTAGATTTGGTCGCATTTTTTATTTATTTTTTTTTCTTGGCTCCCTCGGTCGGTGCACTTAATTCGCTAACAGTCGCCTGATCAGCGTGATATGCTGAGAAATAGTCACGCTGACCTCCCTCTGGCTCTTGTTGTCAGTTAGGCAGTCGCACCGATCCGATGCCTATAAGTGAAGATTAGGTTTTGTCCCCAATCTTGGCCAGTGTGTTTTGATCTCATGATTTTGACCCCGTAAGCCTTTTAGATTGTTTTCTCCCTGACTAGAAAGCTGCTTTTCATTGGTTTTGTCTGCTTTTTTATTTGTCATCTTTCTACTTGATTTCTTGGGTCATTGGGTGGTTAGTGGCATTAGGTCTTCTAGATTGTCATCCATTCAGCTGATTGTGAACTCAGTGAGTCGAGTTGTTGGTTTATTTACCCTTTGCATTTCATTTGCGGCCCTGTTACGACTTTGACCTCCATTACACATGTTTGAAAAGTTTTCGTTTGCTTGTCTAAACATTTATTTTATAGCATCGATCACATTGCTTGTATTGTTTTTGGTAAAGTCGATGCATCATTAGTCTGACCAAGTTTCTCTTTTTGTGTTTTCGTTTGCTTGAAGAGCTAATTGTTTCGAATTTTTTTTCATTGAAGTGTTGTATGAAAAAATTCATTTTGTCGTTTCATGAAAAGGTATGAAATTCTAGTTTGTTGCATCAGTATGCATCATTAAAGACTAGGATTTCATGGGCATTTGAAATGAAAAAGAACTCTTTTTTCTTTTAAGACTGTTAGAAATGTACTTGTCAGGAATTTAGGAATTGGAATGTATTTTTCATTAGTTTATTTTCTCAAAAAGTGAAGTAGTGAAAGATCATTTTGCTTTCAGTTGCTTGGTTGTTTGCATTTGATTGTGTGTTTCCTACCCTCTCTAGTGTAGACAATTCATCGAATTGAAAGGGTCTTGTCTCATTTAGTTGCATTTAGGGTTTTTCGAGTCACATCGCTAAGGCCTGAAAACTGAGACATAACTCAAGATAAACTTTAAAATGAACTCAATTAACCTAAGGCACATTTGAAATCTAACAATCATATCTAGAAGGTCTAGGCTAGAGACATGTTCTGGCGTCTTTAAACCTAGCAGTTGTCGTTAGCTTCGGCATTAGACAATGCTAGTATGGATTTGTGCTCCCAGTACCATCAAGTATATAACGGGAGACCCCTCTAGGCTGCAATCCTTTATCCATAGGAAGCCAAGTTAGCTGCCTTGAAAACTGATACACTGAACATAGCATTTGGGGAGATTGTCTGCCCATATCTCTTGGTTCGCCGTGAGGTATTCTACAATTCACGGTTTCTTGGTAATCCTTTTTACCTAGATCATCCAGAGCAGTCATTTGATCTTTTTGACTGATTAAACTTAAAATATCATTCGAGTACTTGTCCTTTCAATCTCATTTCCAATCGAAAGCGATAGAGTCATCTTTGTTTCTTTCTCGACTCTTAGAAAATGAAAGAGCACCAGTCTATTTATGTGTCTTAACATATTGATTTCCCACAATCTAATAACATCCTGTTAGTCTATTCTAGACCAAATTGTGAGTTTCCCTTAAATAACTTTTAAAGCCTTGAAGTTTATCTCTCTCTTTTCCATCGTGGCTGAACCATTTGGTTCACCTAGTTCCTCTTCATCTTCTTCATCTAAAAGATTGCTTGAGGAGTTGTTTCCTGAATTACCAAAGTCACTCAAGGACCAAGGTCTTGAACTTAGAATTGTCCTGAGCATTAAACATTTGTCATCTCATCCTCTGCCTACTTCAGACACTGGGTCACTTGCTGATCTTGGCTCGGAATCTCCAGAAAATCTCGTTCAAACTCCTGAGAGTTCACCAACCACTAATGGTCAACTTGGACTAGTTATTTATCCTCTAAATCCTTTGTTTGACCCTATTGTGATATCACCATAGCATCCGTACAGTCCATACAATCATCCGGGTGTTCCTTTGGAATTATCCCCTCGTACTTCTTCGATCGTTTGTTGTCATTAGTTCCTAGATATGGAACTCGAAGGCGATGCTCCAGTCACCTCTCCAGATGAGTTAGAAGTTTCTACTCCACACAGTGTCGAGGAGGAAGAACATCCTTTTCCTGCTAAAGTTCTCCCCTATATAGGGAGCATTCCCATCAGTGTGCTGCCTAATTATGTGTCTTTGGTACATTTAGTTTTAGGTACACCTAGTGCCTCACCACTTTACCATAACCCTGTTTGGGCATCTGGTGCCATGCCTACTACAGGTTCGTTCATTGCAAACTCAATCTCCCAATAGGCTATTATCTCAGTCCTGATGCAACCCACCGTTCCGAACCCTCTTGTATTGTCAGTCCAAGTCACCCGTCCGATTCAACTGCCGGTCTCAAGGAATGTCTCTGTTAGTTCCTCCATCCCTCTAGTCAGTGGCCAAGATGTGCCACTGCCTAGGGGGTAAAACATGAATGTTTCTATGGTGTCAGGTGCCACAAATGTGAGTGGCTCATAGGCTCACATGCTTGGTATGAACCAGCCCCCTTCTGGCGTTATTCAAAACCCTGTTGATCCTGCTGGATCAAGAAATGTTCAGTACCAACAGGTTCAAAATCCCGTTGGTCCATTTGGGTCAAGCAATGTCCAGTATCAGTATCCTTATGAGGCTCAAGTCCAATACGAAACTCCTTACGTTCCATATGGTTCTCAAGGAATGGTTAATCAACCTTACACCCTTCAGTCTAGGCAGTACGTCCAGCCTGCCTCATCCACTTTTCACGGTGGCTATGGCTAGTTTCAGTTCAGAAATTTTCTGGACACTGTTCAAGTACCCTTGCAACAACAAGGACAACCTCTACAACAACAAGGGCAACCTTTGTTACCGCAATGACAAACTTTGTTGCAGCAAGGGCTATCCACGTAATAGCAAGGGAAATTGATCCTACAGCAAGGTCTACTGCAACAACCACAAGGGCAACCCTTGCAACAGTTGCAGCAAACCGTGTAGCGTCAGATGCAGTATGCTCCACAAACCTGCCAGCCCATATCCTCATAGGGCCAACCTCTGCAGCCCTAGGGACAAATTTTGCAGCTGCAAGGCCAACCCTTGCTGCAGCAACACCAACCCAGGCAACAACAACCCTTGTATACATATCAGTAGGGTCAACCCTTGCAAGGGAAAGGTCAGGGTCAAGTCCTGCAGTAGCAGGACCAAAATCCTAATGTCCTAGGTCAACTGGTCCATAATCCTTTTGGTCAAGGGCAGTAGGTAGAAAAACCTGATGTCCTAGGTCAACAGGTACAAAATCCTTTTGGTCAAAGGAAGCAGGTACAAAATCCCTATGTCCAAGAAAAACAAGTGTATAATCCTTATGCCTAGGGGCACTAGGTCCAAAATCCTCTTATTCAGGGACAACAGGCTCACCACCTGTATGTTCAGGGACACCAGGTATAATACCCACATGTCCAAGGTCAACAGGCTCAATAGCCTCTTAACTTGTATGTTGCTTATCAACAACCTAGGACTGGACAGTTTCCAAGTATTCAAGGTCAAAATCCTCCCTATGGCCAAGGTAACCCACAATGGGGGCAACATCAAATGCCATATGGCCAAAATCCCCCACTATGGGGTCAACATTCTTACCCACATGGATGGGCTCCTCTGCTTGGACTCGCTTACCAACCTCCAATGCCTTTTAATACTCAATTGCCATTCTTGGCCACACTAGAGTTTCCAGATGTGTCTCGCCTTACGAATGATCCATTTCTTCATTCGCCATACTGGCCTCTGGTTCCGTCCAAGATCCCGAGCGATTTTTTTGAAATTTGATGGGAAAGAAAAAGGAGATCCTTAAGCCCACGTGATGACATATCACCTTTGGTGCTCTTCGATTTCTTATGTTGACGATTCTATTTGTCTCCGTCTTTTCCAACAAACCCTCACAGGTGTTGCAACCAAGTGGTACATCGAGCTTCCTCAAAGAACTTACCATGACTTTAACTCTTTAGCCATGGCTTTCATTACGCATTTCCAACTGTCGGTTCGCTATGAAACTAGCACCTATCTGCTCACATCGCTTAAGCAAGATACTATGACACACATCTCCGATCACATCCATGAATGGAGACGTAGACGTTGCCTGATCAAACTTGAGATTGCTAATCAGTTTCTCACCGAATGGTTCACTAAATCATTCACGACCCCAATTGCTCGCAATATAGCTATGGGTGGGTGCATTACTAAAGAACAAGCCATTGCTCGTGCCCAGTACTTAGATCTAGTTTACTCTTAGTTTGGCACTTTGTATTAGTTATTACCCGATGCTCCGTTGCTATGATCCGATCCCACGGCATCAAAGTCATAGGCTGCACCCCCTGTTGATGGAGTTATTGCTTCAGTATCCTAGACCCCTGCTAAATCTTCTTCCAAACAAAAGTGAGTCTCAAACACTGTTTCCAATAGTTCTTCAAAGAATCCACCCAGCCCTGGTAAAATATTAGAGGTCCATGCTATCCAGTCTACCACAAGAGACAAATCCTCGAAAGGTAAGAAGAAAGGCAAAGGCAAGGGTAAAGCCGATGCCCCAAAACAGGGTCCTCCAAATAATTTGCTGGTGAATCTTCACAACGGAAACCTAAGTATCCTTGCCTAATTTGCGAGGAGGATCACTATACCAAGGATTTTCCCCAATGATTTGAAGTTAGTCGTTTTCTCAAAGGGACCCCAGTTGTCCTAAATGATCCATTTCTGTCTCAACAGACCTAAATGGTAGACCAACCTCTATCATCTGCTTCCTCAGGATCTCAAGTGTTCATGATGAGTACACCTATTAATGTGGCTACTAAATCAAAATATTACCAAACTCCTGCTCCAACAACTGGGAAAGAGAAAGAAGCCACCCCTTCTTCTTCTGCCCCGAGTTATGACCCTCTTCATATCGAGTGCCTTAACCCTGATTCTGCTATACGGCCACCCTCTTGAGTTGTGCTAAGGAAATCCTTGTACAATCCCAATGCCCGAGCCACTCAGCACTATAATATTGTTGAGGATTTGGCTTAGGCGCCATCAGCGATGTCGGCTCTCGAGGTGCTCCAAAGTTGCCCATCATAATGGAAATCTTTGTTGTCTGCTATTGGGGGTATTGATCCCACCGATTCCAATTTGATATGTTTTGACCTAGAGAACCATGTTCCGCACCTGCCTCATCATATTTCCTTTCTCATTCAGGTAATCATCAATGAAAAGACCATCCATAGGGCTGTCATCAATGGAGGTGCCTCCACCTGCACCATGTCAACCGTATGCTAGAACGCCATTGGTTCTCATGCTTTGAACCAATCCGCGAACACTTTGTAAGATTTTGATGGGTGTGATTTGCGACCCTTCGGTGTCTTACCTAACCTTCCAATTACTCTTGAAGGTAAGACAGTACAAGTTGAGGTAGAGATTTTTTATGCTAATATCAATTAAAATCTTCTACTCAGAAGGAGCTGGAGCCATGCTATGCATGATGTAGCCTCCTCCCTATTCCGCGTGATTCATTTTCCCCATCAAGGGATGATTGTCACCATCAACCAACTATCCTTCTTTTCCTCTTCCTCCTCGGATGGCAATGTTCCATACGTCAAGCACATTGGTGCTCCCTATGAGAGTGTGGGGGCAAGTCTTTTCAAAGATTCTGCCTTAATGGGAATTTTTCCACTCCCACCTCCTCATGTTGCCTCTGCCAACATGGTCTCGATCAAATCTGGTCCTTGGTTCATACCTTCAACGAATCTTGTTGATACCTGGGGCAAGGTTATGCCGCTTAGTCCTGTCAAAATCAATTATGTGGAAATTGTTTCAGCCTCAAGTTCTGCATACTCTAATTTTTCTATTTCGAAGACCTCTCTTGATATGTATTCTCAATCCTCGTGGCTTGGCGCTTTGGAATCGCTTGATCCCTTAGCCAAGAATGTTCTTACTGACGAAGGTATCATGGAAGTAATGTCTCTCGAGGAACCACCTTGGACCAATACTCATCATTTTTCCTTGTTCCTGCCTCGCCCAACGGTCATGTCTACCAGTCTCAAAGAGTTCTCTTCTCAACTACCTATTGACGTGTCAGTTTATCCTGACATGGTCAAAATCTTTCAACTGAGGGCACCTTTCTCCCTTCATGGATTCAAGATTTTTCTCCCTCCCCGAGTTTGTACAGATTGCCCATTATTGCAATGGTGTTGTCATCTTACTAGTAATCCTCCCTTGCCCAGGGGACATGGGGGCGGAGCCTTATATGAGTTCTACTCTATTATTTGGTCAAGTCGATGCTTACTCATCATGGAAACTATAAAACTCCGTTGTCCATCTATGTTGATTTATTACCCAAGTCCTAGCATTGACTCTCTCAAGAAGTACTATTCTTAGGTCATCTTGCATGGTTACCTATGTACATTAGTGTGTCATTCATTTCTGTGCAATGTGGTTTGGTGTGTTAGTTTTCAAACAACTTTCCTGTTTACTATGTTTTCATTGCTTTGAAAATGTTTGTGACTCCCCAAATTAGTTTTGCTGATGGTGCTTGCCGTAGTACCCAAAACCTATCATCCATGACATGGGCTATTTATGACCCTAACGGTGAGTTAATTGACCTTCAAGGTATCTATTTAGGTCACACAACTAACAACATTGTTGAATACAATGTAGTCATCGAACTGTTGTCAGAAGCCATTGCTCTTGACATTCGAGAGTTGGTTGTCAACTTGGATTCACAACTTGTCGTCCTTCAACTTAATGGGCAATATTCTGTCAGAAACCATCAAATATTGAGAACGTATCTTGATATTTGTCTACTGGAAAGGCATTTTGTTTACATTACGTATCATCATATTCCTAGACGCATGAATACATTGACAGATGTTTTAGATAATTATGTGTTGGATAGACATTTACGAAACATGTGAAAAGATAAAATAAATCATTTGTACCATAGTAAGCAAGAGAATACAACATATATATATATATATATATATATATATCTATATATATATATATATCTATATATATATATATATATATATATATATATATATATATATATATATATATATATATATATATATATATATATATGGTGATAATTTTTGATACATCAAAACCCCAAAAAATAATATGTGTGTCCAAAATAACATCATGAGCTCACAGGCCTCAAAAAATGTAACTGATGCACCTAAGAACTAATCAACATGGTGATTGTGGTAGCATGGCACGACTCGTGCAACACGAGTCAGAAATTGGTAGATCTGATTCGATAGTCCCACCGTGTGTCTCTAGTACTGGAGAGGAATATCTCCCACCCTAGCATACTCCAGGATACCAAGATTCAACACCTCAAGGTTCCTAGCGATCTCCTCCTTGTTGTCACTCCCCTCCTAATAAGGAGCGTTAGCATCAATCTGGCGGGTGATGCACCTAGATATTGGGGACATCCCAACAGGATGCTCTGGTAAAATGTCTGCATTAACAAAGCAAAATGTTCTATACACACATATATATATATATAACAATTGAAAAATCACAAAATTAAAACTTGATTGTTTACCTTCATCGTCAAAATCCTCTCCATTTGGTAGCGGCATGTCCTGATCTCCACAAAAGTCGGTGCCAGTGTATGGCCAGTCCTCCATGACGATCTTCTGTTGTCGTAGCTACAAAAAGAATGTAGGTTTGTATGACATGTGTTGGCCCCCAGTGATCTTGGGCATCAAATGACTCCAACGGGTCATCCGTGGGTCGCGTGGCATGGGGGGATCTACCTCAATCAACTGGTACTAGAACAATGGCATCGGTTCCAAGAAAAATGTCACTAGTATGGATCCAAAGCAAAACTTCTTCAGATTCCTTGCCTTAGCTTTGGTCAGCTTGCGTTTTATGTTGATCTTCATGGCCTCCGCCCAGTTGAAGATCATTGGTGCTGTGTAGTCGATGGCATACAGGAATTTCAACTTGTTTGTCTCATGCACTACCTGGGACCCCGCCACTCTGTTGATAGTCAACTTTAGCACTCTGAGTTTCAGATCTTGAATGTTGGAAATCTCAATCTTGCCACTCTTGGATTTGAGGGCTTCAGGGCAATGTTTGGTGAGCAACATGGATATGTGTGAGTAGCTGCAAGTGGCATGGCCACATCAATGGGGCATAGTGGCTGGAATCCCAGGCCCACCTGAAAAGGGTTGTGGCCCGTCGATCTATGAAGAGCTCGGTTGTAGCTGTGCTGAACATAGGGGAGGCTCTCATCCCATGTGTGTGGATGCTTTGAGTTGTACATGTGCAGAATGTGTACAATCATCCGATTGACAACCTCTGTCTGGCCATCAGTTTGAGGATGGAAGGTTGTGGACTTAGTGAGTTTGGTGTCCAGCATTGACCAGACTGGACCAAAATGTACTGAGAAACTGACTGTCCCGATCTGAGATGATAGACCGTGGGATCCCAAAGTGCACCCAAACTCGTTCAAAGAAGAGTTTAGCAGTGGCTTCTACTGTGATATTCTTCTTGCACGCTGCCATAATGGCCATCTTCGAGAACCTGTCGACGACCACAAAAACACAATCATTTCCATGCTTAGTGGAAGGAAGGCCTGACATGTAATCCATGGAGATGGATTCCCAAGGTCGAC
Source organism: Pinus tabuliformis (assembly GCA_031772625.1). Classification (NCBI taxonomy): domain Eukaryota; kingdom Viridiplantae; phylum Streptophyta; class Pinopsida; order Pinales; family Pinaceae; genus Pinus; species Pinus tabuliformis. The sequence continues at coordinate 189,470,191 of CM062819.1, read as the reverse complement.
TAGGGGTAGGCAGTGGGGTATAGAGGCCTTGCTTCTTGATGGTTGGTTTGGCAATGGCACAAGCAGTACATGATCTGATGTATTTCCCGACATCTTGTCGAAGATTTGGCCAATAGAAATACTTTTGCAGTACTGCCACCGTTTTCTCGACCTCGAAATGCCCAGCAGCCCGACTGTAGTGTGCTTCCCAAATCATCTTGGCACGCTCGCTTGAAGGAACACAAAGGTGACCCAGGTGGCATAACAGGGCATCTTGGAGATGAAAATCTGGAACATGCCGACCCCCCAAGAGTGTCTGGTATGTGTGGCCAAATTCTGGGTCACTTTTGTAGAGAAGTGGCCAATCAGAAGTCTCATGCCCACAAGAGTTGAGCACGGTGGTTAATGCCATGATTGGTGGTTGACTGAGGCAATCTACAACATTATTGGTGCTGCCCTTCTTATACTTCATATTCAAATGGAACTTTTGCAGATATGTAGACCACTTCTGATGGCGATCATTCTGCAATTTCCCTTGGGTCTGTATGAACTACAAGGGTCGGTGGTCTGTGTGGATGATCGTTTCCTTCCCCAAAATGTAATGCTTCCATTGTCAGCATGCCTACACAATGGAATACATCTCTTTATCATAAGTGGGATACTTCCGGACTGTGTCTAAAAGTGTTTCACTGTGATATGCCACTGGATGCCCGTGTTGAGTAAGGACTTCCCCAATAGCATAGTCAGAGGCATCTGTCTCGACATAAAATGGTTGTTGTAAATCTGGTAACGCGAGCACCGGTGCTGTACAGAGGCGATCTTTCAACTCTCTGAATGCCTTCTGTTGAGATGCAGACCAGAAGAATTTTGCTTTCGCTCCTCCCTTGGTGACTTGACTCAAGGGCCAAGTGATATGAGAAAACCCCAACACGAACCTGCGGTAGAAGTTGGCAAGACCTAGAAAGCTACGGAGATCCATCAGAGTGGTTGGAGATGGCCAATCCTGAATGACTTGGATATTGGCCGGATCTACATGCACCCCCTGTTCATCAATAATGTATCCCAGATACTGAACCTGGGTCATGCCAAAAGTGCATTTCTCCAAATTGGCACATAGCTTGTGTTGCCGTAGTGTTTGAAGAGCCTGTCGGATGTGGTGGAGGTGCTCTTCCCAACTCTAGCTGAAGATCAGAATGTCATCCAAGTATACCACTACAAATGAGTTGGTGAATGGCTGCAAGATGTCATCCATTAGCCTCATGAAGGTTGCAGGAGCATTCGTCAATCTGAAAGGCATAACCAACCATTCGAAGAGGCCCTCCTTGGCTTTGAAGGTAGTCTTCCACACATCAGAGGGTTCGATTGGTACCTGGTGATATCCTGACTTCAGATCGATCTTGCTGAAATATTTTGCCCCCTTTATTTGGTCCAAGAGGTCATCAATCCGCGGGATCGGGTACCTATTACGGACAGTGATCTTATTTAGCGCCCGATAGTCAATACAGAGTCTCCAAGTCCCATCCTTCTTCTGTACCAACACGATCGGGCTCCCACAAGGTGATGAACTCGGATGGATGTGACCTTTCTGCAACAGCTCCTGAATCTGCCTCTTGATTTCATCGTTCTCCAGAATGGAGCACCGATAAATTGGTCCATTTGGTAGCGGCGCACCTGGGGTCAGATCGATGGAGTGCTTGACTTGACAGTGCAGAGGAACCCCTGCGGGGGAGGTGAAGATGTCCTCGTACTCCTTCACGACCTTATCCATCTGTAGTTGTCGTGCGGAGGGGTCTTGTCTGGAGGCCATGGCTACTGTCTTATTCTTTCCTTGCGGGCGTATCATCAGGAAAACAAATTTCCCAGTCTTGGAAATGAGCTTACTGCATTGTTTTGCAGTAATCAAAGATATGGCGGTAGGTGGTGCTACCTCTAGTATCCTATACAACTTATTTCCGAATGTAACAATAACAGCATGGGGCCTTGATTCATACACAACATGTCGCTTCCACAAGTATGGTTGTCCTAATAATACATCACAAACTTCAAGGGGAGCAATGTCACACAATACCTCATCCGTGAAGGGCTTGATGTTGTACGGAAGGCGACACTGCTGGCTCACGTGAAGATCCCGTCCTTGGTGAAGCCACCTGATGGTGTATGGTTGTGGATGTGCTGTGGTCGGCAAGCCCAACCGCTTCACGACCTCTGCCGAAATGAGGTTCTTTTGGCTCCCGCTATCGACAATGAACTGTAGCGGGGAGCCCTTTACCCACATCTGGGAGTGGAAGAGACGCTCCTCCTCTTCTGGATCTTCGGGTTCATTTTTCTGGATCTTTGTGGTAGCAACAGTGGCATTGGGATCCGCGTCAATGATCTGCTTCCCTTTGTCATCCCCCTTGTCGGGTTCTGACTCAGAGTCGGAACATGCATCTGATTCTAGAACCTTTAGTTCAGCCACCAGTGACTGCTTGGCTCGACACTCACTGGTGTTGTGAGTGGAGCTCTTATGGAACTCACACCATTTTCCTGTGTCCTTTTTCGTCTTCGCGGCGCTGTTCTTTGCCTGCAGCTTTGGCGGGTTGTCTTGGGCTGCCCCGTCGTGGCTTTGTCCTTTGTTTTGTGTTTTAAGGGCACCTTTCCCTTGCTTCAAATTTGTAGATCCAAAGTCTCGCTTCTTTTGTTTAAACTTCTGCTCGACCTTGACGGCATATCAATACGCTGTGCCGAGCGAGGAGATGTTCAGGAATTGTATTTCTTCCTGGATGTACTTGTGCAAGCAGCCGCGGTATTTGAGTATCAAATGCTGCTCCGTATCCTTGGTACCCAGCTTTTTACGAAGGGTATGGAAAAGATTGGTGAACTTCTGCACATCTTGGTCCCTTCCCTGCCGCAACGTGGTCCATTTTATGTATTCATCCTCATAGCTTCCGACAGGGTAGTACTGCTCCTTGATGGCATCCCAGAATGAATTCCAGGTGGGTGCAGCTGAAAATAGTGAGCTAGTATTTTCATCCTTCTGCTCGCAGTAGGTTTCCCACCAGTCCTTGACGTGGGGGGCTGCTTTGAGAAGAGCGAAAACAATCTTTTCCCGACTTAAAAATTCATGAACAGAAAAATAACCCTCTAGCATATTTAACCATTTATCTACAGCATCTGCATCTATCTGACCCTCAAATATGGGGATTTCAAAATTAACTTGTACCTTAAAGGGCGTGGCATTTCCAGAGTAGCTGTTGGAAGCCGATGCGTCGCTTATGGGTAGCCGTTGAAGGATTTGGGCAAAACTGTCCATCATCGCGTTCCGTTGTCACTCGAGGGCTTCTTCGAGCAAGATTTTGATAGGATCTCCTGCCCCGTCATCTTTCTTCTCATCCGCCATAGGAGGCCGTCGGGATCTGTGAGGCTGGTCTCGCAAAGGTTCGACCAGTTCAAGCCCTAACTCCTTATATCCCGACCTCGTTGGGGACATGCAAAGAAAAACAGAGAAAAAGCAGACCGCTCTGATACCACTGATCCGGATTTAAATAGGAACGCAATAAAATATAGATATAACCATAAAGAGATATGAGGTGGAAATAATACTTCATTTCGTTAATGGAAAATACTGAAATATGCTTACAAATAGAAATAGAAATAACCCAACTAGGGCGATGGTAGCTTATCTCTGAGAAGAGATGTGTCGGCTACATGCCTCTGAACTGTTTTGAACTATGTTTACAATGAGGCTCGAAGGCCTATTTATTATTGAGAAACAATGGAAAACCCTTCACATTCCACAACCTAACCCTAGAAGATGAAACGCCAAATTGTGGGCCCTGTTTTGGGGTGAGTTGGACAGCCGACTTCCCGGGGTCGCGAATTGGTCGTATTATCTCTGTTTGATGCGCATGATAGCCCGTTGGAAATATCTCTTTGAGGACTACGACATAAAATATGATTTTTATCAGAAAAATGACTGGCGGTAGATTTCCCCAAAAACGTCGTTTAGGGCCTCAGAATGGCTCCGGAAGTTCAGGACTCGAAAAACTACTAAAAATAGTAAGTTGTGCTACAATTAAGGAAACTGAAAATGCTGAGAGAAACAATGGTGGGGGTCCAGGTGGACTTGGCAGGTGGCCACAAAGATCCACCTGGATCACTATTGAACATGACACTTTCTGCTTCGTGTCGGGTTGGGATATCCTCCTTTTTATGGTTGACCTTCCTAGGTTGGGTCATTCATTTTTGCCTTCCATTTGATCTCTGCCACGTTGTCATGACCACTGATCCTATGGATCCAAAAGCTGCCAAACTTCCACTTGTGTCACCGATATGTTCAAGGGTTGTCCTTCTACAGTTACAAATACCCCTGATTCTTTGTATCATCCAAAATAATTTTGCATCCCTTTGTCTTGTGTCGATTATGTGGGATACATTATGGACCTCCTTTGACACAATTTCTTCCTGTCGACTTCAACATTATCTGGGAAATTGACCGAGAGACTCCCTTCCAGTACCTTAGAGCTTGCATGCCATAATGGAAAGTTCTTCGCACTCGACGACAAGTCCACATCATTGGCTTTCGATCGAGTAATTTCACGGGTGTTCAACTTCAGTTCCTCTATTCATATTCCATGGATTGTGCTGATAGCACCTTGAGGACCATTGTCATTATTGATGGTTTGTCTTGCGCTTGTTAACAGTTTACATCATTGACTAGTAATCAAGCGACTTTCTAGCATGTTTGACGTCAACACATCTATTCACATGTTTGAATTTGTACTTTGATCGTGTTGACATGGCGAATTTTCACTATACCAACAAGGGGAACTAACGCGATCACAGGCCTCAATTAGGCCTACTTTCATTTTGAATAGCTAGTTCCAAGAGGTTTAAGGGACCCCGTGAACTGTAATAGGTGTTGAGAGATGGCTTCTGCGAAGAAGACTTCAATTAAATTAACAAAATAAAATAGCTAACCAATATGTATTAAATCCTATCTACACTACTTCTAACTACTCTAATCAAGTCATAACTTTCCCAATCTATCCTGCAGGAGAAAAAAAAAAAGGAGGTTAAACATCATATATAAATCCCAAGTCCAAATGAATCAATTATTGGTCCACATAAGAAAAAGGCTGTATTAAATCCTAATCACAATGAAATTACTTATACAGGAATATACATTCCTTTCCATAACAATAACACTTGCAACTGATGTTTAACAAAGTCTGGAATGAATAGCCTTTCATGAATTATTAATGCTATTGAATTACATTAAAATAACCGATAACAACCATGAATTGCAAGTTATCAATATGCATAAAGCAAATCACATTTATCTTTATACCAACAAAAACACACTGATCCTAAACATATAAGAGAAAGGGGAAACAAATTTGAAACAACAAGCTCCTTCTTGAACCAAACAGTCCTCTTTATTCACAATAAATCAAAGCTATTTTTCTCCAAACAAAAAGCCCTTCTCTCCTATCTGGAAGTAATATTTATGCCTCAGGCCCCGACCCTTCATCTTCCCCTCTTATTTTCAATATACCGATTCGAATAAATAGATGTAAAGCCAACGGTATCATTGCTGACACGTAGAAGGTGTTTCCTGTCACTGGAGCGCTTCATTTCCTGGTGAAATGAATAGATGTTTATTAGAGCATGATGACTGTGTGTCATCTCTTCATGATGATATCTGGGGCGTTTTTACTTTAGGAACACACAGGTAACATGTGGAACTCGATTGACAATGCCTAAGGTTGATTCTTTGAATGGAACACATCCACTCATGCATCTTTCATCTGGAGCCATACTTGATGCCTATGCACCTGTCCTTCGACCTTGCTTGCCTTCTCTCAGTCTTCGCCTGCAAAGATAACTGACCTCAGTCATACTCATATAAATATGATAAAATTCTTAAAAACACCAATCTTTCCTTCATGAAGCGTTTATAACATTAGAAGGAACAATGTGAAGGAATTGGCTCCCTTTATTCTTTATTCACGCATCGATTAAGTCCCGCAAGAAAAAACTCGGTTTACATTGAAAATCACCGTAAAACATAGAACTAGATGGTATATCGGAAGGGGTCATAAGTGGTAACTAGTATTGAGAGAATGGCCCCGATTCCATTCTTCAAATGGCACGTAGCATCTAGGAGGAAAGAGGATACCGCTTTTCGGGCGGGGTACTCCTCGAGCAACTTGTTCACCCGAAATCCATGTGGACCGTTGGATCCACGAAGGGCATATCAATGGTGGAGGGGCTTAACACAGGAAAACACAGAAAAAACCATGGCCGAGCTGTACAGTGGACTTCAAAATTTATAGATGGGAACCTATATTATATCATCTCCGCCATATGGGCTTTTACATTAAAAATCGCAACCGCAATGTTTTACCAAATGCACATGAATATACGTGAAAACTTGTGTCTCGACCGTACAGCCAGACTTCAAGTTTTATATGCCCAAACCTAGAATTATCAGTGGGTCCAGTATACCATGGCGCAATATATATATATATATATATATATATATATCTATATATATATATATATATATATATATATATATCTATATATATATATATCTATATATATATATATATATATATATATATATATATATATATATATATATATATATATATATATATATAACCCTTGGACCCGCTGATTGTGATAAGAGATTGTGGGGGGGAGACCCGATAAAATGTATATCGTGGTTAATATAGTTGTCGGGTCCAAAAAACATATGCGCCTTTTATATATATAGCCTTGGGCTTGGCCGATAGCGATTTGCGATATAACTCGAACCTGATATATATGAATTTGGGTTGATAATGTTGTCGGGTCTGGAAGGAAACAGTGCACAATGCTAATTACGATAGGCCAAAAAAAGGGATTTATGCATGTTTTGTGAAGTATTTCCATTATAAAGAGTTATAATCGGAAAAATGATACGATAGAAGGTTTTGAGGGCTGAAAAGGTTCCGATGGAGGGAATGAATGGAGGGCTAGGCTAGGTGATGAATGGACCGTGCCGCAGAGATTAAAAAGGGGGTCTTAACCATTAAGAATTGAAAATTTGGCTCGGCAACGAGTTAAAGTCTCTAGGACTAAACAGATCATTCAGAGAGGTAGAAGACCAACTTTTAGGGGACCCATTCAAAATTGTTGCCAAGGCAAGTTTTGATAGGGTGGTGGTTGTGGCCACAACAAATGGAGAACCACTGGGTGAACTAGTTATATCTATTTCCCAATAAACCTTGGATCAATAGAACATCAGGGTGTTAGGATAAAATTGAAATGCAGACTATATAGATGAACAAACATGGGTTCCACTTAAACATTAATTTCTTTAGGTGGGATAGAGACAAAGAGCTTCTACTTGCTGATAGGATTTTGACAGGCATTCTCCAATGGTAGTATTATGGGGTTTACTGACCTTCCTTTACCTATTTCCCATTTTCAAAAATACTTTTGGGGCCATCAATGGTCTGTCCATACCTGTTTAGGTGTGTACCTCAACTCTTTATTTTTCATCAAACTTGATGTAGACATGTTTATCTGCACTTTATATGAGAATTTCAGTGCTATATTTTCATTGGTTGAATGGGTCACAGTCATGGATCATGCCATACTTTTAAACCGCTTAAGCAAGGTTGGGTTTGCTGTGTCAACTGGTACTCTGAGCCCAGCGACAGTCCTTACTCTAACCGACTTCCCAAACAACCTGTCCTTCTAGATTGGCATAAGGGCTTGACATTTCATTTTCTTTTAAATAAGTCCTTCCAGTTTCAGGCACAAGGACTAGGGCACAATTGGATTTGCCACATGGTATATGACAGTGAGTTTAGCCCATGAAAGGAAATTTACTTGTAGATAACAGGTATTGGGCAATTTAATGTGGTGGATGGGACCAATAGAGAATGATTGCAAACCTTACAGGCAAGTATAAGCTAGGTCTGAGTGGGATTTATTCAAAATGCAGCGTCCCTCCATGCCAGTCCAGCTGTAGTTACACTTTTTTTGTTTAATAAAGATGCCCCTACATGCTCCAGATATCCAAGTTCTCAACAGATCTTACCTAGTTCTCAACAGATGCCAATGACTAGCTTGGTTTGAATTCCACAACTGATTTTCAAGTTCTCATGGGCTGATTGAAAGTTTTTTTGATTTGCAGGGTAATGATGGATTTACAAACAACAGAATCATCAAAAGGTTAATGAGGAAGGGGAAGGCTGAAGGTGGTGAATGAGGGAAAATCTGAAAGGTAAAAATGAGACTGGAGGACTGAAATCAATTGGCTGAAAAGGACTGTAATTCAAAACAGAAGGAAAATAAAATTGCAAGAAACAAGAAAGGAAAAGACTGAAATGTAACTAAACTAACAAAAAAAATAAAATGAATTCTAACCATTTCACGGGGTAACCACCATGTGGTGGCTACTAGAAGTATCTCTTCAGATAGTGGCCATTAACAGGGAGCTTTTCAGTTTCTCCTTGTAAAGTTTTCAACCTGTAAGTTTCATGACCAATTTTTTCCACAACTTGGAATGGGCCCAACCATAAGTGTTGGAATTTCGTGTGTTTACCTTTTGGCTCATTTAACTTGTCCCATTTCAAGACTAGCTCCCCTACTTGGAAATCTTTATCTCCTGCCAGATGATGATCAAACCATCTTTTCACAATCATTTGGTGATTTCTGAATTTATTTCTGGCTTTATCTCTAAATTCCCCCAACCTCATCAATTGGTTGATCTGCTCTTGAAGCAAGGCTGAAGGGGTTCCTCTTGAAGCTTGGGAGAGTTGTAAAGAGGGAAGGGTAACATTTGGAGGCAAGATGGCTTCCTATCCATAGACAAGGAAGTATGGGGAGTTTCCTAAGGCCACTTTAGAGGTGAACCTATCGGCCCAAAGGGCATTAGTTAGAGCATTGTGCTAGTTCCTCTCGTTGTCAGTGACAGATTTACGTATTATGCATATGAGGCTCTTATTTGAGGACTCTACAACTCCATTTCCCTGGGGGTAATAGTTTGAGGCATACCTGATGTGGATTGATTTATCAATAGCAAACTCAGTCAATTTCAGGGATGAAAAGTAAGAAGCATTATCAAATATGAGAGCGTTAGGGATGCCATACTAGTTAATAAATAATTTCTCGATAAATGATATTACCTCATTTTCGTTTACCTTTTGAAGCGGGATGGCTTCGGTCCATCTAGTGAAGTAGTTAGTCACTATGAGTATATACTTATGTTGTTGTGAGGAGTTTGGAGTGATCTCGCCTATGATATCTAGGCCCCACTGCTGGAATGGGCGAGAAAACATAACAGGCTTGAGGGGAAGAACTGGATTTCTTTCTCATCCTGCAAACGGTTTGACACACTTTACATTTGCAAGCGCAGGCATGTGAGTCTCTAAACACTGTAGGCCAATAATATCTAGCTCTTAATATTTTGTGAGTAGTGGTCTCTCTGCTATAGTGACCACCTGCTAGGTCGTCATACATTTCTTTCAATACATGGTCGGCATCATCCTTTTCCAAACACCTTAGCCAGATTCCGTCATAATTTTTTCTGTACAATGTGTCATTGGCCAAGTGATACTGATTAGATTTCAATCTGAGCACTCTCCTTTGTGATGCATCCATGTATTCAAGACATGATCCCCGTGTGAGATAGAAGTGTATGTCATAATACCACGACTTAGGATCCAAAAGGGCTACTGATGCTTCGCGTTCATATATCAGTGCTTCATTAATCCATAGGGGATCCTCTCTGCGTTCTACTTGTTCATTTTGCATGCTCTACGCTTCTGGTTCTTTGGATTCCCCTTCTCTATCCACCAAGGCTTCTGCTGCTAGCCTGCACAACCCCTACCCTTGGACTATCTTTGCTAGCTTAATCTCGAGGTAGAATTCTTGAAGTTTGATGATCCAATTCCCTCTTCGTTCACCCATTTCTTTCTGCACGAAGAAGGCCCTCACAATATGATGGGGAACTATTACTTTAGTCCTGGCCTTTAATAAATAAGGGCAAAATTTTTTTATGGGCTTAAAGACCGCAAAGCCTTGTTTCTCCACATCTGGGTAGTCCAGTGCTGCTCCTTGGAGATTAGAACTCATGTAAGAAATAGGGACTTCATTGACATCATCATTTTTTTGAGTGAGAATTGCGGCATATGAAAGATCGGAACCAAAGGTGTATAAGAAGAATTCTTTGCCGAAATTGGGGCTGACCAATGCAGGAGCTTCTGCGATGGCTTCCTTGATTCGCTGAAATGATTTCTTAGCTTCATCGCTCCATTTATACACAATGTCTTTCTTAATCATCAGCTGCATGGGGCGCACTATTTCTGCAAAGCTTGAGACAAGTTTTCTAACAAAATTGATCTTCCCGAAGAAAGATTGCATGGCTTTATTATTGGCAGGGGGTTGTATTCTCATGATGGTCTCTATTGTTTCAGGATCATTAACAATCCATTCTTTAGAGAGGATATGGCCTAGTAGTTTCCCTTATGTGACTGCAAAGATGCTCTTCCTGGGATTCAATGATATTCCATACCTTCAACATCTTTCGGAAAATCTGTCTTAGGTGATAAATATGATCCCTTCTGTGATATGAATACACAATGATGTCATCCATGTAAACCATTACTGATCTATTAATCAACACTCGGAAAGCTATGTCCATAGCTCTCTGGAATGTGGCGCTCGCATTAATAAGTGCAAAAGGTATTTTACGAAATGCGTAGGTGCCCCATTTAGTGTTGAAGGTTGTCTTCAGCTGATCCCCACTAGATACCAACACTTGATTATATCATGAAAACCCATCTAATAGGGATAACATTTTAGACCCAAAAACGAACTAAAGGATGTGTTCCATAGAGGGGACAAGATAGTTATCCTTTTGCGATGCTTTGTTTAGGTTTCTGAAATCGATACACAACTTGATATCTCCATTTTTCTTCTTTACTGGCACGAGATTGGCTACCTAGCAGGTGTGTCTGACCGGAAAGATGATTTTAGCATCCAGAATTTTGTTTAATTCTTTCTTCACCAACAGTTCTAGGTTTAGATGCATCTTGCGAAGCTTTTGTTGGTAAGGCTTAGCCTCCTTTTCTAGAGGAATTACATGTTGCATAACACTGGTATCAATGGTTTTTAGGTCTCCATATGTCCATGCAAAGACGTCCTTGTATTCTTTAAATAGCTTGACAAATGTAGCCTTTTCTTGTAGAGAACACCCCAAGCCCAAATTAACAGTTTTTGGGTCTTCTTTGGTACCAAGGTTGACCGATTCATACTTCATGTATGAGCTATGTGTTTTGAAATTAGTTGGCTTCTTGAAGTTACTACGTAGGTCATACAAGTGCTCCATCTTGACAACTGACTTGGAAATCATATTGGATTGATACTTTTCTTCAGCTTCCCTCTCATTCATAAGCTTTTCGTGATCTTTTTCATCAATGACTTCATTCTTGAATGTCTTCTCACAGTGCAAGAATTCAAGGATTTTCTCATCATCTTCAAACACCTGCCAGTTTGAGATGTTATCAGGCATATATGGTCTGAAAACCAATTCAACATAACATTTATTCTTCTTCAATCTAAAATCAAGAAAAAGTTTAGCAGCCATACTAGCCATCAGACCGGCATCTTGGTTTTGCCATGCTAGTACCTTACCAGGTGTGGCAAATTGCAGTGTATCCTCTTCCTTACCTGATCCACAATTATCTATGAGTCACCAAAAACTTTAAGATTTTTCACCTTCATATCAATGGCTTTCTTTAGGCACTGCAACAAGCCTTCATACTCCGCCATGTTGTTGGTGCACGTGAACTCCAAACGGCTGGCCATCAAATGTTGGTTCTCTTGTGGATCAACGAGAATGCTCCCAGCACTTGCACCTTCAAGGCAGTTAGAGCCATCAAAATAGAGTGTCCAAAATATAGAGTCTAGTGTTACATCAATTGAAATGCTTCCTACAAAACTAGTTCTATTATCTACTATATTACAAGGTGGTTCATCAGTTGGATTACAGGGGAAAGCTTCCAACTGTGTGCTTATTGCAGTTTCTTCAGTTGTTTCTACATGGAATTCTCTAAAACAGGTTTTTGTGGCACAAACATTGAAACTATAATTCCCAAGGAGAGAGTTGGTAAACATTACAGGTTTATTGGGACCATTTAGCTCCGTTACTACATACTTCATGTATCTTTCACGATCAACTCTCAGCATATCACCCTTCCCCTTATAAGGTAGTAAGAGATGGGACCAATCAGTTGAGAAGTGTCCATTCAGTTTCACTGACCAATCCCTACTAAGCAGAATTCCATAAGCCTCGGGTATATCGACTACCACTATATCTATGACTTGTGTGTATTGTGGTTTAGCAGTCATCCGAATAATTACATCTTTCAATCCCCCAATCACTTTCACATTTGTCCTGTCTAATTGCATGATTCGAGTTCCAGTTTTCTCAAGTATCACTTGAAGTCTTTTAGCAATAATGTAAGGCATCACAGTGGATGAGGCACCTGAGTCTACCAAGAAATTGATAAGGAAAGGGGGAGTCATGGATTTAGATTTCTTTCCTATCATGGTTGCAATGACATATTGGGGGTTTCAATTCATTTTTGATAGAGTGGATTCCATGGCTACTGGCTTTTGGGCTATGCTGAGAGTACTCACTTTGGAGACTAACTTCTAGGTTTGGCTGCTCAGGATGGTGGGAGTTTTACAGTTCTGCTCATTCATAGCTTTCAAGAGAAAATCTCTTTGCTGCGTTAATTTTAGCAAATCAAAGTATGTGATATTAGCCCTAGATTTCTTAAGATCATCCACACTATTGTAATGAATGTTATAAACAGGATAGGGCAAAGTAAACATACCTGTTTTTCCATTCATAGGTCGGACTTTACTATTTTGAGTCGCCTTCGTTGTAGTGGGAGATGCATTTTCTTTCTTTAGATGGTTTGCCACTGGCGTATTCTTGGGATGACCACTAGGTCTACCCTTCTCAACGGGGACTTTGGGAGCAGGTGCCTTCACAGGGCGAACATCTTTCTTGATCTGATCTATAGGCTTCATCACACCTGTAAGTGGCCCCTTGCTTCGTGTGTGGATTTCATTAGTGTGGATTTCCGCCATATTGTCTCCTTGGTCATCATCGTTCTCATTTGTATAGAAATCTCACAGTACGTTGATTTGATATTCTTCTTCCAAAGGCTCTTCTACTTGGTATTTTTCCTCATCTTCTTGTTCTGGCTCTAGCTCCACTATAGGCTCTTCTTGGTTAAGGAGCGATATGATAAGAGCCCGCTCTTATGTATTTAAATTCCATTCATTGGGTGGAGCAGGTAGTGCAAGTGGACCATGACCACCTTCTGCCTTCTTATGATAGAAAGGTTTGAAAGGTTTTCTGTTGTTATACTCTCCTCCACTCCCTCTTGTACTCTCTCTAGAATTCCTTTTCATATTGATGACTGTATTTTTCAACTTCTTAATGATCCGATGCAAACCTTCTACATCTATGGTGTCCTTTTGTTTGGTTTCAGCCCCTTTTTTATCACTCCCATTATTTTTCTTGGATGCTTAAGAGGCTTTCGTTTCTTCGGTTGTATGGTGGCATGCTGTGAGACTGAGCATTTCATTCTTGACTTTTACTGCTTCATCGATAGCACCCTGTAAGGTTTGTGCGTTACTCCTTTTTGACCCACATCGCAGTAGGGACAGGGAGAGCAATGATGTAGAATTCCATGAGCACCTCCTCAGTAGGTGTAGCAGTGGTCGGGATTCTGTTGAATAAGGTTTTGAATTGGACGTTAAAATCCTTAACCTTTTCTTTGGTCTCCGTTTTCAAACGGGATAGTTCTAGAACTAAGGCAGTAGGGGTTTTGTCATTGCCATATTTGTCTAAAAATTCCTATTGAAAGGCAGCCCAGGAGGGGATCGATCCAGTTCTTAAGCTAAAGTACAATGTGGAAGCTGCACCAATCAAGGTAAAAGGGAATAGGCGACATACTGTATCTTCATCAGCTACCCCTAGCATGCGCACGGGCAGGAAGAAGGAGTGAATATGGTTATCAGTGGTGTCTCCCTTCCCAGGGTCAAATTTAGGCAATACTCTTTTTGCATTCTTGGGTAAGGGATGCTGCTACCCAGGTATCGCTATGGCATCTTGAGCGCGCCAGGGAGGAAGTGCTCCCTGAGGAGGTGGGAGTTGGTTTCCACCCGGTTGAGGAATATTAGCCATATCGAGGATGGGGATGTTCTGGTTGAGGGTTTCTTCGTTAGGATTTTCAAATCAGGCTAGGGATTACCTTTAGAAGGGGAATCCTTAGGAATTTCTTCCCGAGGAGAGTCGATACTCTGCAAAGAATCAAGCACAATATCTTTAAGAGAAGGGGTTGCATATGTCTCTTCATTTATGTGATAGACCCTTGGCTTTTCTTTTGCTGTCAGAGGTAAAGACTGAAAGATAGGGAGCTGTGATAGGGAACAAGCGTAAGCCCGAGTAAGTCTTCTGACTGGTTGTTCCTAAGTAACAAGATACTCCCACAGTGTCTCTTCTTCGAAATGAGGATTTTCTGAATGAGAGGAAGGGTCTTTTCGACCTTCACAATTAATGCATTAATCTTTTTGAAACCATGCATGGCACTTATAGATGAAATTTTGAAAAGCTGTGGATGGCGGTTTAGGCCCTCCTTCTAGCGCCAAGTTGTTGACATGGCGAATTTTCGCTATACCAACAAGGGGAACTAACCCGATCACAGGCCCCAATTAGGCCTGCTTTCGTTTGGAATAGCTAGTTCCAACGAGTTTAAGGGAACCTGTGAACTGTAATAGGTGTTGAGAGATGGCTTCTAGGAAGAAGACTTCAATTAAATCAACAAAATAAAACAGCTAACCAATATGTATTAAATCCTATCTACACTACTTCTAACTACTCTAATCAAGTCATAACTGTTGGGTCCCTATAATACTAGTGATTACCCCATTACTATTGTAGTTATACCCCTTGTTTATATTTTTGTGCCCCTATTACCCCCATATTGTTATTTCTGTGCCCCATAGAATCCATCTATTGTTATTTTTGTGGCTTTATATTATTATTGTTAGGTCGGCTAGATTATATTGTGACTCCTTAGACTCCTATATATAAAAAGGAGGTTTTGTCATTTGTATCATCCAATAATTGTTCATTTATGTAATGTAAAGGAGGTTTCCCCCTCGAAGAGGCTGAATTCCAAGGTGTTGATCTATCTTTTCTATCTTTCCTTGAGCTGGTTTCATAACATTTGGTATCAGAGCTTTGGATTCTAGGGTTTCGCTGCTCCAAACAGGTCATCGTGGAATTTTCGCTATAACTTTTTTTCTGTGACGTTTCAGAAGTCGCAAAAAAACCCATTTTAGAAGAAATCGCGTTGAACCTTGGGTCCGAATTTCAGAGCTTTTCGCGCGATATTTACGGAGATATGATCTGAGGAATTTGGTCTTTTTGCAGACTCCTGAATTACATTCAAAATAGGTGACCTAGGGAAAATCGTCATAACTTTCTCTCTGGGAATCATATTGAAATTTCGTCAGAAGGTACAGAAAGAGGACGGACTATAGTTTCCTGTATATCTTTTTCAGAACCAGAGATCGAAAATTGTACACGTGGCACTTCATACAAGTTCGCTCTTCTGGAAAGTTCTATAATCAGGTCATCTTGGGAGATTGTGCATAACTCTTTCTAATACAATTTGGATCAGACTTCTGGCATTGGAAAGAGGACACAGAGAGCTACTACAGGTCACAAATTCAGAACTAGATGATTGGAAAGTACAGAGATACATTAGAGGCAATATCAAGCTCCTACAAAGTGAAAAAAGGTGTGTAGATTTTTTTAAATTTTTGCTTAAGCTTGGTTTGAAAATTTATTTTGAAGGAATTCAAAGGGCATAGTAGAGCATTATTATCAATAACTGATGGCCCGAGGAAAGAAAATGCAAACACCTAGTAACGAACCTGAAAGCTCTAGCATGACTCATGAAGAAGAGGAAGAAATGCTACATGATATATCAAAATTACAAGAACAAGTGCAACAAATGTCACGCTCACAAAAGTTAATAGAAGCTAAGATAAATGGCGTGGAAGCTAAGATGAATGGCATGGAAGCTAAGATGGACAATTTGAAGATAGACTTGAACACAAATTTGAAGACAGGCATGGTAGATTTGAAGACAGATTTGACAAATTTTCTACAAGAAATACTTACTAATGGTGAAAAGGTAGTAAAGGAAATTCATGATGAGAACAAAAGAAATGTTAATCATGATTCCATAGATGCTAATGTTGGATCGAAGAATCACCATATTCCAAAAATCGATATGAGGAAGTTTGATGGCAAGGATCCTGCCACATGGATATTACAGATGGAGCAATTCTTCGATCTCAATAATGTGCAAAACGCACAAAAGGTACGTATGGCAATTGTATATTTGGAACCAAATCAATTTGTATGGTACCAATGGCTTTGTTCTCGTAAAAAATTTATCACTTGGGAAATTTTTACGGAAGAATTGATAGCACATTATGAGGATACAAAAAGCAACACTTTTTTTAGCCAATTGATAAGTCTCAAACAAAAGGGTTCAATAATGGAGCACATTGATGAGTTCCAAAAATTGAACATAAGGGTAAAAGATATTCCAGAGGAGCATAGGATTGATGTGTTCATAGGGTATTTAAAGGATAATATCCAACATTATGTTCGCCTTTGGGAACCCGATTCATTAGAGAAGGCATTCAGGTTAGCAAGAAAAATGGAAAGCAAAATTATGGAAACTAGGAAGCATACCACTCATAACTATAAAGACGGAAGTGTTGTTGCCCCTAGTTTTCCACAACCTACAAGGTTTACACCACAACAATTGGAAGAAAAAAGAGCAAAAGGGCTTTGTTACAGTTGTGATAGAAAATACACAAAAGGTCATAAGTGTGCTGAGAAGAAATTATTCTACATAGATTGTGAAGAGGAAGAAGAAAAGGAGCAAGAAAGGTCAAAAGAAGAGGATATACTCCAGGAACAAAGCCTAGATGAAGAACAAATAAATCCGACCATATCTTGTAATGCATTGGTGGGAATTACCACTCCTCAAACCATCAAGATAGAAGGACAAATCAAGAAGAAAAAGGTAATAGTGTTGATTGATTCAGGAAGCACTCACAATTTTATTCATTGTAGGGTAGCAAAAGAATTGAATTGCTTCCTATATCCAGCACTAGAGTGTCAAGTGATGATTGCAAATGGAGGAACAATAAATTTCTTTGGAAAGTGCCATAATATCAAGCTATCCATGGGAGAATATGTATTGACTAGCCCAATGCTTTCCATTCCAATGGGAGGTGCTGATGTTGTACTAGGAGTCCAATGGCTACAATCCTTAGGTACAATAGCTTTTAATTTTCAAGAAATTTTCATCAAATTTTCTACAGAAGGAAAGGAAGTTGAATTAAGGGGTATTGCAGGGAAACCAGGAAATATAATCAGCTCTAATTGCATGACAAAGCTTCTGAAAAAGGAGCAAAGAGGTGTAATTGCACAATTATGTTTGCTAGATGTTTCCACATTGTAATCATCTATTTCTCCAGATCTCCAAAAAGTCTTGGACAATCATTCCAAGGTATCTGAGACTCCCAAAGGTCTCCCACCTATGTGTGATCATGATCATGCTATTCATCTGATTCCAGGAAGTGTTGCTCCAAACATCAGGCCGTACAGATATCCCTATGTCCAAAAAAGTGAAATTGAATGCAGAAATGCTAGAGGCTGGTATAATTCAACTGAGTCAAAGTTCTTTCTCAGCTCCAGTAGTATTGGTGCACAAGAAGGATGGATCATGGCTCATCTGTCCAGATTATAGGGAGCTCAACAAGCTCACTATTAAAGATAAGTTCCCCATTCCTATCATTGATGAATTACTGGATGAATTGCATGGATCAATTTACTTCACCAAGTTCGATCTCCATTCGGGATATCATCAAATCAGAATGAAGATTGAAGACATTCTGAAAACGACATTTAGAACTCATGAGGGTCATTATGAATTTTTTGTCATGCCTTTTGGCCTTACCAATGCACCTTCAACATTTCAAGGTTTGATGAATTCAATTTTCAAACCATTCCTTAGAAAATTTGTGTTAGTATTTTTTGATGATATACTAATCTACAGCAAGTCTTGGAAGGATCATGTTGAACATGTTGACAGGGTGCTACAACTATTGGAGGAGAAACAATTATATGCAAAAAGATCCAAATGTTTCTTTGGAGTCCAGGAGGTGGAATATTTGGGTCATATTGTATCTCATGAAGGAGTTAAGGTAGACCCTAGCAAAATTAAAGCCATTAAGGAATGGAAATCCCCACATCCATAAAGCATCTGCGAGGATTTCTTGGGTTGACAGGGTATTATAGCAAGTTTGTTAAGAATTATGGGAGAATAGCAGCACCTCTAACAACATTATTGAAGAAAGATTCATTTTCATGGACTCCGGAAGCAACAAAGGCCTTTGAACATCTTAAAGAGGCAATGTGCCAAGCACCGGTCTTAGCTACACCGGACTTCACAAAAACCTTTATTGTGGAATGTGATGCTTCAGGAAATGGAATTAGTGCTGCTCTAATGCAAGATGAAAGACCCATTGCTTTTGAAAGCCGTCCAATCAAGGGAAAGTTTTTAAGAAAAGCTATTTATGAGAAGGAAATGTTGGCAATACTCCATGCACTTAAGAAATGACGACCCTACCTAATGGGAAGACACTTCAAGGTAAAAATGGATCATGATAGCCTTAAATACTTTTTAGAACAAATATTATCCTCTGAAGAGCAACAAAAGTGGGTCACAAAGATGTTGGGTTATGACTTTGAAATGATCTACAAAAAAGGGAATCAAAATGTGGTGGCAGATGCACTCTCAAGAAAGGATGAGGATGTGGAAGCATTGTTGTGTGCCATTTCTATTATCCAACCAGATTGGATAAACGAAGCAAGGGAGGAATGGAAGAATGACGAAGAAGTGTGGGCACTTATTCGAAAGCTACAACACGATTCCAGTACTTCTGATACATTTAGTTGGAAAAATGATTCGTTATGGTACAAAGATCGCTTATACCTCTGTAAGAATTCCCAGCTAAAACAAAATATTCTTATGGAATTGCACACATCTCCCTTAGGAGGGCACTTAGGATTTTTGAAAACTTACCACAGGGTTAAGAAGGAATTTTTTTGGGATGGCTTTAAATCAGATATTCAAAATTTTGTGGCGGAATGTTTGGTTTGCCAACAAAATAAAGTTGAAACATGTTAGATTTTAGACTTCTGTGGGAGTTTTTTGATTCATGATCCGGATTAACCACAGTTCTCAATTCATTCTGCCAACGTTTCAAACCCCAAAGGGGGTCCATCATCAGGACAAATAAGAAAGAATAAGAATGAGAGATTATTGAGAGAGAAGAGAATTGCGACCTGGAAATAAATACAAGAACCCTAAATTCATAAATAACGGCCGACATATGATTTTAATTATTATTTTATTTATTATTTTCCTATTTATTAGAACAGGTTTTTATTATTTAAAATTATGGACACATATTAAAATTTTTACTATAATTTTTTTATTATAATTAAAATATATTAATTATTAAAATTATGAACAAATATTAAAACCTTTACTATAATTAAATTGCAATAATTAATATAACTAAATTATATTAATTATATTATTATAATATTATAATTAATATATAAATAGTATATATAATATAATATAAATTATAATTCATTTATATAATTATTCTAATTAGTTTAATTAATTTATATATTTAATAAAAATTATTATTACTATGATTTAATATAAATTAATTAATATAATTTATAATATTTTATAAGATTTTAAAAATAGTTAATATAATTAATATAAATTAATTAATATGATTTATATAATTAATATAATTAAAATAATCAATATAAATTAATTTATATAATTAATATAATTATATAATAATATAAATTTGTTTTAATTGTTTTAATTTATTCTTTTCCTTTTATAAATTAAGACACCGGGTCTATTACAACCTTTATCCATTCCAAGCCAACGTTGGGAGGAGGTTTCAATGGATTTTATCACAGGTTTACCCAAGTCTAAGGGAAAGAGTGTCATCATGGTGGTAGTTGATAGACTTACCAAGTATGCACACTTTTGTGCATTATCACATCCATTTAAAGCTAGTACAGTTTCTACTGCATTTATGGAAACAGTTCAAAAGCTACATGGAAACCCAAAGATTATTGTAAGTGACAGAGATCCCATTTTCACTGGAAATTTCTGGACATAATTATTTTCTTGTCTTGGTACTCAGTTAGCTCATAGCTCATCTTATCATCCTCAATCTGATGGGAAAACTGAGATAGTAAACAAATGTTTGGAAGGATATATTCGTTGCTTTGTATCTGATAAACAGACACAATGGGTCAAATGGTTGTGTCTGGCTGAATGGTGGTATAACACTTCCTTCCATACAACAACAAAAATGACCCCATTTATGGCACTTTATGGGTATCAACCACCATCCATCACATCATATTTAAGAGAAAATTCTAAGTTTCAGGCAGTGGAACATCACATCAAACATCAACAACAAGTCCTCCAACTCTTAAAGTATAACCTCGTGTTGGCACAAAATAGAATGAAACAACAGGCAGATCAACATTGCAGTGAAAGAAGTTTTGATGTAGGTGATTGGGTATTCCTAAGGCTACAACCATATAAGCAAATGTCCCTAAAGCAAGCTAAAAAGGATAATAAATTATCACCAAAGTATTATGGTCCATACAAGGTGTTGCAAAAGATTGGTACTATGGCATACAAATTGGAGCTCCCTGCAGCTTCTCAACTGCACCCAGTTTTCCATGTTTCATGTTTAAAGAAGGTTATAGGCGACAAGCTCCCAATTCAAACAATATTGCCAGAACTTGACGAGGAAGGAAAAATTATATTGGAACCAAAAGCAGTCACAGCAACAAGAACTCGACAGCTACGAAATCGATCAATTTCAGAGTATCTTATCAAGTGGAAGAACTTATCCGTTGAAGATTCCACACGGGAGGATGAGAATTTTATGTAGAAGTATCCAGAACTACTCAAGCATTGAGGACAATACTTTTTTGAAGGAGAGGGGCATGTTGGGTCCCTATAATACTAGTGATTACCCCATTACTATTGTAGTTATACCCCTTATTATATTGTTGTGCCCCTATTACCCCCATATTGTTATTTCTGTGCCCCATAGAATC
This sequence comes from Pinus tabuliformis, assembly GCA_031772625.1. NCBI lineage: Eukaryota > Viridiplantae > Streptophyta > Pinopsida > Pinales > Pinaceae > Pinus > Pinus tabuliformis. The sequence goes on along the minus strand of CM062819.1, from coordinate 189,448,881 downwards.
CCTCTATTGTTATTTTTGTGGCTTTATATTATTATTTTTAGGTCGGTTGGATTATATTGTGACTCCTTAGACTCCTATATATAGAAAGGAGGTTTTTTCATTTGTATCATCCAATAATTGTTCATTTATGTAATGTAAAGGAGGTTGCTCCCTCGAAGAGGCTAAATTCTAAGGCGTTGATCTATCTTTTCTATCTTTTCTTGAGCTGGTTTCATAACACTAACTGTCCTAATCTATCCTGCAGGAGAAAAACAAAAGGAGGTTAAACATCATATATAAATCCCAAGTCCAAATGAATCAATAACTAGTCCACATAAGAACAAGGTTGTATTAAATCCTAATCATAATGTAGTTACTTATATAGGAATATACATTCCTTTCCATACAAATAACACTTGCAACTAATGTTTAACAAAGTCTGGAATCAATAACCTTTCATGAATTATTAATGCTATTGAATTACATTCAAATAACCGATAACAACCATGAACTGCAAGTTATCAATATGCATAAAGCAAATCACATTTGTCTTTATACCAGCAACAACACACTGATCCTAAACATATGAGAGAAAGGGGAAACAAATTTGAAACAATAGGCTCCTTCTTGAACCAAATAGTCCTCTTTATTCACAATAAATCAAAGTTGTTTTTCTCCAAACAGAAAGCCCTTCTCTCCTATCTAGAAGTAATATTTATGCCTCAGGCCCCGACCCTTCGTCTTACCCTCTTCTTTTCAATATACGATCCGAATAAATAGATGTAAAGCCATCGGTATCACTGCTGACACGTAGAAGGCGTTTCCTGTCACTGGAGCAACTCATTTCCTAGTGAAATGAATAGATGTTGATTAGAGGATGATGATTGTGTGTCATCTCTTCATGATGAGATCTGGGGCGTTTTCGCTTTAGGAACACATAGGCAATGCATGGAACTTGACTAACAATGCCTAAGGCTGCTTCTTTGAATGAACACATCCGCTCATGCATCTTTCATTTGGAGCCATACTTGATGCCTATGCACCTATCCTTCGACCTTGCTTACCTTCTCTCGATCTTCACCTACAGAGATAACCAACCTCAGTCATACACGTATAAATATGATAAAATTCTTAAAAACACCAATCTTGCCTTCATGAAGCGTTTATAACATCAAAAGGAATAAATGTGAAGGAATTTGCTCCCTTTATTTTTTATTCACGCACCGATTAAGTCCCGCAAGCAAAAACTAGGTTTACATTTAAAATCACCGTAAAACACAGAACTGGATGGTATATCGGAAGGGGTCATAAGTGGTAACTAGTATTGAGAGGACGACCCCGATTCCATTCTTCAAACGACATGTAGCATCTAGGAGGAAAGAGGATACCGCTTTTCGGGCGGGTACTCCTCGAGCAACTTGTTCACCTGAAATCCGTGTGGACCGTTGGATCCATGAAGGGCATATCAATGATGGAGGGGCTTAACATAGGAAAAAACAGAAAACCCCATGGTCGGGCCGTATATTGGACTTCAAAATTTATAGATGGGAACCTATATCATATTGGCTCTGCCATATGGGCTTTTACATTAAAAGTCGCAACCATAGTGTTTTACCGAATACACAGGAATATACATGAAAATCCGCGTCCAGGCCGTACAGCCGGACTTCAAATTTTATATGCCCGAACCTAGGATTATCGACAAGTCCAGCCATCACGCCTTCGCTAACTGCATAACCCTTGTGCTCCGCCGATTGCGATAAGAAATTTTGGAAGCCAGACCTGAAATATATATATACTGCACTTAATAGCCCTGGCAGGTCCGCAATGTGCGATCTTCTTTGAAAAGCCTCGAGCTTAACACTTTTCGTAAAACATAAGATTAAATGGGAAAACCATCATCCAGCCATAATGCCGAACTTGAAATAATATATGCTCGAATTCATAATCATCGGTAGGTCTGGTATACCATGGCACTATCTATATATATATATATATATATATATATATATATAACCCTTGGACCTGTCGAGTGCGATAAGCGATTAGAGGGGTGGACCCGATAAAATATATATAGTGGTTAATACACCCGTCGAGTCCAGAAGACATATGCACCTTTTATATATATAGCCTTGGGCTTGGCAGATAACGATTTGTGATATAAGTCTGGACCTGATATATATGAATTTGGGTTGATAATGCCGTCGGGTCTGGAAGGAAAAAGTGTGCAATGTTAATTGCGATAGGCCAAAAAAACGGATTTATGCATGTTTTGTGAAGTATTTCCTCTATAAAGAGTTATGATGGGAAAAATGATGTGATTGAAGGTTTTGAGGGCTAAAAAGGTTCCGATGGAGGAATGAATGGAGGGCTAGGCTGGGTGATGAATGGACCGTGAAGCAGGGATTAAAAAGGGTGTCTTTACCATTAAGAACTGAAAATTTGGCTCGACAATGATTTAAAGTCTCTAGGAATAAATAGATCATTCAGAGAGGTAGAAGACCAGATTTTAGGGGACCCATTCAAAATTGTTGCCAAGGCAAGTTTTGATAGGGTGGTGGTTGTGGCCACAATAGATTGGGTCGTGTTGGAGTGCAAGACCCTGGACTCAAATCACAAAAGTCCAGGTGGCAAAGTGATGTGACATGGTTATGTTTATATACATGTCTCTTTCATATGGATGGCTGCGACCATACCATGAGTTATCATATGTGATCCTTCTCATTATTGGATGGCTGCGACCATACCTTGGTTTCATTATGATCCTCTTTAATGAATGGTTTCACCCATGCCTAGATCCATTTCCATGATCATTCTCTGGATGGTTGTGTCCATACCACATTTCATGTATGATTTGACAAAGTTTTCAGTTATGTATATGTATCTGTACTTGCTTGCAGGTTTTCCCACGACAGACTACAGTTCCCCACACTGATTCATAAAGAATTTCATCCCTCACTCTAGTTCGGCCTTCATGCTTTAGGGGGCATCTGTTACACAGAATTTTGTCACTGTCCTTGTACTCCACATTCCTTGATCCTGGAGGACCTCTACAGTGAAACCTACATGCTTTCCCTTCATGAAGAAACTCCCATTGTGTCCCTCTTCATGAGTAGAACAATTCCCTTTCACACCATTTCCCCAAAATCTTCTATTTTTCCCAGTTTACAAGACCGGCACAAATGACCCTTGTCCTCAGCGCACTCATATGTCGGGATTAAAATTGTCCCTAGCGTTGACTGGAGTGACTAAGATTTGTTCCATTTGTGTCGGTCCTCTTATGGAAAGCTTTTTAAATAAGGAGTTGAAGCTTCTAGCTCTATAAGCTTCGTAATAGAAGTTTGGTAAATGGTTTTTCTTCATCGGGCCGAGGATGTCAGTTTGGGCTCCTTTCCCCTATAAGGATGGAACTACCTCAAGAGATAAGACCTTCTCCCATGAGAAGGGATCCATCTCCCATCCATTCATGCTATATAAACCTCCCTTTTTCCAAAGCACAAGCTAATGTTAAGGTTGGTGTGCTAGTGCTAATTAAGTTTGGAGTAAACAACAAGCTATTCATAGTTGTAGCTATCTAGTTGTGTGAGGGAGAAGTGTGAATTTGGTTTAGTGTGAAGCCTAAAGGGAAGAGCCTTAACACTATCACGGTTGAGGCCATCATGGAATGATAACAAAAGTTTGTGGGAACTTTGTTTTGTCAGAGGAGAACAACAACCTCAAGACAATGGTTGTAATCTCTTCTTGATTCAATATATATGCAACTATCAATTGATTTCCTACATGATGTGTCATCTTACATGTTCATGGCTTAGTATTGAATCAACTCACCATTAGGGTCATAAATAGCCCATGGCGTGGATGATAGGTTCTGGGTACTACGACAATCACCATCTACAAAACTGATGTGGGGAGTCACAAACATCTGCAAAGCAAGGAAAACATAGTAAACAGGAAAGTTGTTTGAAAACTAACACATCAAACCACATTGCACAGAAATGAATGACAAACTAATGCACACAGGTAACCATGCAAGATGACATAAGCATAGTACTTCTTGAGAGAGTCCATGCTAGGAATCGGGTAATCAATGAACACAGATGGACACCGGATTTTTACCATTTCCATGATGAGTAAGCATCGAATCGACCAAATAATAGATTATAACTCATATAAGGCTTTGCCCCCATGCCCCCTAGGCGAGGGAGGATTACGAGTAAGATGACAACCGCATTGCAATAATGGGAAATCAGTACAAACTCGGGGAGGGAGAAAAATCCTGAATCCATGAAGGGAGAAAGGTGCCCTTAGTTGAAAGATCTTTACCATGTCAAGATAAACTAACACGTCAATAGGTAGCTAAGAAGAGAACTCTTCGAGACTGGTATACATGATCGTCGGGCGAGGTAGGAACGAGGAATAATGATGAATATCGGTCCAAGATGGTTCCTTGAGAGACATTACTTCCATGATACCTTCATAAGTAAGGAATGTCTCGGCCAAGGGATCAAGCGATTCCAAAGTGCCAAGCCACGGGATTCAGAATATGTATCGAGAGAGGTCTTCGAAACAGAAAAATCAGAGGACGCCGAACTTGAGGCCGAAACAATTTGCACGTAATTGATTTCGGCAAGACCAAGCAGCATAACCTCGCCCCAAGTATCAACAAGATCCAGTGAAGGTATGACCCAAGGATCAGATTTGACCGAGACCATGTTGATAGAGGCAACATGAGGAGGTGGGAGCAGAAAAATTCCCATTAAGGCAGAATCTTTGAAAAAACCTGCCCCCACACTCTCATAGGGAGCACGAGTGTACTTGACGTATGGAACATTTCCATCCAAGGAGGAAGAGGAAAATAAGGACAGTTGGTCGATGGGGACAATCTTCCCTTGATGGGGAAAATGAATCATGTGGAATAGGGAGGCTAGATTGTTGGCATTATGGCATTATGAACATATGTTGAACTTGATGGCAACCCTCTCTTAGACGGTCATGTCTCTTATATACACCATGATGGGGACAAGAAGAGCCAAGAGGAGAGAAGAAAGGCCATATACTCATGTATTAGAGAAGAAAGGCCATATATGCATGTATTAATGTTATCGTAGGTGTTTGGGTGCTTAAAACCCATATATATGCATTATATCCCCTTTCGGCGGTTACATGAATAATATAATTGCGGCATCGAAGTTTCGGCATATCGCATATTAATTATACATACATACATAGACACACACACACACACACACACACACACACATATATATATATATATATATATATATATGTTTCGGCATATCGGCGCAATGGTGTTTCGGCTGTGTGACCCGGAAGCATATCACAATGGACCCGATGGTGGCATTAACTTTGGTTTATATTAATATCGCATCCATGCACGTCGGGGGTCCGGCTAAGTGACTTCGTTGAATCCTCCGATTGCGAGCGGACCCGATGATGGCATCAAACATGGCTTATAATAATATCGCATCCAGCTATGTGACTTTGGTGAAATCCTCCGATTGCGATAAGAGGGGTCGGACCCGATGAAGGAATTAAAAGCATTTCATATTAAATCGCATCCACGGTGTTCGCCCATAAGCCTCCCACTTCAAATCGCCGATAGCGATGAAAGGAGCGGACCCGATATATTAATAAAGGCTGGTTAATGGGGCATATCGCATCCGATCCATCGGATCGGACGTCGGGCATGTATTGTTAGCGATGAGAGCGGACCCGATATATTAATAAAGGCTGGTTAATGGGGCATATCACATCCGATCCATCGGATCGGACGCCGGGCATGTATTGTTAGCGATGAGGAGCGGACCCGATATATAAATAAAGGCTGGTTAATGGGGCATGTCGCATCCGATCCATCGGATTGGACATGAGATGGGCAGGCGCCGATAGCAATAAGGATTGGACCCAATATATTATTAGTTTGGATGCATTAAGTTAAAAGCCCGCCTTTTGTGGTTTTGGACCACTATCATAGTTTTCCCGCTTAAGCCTTCTCTTAAGAGAATTGGTCAAAACAGTTGCGCCTCAGGTTTCGGATCCTCTGGTTTTGATTCATGGTATTATCAAAAGCATGGCTATATAAAGAAAAAGGAGATCTGGTGGCAAGGATGGAGAATGAATTGAAGATCTTGAGGGAGAATAGATCGGAATTCTTATGATCTGTCAAGGAGCAATCTACTGAACCGAATTCAAGAAGAATGCGCGCAGGACGACAGATCCGCATCGCTTCGGGGGTATTGCAGTTCAGTTGAGAGCAGCCAACCGCAGGGAAGTAGCAGTCATTCCTTAACTCTGATATAGCATCTTCTGTTGATTCGCTAAAGGTCTCTGGATCCGGATATTGGGTTTGTCTTGTGTCTAGCCTCTGGGTGCTCTATAACATGTATGAACTCTGAATTATGGTATGATTCAGGCATATACAACTTCTGATTAAAAGGTGACCAGATCAGATATTTATTTATAGCTAGTGCATGGGTTGGTGCATGGGTGATCTGCTGTATAAAAAAAACATGTATTGATCTGAGGTTTGGGTATTTCTGAAGAATCATTTATACTTTATGATCATTTGATCTTCTTGGATCCAGTTTTGAAAATTTATGAAAAGTGGTCCTTGAAAGAAGTAAGGGGGTTGTAGCTCCCTTCTAGGAGAGACTGGAAAACGAGAGAGAGTTGTAGCTCTCTGTAGGTTGTAGCCTGCGTACTGGTAAAGGACTGCACCAGTACAATATCATTGTAAAAGGAGTTTCTAATTGAAAGACAATAGAGACTTGCAGCAGGTGGTTTTCTCCCACATTGGGTTTCCACCTTATATCATGGTGTTCAAGTGTGTGACTATTGTGTGATGATCTGTTCTATTTTACTGCACCAGTTTACTATTAATATGGTTGATAATGTTCTAATGCACTCATTAAGGATCAACTAACTGAATCATAAGAATTTGTGGAAGTAGCATATATGAATATGAATATGAAAATGAAATTTTTTTATTAATCTGATAATATTGATTCACCCCCCCTCTCAGTATTATTTCCATCATAGATCATGCATAGCATGGCTCCAGCTTCGGTCGAGTAGAATATTGTAATTGAGATTAACGTCAACAATCTCTACCTTGACTTGTATTGTCTTACCTTCCAAAGTATTGGCAAGGTTAGGTAAGACACTGAAGGGTCCCGAATCGCACCCATTGAAAGCTATAAAAGTGTTCAGGGATTGGTTCAAAGTAGGAGAACCAATGGCCTTCTAGCATACGATTGACATGATGCAGGTGAAATAACCTCCATCGATGACAGTCCTATGGATGGTCTTTTCATTGATGATTACCTGAATGAGAAAGGAAATCTGATGAGGCAGGCATGGAACATGGTTCTCTAGATCAAAACATATCAAATTGGAATTGGTGGGATCAATATCCCCAATAGCCGACAGCAAAGATTTCCACTATGATGGGCAACTTTGGAGCACCTCGAGAGCTGACATCGCTGATGACGCCTACCAAATCCTTAACAATATTATAATGCTGAGTGGCTTAGGTGTTGGCATTGTACGAGGATTTCCTTAGAACACCTCGAGAGGGTGGCTGTATAATGGAATCAAGGTTAAGGCGCTCGATATGAAGAGGGCCAAAACTTAGGGCAGAAGAAGAAGGGGTGGCTTCTTTCTGTTTCCCAGCTATTGGAGTAGGAGTTTGGTAATATTTTGATCTAGTAGCCACATTAATAGGCATACTCATCATGAACACTTGAGATCCTGAGGAAGCAGATGATTGAGGTTGGTCTACCATTTGGGTCTGCTGAGACGGAATTGTCTCTTTTAGGACAACTAGGGTCCCCTTTGAGCAAATAACTAACTTCAGATCATCGGGGAAAATCCTTGGTATAGTGATCCTCCTCGCAAATGAGGCAAGGATACTTACGTTTCCATTGTGAAGATTCACCAACAAATGATTTGGGAGGACCCTCTTTTGGGGCATAGGCTTTACCCTTGCCTTTGCCTTTCTTATTACCTTTCGAGGATTTTTCCGTTGCAGTAGAATGGACAACATGGACCTCTAAGGTTTTACTAGGGCCAGGTGGACTCTGCGAAGAACTATTGGACACAGTGTTTGAGATCGACTTCTATTTGGAAGAATATTTAGTAGGGGTCTGGTATACTAAACAAATAACTCCATCAACAGGGGGTGTAGCCTACGACTTTGATGTTGTGGGATCAGATGATAGCTGCGGAACATTAGGTAATAAATCATACAAAGTGCCAGATTGAGAGTAAACTATATCTAAGTACTGGGCACAAGCAATGGCTTGTTCTTTAGTAACGCACCCACCCATAGCTATATCGCGAGAAATTGGGGCCACGAATGATTTAGTGAACCATTCGGTGAGCAACTAATCAGCAATATCGAATTTGATCAGGTGGCATCTACGTCTCCATTCATGGATGTGATCGGAGATGTGTGTCACAGTATATTTCTTAACTGATGTGAGAAAATAGGTTCCATTTTCATAGCGAACCAACAGTTGGAATTGCGTGAGGAAATCCATGGCTAAAGAGTTAAAGTCATGGTAAGTTCTTCGAGGAATCTCGATGTACCACTTGGATGCAACACCTGTGAGGGTTTGTTGGAGAAGACAGAGATGAATGGAATCGTCAATGTAAGAAATTGAAGAGCACCAGAGGTGATATGTCATCACGTGGGCTTGAGGATCTTCTTTTGCTTTCCCATCGAATTTTAGACAATCGCTCGGGATCTTGGACGGAACCAGAGGCCAGTATGGTGAATGAAGAATTGGATCATTCGTAAGGTGAGAAACATATGAAAACTCTAGTGTGGCCAAGAATGGCAATTGAGTATTAAAAAGCATTGGAGGTCAGTAAGCGGGTCTAAGCGGAGGAGCCCATCCCTGTGGGTAAGTATGTTGACCCCATAGTGGGCGATTTTGGCCATATGGCATTTGATGTTTCCCCCATTGTGGGTTACCTTGGCCAGAGGGAGGATTTTGACCTTGAATACTTGGAAACTGTGCAGTCATAGGTTGTTGATAAGCAACGTACGGGTTAAGAGGCTGTTGAGCCTGTTGACCATGGACATATGGGTATTGTACCTGGTGTCCCTGAACATATGGGTGGTGAACTTGTTATCCCTGAACAAGATGATTTTGGACCTGGTGCCCTTGGGTTGGCCTTGCGGCTGCAAAATGTGTCCCTAGGGCTGGAAGGTTGGCCCTGCGATGACATGGGATGGGAGGTTTGTGGAGCATACTGCATCTGCTGCTGCACGGTTTGCTGCAACTTTTGCAAGGGTTGCCCTTGCGGTTGTTGTAGCTGACCTTGATGCGGGATCAGTTTCCCTTGCTGTTGTGCGGATAGCCCTTGCTGCAACAAAGGTTGCCCTTGTAGTAACAAAGGTTGCCCTTATTGTTGTAGAAGTTATCCTTGTTGTTGCGAGGGTACTTGAACAGTGCCCGGAAAATTTCCAAACTGAATCTAGCCATAGCCACCCTGAAAAGTGCATGAGGCAGGCTGAATGTACTACCTAGACTAAAGGGTGTAAGGTTGATTAACCATTCCTTGAGAACCATGTGGAACGTAAGGAGTTTGGTATTGGACCTGAGCCTCATAAGGCTACTGATACTGGACATTGCTTGACCCAAACAGACCAACAGGATTTTGAACCTGTTCGTACTGGACATTGCTCGATCTAGCAGGATCAACAGGGTTTTGAATAACGGCAGAAGAAGGTTGGTTCATACCAAGCATGTGAGCCTGTGAGCCACTCACATTTGTGGCACTTGACACCATAGAAACATTCAGTTTCTACCCCCTACGCGGTGGCACAGCTTGGCCACTGACTGGAGGGATGGAGGAACTAACAGAGACATTCCTCGAGACCACCGGTTGAACCGGACAGGTGACTATGACTGGCGATACAAGAGGGTTCGGAATGGTGGGTTGCACAGGAACTGAGGTAACAACTTGTTGGGAGGTCGAGTTCGCAATGAATGAACTTGTAGTAGGCATGGCGCCGGATGCCCAAACAGGGTTATGGTAAAGTGATAAGGCACTAGGTGCACCTAAAACTAACTATGCCAAAGACACATAATTAGGCATCACACTAATGGGAATGCTCCCTGTATAGGGGAAACCTTCACGAGGAAAAGGATGTTCTTCCTCCTCGATAATGTGTGGAGTAGAAACTTCTGACTCATCTGGAGAGGTGACTGGAGCATCGCCTTCAAGTTCCATATCTGGGAACAAATGACGACGAACGATCAAAGAAGTACGAGGGGATAATTCCAAAGGAACACCCAGTTGATCGTATGAACTGTATGGACACTGCGGTGATATCACAACAGGGTCAAACAAAGGATTCAGAGGATAAATAACCAGTCCAAGCTAACCGTCAGTGGTTGGCGAACTCTCGGGAGTTTGAATGGGATTGTCCGGAGATTCTGGGACAATATCAGTAGGTGACCTAGTATCTGAAGTAGGCGAAGGATGAGATGACAAAGGTTGAATGCTCAGAACAATTCTGAGTTCAAGACCTTAGTCCTTGAGTGACTTTGGTAATTCAGGAAATGGCTCCTCAGGCAATCCTTTAGATGGAGGAGATGAAGACGAACCAGGTGAACCAGATGCTTCAGCCATGATGACCTTGTCTTAGTTAACAGGAAAAGAGAGAGATAAACTTCAAGGTTTTAAAAGTTCTTTAAGGGAAACTCACGATTTGGTCTAGAAAAGACTAACAGGATGTTATCAGATCGTGGGAAATCAATATGTTAATATGCATAAATAAACTAGTGCTCTTTCATTTTTTAAGAGTTGAGAAAGAAACAAATATGACTCTATTGCTTTCGATTGGAAATGAGCTCGAAAGGACAAGTGCTCGAATGATATTTTAAGTTTAATCAGTTAAAAATATCAAATGACTACTCTGGATGATCCAGGTAAAGAGGATTACCAAGCAACCGTGAACTGCAGAATACCTCATGGCAAATCAAGAAGTACGGGCAGACAATCTCCCCGAATACTATGCTCGGTGTATCACATTTTCAAGGTGGCCGACTCAGCTTCCTATGGATAAAGGATTGCAAACCTAGAGGGGTCTCCTATTATATACTCGATGTTTCGAGACAATTAGCTCTTCAAGCAAACGAAAACACGAAAAGAGAAACTTGTTCAGACTAATGAAGCACCAACTTTACCAAAACAAGACAAGTAATGTGATCGATGCTGGAAAAGAAACGTTTAGACAAGAAAACGAAAACTTTTCAAACTTGTGTAATGGAGGTCAAAGCCGTAACAAGACTACAAATGAAATGCAAGGAGTAAATACACCAACAACTCGACTCACTGAGTTCACAATCAACCAAATGGATGACAATATAGATGACCTAATGCCACTAACCACCCAATGACCCAAGAAATCAAGTAGAAAGATGACAAATAAAAAAACAGACAAAACCAATGAAAAGTAGCTTTCTAGTCATGGAGAAAATAGTCTAAAAGGCTTACGGGGGTCGAAATCATGAGATCAAAACATACTGGCCAAGATTGGGGACAAAACCTATTCTTCACTTACAGGCATCAGTGCAACTGCCTAACTGACAACAAGTGCCAGAGGGAGGTCGGTGCGACTGTTTCTCAGCATATCACACTGATCGGTGCGTCTATTAGCAAATTAAGCGCGCTGAGCGAGGGAGCCGAGAAAATTAAATAAATAAAACTCGGACCAGATCTGCTACTATGAATTTCAAACTCAGACCGGTAAGAAAATGAAAAGAAACAGAACCAAAGGGAAAATGTGGAACTAGAAAAGTTCACACAAAATCATGAAATGTCAAACATGACAAACATAAGGATTGGCTCCCCAGTATGGTCACCAATTTGTGGTGAAATAAAATTATGAGTGTAGATACAAACAATTCCTCTAGCCCGATAATGGGTCTAGCCACAACTTATACATTCTATGGAAGATTTCCTTAGGTTAGAACCAATTAAGAGGGCCTAACTCTTAGTACGCTTATCCCATTTGATGATTTCCTTGCTTGCTCACTCCAACTATCTCTCATTTCCTTCTTCAAACACTTGAAACAAGTAAACAACAACAAATAACAACCGTGATAATAGACAAATTGTAATTCAACCTACTTAAGAAGTTAAGAAACATTAAGCCATGAACATGTAGGAAATCAATCAATAGTTGCATATATATTGAATCAAGAAGAGATTACAACCATTGTCTTCATGTTGTTGTTCTCCTCCAACGAAACCAGGTTCCCACACACTTATGTTAGCATTCCACGATGGCCTCAACAATGATAATTTTAAGGCTGTTCCCTTTAGGCTTCACAATAAACCAAACTCACACTTCTCCCTCACACAACTAGAGAGCTACAACTACGAATATCTTGTTGTTTACTCCAAACTTAATTAGCACTAGCACACCAACCTTAACACTAGCTTGTGCTTGGTAAAAAGGGAGGTTTACATGGCATGAATGGATGGGAGATGGATCCTCTTCTCATGGGAGAAGGTCTTATCTCTTGAGGTAGTTCAATCCTTATAGGGGAAAGGAGCCCAAACTGACATCCTCAACCCCATCCATCCAAACCATTTACCAGACTTTTGTTACGAAGCTTCTAGAGCTGGAAGCTTCAGCTCCTTATTTAAGAAACTTTCCATAAGAGGACTAATGCGACTGGAACAAAGCTCAGTTGCTCCTGTCGACATTATCGATAGTGTTAATTCCTTCATATCGGTGTGAGGAGGACAAGGGCCATTAGTGTTGGTCTTGTAAACTGGGAAAAACATAAGATTTTGGGGAAATGGTGCAAAAGGGAATTGTTCTGCTCATGAAGAGGGATACAATGGCAGTTTCTTCATGAAGGGAAAGCATGTAGGGTTCACTATAGAGGTCCTCTAGGATCAAGGAACGGGGAGTACAGGGATAGTGACAAAATGTTCTGTAATGAATCATTCATTAAGCTTGGAGGTCAATCTAGAGATAAAATTTAGAGGACAATTTTAGATTTATCTTCATTTTAGCAAGTAATTTTCATAGTTGTAATTCCTAGTTTTTTTATGCAAATAAAATGTTAGGTTGTGTTGAGCCCTCATTTTAAAAATATTGTTGTTTCCTAGTATCTTTATTCGAGGATATTAAATAACCCCAAAATATGGTGATCTTTAAGGGATAATCACTCATTCATATAATAAATTCTTCATTATAATCAATGTTATTGTTGAATGCACTCTCTAATTGAAAATATTGAAGCATAGTATGGATGAGTAGCGATTAAGTATCATACATAGTGCTCAAACATCATTACTAATGAGTTTTTGTTGAGGATAATAGTTTTGGGTGGGCAATTTTATAAGAATCTATCACCCATTAAATAGGAACAAATATTGTAAAAAAAATTCAATGGAAACTAAACCATGTTGTTTAGGTTTATATAGTGTTGAATTGAATTTAAATTAATATGTAATAAGGTGAAGCTAATAAGGCTAATAGAATAAGACATTGTTAACTTGTAAGCATAATACTATATCTCATATATGATGAAACACATTTAATGATGTAAATATGTATTCTAATATTTATTTTTTAAATAAAAACATGGAATTGCATATTCATGCTAATAATAGTAATGGGTTGTCTTTAGTGCGACTTATTGGAATCTTTTCCAGTGTAATTTCTCTAATATCCGGAAGGAATTTATTGAAATCACGAGTTTGATGGGTAAGCCTGCACAATCCAAGTTCACTAGGGGTTTTTCATGGTGTTGAATCCATATATATAGTCAAAAAACCAATTTAAATAACACAAATGAAGATTTCACCTCAAAATTTTCTGTAGGATTTCGACACCGGAAAGTCCAAAAAGTCGCACTAAAGTCAACTCCATAATAGTAATCTTATTGCCTACATAATTTTTTGTTTTCTAGATGAATGTTTCTCATCCACCTTTCTGTTGTCTTTTATGGAATGCATTTTTATTTGCACAAAATGTCTTGAATCAATAACAATGAAATCTTCAAAGACAATGCAACCTTCGTCTTTCTTCCATTTATAGCATTATGACATATTCAAAGACAACCAAATATTTAATTATGTTTGATATAGAATAATCATATATAATAAAAACTAGTTTTTAATTTAAAACTTAAAAGATTAAAAATGTATCTCACATATATTAGGTGTTAAATATCTTATAAAACCTTATCAAATAGTTATATAAAATATAATTTAGCTAATAAAAATATAAAACAGTGAAAATTTTGATAAGAAAAAAATATGAAAGTTACTTCAATGAATCAAAAATCAAAATTAAAACGAGTAAATAAAAAAGAGCTTGAACCTATAAAAATTTCACACTGCAAGAGGTAAGAAAGTCAAGTTAACATCATCAATATTTACTTCATTCTTGTCTAATAAAAGAGATTGATTAAGCAAATCTAAACCATAAAATGCATGCCATTGGAATTTGCACAATAACTATTAATGAATTTTAAATATAAAAACGTGTATCCATATGACTCTAATTCCGAAAACTTATATCTATTCTCATCTATAATTAAAATTAAAGGAATCAATCTATTAATTTATTAATAATTATCGTTGTATTCTAAATTATATTTAAAATGCCCGCAAGGGTTTGGTCTCATGGCCAGCGGATGGTCTGCTAACTCGTTCGTGCCGCTGGGCAGGTCACGGGTTCAAGTCTCGTCTCAAACTGAGGGCCGTTCTTGCAGACTGGGCGGTTCCTCCTAGCGGTTATAGTGGCAGCCGGTGGGATTCAACCTCGTGTAATGCGAGTACGATATCACCGTCATTTCTGATTCCGTTAGATATAAAAAAAATAAAAATAAATTATATTTAAAATTAAAAATCAAGGAATTAATTTATTAATTATATTATAGTAATATTTAATTTTAAAGTGACATTCAAGTTAGAGATCAAATTTTTATATAAATTTTTTTTGTTTATGAGACTAAAAATTTGATTAAGATCTGTATATATTCTATTTTCTTTTAGATTTAAATATGTAGTTATTTATGAGGAAACACGTGTTCTTAACTAATAAGCTCACTCAAGTTGTACAAAGGCTATAGTTTGGTATTACAATAATTAATAATAGTTTAATTGTAAGGTCACTGTTAAGTTAGATATTAAATTGACAAATGAGACTCCTTTCTCTCTAGGACAAAGAATCCCTTTCTTGTAGTTATTTAACTACTAAAGACTATTTATGTGTACATACTCTACCATCACCATTTGAATTTGTAACTCTTACGATCAATAAGGGACCTACCTAGGTTTGAAACTAGGTTAACATTACTTTAGACTCAAAATTATAAGGAAAATCCCTTCAACTCCATCCCAAACTTCCTAAATAAAGAAACAAAATTATACAAAATCTTTAAAAACTCTTTAATAAATAACTCATTCAACTAGGTTAAACAGTGGATGTCTCACACTAGAAAGCACTTTCCAACCAATATAAAGGCCTAACCCACATTTTAAACTTGATTTACCTTTCCTTTCTCAAGTTATAAACTTGATTTACCTTTCCTTTCTCAAGTTATAAACTTGATTTACCTCTCTAATGAATCTTATAAATTGTTTCCCTAAATTTAAAAATATAATGACAATCCTACAAACTCATCTTAAATCTCCATAATGACAAATTATAAGTCTACCCATTCTATTAATTAACCAAAACAAAAAAGAAAAAACAAGAAACAAACTTCTTTAATAAGTAAAGTTGTTCCTATTCTCTAAATTTATAAACTTATTTCTCATTCGATGGGCCAAGTGCTGGTTCAATTTCGATCACGATTGGGTCTTTGCCCAAATATGGCATTTATACTATTTTATGATTCCAAAATAAGAAAATTTTGATTTGTAGTTATGGACAGCTTTCGTGTTACATATAATAACCAACCTAGATCCATCTTAACTCTAGATCTATCAAGCGGCAAGAGGGATCAAATATCTCGAGGTGCAAACCTTTCCTCATGTTTTGCACTAAGAAAAGAGGTTTGCACCTGGAGAGATTTGATCCCTCTTGGCACTTGATAGGTTCAGAGTTAAGATGGATCTAGGTTGTTTATTATATATACTGTTAACACCCAGGTTGTTCCCTTTGACTCCCAAGGGAATACGGCCGGGGTAACCACTAACCAATCTTTGGATTACAGCTTCTAGTCAAACTGTAATCAGAGAGGGATCTCTCTTTAAGGTTTGTCTCTGTTTTGAGAAGAATTTTAGGCTAGCTATGATGCTCAAGGTTTGTTTTTGGACTTGGTTGGGTGATGATTTCAATCAAGATATATATGTGCTCACTAGTATGTTCTAGGCCATTGGGCATGGAGTCAGCGGTCCTTTAGTAGTTTGGTGTGTTGTGTTGATACAGTAGTGATGTTGCAGAGCTGGATAAGTGTCTGAGAAACAATGCTTTGAAATTGTGATTAAGTGTGATGTATCCAGTTCATGAAAGACAGTTGAGAATATTATTTAGAAGCAGTGAAGAATTTCTAGACAACATTCACATTTATCTAATTTATGAAAAACATGAGCATTTAAGAATTCATGTCCATAGTTAATTCTGAAGAAAACATTTACAGAAATAAAAGATTGAGCACAGGGTGTAACCAAACATATCCTGCACTATCCCTTTTCTCTATTGCTAGATTAGTGAAACATGAGCATGATTTAGTAACACAAGAAGACAAAACAAAGATTAAGGAAAACTTATTATTTCATCAGACAGCACAAGAATTCTGCAACAGCACGTATGTCATCAGCAAGACATCAAAGTTTCAGGAAATCATTGAGCTGGTCCAGCCCTTTGTATTAGATAATCTGAAAGTGTACAATACATTTGCCTCAGAGTGAAAATCACCAACCCCTCATGCGTTGCTAAGGGGGGTATATATACAAAATTTACATAAGAAAAATATCAAGGAAGTGAGTTAATGGCTCATTGATGTTATGCCAACTCCTGGAGCCTTGTAGCTGAGAAAGTTGATGCTGTAATAACTCTTCAGTGCTTTAGCTGTACAAAATAGTCAGAAACTGTTGACTTGGTGGCTGGTGGAGTCGGTTGAGGGTACGCTGTCCAAAATTTGCGTATCTTCTTATCCTTTGGGCTAGCTGTCATTCTCCATGTGCTTAGTCACCTTTCAACTGCCTTAAATGCTAACTTTATTTTGTTGTTTGTCTTCTAGTGAGTTGGAGCTGGTAATGACCGAACAACTGGAGCTATCGTGGCAGAATTTGAAGCATTGCCTGCCACCAATCCTCTTTGGGCAACTGATGTCTTCGAATTTTTACTAGAGTTTCATCGGCCTCTGTATATCTGTAAAAATTTGGAGGAATTTCAAAAAGGTGCTTTACCTCATTTTCAATAAAAAACAGGCCTTCAAGTTTACTGTATAGGCTCTGTCCTGTTGGAGGCCCTGTTTCCTCAGAAGTACTGCCAGATGCAGTGATTTGATTTTCAATATAAGTTGCCATTCTGTTGGTATACTGCTCTCTGGAGATCAGTCTTCCTGCACTGCTTAGTAGGCTGGGCAGTCCTCTTGCTTGCAATGCTGCCATTTTGAGTTGGTACTCATCCACCTCAGCCTGTATTTCATAGCACTTCCTCTCCACAGTTTGTACATAATTCCTGAGAGTGAGTACCTTCTTCGCTGTGAGGACAGCCTCTGTTCTGTTGACTATGCGAATGGCTTCCAGTTCCTCCTTTTCTTGCCTGTTCAAAAAGTCTATCATTCTATTGGCCTGGTCAGGCCTGTTTCCCAGTGCTGTCTTGGCCCTTTGAATCTCTGTCTGTGCCTGGCCAATTAAATCCATCTACTCATGTATGGTTTTAATTGACTTCCATTGCTTAGTGATGGATTGGTCAATTTTGGCCCATAGAATCCTTTTTATTTCAGCCATGGTGCTTTCCAGATTCAGCTCTTTCTCCAAGGCCTTTATTCTTTCCTTTAGGGCATTTATTTCTCTGCCTTGTTCTGCCACAGTTATTTTTGATTTGTCATATTTGGCATCTAATTCTGCCAATTTTTCCTTGGCCTGTTTTATTTCATTTTCCTGGAGCTCCATTTATTTAACAGGCTTAGTCAATTCTTCTACGCTTGTGCTGGAATCTGGAGCTGTTGTTGCTGCTGCTGCTTCTGTTGTGGGAGCCACTGCTGCCTCTGTAGTTGTTGCAGTGGTTGAATTAGTTGGAGGAGCTTGGGATGTGGACTCTCCCTGTTTATCTTGTAATGCCCCTTCAAGCTCTTTCTCCAAATCGAGGACCTTCTGGTTTAGCTGCATTATGAGGTCCAGTTTCTCATCAACCTGCTTTTCCTTTTGTAGCTCTGTTGTTTGAGGGTGCTCTGTGGGCAGCAGCTTTAACCTCTTCTTTAATGCATTGAGGTCATCCTCCTTTTTCTTCATAAGGGCCCTTACACCCTTTGGATCCTTAGGATCATGTCCTAGGTCGATAATAATGTCCTCAAGTGATTTTATTCTATTTTCTTTGGCTAGGGAGGACATTCTTTCAAAATCCAACTGAGTGTTGGTATTTTTTAGTGACTCTTTTAGTTCATGGGCCATGGTTGCCCTGTCCACCAAGGTTGCATAGACCATTTCTCCAGTCTATTTGTGGAGTTCAATTTGGTCCATGGGATGGATGTCTTTGGCTAGAACCTCCACCCTTGTCTTTACATAATCTGTCGCTGATTTTGGATGGGGCACTGTCGGTTTGAAATGGCTGAGGATCATTTTCTCCTCTTGAATGTCATATACAGAGATTAGCCTTTCTTTTTGGGCTGGTGTTGCATTACGAAATTGTTTATAAACTTCCACCCTCAGCAAGCCATTTTGTGCCTTTATTTGCTTGAAAGAAGCCTTAGTTCTTTTGGGCTTCTTACTCTGCTGAGAGGAGGAGGACACCTCCAAACCAAGTTGTAATCCTTGCTCCTGCTGAAAGGAACTTGTACCTGTATGCTGGCTGCCCTCCCTATCTTTCCTTGAAATGTCAAGGACTTCTTCAGTGATGTCTTCTACCTCTGGGGAGTCAGCCCTTTGCCTTTTGGTCTGGGGTTGATGGGAGGATCCACTAGCAGGAGTGGACTCTTCTCTGTCTCTTTTTGTACCCCTCTCCTCCTGTGCTGGGGTCTGCAAAATTGGAGCTGTTTGTGGCTCAGTTTGTGGAGGGGGAGTCTGCTCTTGTTGCTGCTCTGGTTGCTGCCCTGGTTGCTGCCCTGGTTGCTGCCCTTGTTGCTGCCCTTGTTGCTGCTCACTTGAAGGGGCAGGCTTTTCTTTCACGGTTTCTTCTTCAGCACCCATTATTCCTTTCCCTTTGTCTGTACCTGGTGCTGTTGTAGAAGGTGCCTGGGTGGCTGGTGCAGTCCTTGAGGTCGAGGTCCCTTCTCCTGCTGAGTGCGGCCGTTTGAAGGGTACCTGCTGCACAGAATCTAGGTCAAGAGTCTTTTCCAATTCCTTGACATTCTTTTGCATTATCTCTTCCTCAGTTAATTTTTCAATTAAAGTATCCTGCTGCCATTCTTGCTGGTTGGGATATTTTTCAATGTGTGGATATTTGCAATGCTTATAACCTAGTAGCATGTACTTGACTCTTCTAGCAGTAATGAAGCCCTCAGGGTCGTAAGGGACCCACCGAAAACTATGTGATAGCTTGTATTTGTCTTTGAGGATTAGGTCAGCATCTTCCCATCCTTCTTTTTTATTCATGATGAAGGGGCCCACCTGGTGCTTGAACTTGAGATGGGATTTCTTTTTGGAGCTGTGAAAGTGAGTGAGGTCAGAGTGAATTAACTGCCTATAATACTCCAAGGAAAATATCCTCATAGGCACATATTTTGGGAGCCTGTATGGACAGAGCTCACAGCCATAGACTCTGATGACTGTATGATCCTCATATAGGTACCAATCACCTATTTTGTAATTCTTGGAGAGCTGCAGGACTTTCTGTATTTCAGTTGATATTTGGGAGGAGGGGACCTCATCAATAAGCAAGAGACAAGGTATACAAATTGGTCAATAAATTCACAATATGAATAGGGTGAATTTTGGACTTTGTGATAGACAGATGTCCAGAAGATAACATATCTTCTTTCCCCTTTATAATCCAGCTTTTTGATGTAGCATGGAAAAACCTCGGACTGATAGTACATGAAAAGGTGGTAGATATAGGATGAGCACTTGAAGACATCCTGTCTGTCTACTTTGCACAAACGATCATGAATCTTGTTAGCTATGAACTTGGAAAAGTTATATTTGCGGGCAGGGGGTTGGCCTGGGCTGTAAGCAGCTAGCAATACCAGCATTGTTTCATCCACATGCTCGCTGGTTCTGTATCCCAACACATAAGCAATCATGTCTAGCAATAGTCTGCCTAAGTCAGTAAAATAGACATCCAAGTAGGGAGGTGGCCCTGTGGGCTGGCATTCAGGTCTCATAAATGTCCTGGTGATCTTCGAAATATCCTCACTGGTCATCTTGGCACTAGTGTCCAGCAGATAATTCATGGAAAATGGGAACAACAGCTCAGTTTGATCAAAGTGGAGCATCTTGTTGATGGATTCAGGATTAATGTGAAAGAGGATGCTCCCGGATGGAGACTTGATAGCTCTCTGCTACACATCATAGTTTTCAGCACATAGGCGAATAATCTCAGGAAAAACATTGACAGAGGGGAGACAGTAGTATGGCAGATTTGACTCCCATATCCCATATGTATCCTGACCATTCAGGTAGTCATCTCTTAATTTCGTGAAGGTCTGCAAGAAGTCCCTGTTACCCACAAAGTCTTCAATGAGGTTGTCCTTGTCAGCAAGAGGCAAGGACTCTAGGTCTTTATTTGGTGCATTTATAGGAGCAACACTGAGGGCTGAGGGTGCAGGAGCAGCCATTGTGTAGTCTAAACTTGAACCAGGTGAGTGCAATGGTTTGCAAGGTTCCCCAAAGCTTAAGTGACTGGCTGACTGTAAATAATGCTTGAAATTTTCTTCAAAGTGGAATAAGCAGGCTTGGCAGACTTGTCTCTGCTGTTTTTTGGTAAATTCACAGGGTTGTGAATTGATGAGGATAATTGCAGAGGGTGTGCGGGCTTCAATTTGGTGACATGCAGACTTGGGCTTCCACCCGGCAAAAGGGAACAATGCCTAGCAACTCGGGGCTAAATTTGTAATTGTCAAGCCGTGAATTATCGTTTGAATGTCAAATTCGTAGAGTTGGGGCAATGTGGGTTGATTTAATTTCAAATTAAGAAGTGGATAGTGTGCAATTTAGGATTTGAGCGATGCTTAGTGGAGAATTCGTATAGAAACGACATGCATAGGGGCGGAACAAGGAATTTACGGTGAATACCAGGAAAAATAGCACTGAACATCCTCGGGTCGAACAAGGGGAGCTCACTGCAGCTGGATTAACAAGTGGTGGCAGCCGCAACTTTGAATTTGATGGCTCGGAGGCAATTTCGCGGTGAACCGGTTAACAGTGGTTGCGTCCTTTTCGCTTGAAAATGACAACAAACGGCTAGTTTGGCTGTTTTTAACGACAAATTTGGGCAAAAAGGGTCATTGGCGCTTTTTCCGCCAATGACGTCAGCATGACGTCATGGCAGGCCCGGGTACGAAGGGTGACGTGGACGCTGAGCTGGAGGCCAGCGTGGACGGACACTGTGGCGGGCGGAGAACAGTGGCAAGGCTACGTGGAAGGCTACACTGCGCCGGGGCGGGCGGAGGAGGCACGATGTCATGATGACGTGTGAGTGACGTGGTGCCGCAGGGGTGGTATTAGGGAGGTGGTAAGCGGTATCCCCGCACCACCTTTGGTGATAGGCGGTATCGAGGAGGGGGGCTCCGAACAACCCCAGCGCCTGCCACGCGTCCTGGGTACGGCCCCCATTACCGCCCTCTCCCCGGACGTTAAAGGGAGGCAGGTCGGGATCTGATATCGACCGCTCACCGTTAGATCTGGGGTGGCGGAGGATCAACGGTTGGCGGGTATTCTTGATCAAAGGTGCAGTTTCGGGTTGGGTCCCGCCCGGCAATAAAATATTCACTTTAATATTTTGGGCGCGGGACTTTGGGTTTAAGGGTTTCTGTGGGTTTTTGAGCTTTTGAATTAATCTGTCGGGGGAATAAGGGTTATGGTTAGGTTTGAGTGAAGGGAAAGGGCACTTTAGCGAAATTCTTTAGGAAAAGAGGGGGGATGATGGATTAGGGAGAGGTTATTACTCCAACTAGAGGCTAGAGTAATCCCATTACAGGGTTGACCATAGTCCCTGGTGGACTAATGTCTCCCTTAAACAAATTTATTTAGCTATAGTGCTAACAAGGGGGGATATTATACATGTTTAGGGGTTTATACACCATGGTGTTATAATAGTAGGGAAAAGGGGAACATAGGGGATTTAGATAATAAGAAGTTAGGGGTTAATATGAAAGGGGGGAAGGGGGTGAGAGGGTGAAACACTAAGTTTATATGAAAACAACTTAGTTTAGAGAGTAGATCAAAATAAAAAGAATTTTAGACAAGAAATGTGGCTCTTAAAGAACCAAGAACCAACATAAGACCTTGAATTCTTTCATGAAGGCAACTGGTGTGGGGATGTTAGTAATGAATGTGAAAGTGGGGAAACAGGAAGTTAGACATGCTCCTTTGCTTTGCTGCAACATGATGGAGAAGAGAAGCTTCTCTATGCCTTGATGTTTCTTTCATGTTAGACCAACAAGATTCAGTTGAAATGAATGACATTTCTGCAACCCCATCTACCTACCCATCTACTTGCCTAACATTTTTTGTTTCTTCATGGAGGGTGCACTTAGGCTTGCAGACCCTTATGTGCCTTTTTCTTTTCTTTTGGCTTTTTATTTTGATTTTCTATCTAGAACTATCCTTATTGCTTCCAGGGTCCCAGATTAAATAGTTGGGAACCTTCTTTTTCTACCTAACTACTTTGTCTGCCAAGATTGAACTGTTTGGACATACTTCTTTCTCTAATCTATAACAAAAATTGAAACATGGCCTGACCCAGCTTAAGTTGTTGGACCACCCATTGGGAGATAGGGCAGCATTAACTAAATGAAAATGTGTGTTTTCCATCAGAATATGAGATCTTTGCATCCCCAAAGTAGATCATA
The DNA here is from genome assembly GCA_031772625.1 of Pinus tabuliformis. Taxonomy (NCBI): domain Eukaryota; kingdom Viridiplantae; phylum Streptophyta; class Pinopsida; order Pinales; family Pinaceae; genus Pinus; species Pinus tabuliformis. Next base: position 189,425,716 of record CM062819.1, on the reverse strand, counting down.
TTGGCACTTCCCATGCCAATCATGAAAAATGAAACCTATTGGTATAGGTAGCTAACAGTGGCTCCACTTGGGGATGGTTTTTCTTCTTGAAAGACCAAGAACAGCAGGTCAGAATGCCTTGGCCCTTGATCTGTTCTTACCAAAATTTGAAAATTCTCTCTTTGTACTTCAAAACTGGAGGCTATTACCTCTGTGGAATTCCTGGCATATAAAGCCCCTTTATGCTTATTTGTAGTAGCTTCTCAAACTGAACTATTTATGTGCTGAAAGAAAATATATACAGCTGATTATATACAGATGGGGAAACTCTGTTATATACATGGAAAGTAGTCGAAATAGTGCTTCAACATCCTGCCGTTTACAGGACCTTCACCTAAGTCAGTGCCATCCAAATTTTCCAAAAAATAAGTGTTATTTCCCTGTAGTGCTTGTATGACAAAAGGTCCTCTCCAAAGGGAGTCAAATTTTCCATGCTTACCCTTGTCTTCTCTTCTTGAATCCCACTTAAGCACTTTGTCCCCTATGAAGAAATCTTCAGCCTTATTTCTTCTGTCAAAGGCTTTCTTCAGCTTTTCTTGTAGGATTTGAACTCTGCTATACACTTGATCTCTTGTTTGCTGCAGACATATTATCTGATTGATCCTTCTCTGCATGTCATTTGGCTCAGCTTGACTTTCTTGGAGTAACTTCATGACGGGTACCCCTAGTGATGAAGGAAATTTGGCTTCTAGTCCATAAACTAACTCATATGGGCTGACCCCAATGGACCTCTTGGTTGTTAGTCTACCTGCCCATAAGGCATTCACAAGCTTCTTATGCCAATTCTTTTTATTTTCTTCCAACACCTTCTTTATGATGTTCACAAGGCTTTTATTTGATGATTCAGCTAGGCCATTCCCTTGAGGATAGTATGTAGTAGAATGGCCCAAGGTAATGTGAAATTTGTGGCAGAAATTCACCATCTTCTTAGATATGAAAGCAGCAGCATTGTCTGTTATTATCTTATCAGGACAACCAAATCTAGAAAGGATATTGGTCTCAAGGAATTGAATGATAGTGGAATCATTTGCATGTCTGCATGGAATGGCCTCAATCCATTTGGTGAAGTAGTCTGTGGCGGTGAGGATCCATCTATGTTGGCATGAAGATGAGGGATGAATTTCCCCAATGAAATCCAAGCCCCATTGTTGAAAAGGTCTCTCTGTAGCAATAGGCTTCAGGGGAAGTGACAGTAACTTTCTCTTTCCCTCAAACAATTGGCATTTATGGCATGAGGTAGTAAATTTTTTAACATTAGAGAAGACAGTGGGCCAATAATAACCAGCCCTCAGTATCTTATCCACAGTGGACTTCCAATACAAGTGTCCACCACAATCACCTGCATGAAATTCTTCCATGATTTTGTTAGTCTCATTCTCAATTAAGCAGTTTAACAATATACCTTCATGGTTTTTCCAAAGCAAGTTGCCACCCATGACACAAAATTTTGAAGCTTTCATTTTTAGGAACCTACATTTAGTTCTGGACAATCCTGGGGGAGCACACAGGTTTTGTAACACATAACATATATCATAATACCAAGGGGATTGTTCAAAGGCTATGCTGATCTTTGGAGTCGCCAGCTCCGGTTCACTGTCCAGTTGGTTAATGTCTAAGGCTTGAAAGTTTGCTTCTGTCATTAGTTTGGCCAAACCTTGCCCTTTTACCAGTTTTGTAGGTTTTATTTCCATATCAAATTCCAAGATATTGACAATCCATTTTCCTCTTCTGCCCTCTAAGTTCTCTTGAGTAAGTATGTCTTTCACAATGGGACTTGGTACATAAGCTATAACATGGGAATATAAGATGTAAATCCTAAAGTCTTTGATGGCTTTGACCAAAGCATAAGCTTGTTTCTCCATGATTTGATATTTCAGAGGTGCATCTCTAAGAGCTCTACTAAAGAAAGCAATGGGTTTCTCATTTCCTTGGTCATATTTCTGTAATAAGACAGTAGCAATGGTGTGCTGGGAGGCAAAAGAGAAAATAATGAATTCTCTATCAAATTGAGGGTTTGTTAAGACTGGTGTTTGGGTAAGGGCCAACTTTATGCCTTCAAAAGCTTGATTTGCTTCTACCGTCCATTTCACTTTTGAATCCTTCTTTAGCATGTTATTCAGTAATCTGATCAATTCTGCTAAGTTTGGGATAAACCTCCTTAAAAAGTTAATCTTTCCCAAGAAGGATTGTAATTCTTTGATGTTTCTAGGGTGGGGCATTTGTAAGATAGCCTGTATCCTGTCTGGGTCAATTCTAATGCCATCCTTTGAAATGATGTGACCTAACAACTTACCTTCTTCTAAACCAAACAGGGATTTCTTGGGATTTAAAGAAATTCCATACTTCCTACAGGTTATGAATATTTGCCTTAGATGTTTCAAATGTTCTTGGTCAGATTTTGAGAAAGGTGTGAGGTCATCTAAATAAATGACAAGGAAGTCATGAATCTCTTTAGCAAAAGCAATATCCATTGCTCTTTGAAATGTAGCCCCTGCATTCTTCAATCCAAAAGGCATTTTTACATATTTGAAGGTTCCCCATGGGGTTGTACATGCTGTTTTGTCTTGATCATCAGGGTGAACTAGGATCTGGTTGAAACCTGAGAATCCATCAAGTAAAGAGATTCTTGAGGCCCCCACTACTCTTTGCAAGATGTGATCCATATTGGGTAAGGGGTAATTATCTTTCAAGGACACTTGATTTAAGTTCCTTAGATCAACACAAAGCCTTATTTCACCAGTTTTCTTTCTGGTAGGAACCAAGTTTGAAACCCAATCAGAAAATCTGATTGGTGCTATGATGCCAGCCTTAAACATTTTCTGTACCTCTTGCTCCATTCCTGGGAGAAGCATAGGATTGATTCTCCTCAATTTTTGCTTAAAGGGTTTTTGATTTGGCTTGAGAGGGATAGTGTGTTGAATAACAGAGGTGTCATAGGATTTTAAATCCTCATAACTCCATGCAAAGACATCTTGGAATTCTTTAAAGAGGTCAATGTATTTAGGCTTCTGATCAGGTGGTAAAGATGCAGACAATTTAATTATCTTGGGTTGTTCTGCAGTTCCAATGTTACACTCTTCTATGGTAGTATTGAGGGGCTGCAATTTTGGCTTCCTGAGAATATCATTTGAGTCGAAAATGTCTTCCAAGGGAGTAAGGCCTGTTGGGAGGAAGTTGTCTTTCAGTTGTATAATTTTAGCTTCATTATCAGCTATCTCCTCACAACTGATTTGTTTAAGTTCTTGTAAATTTTCTTTGTTGAAAATGGTTGGATGTAACATTTGGTTTGTTGTTTTGGGCGAAATACTTGTTTGGTGTTGTTCACCTAGTGTTTGTGAATCACTTGCAGCCTCCATATCAATGTTTAGCCCTGAGAATTCTTCCTGCAAAGTCAAAAATTGATTTATATGGGTATCATCCTCAAACACTTGCCAGTCTTTGACATTGTTTGGGACAGAAGGTCTGTGTTTTACCTCGGCTGTAAAGCAATGCTGGGGTTCAAAAGGAAGTTTACAAGTGCTTGCAAATGTAGCCAAGCTATGAGCATGCAGGTTGTGGGTTCTAGGAATTTTGGCAATTTGAAATTCAGTAAAGGACTGTAGTATTTCAGCAGCAGCAGATCTATAAGATCTTAGTCTTTTGTCATTGGTGACAAAATTACCCTTTACTTGCTGGATAACTAGGTCTGAGTCTCCTCGGATTGAAACTTTTATGGCTTGTAAGGATTTTACTAGCTTGAGGCCTAGCAAAAGAGCTTCATATTCTGCCATATTGTTGGTGCATCTGAAGTTTAACCTATAGGCTCGGCCTTCTGCATGGCTGTTTTGTTTATTATGTATCAAAACCCCTGCTCCTGCCCCTAATTTGTTAACTGACCCATCAAATTCAAGGAACCATAGGATATCTTGTTTTAGGGAAGAATTGTCAACTGTTATGGGAGTTAGCATCAACAATTTGAAATCTTGGCTTATATTTGGTTTTCCTTCCTGAACTGCTTTGTTAATTGATTTCTCAATCATTATGTCTTGAACAGCAGTTTCTTCATTTATATGCTGATCTTGTTTGAGTGTTTGGTTTTCTTCATCATTTGTGGGGCCTGTATTATAATTGAAGAGAATATAGGAGTCTATGTCAGAATGGACAGCATATATGGGAAAGTTTTGAGGTTTTTCTTCACTGCTGACCATGTATTTCATAAGTGACTCTCTATATAACCTCTTGGGTTGACCAAAGACTGAGATGGTGGCATATGACATATCTAATTGCAGGGAACCTTGGAGTTTAGCCCCCCATGATCTTGATAAGAGCATCCCATATTTGGGTGGGATATCAGCAACTACAACATCCATTAGAATTGTTTTATTTGGGTACTGAATAAGGGACACACATAAGTCTTTTATTAAGCCTAAACACTTAACTTGGCTAGAGTCAAATGAGAATAGGTCCTTATATGGTCTTGTAATATCTAGATTCAATCTCTCCATGTCTGATTTAGGCATCAGGTTGTGAGAGGCACCTGAGTCGAACATTGCATTGTGTAGTATCTTATCATGAACATGCAGGCTGACATAAAAAGGTAAAATCCCTGTAACTGTTGTCTTTCCATCAACCTCTGGACCGAAAAGCAATTATGGGGTGTCATCCAACACATTGACATTATCTTTATTACGAGTAAGTTGTAGGGACTTCTTGATTTGTTGTTTGTAAATGTCATTCTTGGCTAATTCTGAGAGAGGAATAACTACCTTAAATTTGCCAATTTCAGCTTCTAAGTCAAAGGGTCTTTCAGATTGGATCTTGGTGTTGTGGGTGACAGCCTTTTCCTTGCTCACTAGGTTTTCTTCTTGATTCTTATCTTGATCCTGAGGTTTGTCCTTCTTACTCATCTCTTGAGAAGTGTTACTTGGATTGGGCTGCAAGGGTGACGTAGCCATAGGCTATTGTTTTGAAGGCAATGATTCAGTGACTTCTTGAACGGTTATTTCTTTTGTAACTGAATCAGTTGTGTCATTTGGTTCTGTGACTATGGCTCTTTTGGGCTGCTCGCTATCCTTTGTTTTTTCAGGCTGTGTTACATTTATAGTTCTGCTTCTTAGCTTATATTGCTTATGAACTTCATAAACAGCTGTGTCATAGCCTTGTTTAAAGTCAAATGACTCACCTGAACTGGTTTGGAACTGCTGAATGTCATCATCCTTATGATCTTCTTAACTCAAAAAAACTTGCTGCTCATCATTCAGGCTCATCAGGTTAATGTGGGTGTCATCGGTTTGCTCATTCGAAGTGGATGCCTCAGTATAGTTTTCCTGGAAAGGATGTCTTATGTCTGGATCAGAACCGGCCTTGCCCACGTTTGGGTTTTGTTTTCTCCTAAAATTGGGATTTCTGATAGGGTTATTTTGTGGTGCTTCCCATGATGACTTCCTTTCAACTGATTCTACTCTATCACCCAATCTCTTCATACCAGTGAGTATTGCATCCAATTTTTGATTAAAGGCTGAGGGTTCTTCTTTGAAAGTGGTTCTCTTTTCCAATATTTCCCTGTTTCTTTTGGCAATCAGGTTAGCCTCTACTGTGACAGCAACCTTTTGGGCATCTTCCAGGGTTTCAGGGGCTCTTTCCTTCAACTGATATGCCATATCAGGGTCAAAACCATCCGGAAATTTGTACAAGGCTAAATCTGGAGGAGGTCTTAAATTCTGTGGTATTGCGTTATACACGTTGTTGAATCTTGCACAATACTCCAAAACGGTCTCTTGAGGACCTCGTTTGATTGTATCATATTCACCAAGTATGTGCAGGGGATCTTTCTTTTTCTCCCATCTGTTAGTAAAGGCTTGATAAAGCTCATCAGGGGTTGTGATGGTATTTACAGCCAGTGATCTAAACCAAGTTCTTACATCCCCTGTGAGGCTCTGAACAAAGATTCTCATTCTCACACTGTCATCTATTTCATAGTTCTCAAAATGGTCCTGCATCCTTCTGGTATGCTGAATTGCTGTGAAAGGGCCTATGGAGTCAAAATATGAGATCTTGGATTGGTAGTCTTGAGGTAGAGCTGCAGCATTAGCAGGCAACTGCAGGGGTGCATATCTATTAGCCATATTTGCGGGATTTATAGGATTGACAGGGATAACTGGGATAGCATGAACGACTGGTACAACAGGGGTAGTGGGAACGGTAGAAAGTAGAGTGTTGGTCAAGGGAATATGTGCAGTGGATGGAGGTGTGAAAGGAGGGCTTTGAGACGTAGATGGTGAACTGGGGGAATCAGGGGTAGACCTAAATAGAACCTTGATTGGAGTTGGAACAGGGTTTGGGTAAGCTATCTCAGGACTTAAATCAGCAAGAGTTTCCTGTCCTTGCTGCTTCCTAATGATTTTAGGGATTGTATTAGGATTTTCAAAAACAGTTGGTGGATTGGGGTCAGGATTTGACCTTGTATATCGCGGATTCTTCTTGGGAGCCAGCTTCTAAACTTGTTTTTTAGTATGTTTTTGGAATATTTTTGTGTCTACAAGGGCCAGACAAGATTTTGGAGTGACTGTGTATATCTTAAAGCTAGCATGAAAATTGACTGAAGCAGCTTTAAGAAATATACAGAAATTAGAAAATCCTGAGGAACTCCCCAGTGGAGTCGCCAATTATGTTAACACCCAGGTTGTTCCCTTTGACTCCCAAGGGAATACGGCCGGGGTAACCACTAACCAATCTTTGGATTACAACTTCTAGCCAAACTGTAATCAGAGAGGGCTCTCTCTTTAAGGTTTGTCTCTATTTTGAGAAGAATTTTAGGCTAGCTATGATGCTCAAGGTTTGTTTTTGGACTTGGTTGGGTGATGATTTCAATCAAGATATATATGTGCTCACTAGTATGTTCTAGGCCATTGGGCATGGAGTCAGTGGTCCTTTAGTATTTTGGTGTGCTGTGTTGATACAGTAGTGATGCTGCAGAGCTGGATAAGTGTCTGAGAAACAATGCTTTGAAATTGTGATTAAGTGTGATGTATCCAGTTCATGAAAGGCAGTTAAGAATCTTCCAATAAACTGATATGCAAAAGAAGTGAGAATATTATTTAGAAGCAGTGAAGAATTTCTAGACAACATTCACATTTATAGAATTAATGAAAAACATGAGCATTTAAGAATTCATGTCCATAGTTAATTCTGAAGAAAACATTTACAGCAATAAAAGATTGAGCACAGGGTGTAACCAAACATATCCTGCACTATCCCTTTTCTCTATTGCTAGATTAGTGAAACATGAGCATGATTTAGTAACATAAGAAGACAAAACAGAGATTAAGGAAAACTTATTATTTCATCAGACAACACAAGAATTCTGCAACAGCACATATGTCATCAGCAAGACATCAAAGTTTCAGGAAATCACTGAGCTGGTCCAGCCCTTTGTATTAGATAATCTGAAAGTGTACAATACATTTGCCTCAGAGTGAAAATCACCAACCCCTCATGCGTTGCTAAGGGGGGTATATATACAAAATTTACATAAGAAAAATATCAAGGAAGTGAGTTAATGGCTCATTGATGTTATGCCAACTCCTGGAGCCTTGTAGCTGAGAAAGTTAATGCTGTAATAACTCTTCAGTGCTTTAGCTGTCCAAAATAGTCAGAAACTGTTGACTTGGTGGCTAGTGGAGTCGGTTGAGGGTACGTTGTCCAAAATTTGCGTATCTTCTTATCCTTTGGGCTAGCTGTCGTTCTCCATGTGCTTAGTCACCTTTCAGCTGCCTTAAATGCTAACTTTATTTTGCTGTTTGTCTTCTAGTGAGTTGGAGCTGGTAATGACCGAACAATTGGAGCTATCGTGGCAGAATTTGAAGCATTGCCTGCCACCAATCCTGTTTGGGCAACAGAAGTCTTCGAATTTTTACTAGAGTTTCATCGGCCTCTGTATATCTGTAACAATTTGGAGGAATTTCAAAAAGGTGCTTTACCTCATTTTCAATAAAAAACAGGCCTTCAAGTTTACTGTATAGGCTCTGTCCTGTTGGAGGCCCTGTTTCCTCAGAAGTACTGCCAGATGCAGTGATTTGATTTTCAATATAAGTTGCCATTCTGTTGGTATACTTCTCTCTGGAGATCAGTCTTCCTGCACCGCTTAGTAGGCTGGGCAGTCCTCTTGCTTGCAATGCTGCCATTTTGAGTTGGTACTCATCCACCTCAGCCTGTATTTCATAGCACTTCCTCTCCACAGTTTGTACATAATTCCTGAGAGTGAGTACCTTCTTCGCTGTGAGGACAACCTCTGTTCTGTTGACTATGCCAATGGCTGCCAGTTCCTCCTTTTCTTGCCTGTTCAAAAAGTCTATCATTCTATTGGCCTGGTCAGGCCTGTTTCCCAGCGCTGTCTTGGCCCTTTGAATCTCTGTCTGTGCCTGGCCAATTAAATCCATTTTCTCATGTATGGTTTTAATTGACTTCCATTGCTTAGTGATGGATTGGTCAATTTTGGCCCATAGAATCCTTTTTATTTCAGCCATGGTGCTTTCCAGATTCAGCTCTTTCTCCAAGGCCTTTATTCTTTCCTTTATGGCCTTTATTTCTCTGCCTTGTTCTGCCACAGTTATTTTTGATTTGTCATATTTGGCATCTAATTCTGCCAATTTTTCCTTGGCCTGTTTTATTTCATTTGCCTGGAGCTCCATTTCTTTAACGGCCTTAGTCAATTCTTCTACGCTTGTGTTGGAATCTGGAGCTGTTGTTGTTGCTGCTGCTTCTGTTGTGGGAGCCACTGCTGCCTTTGTAGTTGTTGCAGTGGTTGAAGTAGTTGGAGGAGCTTGGGATGTGGACTCTCCCTGTTTATCTTGTAATGCCCCTTCAAGCTCTTTCTCCAAATCGAGGACCTTCTGGTTTAGTTGCATTATGAGGTCCAGTTGCTCATCAACCTGCTTTTCCTTTTGTAGCTCTGCTGTTTGAGGGTGCTCTGTGGGCAGCAGCTTTAACCTCTTCTTTAATGCATTGAGGTCATCCTCCTTTTTCTTCATAAGGGCCCTTACACCCTTTGGATCCTTAGGATCATGTCCTAGGTCGATAATAATGTCCTCAAGTGATTTTATTCTGTTGTCTTTGGCTAGGGAGGACATTCTTTCAAAATCCAACTGAGTGTTGGTATTTTTTAGTGACTCTTTTAGTTCATGGGCCATGGTTGCCCTGTCCACCAAGGTGGCATAAACCATTTCTCCAGTTTGTTTGTGGAGTTCAATTTGGTCCATGGGATGGATGTCTTTGGCTAGGACCTCCACCCTTGTCTTTACATAATCTGCCACTGATTTTGGATGGGGCACTGTAGGTTTGAAATGGCTGAGGATCATTTTCTCCTCTTGAATGTCATATACATACATTAGCCTTTCTTTTTGGGCTGGTGTTGCATTAAGAAATTGTTTATAAACTTCCACCCTCAGCAAGTCATTTTGTGCCTTTATTTGCTTGAAAGAAGCCTTAGTGCTTTTGGGCTTCTTGCTCTGCCGAGAGGAGGAGGACACCTCCAAACCAAGTTGTAATCCTTGCTCTTGCTGAAAGGAGCTTGTACCTGTATGCTGGCTGCCCTCCCTGTCTTTCCTTGAACTGTCAAGGACTTCTTCAGTGATGTCTTCTACCTCTGGGGAGTCAGCCCTTTTCCTTTTGGTCTGGGGTTGATGGGAGGATCCACTAGCAGGAGTGGACTCTTCTCTGTCTCTTTTTGTACCCCTCTCCTCCTGTGCTGGGGTCTGCAAAATTGGAGCTGTTTGTGGCTCAGTTTGTGGAGGGGGAGTCTGCTCTTGTTGCTGCTCTGGTTGCTGCCCTGGTTGCTGCCCTTGTTGCTGCTCACTTGAAGGGGCAGGCTTTTCTTTCACGGTTTCTTCTTCAGCACCCATTATTCCTTTCCCTTTGTCTATACCTGGTGCTGTTGTAGAAGGTGCCTGGGTGGCTAGTGCAGTCCTTGAGGCCGAGGTCCCTTCTCCTATTGAGTGTGGCCGTTTGAAGGGTACCTGCTGCACAGAATCTAGGTCAAGAGTATTTTCCAATTCCTTGACATTATTTTTCATTATCTCTTCCTCAGTTAATTTTTCAATTAAAGTATCATGCTGCCATTCTTGCTGGTTCGCATATTTTTCAATGTGTGGATATTTGCAATGCTTATAACCTAGTAGCCTGTACTTGACTCTTCTAGCAGTAATGAAGCCCTCAGGGTCATAAGGGACCCACTAGAAACTGTGTGATAGCTTGTATTTGTCTTTGAGGATTAGGTCAGCATCTTCCCATCCTTCTTTTTTATTCATGATGAAGGGGCCCACCTGGTGCTTGAACTTGAGATGGGCTTTCTTTTTGGAGCTGTGAAAGTGAGTGAGGTCAGAGTGAATTAACTGCCTATAATACTCCAAGGCAAATATCCTCATAGGCACATATTTTGGGAGCCTGTATGGACAGAGCTCACAGCCATAGACTCTGATGACTGTATGATCCTCATATAGGTACCAATCACCTATTTTGTAATTCTTGGAGAGTTGCAGGACTTTCTGTATTTCAGTTGATATTCTGGGAGGAGGGGACCTCATCAATAAGCAAGAGACAGGGTATTCAAATTGGTCAATAAATTCACAATAGGAATAGGGTGAATTTTGGACTTTGTGATAGACAGATGTCCAGAAGATAACAGATCTTCTTTCCCCTTTATAATCCAGCTTTTTGATGTAGCATGGAAAAACCTCGGACTGATAGTACATGAAAAGGTGGTAGATATAGGATGAGCACTTGAAGACACCCTGTCTGTCTACTTTGCACAACTGATCATGAATCTTGTTAGCTATGAACTTGGCAAAGTTATATTTGCGGGTAGGGGGTTGGCCTGGGCTGTAAGCAGCTAGCAATACCAGCATTGTTTCATCCACATGCTCGCTGGTTCTGTATCCCAACACATAAGCAATCATGTCTAGCAATAGTCTGCCTACCTCAGTAAAATAGACATCCAAGTAGGGAGGTGGCCCTGTGGGCTGGCATTCAGGTCTCATAAATGTCATGGTGATCTTCTGAATATCCTCAATGGTCATCTTGGCACCAGCGTCCAGCAGATAATTCATGGAAAATGGGAACAGCAGCTCGATTTGATCAAAGTGGAGCATCTTGTTGATGGATTCAGGATTAATGTGAAAGAGGATGCTCCCATATGGAGACTTGATAGCTCTCTGTTGCACATCATAGTTTTCAGCATTGACAGAGGGGAGACAGTAGTATGGCAGATTTGACTCCCATATCCCATATGTATCCTGACCATTCAGGTAGTCATCTCTTAATTTCGTGAAGGTCTGCAAGAAGTCCCTGTTACCCACAAAGTCTTCAATGAGGTAGTCCTTGTCAGCAAGAGGCAAGGACTCCAGGTCTTTATTTGGTGCATTTATAGGAGCAACACTGAGGGCTGAGGGTGCAGGAGCAGCCATTGTGTAGTCTAAATTTGAACCAGGTGAGTGCAATGGTTTGCAAGGTTCCCCAAAGCTTAAGTGACTGGCTGACTGTAAATAATGCTTGAAATTTTCTTCAAAGTGGAATAAGCAGGCTTGGCAGACTTGTCTCTGCTGTTTTTTGGTAAATTCACAGGGGTTGTGAATTGATGAGGATAATTGCAGAGGGTGTGCAGGCTTCAATTTGGTGACATGCAGACTTGGGCTTCCACCCAGCAAAAGGGAACAATGTCGAGCAACTCGGGGCTAAATTTGTAATTGTCAAGCCGTGAATTATCGTTTGAATGTCAAATTCGTGGAGCTGGGGCAATGTGGGTTGATTTAATTGCAAATTAAGAAGTGGACAGTGTGCAATTTAGGATTTGAGCGATGCTTAGTGGAGAATTCGTATAGAAACGGCATGCATAGGGGCGGAACAAGGAATTTGCAGTGAATACCTGGAAAAATAGCACTGAACGTCCTCGGGCCGAGCAAGGGGAGCTCACTATAGCTGGATTGACAAGTGGTGGCAGCCGCAACTTTGAATTTGATTGCTCGGAGGCAATTTCGCGGTGAACCGGTTAACAGTGGCTGCATCCTTTTCGCTTGAAAATGACAACAAACGGCTAGTTTGGCTGTTTTTAACGACAAATTTGGGCAAAAAGGGTCATTGGCGCTTTTTCCGCCAATGACGTCAGCATGACGTCATGGCGGGCCCGGGGTACGGAGGGTGACGTGGATGCTGAGCTGGAGGCCAGCGTGGACGGACACGGTGGCGGGCGGAGAACAGTGGCAGGGCTACGTGGAAGGCTACGCGGCGCCAGGGCGGGCGGAGGAGGCACGACATCATGATGACGTGTGAGTGATGTGGTGCCGCAGGGGTGGTATTAGGGAGGTGGTAAGCGGTCTCCCCGCACCACCTTTGGTGATAGGCGGTATCGGGGAGGGGGGTTCCGAACAACCCCAGCGCCTGCCACGCGTCCTGGGTACGGCCCCCATTACCGCCCTCTCCCCGGACGTTAAAGGGAGGCAGGTCGGGATCTGATATCGACCGCCCACCGTTAGATCTGGGGTGGCGGAAGATCAACGGTTGGCGGGTATTCTTGATCAAAGGTGCAGTTTCGGGTTGGGTCCCGCCCGGCAATAAAATATTCACTTTAATATTTTAGGCGCGGGACTTTGGGTTTAAGGGTTTCTGTGGGTTTTTGAGTTTTGGAATTAATTTGTCGGGGGAATAAGGGTTATGGTTAGGTTTGAGTGAAGGGAAAAGGCTCTTTGGCGAAATTCTTTAGGAAAAGAGGGGGGATGATGGATTAGGGGGAGGTTATTACTCCAACCAGAGACTAGAGTAATCCCATGACAGGGTTGACCATAGTCCCTGGTGGACTAATGTCTCCCTTAAACAAATTTATTTAGCTATAGTGCTAACAAGGGGGGATATTATACATGTTTAGGGGTTTATACACCATGGTGTTATAATAGTAGGGAAAAGGGGAACATAGGGGATTTAGATAATAATATGTTAGGGGTTAATATGAAGGGAGGGAAGGGGGTGAGAGGGTGAAACACTAAGTTTATATGAAAACAACTTAGTTTAGAGAGTAGATCAAAATAAAAAGAATTTTAGACAAGAAATGTGGCTCTTAAAGAACCAAGAACCAACATAAGACCTTGAATTCTTTCATGAAGGCAACTGGTGTGGGGATGTTAGTAATGAATGTGAAAGGGGGGAAACAGGAAGTTAGACATGCTCCTTTGCTTTGCTGCAACATGATGGAGAAGAGAAGCTTCTCTATGCCTTGATGTTTCTTTCATGTTAGACCAGCAAGATTCAGTTGAAATGAATGACATTTCTGCAACCCCATCTACCTACCCATCTACTTGCCTAGCATTTTTTGTTTCTTCATGGAGGGTGCACTTAGGCTTGCAGACCCTTATGTGCCTTTTTCTTTTCTTTTGGCTTTTTATTTTGATTTTCTATCTAGAACTATCCTTATTGCTTCCAGGGTCCCAGATTAAACAGTTGGGAACCTTCTTTTTCTACCTAACTACTTTGTCTGCCAAGATTGAACTGTTTGGACAGACTTCTTTCTCTAATCTATAACAAAAATTGAAACATGGCCTGACCCAGCTTAAGCTGTTGGATCACCCATTGGGAGATAGGGCAGCATCAACTAAATGCAAATGTGTGTTTTCCATCAGAATATGAGATCTTTGCATCCCCAAAGTAGATCATATTGGCACTTCCCATGCCAATCATGAAAAATGAAACCTATTGGTATAGGTAGCTAACATATACCACGAAAGGTATCCATAACTACAAATAAAAAATTTCTTAGTTTGGAATCATAAAATATTATAAATGCTATATTTGGGCAAAGACCCAATCGAGATTGAAGCTGAACTAGTGAAGGACCCTTGGCCGATTGAATGAGGAATATGTTTATAAATTTAGAGAATAGGAACAACTTTACTTATTAAAGATGTTTGTTTCTTGTTTTGTCTTTTTTGTTTTGGTTAATTAAAAGAATGGGTAGACTTACAATTTGTCATTATGGAGATTTAAGATGAGTTTGTAGGATTGTCATTATATTTTTAAATTTATGGAAACAATTTATAAGATTCGTTAGAGAGGTAAATCAAGTTTAGAACTTGAGCGAGGCAAGGTAAATCAAGTTTAAAATTTGGGTGAGGCCTTTATATTGGTTGGAAAGTGCTTTCTAGTGTGAGACATCCACTATTTAACCTAGCTGAATGAGTTATTTATTAAAGAGTTTTAAAGATTTTGTATAATTTTGTTTCTTTATTTAGTAAGTCTAGGTTGGAGTTGAAGGGATTTTCCTTATACTTTTGAGTCTAAAGTAATGTTAACCTAGTTTCAAACCTAGGTAGGCCCCTTATTGATCATAAGAGTTACAAATTCAAATGGTGATGGTAGAGTATGTACACATAAATAGACTTTAGTAGTTAAATAACTACAGGAAAGGGATTCTTTGTCCTAGAGAGAAAAGGATTCTCATTTGTCAATTTAATATCTAACTTGATAGTGACCTTAAAATTAAATTATTATTAATTATTGTAATACCAAACTATAACTTTTGTACAACTTGAGTGAGCTTAATAGTTAAGAACATGTGTTTCCTCATAAACAACTACATATTTAAATCTAAAAGAAAAGAAAATATATACATCTTAATCAAATTTTTAGTATCATAAACAATAAAAATTATATATCAATTTGATCTCTAACTTAAATATCACTTTAAAATTAAATAATTATTATATTAAAATTAATAAATTAATTCTTTGAATTTTAATTTTAAATATAATTTAGAATACAATATTAATTATTAAATAATTATTATATTAAAATTAATAAATTAATTCCTTGAATTTTAATTTTAAATATAATTTAGAATACAACAATAATTGTTAATAAATTAATAGATTGAATCCTTTAATTTTAAATATAGATTAGAATAGAGCAATGCCCAAGACCGTCGGCATTCATGAGACACGTTATAACCTTGGGGACATGATATACGTTATAGCGTCGTAGCTGCATTCGTCATTTAAGATATATAATTACAATTTATGTGGAACGACCTCTGGTTAAACTAACCGGAATGGACCAGATCGGTTAAGATTCTCAAATTCTAGATACAGTTTCACTTGAGTTATTAATTTTATTGAATTTTTTTTTTTAAGTTTGTTCAGCTTATATTTTTAGTATGTTTAATATATTGCTGCGATTAAGATGGGGAATTAAATTGCGATTAAGATGGGGAATTAAAGTAGTGATAAAGATTTAAAATTGAACTGGTAGTTTTACATTTAAAAGTTTTTTAATTTAACATCTAATCGTCATCTATCCAATATCTCGTTAATAATTTTATTAAATTCCTCATTTTAACTATAATAATATATTAAACACATTAAAAATATAATCCAGCCAAACTTACAAACAAATATTCAATAAAATTAACACCCTCTATAACTAGGAGGAGGTTAAACTGTATCTAGAATTTGAGAATCTTAACCGATCTTGTCCATTCGGGTTAGTTTAACCAGAGGTCGGTCCACATAGATTGTACTTATATATCTTAAATGACGAATGCAGCTACGAGGCTATAACGTATCTCATGACGAATGCAGCTACTTATGTACTTATGGATTGTACTTTCTTAACCAGAGGTCGTCCACATAGATTGTACTTATGTATCTTAAATGACGAATGCAGCTACGAGGCTTTAAACTAATATCCAATCGCCATCTATCCAATACCTCGTCAATAATTTTATTAAATTCCCCATTTTAACTATAATAATAGATTAGACACACTAAAAATATAATCCAGCCAAATTTATAAACAGATATTCAATAAAATTAACACCCTCTCTAACTAGGAGGAGGTTAAACTGTATCTAGAATTTGAGAATCTTAACCGATGTTGTCCATTCGGGTCAATAATTTTATTAAATTCCCCATCTTAACTACAATAATATATTAGACACACTAAAAATATAATCCAGCCAAACTTATAAACAGATATTCAATAAAATTAACACCCTCTCTAACTAGGAGGAGGTTAAACTGTATCTAGAATTTGAGAATCGTAACCGATGTTGTCCATTCGGGTTAGTTTAACCAGAGGTCGGTCCACATAAATTGTACTTATATATCTTAAATGACGAATGCAGCTACGAGGCTATAACGTATCTGATGTGTCCCCGAGGTTATAACGGTCTTCGGCATTGCTCTATCCTAATCTATATTTAATTTTAAAGGAATCAATTTATTAATTTATTAATAAAATTCAGCTTAAAAAATATGAAAACAATAGTATATAAAATATTTTATAATTATATATTTTTTTGATAAATTTTATCATAATTAACCTATTATAAAATTGTGAATTTTAAAATGTTATACAATTATATATATATGAGAGAAATTATGAAGAGATTTTTTTAATTTATATTATAAAATGTTATACAATTATATATATATATGAGAGAAATTATGGTGAAGAGATTTTTTTTAATTTATATTAGGATTAACATATTAAAGTAAACATTAATTTGTATTAATTTTATTTTATTATTTATAGTCAATTATAATTATAAAATTGGATGGCCAATTATAATTATAAAAATAAAAATAGTGATGATAATTAATATAATAAATTATTAATTAAAAAATTACTAATAATTATAAAATCAATAATGATACAATATATATGGTAATCAATGATGTATATAACATAATGCCAAAATCTATGAGATAAAGATGATATTATAGTATTAAAAGTTTATATTTTCATAATAATATATGAAAATAATAATAACTTTCATCACACAATTATGATATTATCTTAACACTATATTCAGATTGATGTGATACAAACTAGTTTTAACTAATCACATATCAACATTAGTACAATATCAATACTACACACTATATGATGCAAACATGTTGCTTATATAAAAATGGATAACACAAGATATAATTATGCACATTGGGTGATTGAAGGGCCTTTGAGATTGTTTGCATATAGAGGAGATAAACAATTGCAACAAGAGAACACATGCCACCACAAGCACACCCCCACCTCATGTTGATCTGCAAGCCATCTTCACTCATTTACTTCATGGGTATGATGAATTTTTGGATAGTATATGTCCATTAAAATTAACCTATCATAAATGGAAAACATTAACCTATGTTAATTTTATTACTATTATTGATAATCAATCATAATCATAAAAATAATTAGATGTAACAATTTTAAACAATTTTATTACTATTATTGATGACAATCATAATCATAAAAATAATTAGAAGTAACAATAGTGATAATTAATAATAATTAAAATAATAATAGTACTATATTATTAATTAAAACAATTGATAATAATTATAATAATCATAAGATAAATAACAATGCAATATAGACTCATTATTGATGCATTGAATATACATAAAATTTCAAAAAATGATAATAATACATCCATGCTTCCAAGATGATGTTATAACATTAAAAGTCCATAAATAATATATGATATTAATAATAACTCTGCAACACAACTCCAATACCAACATGACACAATGTTCACAACTCCAATACCAACATGACACAATGTTCACATTCAATTGATAGAAATTAGTTCAAAGTATCTACATATCAATACTATTACGACATAGATAACACACATTGTACTAGAATGTAAATACAATGCCCATATAAAAATGAATAATAAAATATTTGATCCCCACGTCTAGTGATTGAAGTTTCATTGAGATTAATTGAATTCCTAGGATTTAAGCCATGGAAGGAGAAGAATATTTGCCACCATAAGAACACGTGACCTCATGTAGATTCAGATGTCGCCTCCACTTATTTACTCCATGCATAAGATGAATTTATATATAGTACAAGGCCGTGATTTCAACATCATGAATTGGGAAGTTGTAGCAATCATTATGAAAGGTAACACCATCAATTCACTACATATGGGGAATGTATGGCTTCACCTCCATTTTTGTTCAATGGCTTCTTTTGACCCCTCGAATCATGTCCTTTTGCTTGGTGCTTCTAATTGTGTTCTTTATAGCCCTCCTATTTCCTATCACTTGTTTTCTCTAGTTGTCATGCCTCTTTAATTAACCTATCGTAGGAAATATCTAGCTCATTGAACCAAAGCATAGTTGGCGACACATGTTATGGTGACGACCTTCCCCTGCTCCTTCTTAGTGACCATCTAACAAAGGCTTAAGGATTTAAATAATGTTATTAAAGTAGACATGGCATATCACCAAAATGAGGAGATTGATCTCATGATGAAAGAATTTTTCCTAGACCTTAGAACTAATATAACCTGAGACACTAAATTCCTTAGGACCGTATCACTGTACTGGCATGCTGATGCATTTATGACCCACATTCTCTATTCGAAGAATTGGGCAAACATAATCTCAGATAGTGTTTAAATAAATTAAGAAGAAAATATTTTTTATTGTCATATTTTGTATCTCATTCGCAAAAATATATGGAGGCATTCTTTTTTCATACTTTAATAACACAAAATTTAATTCATATGCTTCTCCCATGATTCAAAACAATTGAAAACAAATATGTAATATACATGCAACACAAACTCAACTTTTGCCATTCATGTTCTTGCATCATATACAATGATCAAATAACATTCTAAATGGTTTGAAAACATAAATACTCATAAAACAACCATTCACACTATACTGCACAACGAAAATATTAACATTAATCATAATAATTGACACAAAAATAACACAAAGTACATTATTTAAAAACACATTCTTCTTGGTTAGAAAAACATTGATTTGTAGGACCTAAAAAAATACCACTAGAGGCATTTTCATACTAATGCATTGCCCAATTTCAAAATATTCCTAAAATTTGCAATTAACTTAGATAGTTAAATGGCCAAATCAAAGAGTATAATAAAAAACAATTTCAATACTTTGTTATCACTCTAACCTTCCTCCTTTTTCATTTCAATCCGGCAACGATGGTCTCCTTTTCTCGTATTTACTCCTATGACCTGTAATGTATATTTGCAACATCAAAATCAAAAGGCAATCCTTCTATGAATAGATTAGCGATTTAAGTAATGTGAAGAATAAAGGAAAGATTATGGGACTCACAATGATGAATCCTTCTTATGTTAATTGTAGTGAAGATTAATAAAAGAGGAGAGGAGGTTGAAGGCATAGAAAAAATGTGAATATCAATAAAAAACTATTTTCTTTTACAATTATTGGAGCTCTAACTAGATTGTTGAATTTGTTTAGATTGGAGCTTATCTGATAGGGAATTTCTCTTCGGAATTTTGAACCTTGTGTTTTTACATAATCTTAGCCAAGTTTAATGTAATTATTTTGTTATGGTTTTCATGATTATAAATAATTTTACAATATTTTCTCTATATAAGGAAACTTCAATGATTGCACAAATTTTTGGTATTTGTGCAAATGTTGCACCTCGAGGAAGTTGATGTACCAACTACCTCAGGAATTGTAAACCTTTTGGTGCTTCATCTTCTAGGGTTAGGGTTTTAGATCTCTAATGTCCTTTCTTTATGTTAAAAGTTCATTCTTTAGACATGTTGTAATAGCTTTTGTGAATGTGTTTAGTCTCCATATCTCTCTAAATCTACCACCATTCTAACAAGCTTGTGTTCCATAATGTTCTTCTATTTATTTATTGATAGAGTTACATTGTCACTATATTATCTTAGGTCCCTATAATACCAGTGTATCCTCCTTATTGTTATTGTTAGTGTAGCTCCATTATTGTTATTGTTGTACCCATGTAGCTCCTATATTGTTATTATTGTTCCCTATAGAAGCCCACTACTGGTATTTTTGTGCCCTTACATTATTATTATTATTATGCAGGCTCTGATTATATTGTGATCACTTAGACTCCTATATATACTAAGGAGTTCTTGTCATTTGTATCAGCCAAGAATTGTTCATTTATGTTATGTAAAGGATGTTTCCCCTTTGAAAAGGATACTTTTTAAGTCGTTGCTCTATCTTTTCTTCTGTTTTGTGATCTCGTTGCATAACATTTGGTAGCAAAGCTTTAGATTCTAGGGTTTCACTACTTCAAATATGTCATCTTGGAATTTTACGGTATAATGTTTTTTCTAAGAAGCTTCAGAAGACAAAATTTCAACCACATGGAGTCGAAATCTTGGTGAACTCTGTGTAAAACTTTTTGATCTTGGTTCACTATATCTTTTGAGATATGGTATGAATAATTTAGGGTTTTTCCATGCTCTACAAGCATCAGATTTTAATTTCGTAAAAGTGACTAAAATTTCATGGACTATATTTTCTTGTGTATCATTGCTAGTGTTGAATATTAAAATAGTAACAAGTGGCACTACGTACAAGTTTTCTCTACTGAACCATCCATAACCCGACCATCGTAGGGGATTGGGTGTAACTTTATCTTTAGGAATCCAATATCGGTGCCAATTGTGGCATTGGAAAGAAGACTCATACAGATACCATAGGACAACCTTTCAGACCTTGGAGAGCCAAAATTACATAAATATAATTGTTTCAAGATTGAGATCCTAAAAGAAAGAAAAGGGCGTGTATTTTGTTTTTTAAATTGCATAGCTTTTGTTTGAAAAAATCAATTTGAAGTAATTCCAAGGGCATATTGAAGAATGAATATATATATATATATATATATATATATATATATATATATATATATCAATATTTGGTTCTAAAATTCGTCCCAAACAAAATAATTCTATACCCATTAAGCCCTCATAAAGCCCTACTATGACGCATGAAGAGGAATAATTGAAACATGATATATCAACATTACGGGATCAAGTGCAAAAGTTTCTCTCTCACAAAGAGAAACCAAAGATGAAATAAAAGGGGACATGGATGGTTTAAAATAAGAAATTGTCACATACCCCTTGACCTAATATTAACAATCACCTACTATGCTCCCATCACTAAATTTAACTTCGATTAAATTTAGATTCAATAGTTGTCACATGCATAATTATTCAATCATCTCATAAGCAATGATAAAACATGAAATTACTCTCATATGCTTAAGATTCGACAACATAAAGATTAAGGAGAACATATACAACATCTCATGCAATTGAATCAAGTTATATTAGCTATAAATATTGTCACTTGGAAAACCAAGCACCACCACCCAACCTAGAACTCGCTTCCTCCATTTCACCCCCGAGCCGAGAGTTCCTGCCACGTATTAACTGCCCCCTATTGATCTATTAAATTGTTATTTAGTACCCTCTTTCATGATATGGTTTCCTTTAGTAGCGTCCCACTTTTAGGTGGATATTTTTATCCATTTTCCTGGGTTTTTCCTAGAAAATCTTGGCTTTCTCTCCCGCAAGGATTTTCCCATAAAAGATTTCCTTTCTTTCCTGCAAAGCTTTTATGTTTATCTTGGTCAACTTTCTCTCCTGCAAGACTTTTCCCATAAAATATTTCATTTATCTCCTACAAGTCTTTTATGTTAAACTTAAAATCTTTCTCTAGCTAAGAAACTTAATGGATATTTATCTCCCATTCCATTAAACTTATCTATAATTTGATTTAGAAGTCTTATCATGAAATAATTATCCATTCCCATCTCATCTCTTGGTGTCTCATTTTCCAAGCGATTAATTTATCTTTATTTATTTAATAATAAAGTATTTAGTTTCATTGTTACACCTCAAACCTAGGTTCTCTATTACCACTTAGTCTTATCTTAGGTCCGACATGATAGCAACATACTCTTACATACATATGAGGGGTGTTACATACTTCCCCCCATATATTTACACCATCCTCAGTGTATTACTACATCTTACAATTTATTTCCTCATTCACAGGTAGTTGTTTCTGAATTTACAGGTTCCCATGGCCTTGCCACTTGAATTATATCTTCTGATATATATGTCACAAAAGAGTTCTACTAGTAAATATCCTTCCATTTCTACCTGTAAATTTGTTTCAATCAATTTTGTGAGAGACTTCAGATGTAAAAAACTAAAATTTGTTTGCCACAGTTAATATCATAACTTGATATAACAGTACTACTATATGAGTAACTACAGGTTAATGTTTCCCGCCATTTAACTATGATTCCTGATTTTCAATTTCATTATATTTAAATAATAGGAGGAAACACATGTTATTCAAGTGCATTTGTGTTCTTTCTGAACACTTGCTTCCTGCAGTCTCCCTGCATTAGTCATAGCAAGTCAAACTAGCACATTTGACCAATCCGCATGTATAAAAATATCACAAAAGGTTAGCTCAAAAAATAACCATCATAAACCATTATAAACCTAAGCATAGATCATATGTAGTCATTATAGACAAGAATTATAAATCACATGCATACTAAAACTGAAATAAAATACGAATACTTATCCTTTAATAAATCCTTAACTTCCACCTTTGTGTTGCCTCTATATGCACTTTGGATTGGTTTCACCAGGAAATCACCCAGTGCCTTCTCCTCAATCATGTTTATAGCACACACATAGTGTGCCTCACACGCATACAACTATACATGTCATATAACATCATGCAATATATGCATCCATACCAGTACCATATGTACCAATTGTATGCAGTACCACCTGTACAACGTGTACACAATAACAAAAGTCCACAAAATCACTTGCACGACATATATTTCATCCACATGTTTTCAACCATGTTAGTATTATGCCAAAAATTTCTTCAATTATTCATATTACCTTTAGGCAAGTCCAATCAAACTGTACTCGGTTTGTTGATTGGATAATAAGGAATTCACAGACTTGTTCGAATGTTGCAACCAGAACATAACTACAAATTTTAATGTCAAGTATTCAAGTGATTTTATTTAGCTAGTCCTTTTCATGTATCTTATGGTTGCAGGAAAATTTCAGCAAATGATAACATAAAGGTAACTTTGCATAATTCATTTTTACAATACCAAAAACTTTGAGTTTTGGGATTGAATCTGTCTCTAGACCGAGTCTTAATAATAGGGGAATACGACCTCTGCCCAATCATAAAAAAATATTTTGATAACTAATCTAGTATGGCCTTCATTATTATACTTGAAGTTTAATAACAACTTTTAGCCTTGTCTTTAGCCACAAAAATAATTGTGTGGTACTCAAAAGTACTCCAGACATAAACTAGTTATGTCATATGATTTCATGTTTGCTCTTTTTACAATTCTTCCAACACCTTGTTGGCCATGAATAATTTAGTGTATGTCCAGAACCAATTAAACATTCAGTATGCAAGTAGATACTGATGAGCTCCAATATTGGATCAAGGATGCTGCAACTCCTAGGGCTACCAACTTTACTTCATCAACCTGGGGTTTGTACAAACTTGGACATGACAATGTTGTATACATAGTAGATGCAATCGTCTACTCTTGTCACTTTTAAACTAGGGCAATAGACCTCTAGGGTTTTTCAAACTAGTCTTCTATTGACTAGAAGGAGTTTGAATACTAACAGCAAATGGAAAACTATCTGTAATGAAGAAAGGAAATGTTGCCTACATTAGGAAATGAAAATGATGAATCGGAAAGTGCTATGAAGTGACATGAAATTATCTATCTGAGCATTTACACATTACTTGCAAAATATTCCTAATTTAATCATGCATTCCAACATACAGTTATTTAGACTAAGTAAGCATGGAAATGAACCTCAAAATACTCTTATTGCTATATGCATGTACTAACTAGAAATTGCAGAAAAGAGTATTTTTTAATTTTCAATGTTATAGATGTAAAATCTAAGTGAGCTAATTTGATCTTTTGCAGGGGAGAAAGGCATGGGGAAATAGGTCCAAAATGGTGTTTAGGGTATGGAAGCCAATTTGAGGCCTAACCTAAGCTCAGATGATCATTTTTTCTTAATTCAAGCTTAAAACAGGCTACTACAAGGTTTATTGTAGTACTATAGGATGTCCTCGTTTACTACAAGAAACGGGCTGAAATCTATAGGAGGGTAGGAGAAATGGAATATAGTCTCGGAAAGGTGTCTGACTATGGGATAAGGAATATAAGAGGTGTATACTGCCCAAGGCTCAACCCAACTCTTCAAGATGGTTGGATTTGCTCAAGTGAGATGTACACTTTTCTACAAAAGAAAAATTCGGATTATGGGTTGGTAGACTTGGGTAGTATGAGTGAAGACAACTTGGATGAGCCTGGTGAAATGAGTTCTCCCTGTAGGTCATAAACTCCTGCAACAATATAATTTTTTTCCTTCATTTATGCATAACTTCATTTACATATGGAAAAGATGAGTTGAATATAGGAAAAACATAATTATTGATGGCTAATGGCGAAATATATGAAAGGCAATTCTCTCTAAAGGACAACAACTTCAAAAACGAAAATGACAGTTGTAGGTGCCTCTAAGAAATTATAAACAGTAATCTACTCAATCAAGAGCCCTACCCATGCAATGATCTAAAGAGACAAATCTGTTTTTGGGGTTGTGAGAGCGAGGCCCTCAAACCATGATCCCATGAGGGAGATGAGGAAGAGGCTACCATCACAAGTTTTTCAGTAGTATTCACTTTTACTATTGTACCATTGATCTACCTTTTCAACTAATTGGAGAAAAACTAAACAATCATTCAAGTACTTGCAAATGGGATAAAATAGAAATAACTTCAGAAGTTACCTATGAATGTAATCAAAGCATACATATACAAAAAGAAGAGGAACCTCTACTGCCAGGGTTGGGCCCTAACCCAAGACATTCAACCCTCTCAGTCATCTCAGTGTTGGATCAAAGAAACCGTTTCCATTATCACCAAAATGTTGAAAATAACATGAGAATAATAGTCACAATGTCTTATGCTCAAAATTGCCTCTTGGCTATAATAAAAATTTGAATCCTATTGAGTCCCTAGGCCTTCTTATTTATCAATTGAAGCTACCAATAACTTCCTTAAAATTAGGGAGTGTTGGCTCCCAAACTCGAGATTAACTTGTCTTCAACAATCAATGGCTTGGATGCCAATGACCTCGGTGGGTTTGGCTGCTTGTAACTCTGAGTTGATGAGATATGGCAGAGGAATATTTGAGTGATTGAGGAGTTAAGGAGGGAGATATAATATATGAAAATTCCTCTTTCTTGTCTACTTCTAGTTCCTGCACTTAAATTAGCCAAATACGGCTCCAAATCCTACAATTAAAGCACATTAGGCCACATGACATAACATGACACCTTTACCCTTCTCAGTAAGAAAAATAAAATAGAATATGTAAAGAAATGTGAGAAATGTTGATTTTAATAAGTTGGAGAGTGGCATTAAGGTCCATATAATTTACTTATTGATGAGCCTCATCATCACCCCCCTACTAAATGTGTTGCTCATCTTATGAGTAACTTAATCTATGTCCATGTATTTAATTTCTCTTGTGGCCTCTCTGACATCTCAAGCTTTTGTTGATGTAGTATCCTCTTGTGGATAAAATCTTGCATGCTTCTCTATTTCCTTCCACTTCTTTCTTTCCTCTTCCCCCTTTCTTTCTTCTAACATACCCAATAGAAATGGCGGATTGAGTTTCAAATCAATCCAATTGATTTTGAGTCTCTGTAGTGCCTTCTTATACAATGGGGTCCTTTCTAGTGTATCTCTCATTATTTCAGGGGAATGATACTCCCTAATCCTTAGGTTTTATGGTAGGGTTCCCCATCTCCTTTGGCATGCTTGTTGGATTTCATCCCCTAGCAATCTCAAGGTGTCTTCAAAATGAGTGACTGCTTGCTCTTGTGTAGCTAGGTATCTTGGTGCAAGTTGGGGATCATTGGCAAAGATGTTGTGGGTTCTAATGACAAACATGGAATGGATTTTTTCTCCTCTGATGTAAAGGGGCTCTTTTTCTTCTCTTTTCAACACCCCCTTTAATTCCTTTTCCCTGGCCTCCTCATGACTCATCCATGATGCAAACTCCATTAGTTGTAACGTCCCCAACTTTGCATTGGGGTCCTACACATTCAAGTTTGTTAAGGCCAAGTTATCTAAGTAGAATTCAGATATCTTGGTCTTATCCTCTAGGGATCTTTGGTAACATAGCTCAATAAACTTCATATAGTCTTAGCAAGGCATAATACCCCATTATGCTAGTGTCTTTATCTGAAACTGTAGCCATTGATATTTTAGGTAAAAGGCTTATGAATTTGGTGGCATCCTGCACTGGAGTGCCTCCATAGAGAGGCTTGCCATAGTGGCGAACTGGCTCTCTTTTTCATGTACCTACATCCTCAGCCATGTGTTTTCATCCACTAGTTGAGATTGAATAATTTATTCCCTATCTCTTATCCAACTCAACTCTCTGCCCATCTCCAGTAGCTTCTCTTCCATATGGCCCACATCCTCTACATTATTTGATTTAGCAATTTTCATCCAGTGATGTGTCCTTCCTCTCTCCTTCTCAAGTTCAAAGAAGAGCGGGATGGTAAATTTATGTTGTATTGCTCTGCCTCCCTCAATAAATATGTAATAAGAGCTCAGATTAGGCTATGGGCTAAGTTCTTGAAGCCATTGGGATTCTCCCTTTAATTTCTTTAGAGCATCTCCTTCGTCCTATACTTGTGTTTTTGATTCCTTTCCTTTACTCTATCCTTATTGTCCTTCCTATTGCTTTTTCTATGTTTCTTGTAGTGCTGACATAATTTCCTGTAGGACTGTCTATGTTTCTCGTAGGAGGATTTCTCCTTTATGAAATGGGGTCAAAGGTTCCCTGATTTTCTTTGCTGATGCTGACCTGGTGATAAGACTCCTAACATAGGTGATTGGAAAATTTGGGGAAGTAGGTTTTGATGTGCCTCTTCACATTTCATTTGCAGGGAGACTAGTTTTTCTTGTTCTTTTGGTGAGTCCTTAATAATGATAGGAGTATTTGTGGGAGTTTTTGGTCTCCCTTGTTTGATCCTGGGGCTGCTCCTTGTTTTGAAAGGGGATTCTGCCTTTTACTTTTTCTTGTTGACTTTATGGGTGTTCTTAGGGCAGTCAAGGCAACAACTGCCTCCCTCCTTGTGGGTTCAGGAGACACTCTTGGAGATTCCTCCCCTTCCTTTGGTATTTCTTTCAGGGCTTGCCTCATCCTTCTATTCCTCCTCCCCATTGTTCTCTTTTCCTTCTTCTTCTTCCTCTCATTATTCCTCTTCTTATTCAGGTTATTCCTCTTCTTCTTCAGGTTCTTCCTCTTATTTTTCCTCAAGTTATTCTTCTTCCTCCTCACCACTACATTTTGGGTCCCTCTCATATTCAATTGCTTCAATTACAACCTCCCTTTCTATTTCCCTAAATGTGGACCATAGAATAGGGACTCTTAACTGGCTCAAGGCATCTTCTAGTATGAGCTTGATGAGTCCATGATGTGCCAGATACAGATGTTTTCCTTCCTATACCTTTAGGCTCATGTCTATTATTGATTGCAAAAAGAAGTAGGGCACACTAAGTATTCTATTAAGGGGTAACTCCTATCCAAATATCATCTCATGGAGGAGTCTAAATTGGTAACCATAGATTATACTGAGCCTTCCTTCACAAGAAATATATTTGAGAATGTGATAGCTTACTTCATTCCAAGGATAGGGAAGGCTTCCCTTATAATCCCAATTTTGTCCTCAATTGGTTCTTCATCTCTCACGAAAAAGTTCTTCTTAGAAAAAGTGTTGGCATATTTATCCTCCTTTCTCCATTACATGCCTAAAGGAACTGTAGTGATTCTGCCAATGATTTCAGGGGTAATTTTTATTGACAATCTTCTTACCACAAAAGTAGCATTGATTCTACCTTGGAGGGTGAGCGACATGGAAAATTATTGAGCTAAATCATCATCATACAATCTAAGAATATCCTAGAATACCAACCACTGATGCCTTCTAAATATCTCTACCACATGGGGATGAAGGTGTATTCTAGATGTCCCTGTGGGCTCCCTTCTGTTGAAACCTTCCGTCATTTTCTCCTCTCTGGCAAGCTGACTATAGGGAGTTTGGTGGCCTAGATATAGAGATTTCCAAGGTGACTATGGGTTTAGATTTTAGGAGGGTGACTACAATTCTTTCTTTATCCCCACACAATTCCTCCACATAATTTTTTTTACCTGCAGGCCCACTATAATTACTAGAGAAAAATGAAGATTTTTTTCTCTTTCCTAGATATCAAGTAAAAAAAAAAGGATATGGGCCACCTACGTTTCATTGTGATTACCTGGGTGTGGATAATTCCTGAATAGATAGGCCCTAGGCACCCCCTTATAGAGTTTTCTTACAATTCCCATTGTTTCCTGTAGTTCTCTATGTTTCCTGTAGGTGTTCCATGTAGGATGGCCAAAACTACTTTGCTTCTTTAATGGCTCTTCCAGGTGGTCCCGGTTCACTTAATCTCGAAATGAATGATGTGTGCAGGAAAGTTAGGACTTTTTTCTATTTTTGGTTGATTCCTTGGAGAATTGTGTCGGGTGGCAGTGTATGTGATTTCCCCTTTTGGACCATTGGCCCAGAGTTAGTTATCATGCAACCTTCCCTCGTAATCACCACCCACTCTTGTACAAATTAACGCGACCACCTTTTCGACTCATTTTCTTTGATGTGACCTTGCAATGTGGCCTGCTCACTAGGAGTTTACTTTTTCTTTTTGGCTAAGGGTGGCCAACTTAATTGGCCACCTTCAGCTTATAAAATCAAAATTTTCATATTTCTACACTTTTATTGTATCGGTACTTAGGAAAGAGTGTGGATGAGGTGCCATACCTATGCCTTCCTTTTCTTGGTTGATGCATGCTTGAGGGTGGCTCTACTATGCTTCTTCTTGTTCAGGTACATATTTTTCCTTGGCTCTTGTTTTGTTGATTTCACCCAGCTGATATATTTGTCTTCTTTGTTGTGGTGTGTAGGTGCTTGGCCTCTTCTGCTGCTGTTGAGCTCTAGATAGGTGCCATAGTGCTTGCAGGGGTGCTGAAACTCTTTTTCTGCATGGATGTTGAAGGAGGAGGCATGGAGAAATGTTGTTGTCATAACACAGGCTACTACAGGGTTTCCTGTAGTACTACAGGAAATGATGTTGTTGCCTCTTTCATAATTCTTTTGATTTTTTTCACTTGGAGGAGGAATAGGTGGTGAGGTAGGAGTGTAAGGGGTGGTCATGGGGGAGATGGAGTGGTAGGTGAGTGAGGCCAATGATGGTATGGTAACCACAGACCACACTTAGCCAAGTAGCTAGCCCTACTAGGCCGGGAGAGGGCTCTCTCCATGAGGATCTCAGCCAAGATGACTAGATCAGAAAAAGGATATTAGGCTAGGTATAGTAGCACAAGGTTTGATTGGATTTTGAAGGGGTTTTGCTGGATCAGGAGGAGCTGGACAGTTAGGGCTAGGGAATTAGGTCAAAATTACAGAGTGTTCAATGGGGCAAGGTAGGAATAAGTTTTAGCACTCTAGGGCTTGATGGGTGAGGTTTTTAAGATTGGTGAGAGGCTAGGAAGAGCATGTGATTATCATGGATCCTTCCCAAACTATAGAAAACATATAATGGTGAATATTTTCCCAAAGCAGAGTAGTGATGTAATGAATTCTCCCTATAAACTTGAAAACATTCACTTAGAAGCAATGAAATGATTAAATAAATACACAAAACATACTAACATATGATCACAATAGAAGAAACTGTACTAAAACTCCATACCACATGGATCCTAGAAAAATAGTTGCAATTCTTATTAATCTCCTACTAAACTACTACAAAATGATGTACAATCAAGGTATGAGCATCCAGACGGGTCCAACCCTTTACAATGAGAAAGAAGAAGAAGATACAGGCTTTGTTTCAACCTCCTCACATCCTCAAGGGTCGAATCCCTAAGATGAGGAGCTAATATAACCAACACTGAACAAGAAGCAGGAATATAGGCATCTTAAGAACTTGCCTCTAAAAGTGAAAAACTGATTCATTTGAGCTCAAATTGACTTTTAATGTAATGAATCTGCCCTCTACTACTAATTATCCATCATATTTACAAGCCAAGTCATCATTTACCATAGTAAAACATCCTCCATGAGAGAAAATCCATGAACACAGTCAAAACATATAAAAATAGCCATCTTGTGCAAAATTTTCCCTACGCGCAATGCCACTTTCAGGTCCCTTTTAGAAGCCTTCCCGAATCCAAATTGAGATCATGATAGCTCATTGGAAAGGTATTCAAGTATACCTTCCAAAACACCTATAATTGCTTCATTTGAAGCTCATTTGACCCATCCAAATTTGATTCTCCCAAGACTGCTTATGTGTGTCCAAAATGTAGCCGAAAGGTCATTTTTAGTGTGTTGTTTTTGACCTTTTAGTGGACCACTTCTGTCCAAAAAACTTAGAAAATCCATAGGGTGCATGTACTCATTGCTCTGAATCGACAAATCCAAGCCATTTGTGCATTGGGTGCCCCTAGGAAAAGCGCATCGCCAGTGGCGCTGCGCGTTGAGCCAGATTTTTTGTGTGTGCAATTTCCAAAATTTGCAAAAAAAAAAAATCTTCTCCAAACCTGACCAAAATTGGTGAGCAGCACCACCATCAAGAATCTTGATGAGCCAAGGAAGCTTCAGTAAGAAACCTAAGCCTATCCTCCTCTTTTCTTCCCTTTAGAGCCCGCCTTAGCCTAGCTTTCATCTTTTTGACCCTCATGTTGCAAATTTTGTTTCGGGTCCTGTAATGGTAGGCCATGTGTCTGATCATCTGGTTATCCCTATTGGCCTTCTGCAACAGCTTCTATAGGTGAAAATTGACCCTCTCAAGCAAAGTATCTCTATCATCCTCATTTTCCTTCTCAATAGGAGACAAAGTGACCAGTGCCTCCTTGTCACCTTGTCATTCTACCTTGAGAAGTTCCAGCTCCATGAGGACCTGCTTGTCACTCAACTGCTTGTTCTCCTATTCCAAGTATGTGATTACATACTTCGCCCTCTCCAAATTGTCCACCAATGCTTGGACTTCAGCCTCCTTTTCCTGTATGATGATGTCCTTTATTGTTTCTTCATCCTGAGCCTCTAAGTCAATTATTTCCACACCATGATGAGTATAATGCTTCTCTGGCTCATCATGCTCTATCAAATCAAAGTCTCTCTCTTTCTCCTCATCATCAAAACTTTCCTCCGGCATCTTTTCCTTCCCTTTGTGCAAATGCTGTGCCTGTACCTACTGTGTTGATGAAGAAGGAAAGGTCCCTTCCACATCCCATGGAGAAAACACTTGCCTATTAGCTGCAAACAATCTCCTTGTTCCCCTCTGATATGTCATGTAAGTCCCAGGAACCTTAGTAGCTCTAGTCTCTTTGGCCTCCTTATCTGTTTTCACCAGAGCATTGCTAGAAGTTCCCCCTGATTCTTGAGACACTGGTGAAGGAATTTGAGGACCCCTGAAGATGTCATGACAATAAATGTCTCCCAAGAGATGTTGAGGAGGCTAAGGTGATGAAGCACAATCATCTTGATCAAGGAATAATGATAGGGACTACTCATCCGCTGAGGGTATGGCTTTTCTGCACAAAATGGGCCATCTTCTCAATATTCTTAAACAAAAAATAAGGGAGGTTTAACATCCTCACCCTGCTAAAATGTATGAGAACCTTGATGTGATAGGTGTACAACCTGGAAAATTTGCCCTCATAAGTGAAATATTTCATGATGATTTTCATCACGAGGGCATACTTGTCGCCTCATTTCTATACCTGGGTTTGATATAAGGCTCATAATAATGTTCATCCAGGTCCTGTGCCTTGTACGATTTCTCCCCTACATTTGGAATCCTGGTTGCATCTACAATAATGGAAGGTAAGACTGTGAATGTCACCCCAGCAAGAGTCACTCTGTTGTCCCGAAGATTGGCTACAAAGAGCCTAGTGAGCTTAGGATGGTGTTGAACTCTCTCTACCTGCTCACAGAACTCATAGCACCCTAGATGTTTAAAACAAGTGATAGCTAACTGAGAGGCCTACAATTCTCTGAGGTTTGATGGCTCCTCCCTAATAATTTTGCCTCCCTTGTGTGGTTTTCTCTGATACCAAGGTTTATCGATCGAACTGTCACTACCTATGTTTTCCTCCTCCTCATAGTCTCGGTCTTCTCTGTCCATGTTTACAAGTTTTGAGGTTGTACACTCCAAGAAGAGTGATAAAGGGAATGAGTAAGAGTGATTTAGGAGTGAGGGGATGGGAGATGACCTTATGAGGTATTTTGGTAGACTAGAAAATGAAGGGAAGGATATGAATTATGAAAGTGAGGGAGAGGGGTTTGGGCCCTTTCTGAAATATAACTTGTGGGATAAAGGATTAGGGGGTATAGATGTTATGGAGTGATGTATGGAAGGGGTTTAGGGTTTAGTGATAAGTGATGGGAAAAATACAGGGGATTAGGGTTTCTAGAATTTCATGGAGGGAGAAACTATGGTTTCAGATTTGGCATGGTAAATTCCTTCAAACCCTACAAATGCAACTTTAATGATGAGGTAGAGGGACTGCACTTACTTGTTTGAGAGATCAGAGGGTTCTTTGGAAGTTTTTATGAAGTTTGGAGGCTTTCTAGTCTTTGTTGATCAACGTGCAGCACCAACTACAAACGCGCAAAACCACCTCTATATGTGCAGTACAGTGTAATTTTGCACTGTTGAAACCTCCCAATGCGCAACGCCCAGCTCGGATGCACAGTGCCACCTCCTCAACACGCATTGCCACTTCAAGACGACGTTTGTACCTTCTTGGTGTCCCAAGTAGGCGTGGGGTAGCTCATTGGAAATCTTGTCCTGTCTAATTTCTAGAACATTTTGAGTTTTTGATTTTGGAGTTCATTTTCCCTGTCAAAAGCGCAATCTCCCAAGACTGGTCAAAATGTGTAGAATGAGGCTGCCGAAATGCAGAGTTCTGTTGCAGTCAACTTTTCGAGGTCTTCCGCAACTCCAAATTGATCTCATGATAGCTCATTGGAAATCTCTCTATGTCTAGGTATCTTTTGACTCATCAAAAAAGTCATTTAGTCACTCCAGATGGTAGAAAGCTTGATTTTCCCAAGGTCACTCCAGAAGTGCATCAACTCTCTTAAGGCAAATGATGTTTTGGACATTTCTCCCAAACCATGAGACCTGTGTAAAAACTGAAGGAGGTTTTCCTTCTTAGGTCTATGGTGGATAAAAATCTCTCTAACTTTTGTCCAATTCATCTTTTCTTGCTCAGAAACATCATTTTAATAAAACCTATCTCGATGTGTGGAATAGTGGATTTGTAGAAATGAAGGGAAATGAAGGGGATGAGGGATTTATAATTTCTTGAGAAAATTTTGGGAAGTAGGGAGGGATGTTAGGAAGCAGGGGAAAGCGGAATTTCA
Organism: Pinus tabuliformis; assembly: GCA_031772625.1. Lineage (NCBI taxonomy): Eukaryota > Viridiplantae > Streptophyta > Pinopsida > Pinales > Pinaceae > Pinus > Pinus tabuliformis. Next base: position 189,392,289 of record CM062819.1, on the reverse strand, counting down.
AGGATTGAGTGAGGGAAAGGGGTCCAAAAGGGAAAAACATAGGCCTAATCTAGAAAAGTGTCGAATTGTAGCAATAGGCTAGGGTTTGTGGGAAAATGATGAATTTGAGGGATATCAGTTATGGGAAGTGTTTAAGAAGGTATATTAAGGATAGGGGAAGGTGTATGAGCATCAGGATACAAGTTTTGTTGATGATTTGACCACCCAAGAAAAATTACCTTCAAAACCCTAGGAGAGGGAAATGAGCCTTACCTAAGCACAACTGAAGAACATACAAGGTGTAAAATGACCCGTTGGAACTTGAAATAATGATGACAACTATTTGAATAATGGTACACTCAATCGAGAGGTGACATGGACCAATACTTGGAAAACTTAGGTAGGAGTGAAAACAATCCTAGACCTAATACCTAGTGACCAAATTTTACTTGAAGACTCACTGAAAGGACAAAATTTGACTTTGACACCCTAAGACCACTTTGTAAGATCATGTTTGATCGCCGGTGGAGGGATGCAAAGACTGACACTAACATTGGCTCCATTGGGGATGGTAGCTCCTTTGAGGTGCCAAGAACACCATAGAGCAAGTAGCCTTATCCATTGGGCATGGAGTAAAAGAAAAAACTCAATCTGAAATACATGACTGAATACTGATGACTCAAAGACACAAACTGACTTTTACTCAACTAAAAATTGACTCAATACTAAAACACAACTGACAAACTAGAAAAGATGCTTAAAATGGAGCTTATTCAATAAAACCTACTCTAACTGTTCCATTCATCCCCTGATCAAGTGAAATGAAGCAACCAATGCAACCAAGTAAGCATTCTGGCTGTTGTTTGAATTCTCCGCAAGTGCTTGTTTATGAGCAAGAAGAGAGAACAACTGAAATGAAAATCCCATGAAAACTTGTAAACAGATCCAAATTTTCCTAGATTGAATAATATGGATTCTCTATTTGACTCCAAAAATACTGCATGAGGATCTTGAAATTCATGTGCACTGGGACGTAGCTCATCCAATGGATTACTTTGCTTCTCCTCATACCATGAATGCAAAATTTCATCTGAGCTTTGTGATGAGACTCTTGCTGAAAATTACAAAGAAATCGGCTACCAGATAAAGTTTGTATCAATACGTTTTTCAAGCTCATAGTTAGCTAATGGAGAAGGAATTTGACTGCAGATATCATTCAACGCATTAGCTATTGGATCATGAAAAGCTTGAAAATACTGTTTCAACCCATTTTCTATTGGTTCCAATGAGATTGCATGATTTTCTATTGGCTGCTCATCCTTTATTAAAGATATACTATGCAAATTTCCCTTCAAAAACTGAAATGATTCAAACCATAATGGTACGGAATCATCTTGCATCATTTGATCATATTTTCCAGCTTCCAAGTGTTCATCTACAACCTGACGTTCAATGGCATTCGGGTGTTGCAAATCTAGATATGAGAAATCTTGAACAAGGATTTCATTGCCCTCTAGATGCTCAAGATCAAAACTTATCGATGGTTGATTTCTGATTGCACGAAAGTTGTCTTTGATGAACTGAAACGAAGTAAAACAAAGAGGCAAATATCCTTCACTTACTTCAAAATTTTTTGCACTTTCCTCCTCACTTCCATAGCTGATATGCATTGACTGATCACTGAGCTGTTGAAAGTGAACTTCCTCCTTCCACAAACCTGATGTTGTTTTGTCTGCAAGACTAGCTTCTATTTGGAGAACATGATCGTCATCATACTGATCAAACTTAGGCAAATCATTAGTATAAAACACATCATCAAGCATACATGTCAGATCAACAGATCTCTCTTCTCCAAGATGATCTATAAAACAATCATTATCAAATCAATGACAACTGGGATAAGAAAGAAAATGTTTTGGATCAACCACTTGTTCTTCTTCAATCAGCGAGCCATGGTCTTGAACATCATACTCATTCCTTGTGGTGATCTTTTGCATCATCTCTTCCACTGCACTTACCAAAATGTCAAGATTTACCTCTAAAGATGTTGATTCCTCTGGATCTATGTTCTTCATCTTTTCTTACTTCAACTTTACCCTTCTTATTAGCAAATTAGCCCCTACATCTACTGCACTATTTTGCATCTCTTCAAGTGTTGCAAGGTTCCTTTCTCTCAACTGAAACTCCATTTCTGGATCAAAGGATTTCGGATAATGCAAGAGAGCTGAATCAGGAGGAGGTCTTATATTAAGAGGCATCGAACAATAAGCTTGGTTAAATCTGGCAGAAAATTGTTGTACTATCTCCCCTGGCTGTCTTTTCAGCTGGTTATACTCTTCTAGAATCAAGAAAGGGTTCTGTCTGACCACCCACTTGTCGAGGAAAACTTTGAAGAACTGCTGGAAATCTGAGATGCTCGCATCAGGCAGGGTTTTGAACCAAATCTTGACTTTGCCTTGCAAAGAAAGAGCAAAAAGCCTAATACTGACATCCTCTTCATTAACTTCAAAAAGGTTAAGAAAAGACTCAAAATTCAGTACATGTCTCTCAGCAGTGATGTTGTCACATTCACCATCAAATCTTGGTAGATATAGGTAATGACTTTTAGGGAAATCATGGGATATAGGAGGTAAAAGCAGAGGCTTGTATCTATCCAAAATTTTACAAGGTATAGGAGGATATAAAAACACTGTAGATTTATTCTTGATCTCTTGAGGCTCATCAGTTCGAAGATGTCATCATAAGATTCGAAGAAGGGTCTTGATCAAGATCAAAGGCATGCAAATATTTTGTATTCACAATCTTCAAAGGGAAGGAATCACATGCAGGTCTATGATATTTTCTCAAATACAATATACCTTGTAAAGCCTTCTTTACATTCTCGGGAAAAGAGAAGAAATAATTTATAACAAAGAACGTAATGTCTTGGATGAAATTCCAACTTGAATACCTAACCTTTCCATATTTTCCTTTCATGTTTTTTTTGGTCGGGTTCATCCTTCGGTGGAATCCTTAGATTTGATCTCGAAACTGATTTGGAGTCGCCAGGTGAATGACTTCAGCCTTCCAGTGTCTGATCATTGTCCACCATCAACAATCAGATTTGAACTTGATACATTTTGCTGAGGAACATAAAACTACGTTCCCCAGTATGGTCGCCACTATGCTATCACCTGAATTGAACCTCAGGCTGAAGGAAGGCAATGCCAGGGTAACCAAAAACCACACTTAGCCAAGTAGCTAGCCCTACTAGGCCTAGAGAGGGCTCTCTCTGTGAGGATCTCAACCAAGATGACTGGATCATAAAAAGGATATTAGGCTAGGTATAGTAGCACAAGGTTTGATTGGATTTTGAAGGGGTTTTGCTGGATTAGGAGGAGCTGGACAGTTAGGGTTAGGGAATTAGGTCAAAATTGTAGGGTGTTCAATGGGGCAAGGTAGGCATAAGTTTTAGCACTCTAGGGCTTTATGGGTGAGGTTCTTAAGACCGGTGAGAGGCTAGGAAGAGCATGTGATTATCATGGATCCTTCCCAAACTGTAGAAAACATATAATGGTGAATATTTTCTCAAAAGAGAGCAGTGATGTAATGAATTCTGCCTATCAACTTGAAAAAATTCACTTAGAAGCAATGAAATGATTAACAAAATACACAAAACATACTAACATATGATCACAAGAGAAGAAACTGTACTAAAACTCCATACCACATGGATTCCAGACAAATAGCTGCAATTCTTATTATCTCTTGCTAAACTACTACAAAAATGATGTACAATCAAGGTATGAGCATCCAGCTGAGTCCAACCCTTTACAATGAGAAAGAGGAAGAATATATAGGCTTTGTTTCAACCTCCTCCCATTCTCAGGGGTCAAATCCCTAAGATGAGGAGCTAATCTAACCAACATTGAACAAGAAACATGAATATAGGCATCTTAACACTTTGCCTCTAAAAGTGAAAAACTGATTCATTTGAGCTCAAATTGACTTTCAATGTAATGAATCTACCCTCTACTACTAATTATCCATCATGTTTACAAGGCAAGTCATCATTTACCATAGTAAAACATCCTCCATGAGAGAAAATCCATGAAAAGAGTCAAAACATAGAAAAATAGCCATCCTGTGCAAAATTTGCCCTATGCGTAGCACCACTGGCCCAACTTGTCCCTTTTGGAGGCCTTCCCAGCATCCAAATTGAGCTCATGATAGCGCATTGGAAATTTCTTCAAGTATACTTTCCACAACACCTAGAATTTCTTCATTTGAGGCACATGTGACCCCTCAAAAGTTGATTCTCCCAAGACTGCTTTTGTTTGTCCAAAAAGTGGCAGAAAGGTCATTTTTAGGGTGTTTTTTGAGCTTTTGGTGGACCCGTTTTGCTCGAAAAAATTATCAAATCCATAGGGTGCATGTACTCATCGCTTTGAATCCAAAAATGCAAGCCATTTTTGCATTGGGTGCCCCTAGGAAAAGCGCAGCGCTAGTGGCGTTGTGCGTTGAGCTAGATTTTTTGTGTGTGCAATTTCCAAAATTTGCAAAAAACAAAATCTTCTCCAAACCTAACCAAAATTGGTGAGTAGCACCACCATCAAGCATCTTGATGAGCCAAGGAATCTTCAGCAAGAAACCTAAGCCTATCCTCCTCTTTTTTTCCCTTTAGAGCCCGCCTTAGCCTAGCTTTCATCTTTTTGACCCTCATGTTGCAAATTTTGTTTCGGGTCCTCTAATGCTAGGCCATGTGTCTAATCATCTGGTTATCCCTATTAGCCTTCTGAAACATCTTATCTAGGTGCAAATTTAACCTCTCAAGCCAAGTCTCTCTATCATCCTCAATTTCCTTCTCAATAGGAGACAAAGTGCCCAATGCCTCCTTGTCACCTTGTCGTTTTACCTTGAGAAGTTCCAACTCCATGAGGACCTGTTTGTCACTCAACTGCTTGTTCTCCTATTCCAAATATGTGATGACATGCTTGGCCCTCTCCAAATTTTCTATCAACTCTTGGACTTGAGCATCGTTTTCCTATATGATGATGTCCTTTATTGCTTCTTCATCCTGAGCCTCTAACTCAATTATTTCCATGCCATGATGAGTATAATGTTGCTCTGGCTCATCATGCTCTGTCAAATCAAAGTCTCTCTCTTTCTCCTAATCATCAAAACTTTCCTCCAGCATCTTTTCCTTCCCTTTGTGCAGCTGCTGCACCTGTACCTGCTGTGTTGATGAAGAAGGCAAGGTCCCTTCCACATCCTGTGGAGCAAACACTTGCCTATCAGCTGCAAACAATCTCCTTGAGACCCTTTGATATGTCATGTAAGTCCCCGGCACCTTAGTAGCTCTAGTCTCTTTGGCCTCCTCATCTGTTTTCACCTGGGCACTGCTAGAAGGTCCCCCTGATTCTTGAGAGGAATTCGAGGACCCTTGAAGATGTCATAAGCAATAAATGTCTCCCAAGAGATGTTGAGGAGGCTAAGATGATGAAGCACAATCATCTTGATCAGGGAATAATGATAGAGACTGCTCATCTACTGAGGGTATGACTTTTTCTGCACAAATGGGCCATCTTCTCAATATTCCTGAACAAGAAATAAGGGAGGTTTAACATCCTCACCCTGGTAAAATGCATGAGAAGCCTGATGTGATAGGTGTACAGCCTGGAAAATCTGCCCTCACAAGTGAAATATTTCATGATGATTTTCATCATGGGGGCATACTTGTCCTCAAGGAATCTGAAAGGAAAAAGTCTTTTCACCTCATTTCTGTACCTGGGTTTGATATAAGGCTCATAATAATGTTCATCCAGGTCCTATGCCTTGTACCATTTCTCCCCTACATCTAGAATCTTGGTTGCATCTGCAATAATGGAGGGTGAGACTATGAATGTCACCCCAGCAAGAGTCACCCTGTTGTCTCGAAGATTGGCTACAAAGAGCCTGGTGAGCTCAGGATGGTGTTGAACTCTCTCTACCTACTCACAGAACTCATAGCACCCTAGATGTTTGAAACAAGTGACAGCTAACTGAAAGGCTTACATTTCTCCGAGGTTTGATGGCTCCTCCTTAATAATTTTTCCTCCCTTGTGTGGTTTTATCTGATAGTGAGGTCTATCTATCGAATTGTCACTGCCTGTGTTTTCCTCCTCCTCGTAGTCTCAGTCTTCTCTGTCCATGTTTGCTAGGTTTGAGGCTATACACTCCAAGAAGAGGGATAAAGGGAATGAGCAAGAGTGATTTAGGAGTTAGGGGATGGGAGATGACCTTATGAGGTATTTTGTTAGACTAGAAAATGAAGGGAAGGATATGAATTGTGAAAGTGAGGGAGAGGGGTTTGGGCCCTTTTTGAAATATAACTTGTGGGATAAAGGATGAGGGGGTATAAATGTTATGGAGTGATGTATGGAAGGGGTTTAGGGTTTAGTGATAAGTGGTGGGAAAAATAGAGGGGATTAGGGTTTATAGAATTTCATGGAGGGAGAAACTATGGTTTCATATTTAGCATGGTAAATTCCTTCAAACCCTGCAATTGCAACTTTAATGATGAGGTAGAGGGAGTGCGCTTGTTTGAGAGATGAGAAGGTTATTTGGAAATTTTTATGAAGTTTGAGGCTTTCTGGTCTTTTCTGCTCAAGGCATGGCGCCAACTACAGACGCGCAGCACCACCTCTCAACGCGCAACGCAGTGTAATTTTGCACTACTGAAACCTCCCAACACGCAGCACCCAGCTCAGACGTGCAGTGCCACCTCTTGAACGTGCAACACCACTTCAATATAACTTTTCACTATCTTCCCAGTGTCCCAATTAGGCATGGATAGCTCGTTGGAAATCTTGTCCTGTCTAATTTCCATAACATTTTGAATTTTTCAATTTGGAGCTTATTTTCCCTATCAAAAGCGCAATCTCTCAAGACTGGTCAAAATGTGGAGAATGAGGCTGCCAAAATGCAGAGTGTTGTTGCAGTCAAAATTTGGAGGTCTTCCACAACTCCAAATTGAGCTCATGATAGCTCATTGGAAATATCTCTATATATAGTTATCATTTGACTCATCAAGAGAGTCATTTGGTCACTCCAGCTAGGAGAAAGCTTGGTTTTCCCAAGGTCACTCCAGAAGTGCATCAACTCTCCTGAGGCAAATGATGTTTTGGACATTTCTCCCAAACCATGAGACTTGTGTAAAAACCGAAGGAGGTTTGTCTTCTTGGGAGTATTTTGAGAAACATCATTTGAATAAAAACTATCTTGATGTGTGGAAGAGACGATTTGTAGAACTGAAGGTAAATGAAGGGGATAAGGGGCTTCTAATTTCTTGATAAAATTTGGGAAGTAGGGAGGGATGTTAGGAAGCAGCGGAAAGTGGAATTTCAAGGATTGAGTGAGGGAAAGGGGTCCAAAAAGGGCAAAACATAGGCCTAATCTAGAAAAGTGTCAAATTGTAGCAATAGGCTAGGGTTTATTGGAAAATGATGAATTTGAGGGATATCAGTGATGGAAAGTGTTTAAGAAGGTATATTAAGGATAGGGGAAGGTGTATGAGCATCAGGATACAAGTTTTGTTGATGATTTGACCACCCAAGAAAAATTACCTTCAAAACCCTAGGAGAGGGAAATGAGCCTTACCTAAGCACAATTGAAGCACAAACAAGGTGTAAAATGACCCATTGGAACTTGAAATAATGATGACAAGTATTTGAATGATGGTACACTCAGCCGAATGGTGACATGGACCAATTCTTGGAAAACTTAAGAATGAGTGAAAACAATCCTAGACCTAATACCTAGTTACCAAATTTTACTTGAAGACTCACTGAAATGACAAAATTTGACTTTGACACCCTAAGACCACTTTGTAAGAGAATGCTTGATCGCTAGTGGAAGGCTTCAAAGACTGACACTAACATGGCCTTGGAATTCTCTCTCTCTCTCTCTCTCTCTCTCTCTCTCTCTCTCTCTCTCTCTCTCTCTCTCTCTCTATATATATATATATATATATATATATATATATTATTTTCCTTTTTGAGTGTTTTTTGATGGACAGGGAGGGTGGCATGGTCATGAGTTGGTGTTGGGTGAGATGTCGTGGGGTGAATGGCCTTGTCTTTCAACCAAGAACATGCCTGCATCATCATTTATCAAACGGAATTCCATTTCTGCAGAGTTTTAGGACATCTTGTAGTACTGTTGGAAAGTCCTATAGTAACTACAGGGAATCCTATAGAAGTCAGAAAATTGTCTCCATCATGGTTTTTTATGCTTGGAAATTAGGATGGATGATGAAAACATGGTAGTCATGGGAGATATGAAGTGAATGAAGGAAGAATGGAGTGTTTCTTGGCTTTATGCCCTCTAAACTTGGTGTCTTTTGTTTACTTGAAAACCTGCAAAAATCACAGAATTTTATTAGTGGGTAGGTTTGAGGTCCCGCCATAGCATTTTCTTCTTTTTTTTTCCTTTTTTTTGTTCTCTTTTTTTATAGGCACATAGGTTGCCTCAAAGGAGGTTTTCAACCTGTTTGTCTGCCCTAGGCACCTCAAGGGAGGTTTTCACCCATGGATCTCTAATTTACCTTTTTTCACTCTTGGGCTGCCTCAAGGAGGTTTTCAACCCAAAAGATGTCCTCAGGTGCCTCATGGAGGTTTTCACCTAGGTCCCTTATTTTTTCTTCTCCTTTTTCTTTTTTTCTTCAAAAATATAACACTCTTCAAGAATTCAGTGAGTTGGAAGGTGAGACACTTCTAATCACATTCGATTCCTTACTGATCATACTGATAAAATCTTCCTTTAGTAGAGGTCTTTTGTAGGCTTTCAATTTGTATCCATTGACAAGCAAGGGGATACCTTCTTCATCAACGGTTCTGATCTAAACAGATCCATTTTCATGGAACTTTTCTATCACATATGGGCCCAACCATTTGGTCATCAATTTTCCTTTGAAGTACTTGAACCTCGAGTCATATAGCATAACCAATCTCCTCTTTAAAATTTTGTCTTTGATGTTTTTGTCATGCCAAACCTTTTTTTGTAATTGAGTCACCTCTATGTGTAGGAAAACTCGCATCTTGAATTCATCTAACCCATTGAGCTGGAGAAACCTCTCTTGATGTGCCTTTGTAACATACAAATCCAGGTGTGTTTCATTCTTAGAGTGTTGTACTCAAACTCAACGGAGAGCAGAGCCTTCTTCCCATAGACAAAATCATAAGGGTTGAAGACAGTGGTTGTCTCCCAAGTTGTATTATAGGCCCAAGTGGCCTCCACTAGTATGTTAGCCCAATATTTCCTATTGCCTCTCACAACCTTTGTGAGAATTCTTTCTAATGCTTTGTTGGTAACCTCTAATTGTCCATTAGCTTGAGTATAGTAAGAATTTGACTTCCCGTGCTTGATCTTATGCTGAATCAAGAGATTCTCAATTAGTGTGAGGTGAATTGAGCACCCTGATCAGTGACTAGCTCTCTAGGGTACCTAAACTTGTAAAACAAATTCTCCCTTAAGAACTCGACCACTTTCTCTTCTGTTGCTACCTTGACAACCTTGGTTTCAACCCATCTTGTCAAGTAATCAATGCACACAATTATGTGATTTTTATGCCGTGATGGTGGATCAATGAGCCCAATGAAATCCATGCGCCACTTGTCAAATGGCTCAAGAGTCACTTGAGTTTGCAGAGGAATTTCATCCCTTGGAGAAGGTTTCCCCATTCTTTTGTACTGGTCACATCAACTGGTATATCTTCTTGCATCTTCGTGGAGAGTGGGCCAGTAGCAGCTTGTTTGTAGTACCTTGAAGGCTATCCTCTTGGTGGCAAAGGGACCTCCACAAGGCCTATCATGACAGGCCAGAAGGATGTCGAAAAATTCCTCCTCCCTGACACATATCCTTAGAATTTTATCTCGCCCTAGCTTTAAGATATTTCCCCCTATCCAAGTGAATGGTGCAATTTTTCTTATAATTCTTCTCTTTTCCTTGGAGGACAAATTTAGAGAGAACTGTGTAGCCACTAAGTAGTTGGCTATGTTAGAAAACCATGGAGAACTGAAATAGTGAATAAATTCTCTTCTGACAACTGATCATCAACCATTCCTTCCTCAACTGCAGGCAAAATCAGTCTAGTCAAAAAAATATGCAACTACATTTTCTCTACCAGGCTTATCAATGATAGTTAGATCAAACTATTGTAACAAAAGAAAACATCTAATAATTATGGAATTCACATAAGGTTTGATCATCAAATATTTAATAGAATCATGGTCAGTATGTACAAAGGTCTAGTAACCAATCATGTAATGTATAAATTTATTCAAGGAATGGAAAACAACTAGGAGCTCTTTTCCAATCAGAGTATAGCTCAATTCAGCCTTGGATAGATTTTTGCTGATGACGTAAATGGAATAAGGTAACGTGTCATCTATATGGCCTAGAGCTGCTCCTATATATTTTTCAGAGGCATCAGCATGGATGTGGAAAGGAAGAGCCCAATTTTGGCCTCAGAGTATAGGTGCAGTACTCAACTTGCCCTTTAGGGTTTCTAGGGCCTCTTGGTATGATGGGGTGTGAAATTGGGGTACACCAATTTTGCCTCCAGTTACAATAATTCGATCCTCGGACCTGTGGGTTATGAGCCCATTTCATTATCGGAAGCGTTTAATCGTTCTTTGCCTTTAAAATCTGGGACACAACACTCCATTTCGGAATACGCAGGAATGAAGGAAAACCTGATTGAACACATAAGCTGGATCTCAAATACTATCCACCCACATCTATAACTTCATCAGGTCCGGCTCATCGAACTACCTCTGCAAAACTCTGTTGGGTCCCTATAATACTAGTAATTACCCCATTACTATTGTAGTTGCATCCCTTATTAATATTGTTGTGCCCATATTATTCCCATATTGTTATTACTGTGCCCCATAGAATCCCTCTCTTATTATTTTTGTGGCTTTATATTATTATTGTTAGGTCGGCTGGGTTATATTGTGACTCCTTAGACTCCTATATATAGAATGAGGTTTTGTCATTTGAATCATCCAAGGATTGTTCATTTATGTAATGTAAAGGAGGTTTCCCCCGAAGAGGCTAAATAAGGCGTTGATTTATCTTTTCTATCTCTTCTTGAGCTAGTTTCATAACATTTGGTATCAGAGCTTTGGATTCTAGGGTTTCGCTGCTCCAAACAAGTCATCGTGGAATTTTCGCTATAAATTTTCTTTTTGTGACATTTCAGAATTTTCAAATAAAACGCATTTGAGACGAAATCACACTAAACCTCGGGTCCGAATTTTAGAGCTTTTTGCGCTATATTTACGGAGATATGATCTAAGGAAGTTGGTCTTTTTCCAGACTCCTAAATTACATTGCAAACAAGTGACCTGGGGAAAATCGTCATAACTTTCTCTTTGGGGATAGAATTGAAGTTTCATAAGAAGGCACAGAAAGAGGATAGACTGTAGTTTCTTGTATGCATTTTTCAGATCCAAAGGGCTAAACAGTGACTCATGGCACGTCATACAAGTTCACTCTACTGAACTAGTCTATAATCAAGTCACTGTGGGAGATTTCTCATAACTCTTCCTTTGAGAATCCAATTTGGGTCAGACTTGTGGCATTGGAAATAGGACACAGAGGGCTACTGCAGGTCACAAGTTCAGAACTAGATGATCGGCAAGTACAGAGATACATCAGAGGCAATATCGAGCTCCTAAAAAGTGAAAAAAGGTGTGTAGATTTTCTTAAATTTTTACTTAAGCTTGGTTTGAAAATTTATTTTGAAGGAATTCAAAGGGCATAGTAGAGCATTATTATTGGTAACTTATGCCCCGAGGAAGGAAAATGCAAACACCTAGTAAGAAACCTGAAAGCTCTAGCGTGACTCATGAAGAAGAGGAAGAAATGTTGCATGATATATCAAAATTACAAGAACAAGTGCAACAAATGTCACTGTCACAAAATCTAACAGAAGCTAAGATAAATGGCGTGGAAGCTAAGATGAATGGCATGGAAGCTAAGATGGACAACTTGAAGATAGATTTGAACACAAATTTGAAGACAGATTTGACAAATTTTCTACAAGAAATACTTACCAATGGTGAAAAGGTAGTAAAGGAAACTCATGATGTGAACAAAATAAATGTTAATCATGATTTCTTAGACTCTAATGTGGGATCGAAAACCCACCATATTCCAAAAATTGATATGAGGAAGTTTGATGGCAAGGATCCCGCAACATGATATTACAAATGGAGCAATTTTTCGATCTCAATAATGTGCAAAACACACAAAAGGTATGTATTGCAACTTTATATTTGGAACCAAATCAGTTTGTATGGTATCAATGGCTTTGCTCTCGTAAAAAAATTATCACTTGGGCAATTTTTATGGAAGAATTGATAGCACATTATGAGGATACAAAAAGCAACACTTTTTTTATCCAATTGATAAGTCTCAAACAAAAGGGTTCAATAATGGAGCACATTGAGGAGTTCCAAAAATTGAACATAAGGGTAAAAGATATTCCAGAGGAGCATAGGATTTATGTGTTCATATGGACTTTAAAGGATAATATCCAACATGATGTTCGCTTTTGGGAACTTGATTCATTAGAGAAGGCATTCAGGTTATTAAGAAAAATGGAAAGCAAAATTATGGAAACCAGGAAGCATACCACTCACAACTATAAAGATGGAAGTGTGGTACCTCCTAGTCTTCCACAACCTATAAGTTTGACACCACAACAATTGGAAGAAAAAAAGAAAAAGGGCTTTGTTATAGTTGTGATAGCAAATACATTAAAGGTCATAAGTGTGCTGAGAAGAAATTATTCTACATAGATTGTGAAGAGGAAGAAGAAAAGGAGCAAGAAATGTCAAAAGAAGAGGATATACTCCAGGAACAAAGCCTAGATAAAGAAGAAATGAATTCGACCATATCTTGTAATGCATTGGCGGGAATTACCACTCCTCAAAGCATCAAGATAGAAGGACAAAGCAAGAAGAAAAAGGTACTAGTGTTGATTGATTTAGGAAGTACCCACAATTTTATACATTGTAAGGTAGCAAAAGAATTGAATTGCTTCTTATACCTAGCACCAGAGTGTCAAGTGATGGTTGCAAATGGAGGAACAATAAATTGCTCTGGAAAGTACCATAATATCAAACTATCGATGGGAGAATATGTATTGACTAGCTCAATGATTTCCATTCCAATGGGAGGTGCTGATGCTGTACTAGGAGTACAATGGCTACAATCCTTGGGTACAATAGCTTTCAATTTTCAAGAACTTTTCATGAAATTTTCTGTGGAAGGAAAGGAAGTTGAATTAAGGGGTATTGCAGGGAAATCGGGAAAGATAAGTAGCTCTAATGATATGACAAAGCTTCTAAAAAAGGAACAAAGGGGTGTAATTTCACAATTATGTTCGCTAGATGTTTCCACATTGCAATCATCTATTTCTCCAGATCTCAAAAAGTCTTGGACAATCATTCCAAGGTATTTGAGACTCCCAAAGGTCTCCCACCTATTCGTGATCATGATCATGCTATTCATTTGATTCCAGGAAGTGTTCCTCCAAACATCAGGCCATACAGATATCCTTATGCCCAAAAGAGTGAAATTGAACGTATGGTTGCAGAAATTCTAGAGGCTGGTATAATTCAACCGAGTCAAAGTTCTTTCTCTGCTCCAGTAGTATTAGTGCACAAGAAGGATGGATCATGGCGCATGTGTCCGGATTATAGGGAGCTCAACAAGCTCACTATTAAAGATAAGTTTCCCATTCCCGTCATTGATGAATTACTGGATGAATTGCATGGATCAATTTACTTCACCAAGTTGGATCTTCATTCAGGATATCATCAAATCAGAATGAAGACTGAAGACATTCCAAAAACAGCATTTAGAACTCATGAGGGTCATTATGAATTTTTGGTCATGCCTTTTGGCCTTACCAATGCACCTTCAACATTTCAAGGTTTGATGAATTCCATTTTCAAACCATTCCTTAGAAAAATTTTGTTAGTATTTTTTGATGATATACTAATCTGCAACAAGTCTTGGAAGGATCATGTTGAACATGTTGACAGGGTGCTACAACTATTGGAGGAGAAACAATTATATGCAAAAAGATCCAAATGTTTCTTTGGAGTACAAGAGGTGGAATATCTAGGTCATATTTTATCTCATGAAGGAGTTAAGGTATACCCTAGCAAAATTAAAGCCATTAAGGAATGGAAAATACCCACATCCATAAAGCATCTGCGAGGATTTCTCGGGTTCACAGGGTACTATCGCAAGTTTGTTAAGAATTATGAGAGAATAGCAGCACCTATAACAACATTATTGAAGAAGGATGCATTTTCATGGACTCCAGAAGCAACAAAGGCCTTCAAACATCTTAAAGAGGCAATGTGCCAAGCACCGGTCTTAGCTACATCGGACTTCACAAAAACCTTTATTATGGAATGCGATGCTTCAGGAAATGGAATTGGTGCTGTTTTAATGCAAGATGAAAGACCCATTGCTTTTGAAAGTCGTCCAATCAAGGGAAAGCTTTTACACAAAGCTATTTATGAGAAGGAAATGTTGGCAATACTCGATGCACTTAAGAAATGGCAACCCTACCTAATGGGAAGACACTTCAAGGTAAAAACGGATCATGATAGCCTTAAATACTTTTTAGAACAAAGATTATCCTCTGAAGAGCAACAAAAGTGGGTCACAAAGATGTTGGGTTAAGACTTTGAAATCATCTACAAAAAAGGGAAGCAAAATGTGGTGGTAGATGCACTCTCAAGAAAGGATGAGGATGTGGAAGCATTGTTGTGCGCCATTTCTATTATCCAACCAGATTGGATAAACGAAGCAAGGGAGGAATGGAAGAATGACGAAGAAGTATGGGCACTTATTCGAATGTTACAACAAGATTCCAGTACCTATGATACATTTAGCTAGAAAAATGATTCTTTATGGTACAAAGATCGCTTATACCTCTGTAAGAATTCCCAACTAAAAAAAAAATATTCTTGTGGAATTGCACACTTCTCGCTTAGGAGGGCACTCAGGATTTTTAAAAACTTACCATAGGGTTAAGAAGGAATTCTTTTGGGATGGCCTTAAATTGGATATTCAAAAATTTGTGGCAGAATGTTTGGTTTGCCAACAAAATAAAGTTGAAACAATTAAGACACCAGGTCTATTACAACCTTTATCTATTCCAAGCCAACATTGGGAGGAGGTTTCAATGGATTTTATCACGGGTTTACCCAAGTCTGAGGGAAAGAGTGTCATCATGGTGGTAGTTGACAGACTTACCAAGTATGCACACTTTTTTGCATTATCACATCCATTTAAAGCTAGTACTGTTTCTACTGCATTTATGGAAACAATTCAAAAGCTACATGGAAACCCAAAGATTATTGTAAGTGACAGAGATCCCATTTTCACTGGAAATTTTTGGACAGAATTATTTTCTTGTCTTGGTACTCAGTTAGCTCATAGCTCATCTTATCATCCTCAATCTGATGGGAAAACTGAGATAGTAAACAAATGTTTGGAAGGATATCTTTGTTGCTTTGTATTAGATAAACAGACACAATGGGTCAAATGGTTGCCTCTGGCTGAATGGTCGTATAACACTTCCTTCCATATAGCAACAAAAATGACCCCATTTATGGCACTTTATGGATATTAGCCACCATTCATCACATCATATTTAAAAGAAAATTATAAGGTTCAAGCAGTGGAACATCACATCGAACATCAACAACAAGTCCTCCAACTCCCAAAGGATAACCTTGTGTTGGCACAGAATAGAATGAAACAACAGACATATCAACATCGCAGCGAAAGAAGTTTTGATGTAGGTGATTGGGTATTCCTACGACTACAACCATATAAGCAAATGTCCCTCAAGCAAGCTAAGAAGGATAATAAATTATCACCAAAGTATTATGGTCTGGACAAGGTGTTGCAAAAGATTGGTACTATGGCATACAAATTGGAGCTTCCTGCAGCTTCTCGATTGCACCTAGTTTCCATGTTTCATGTTTAAAGAAGGTTATAGGCGACAAGCTCCCAGTTCAAACAATATTGCCAGAACTTGACGAGGAAGGAAAAATTATATTGGAACTGGAAGCAGTCACAGAAACAAGAACTCGACAGCTACAAAATCGATCAATTTCAGAGTATCTTATCAAGTGGAAGAACTTATCCGCTGAAGATTCCACATGGGAGGATGATAATTTTATACAGAAGCATCCAGAACTACTCAAGTGTTGAGGACAACACTTTTTTTGAAGGAGAGGGGCATGTTGGGTCCCTATAATACTAGTAATTACCCCATTACTATTGTAGTTGCATCCCTTATTAATATTGTTGTGCCCCTATTATCCCCATATTGTTATTACTGTGCCCCATAGAATCCCTCTATTGTTATTTTTGTGGCTTTATATTATTATTGTTAGGTCTGCTGGGTTATATTGTGACTCCTTAGACTCCTATATATAGAAAGGAGGTTTTGTCATTTGAATCATCCAAGAATTGTTCATTTATGTAATGTAAAGGAGGTTGCCCCCTCGAAGAGGCTAAATTCTAAGGCGTTGATTTATCATTTCTATCTCTTCTTGAGTCGGTTTCATAACACGCTCCTCCGATCTTCATTATCTCCGATCTCCGATCGGCCAGTGCTTCATCGCACTATCACAATATCGGCCATCGGCTATCAATGTCTCACAATATTTCTATCGACATCCCACTGCCCACTGTCATTTGACTTTTCTATTTTTGATCAGCGATTAGATTGCGACCGTCGATCCTGACTCTCGATCCGATGGTTGATGATTAATCGCAAGATCACAATTGCACTGTTTCAAGGCCTAGTTCCGATAACTCTGGAAGGTTTCTGTCGATGCGATAAAGTGTGATCTCTTATTGTAATTGGATCTGGACTATTGATCTTCCAGATCCAACGGATCCTGTGCATTATCAACTAATCCCTTTTAACCTGATCTCGCTCACCTTCGATGGATTTCTGCGTTAAAACACAGTTCTGCCACCAAACTCTGTCTACACACGACATCACTCCATAATTATAACTCATTTATCAATAGATCGCCATCGATCCTCATAGTGATCGATGGTCGATCAGCAATCCAGCAATACTGAAACATTCAACTATCTATAAAATACACACAACGTACAAATTCAATAATGAAACACACTTTATTATTATACATGATATGAATATAGATCTAAGGCATTTCAGCCTTGGGAAAGCTCCATTCGATTACATTTTTTCTCACTCTGGGTTATAAAAATTCTTTTATCACACCCTCTATCCTTGTCTATCTACGTAGGTTATATATATATATATATATATATTATATATATAGATATCTATAATATACTCATTCATTTCAATAGAAGGATCTGATCAAATTTCTCTCAGATTATTAAAATATTAACAAGCCTAAATCTCTCTAAGTATTATATTTATGATTAGTATGAATTGTGGTTAATTAATTAATTTGGTAAGTTGTTTGTTTTTCTTTTGTAAAGGGGGTTGATTGTGTTGCTCTAGGTCATGGTCCAAGTCTCTTTGATTGGACATTTTGATTATAGGAATTAGATGCTTGTCTAAGCAATTCTATGACCTTCTCAGCAATGATTCTAGTGGTCTTTAGAATTCTGTACTGCATTCTCAGTGGAATTGTGTTACATCTGTTCTGAACCAAGATTTCTAGTAAGCTCTTCCTTGCACAACCTACTCACCAAGTTCCTCCTGGAGCTTAGTCTTTTAATCCTGTCTTTCTCCTCTATGGAAACTTGAGCAATCCTGCTAGGTTGGACAGTCTTCTCACCTTCTCATTCTTAAACATGACCTTTAACTTCCTAAACAACAACTACCTCTTTCCTTCTGCTTGCACTCTTTCTTTTCTCAGGCCTTTTTAACTTTCCCTGCTCTAATACCAAATGATGGGGTGTGAAATTGGGGTACACCAATTTCGCCTCCAATTCCAATAATTCAATCCTGGGACCTATGGGTTATGAGCCCATTTCATTATCGGAAGCGTTTAATCACTCTTTGCCTTTAAAATCCGGGACACAACACTTCATATCGGAATACACAGGAATGAAGGAAAACCCAACCCGAAACACATAAGCTGGATCTCAAATACTATCCACCCGCATCTATAACTTCATTGGGTCCGGCTCATCGAGCTACCTCTGCAACACTCCTCCGATCTTCATTATCTCTGATCTCCGATTGGCCAGTGTTTCATCGCACTATCGCAATATCAGCCATTGGCTATCAGCGTATCGCAATATCGCTATCGACATTCCACTACCCGTTGTCATTTGACTTTCCAATTTGCGATTAGTGATTAGATCGCGACCGTCGATCTTGACTCTCGATCCGACAGTTGACGATTAATCGCAAGATCGCAATCACACTGTTTCAAGGGCCAGTTCCGATAACTCTGGAAGGTTTCCACCGATGCGATAAAGTGCGATCACTCATCGCGATTGGATCTGGACCATTGATCTCCTAGATCCAATAGATCCTGTGCATTGTCAACTAATACCTTTTAACCTGATTTCTGGTTTTCCTCAAGTATCATCATCAATACATTGAGTTGTTCTTTCATCTCTGCAATCTCTTTGTCAAGCTCCTCTTGACTCATCCTCTTTCCATTTGCCTTGGCATTCTCTTTCTTCACCTTTCTTCTGTTGTGGTCTCCTTCAGAACCTCTGCTATGACTATTAGTAGCCATCTTCTTCTCTATCTTTGTGAGCTCCTCACTCACTTACTATGAGATGCATTAAAGTCTCTACAACAGCAAGTCCTCCCTGTTGCCACCTCATTGGATTTTTCCTGAAGACCCAACCTAATCTCTGTCTACACACAACATCACTCCATAATTATAACTCATTTATCAATAGATCGCCATCGATCCTCGTAGTGATCGATGGTCGATCAGCAATCCGACAATACTGAAACATTCAACTATCTATAAAATACACACAGCGTACAAATTCAACAATGAAACACACTTTATTATTATACACGATATGAATACAGATCTAAGGCATTTCAGCCTTAGGAACAAGCTCCCTTCGATTACATTTTTCTCACTCTGGTTTACACAAATTCTATTTATCACACTCTCTGTCCTCCTCTGTCTACGCAGGTTCATATATATATAAGAAATATTGGATCGGATCACTGGAAGGATCTGATCAAATCCACTCCTTGATTTCCTCTCACAAATATCTCAACAAGCCTTAAATCTCTCTACAACTTTCTATATGGATATATGGTAGATTACATTACTATTTAATTAAGTCCATCAAATTACTCTGTTTTAATAGATTTGTCCCTTGTGTTACTATGATGGTCCACATCCTCTCGTTCTTTGCTTTGGATTCGTCTTTTGATTAAGGGGGGTCAGATGCTCTTGCATCATGGTAGCTTTCTCACCATACAAATTTGGAGTCCTTGGTCAATAGTCCAAGGAAATATGAGGCTACCTTTTTGAATTGCTTTATGAATCTCCTATAGTATCCAGCTAAGCCCAAGAAACTTCTGACATCCCCCTGCTTCTAAGGAGTAGGGACCCACTTTATGGTAGAAATTTTATTTGGGCCCACTTGTAGTCCTTCTTGGGATATTGAGTGACCTAGAAAAGTCCTTGCATTCATCAAGAACTCACACTTTTGAGGACTAGGATAATTTCATTTCAATGCATTTGTTCAATACTTTCCCTAAGTTAGAAAGAGCCTCTAGGAAATCACACCCATAGGGGGTGAAATCATCCATATAATTTCCACGGAGTCATGGACTAGCTCTGTAAAGATGCTCAAGACAACCGTCTGAAGAGTGGCAGGGGAATTTCATAATCCAAAAGGAAGGACCCTATAAGAAAAGGTACCCAAAAGACAAGTGAATGTGATTTTATCTTGGTCGTCTGGGCTAATTTGGATATGGTTGTAACCACTGAATGCATCCAGGAAAGAGAAGAACTTCTTCCTACAAGACCATCTAATACTTGGTCAACTAAAGGTAGAGAGAAATGGTATTTTTTTTTCTCTTTGTTTATCTCTCTGTTGTCCACATAGATCCCCCACTTCCCATTCTTCTTTGGGACTAGAACTAGAGCAAACACCTACTCACTATCTGAGATGGGGTAAATGAACCCTGCATCAAACAACTTCTGTAGTTCTTCTTTGACTATATCTTTGAGGGTTGGGTTCATTCTCCTCTAAGGTTGGCTCACTGGCTTGTATCCTTCCTTGATGGAAATGTGGTGAGTACACACTGAAGGGTGCACTCCCTTCATTTCCTTATAACTCTAGGCAAAGGCATCCAGATTCTCTCTTAGCATGTCACATAACTCCTTTTCCTAATGTGCGGAAAGAGAGGGGTTGATTTTCAATGTTCTTTCTGGACCAAATTCCATCATCTTGACATGAGTAGGACTTGATTCATCTAGGCAAAAATAAAACCAAAGGTTATATTCAGCTTTCTTTACTGACTCCTTAAGAGACATGGTGTTGGGGGTTTGATTCTAAAGGATTTTCTCAATCAGGTCTTCTTCATTAGGTTTCCCCCCTCCTATAGTAGCATTTAGGGTACATATTGGGGAACAGTAGAATTCATCTTCCTCCTCCTCTTATAACCATAAAGGTAAGTCATGCTCTAGAGATGGTTGAGAAGGAGGGTACAAGACCAATTGTTGGATAAATGCCCATTTTTAATTTTTATATTCTCAACCCTACAACTTATGTAAGCATTAGTAGTGGCTAACCATGGCCTTACAAGGATGAGAGGATAACCATTGAACTTGGTCTTAGGTTGGAGAACTAAGAAGTCAGCAAGGTATTCCCAGGAATCAATGGAGACCATCACATCCTCAACAACTCCCTCGGGAGCTACTATGGGTCTGTCTGCAATCTGCAAGACTGTTGTGGTCTTCCTTAATGATCCTTGGAGATTTAGTTTAATCATAGTCTCCTTAGTCATCACATTGATGGCAGCCCCAAGATCAATCAAGGTATGGGGAACAATGATTCCATTGATATGGACATCGACCACAGGACTTCCAAGATCTAGATACTTTCGGCAAATCAGTCCCCTCAACATTAAGTCAAACAATTGTCCAATGAAATTAATGGTAGGGGTGTCTTTATTTCGCCTCCAATGATGTTTGAAGAATTTCTCCTTGATTAACTTGTTGTAGATGGGGACATCCTTGATAGCTTATAGGAGAGATATTTTAACCCAAAATGTTCAGTCTCTTTTGGGGGTGTGCTAGATAGGATGGATTAATCTCTCAGGAAAAGGAGGTGGATTGGCTTGAGGAACACTCTCCTCCTTTTCCTCTTCAAGCTCCTTAGGTGGAGATGGAGGTTGATTATCTGGAAGAAATCTTCTAAACCTGAGGTTGATTTCTTGATTTTTCCCCACTAGAGATCCGTTGTGCCTATTTGTTGTTCAGGTTCAGATTTGGTTGAGAAGGCATCTGAGGTTGCTTAGGTGGAGCAGGGTGAAGGAGTTGTGGTTGAGATGGAGGTGGAGACAGTAAGGCTGGAGATTGGTTGTATGGGGGCCTCCACCCCTAGGATGGTGTATTCCACTAAGGTTATGGGGGAGCATATGGATGAAATGATTGATTGGCAGGTTGGGAATGGTATTGAGGTGCAAAAGGCTAGGGAGAAGGTGTGGACCATGAAGGATGAGAAGGAGGACACCAAGGGGGAATGGATGCATTCTGGTTAGGGTTGTAATATGAATAGGAAACCCATTACATGCCTTACTGGTATGGTCGAGGTCCTTGAGGCCTTCTTTGGTTGATATAACAGAGTTGTTTAGTCACACCTTTAGTTCCTTGATACACAACTTCCAATCTAGGAAGAAAAGGGCACTTTTCTGTGGAGTGGTTCTCCTCATAGACCGAGAAGATATCTATAGGATTCAATGGAAATTCATTTCTAGGGTGCCTTATAGTGAATATAGGGAAAAATATAGCTAAGGATATTTGTGCTTCCTCCTGCTTCCTCTTGATCTACATGGTGTAGATTTGCAGAGAAATGGTATGCAACATTCCACTCTTGAAGTCTTCAAACATGTTCCCAATTTCACTTTTGATCGATGTGTTGGAGGAGGATGAACTGGCCAAAGCTTGACTATCCCTACCCTTATTTCTAGCTGTTGTAGAATGATTTTTGAAAACTGTCTTGATATCATCATAGGATAACTGGTAGATGTCCCCTCCTGACAACATGTTTAGGGTTTCTAGGAGATCTTCCCTGATCCCTCTAAGAAAGACTAGCTTGAGTGATAAGGAATGAGGGTGCATCTGACCCTTTTGTAGCTAAGTTGGAACCTTTCCTCATTATCTTCTAAAGGCTCATCATATCGCAAGGTCATTCTAAATATTTCCTCTTTGGTATCTTTGTACCTGCAATAATCCCTGTACTTATTGTTGAAGTTTTGTTGCATTTGAGCTTAGGTAGTGATGTTGTCCCCAGGTAAACCCATGAACTAGCGCAAGGCTACATCTTTGAGGGTGGATGGGAAAAATTTCAACTTCTTGTCGTCAGAGGTATAATCATAAGTTCTACATATGACAACAAACTCAAACAAAAAGGTATCTGGGTCCTCTAAGGAAGGGTAGAGGAGCATATGTTTTTCATCCTAGCATCTCCATTAGTTTTTCTGATGGGAAAAACACCCTCAGTTATGTTGTCATCTCCATTTATGTTTTCAACCCCATTTCTGTTTACAATTTTCAGCCATCATGTAGGTTGTTGGAATAGTTTCTTCTTCTTCTTCCCTAATCGGCTCTTCAATGATATTTGGTTGTTTGCCTAATGGGTCCTCTAGCTCACAGCCACCAAAGAAAAGGGAAGGTTGGTTGTTAGATGTGGTGGGGATATTTGGAAATGTTTTTACTAACTTGTATCTACTCCTACGAGGCATGAAAGGAATTTGTTTTTTCTCTTTTCATGTTTTTTCTTAACAACTTGCAGAATGGAAAGAAAGCAATATTTCCAACTATTTTCTGAATGGAACTATTTGCAAAATGGAAAGAAAGAAAATATCGCAACTATCTGTTGAATGCAAAACAAAAAGGAAAGTAGGAATTGTATCTCTTTGCTGAATGTTAAATGGAAAGGAAATTAGAAATCACATCTACTTAGAAACCTCCCTGAAAATGGTGCCAAAAAGTGATGAGATCCAATATTGTAGCAAGGATGTTGTAACTCCTAGGGCTACCAACTTTACTTCATCAACCTGGGCTTCATACAAACTTGGAGGTGATAGTGTTGTATACACAGTGGATGCAATGGTCTAATCCTCTCACTTTTCAACTGGGGCGATAGACCACTAGGGTTTTCAAACCAGTCTTCTATTGACTAGAAGGAGTATGACTACTAACAACAAATGGAAAACTATCTGTAATGCAGAAAGGAAATGTTGCCTATCTTAGGAAATGAAAATTCTAAATGGGAAAGTGCTATGAAGTGACATGAAATTATCTAGTTGAGAATTTACACATTACTTGCAAAAGAGACCTAATTTAACCGTGCATTCTAACATCTAGTTAGTTAGACTAAGTAAGCATGGAAATTAACCTCAAACTACTCTGACTGTTGTATGCATGTACTAACTAGAAATTGCAGAAAAGAGTCTTTTTTTATTTTCAATGTTATAAATGTAAATTCTAAGTGAACCAATATGATCTTTTTCATGGGGAAAGGCATGGGGAAATAGGTCTAGAATGGTGTTGAGGGTATGGAAGCCAAGTGGAGGCCTAATGTAATATGTGATGATCATTTCTGCTTAATTTAGGCTTAAAACCAGCTGATATAGGTTTTCCTATAGTATTACAAGATGTCTTGGTTTTTACTACAGGATGTTCTGGTTTGCTACAGGAGAAAGTCTGACAGATATGGGAGGGTCAAAGAGGTGGAATAAAGTGTGGAAAAGGTGTCCAATGGTGGGATAAGGCATAGAGGAGGTGTATACTTCCCAAGGCTCAACCCAATTGTTTAAGATGGTTGAATTTTCTTAAGGGAGATGTCCACTTTGCTACAAAACAGAAATTTGGATTAGGGGTTGGTAGACTTGGGTAGTATGTGTGAAGAGAACTTGGATGAGGCTAGTGAAATGAGTTCTCCCTGTAGATCATAAATTCCAGCAAAAACATACATTCTTTCCTTAATTTATGCATAACTTCATTTACATATGGAAAAGATGAGTTGAATTTAGGGAAAATAGAATTATTGATGGCTAATGGTGAAATCTTTGAAATGCAGTGCTCTCTAAACTACAACAACTTCAAAAATGAAAATGCCAATTGAAAGTGCCTCTAAGAAATTATACACAGTACTATACTCAATCAAGAACCTGTTGACGGTGCTAGACCTGCCAACATGTAAGGGGATCTCCCTAGTAAGAAGTCCTAATTAGACCTCAAACCATTTGGTGTTGGAGTCCCAGCAGTGGGTCATATAGTAATGCCTTGACCAAGATGTTGCACAGAGGCAAGTAAGATACTTTGTCAGTAGCAAGGGTGTGACCATTGTAGTGAGTCAAGGAAGGTGCATGAGAGGTTCTAACATAGGTGGGTGAGATGAGGGTGAAGGTGAGTTCCAGGTCAAAAGGGATATTCCCAAATCGGCTAGGAACACACAACACATAGGACATACATAGCTTCCGACGGAGCAGTCCACTCGGATGCGGTAGGCACGACATACAAGGTAAGATAACATGTAAAACACCCATAGATCAGTCAGAACGAGTGCAACGGTTGTTACAACAAGGTTCAAGTAAAAGGTCTGTCTGATGTCCAACAGAGCAGTCGACACGATCAGGATACCATTAATAACATATACAACACATTTCCATTAATAGATTATGCATTACAACAAATGAATCAGTTCAGATGTAGAACACAGGTTAAAGCAAGATGCATTACAAGTGTTAAAGATCAGTCTTAAAACAAATACAATACATGAGTGAAAACTTGTTGGCTCTTATTATATAAAGAAGTGTAAGTTTAATCATACAATACATCCATGTAAACCCGCTAGCCCTAATAGTGGAACATTATAGTCACATCCGCCTTCTCCTCCAAAGAGATGAACTAGCTCCATGCATTGGAGAAGCTAAGGCATGTTACATTACCGCCCAAGCTCTTTCCAAGATAGTCTTATCAAAAGCTTGGCTAACCGAAAGCCCATACAATGAGTTATGAGGGACTATTTATAGGAAAGGGTGGGGTGACACTTGACATTCCCCTTTTTGATAGTTCAACTACCCTCATGAATATTCACCATTTTATGACTGTTACATCTAGCTATTGAAACTTGACTTCCACTTAACATGACTCAACATTATAATGCACATGTACTCATGTGAGACAACATGGCTTGAGCAGGCCATGCAAGAAATCATTGACACTCGGTCCACTGTGATGAGACCAACTCTTTGACGTGCTTGTGATGGTGAAGGTGGTGAGCTGATGCCAAGCTTGGTCATCCAGATGGTGTGCATGCACATCATGGTGACATCTTGTTGAAGCGAACTCTTGCCTCCGTTGCAACTGGTGCATTGGTTTGGCCCTTTCATCCAACTTGTCTGCTAACATGTGCATGGTCTTCTTGGTGCAGCTAAGCTGACAAGACACTGATGAATAGTGTCTGTGTTGATCTTCAAGTGTGTGCTGGTGGTCATGCACATGAACTTGCCAAAGTACATGTTCAACTCCAGTTGGACTTTCTTCTTGTCTTTGCCTTGGTGAGTGTGTTGAATAGGTTGGATTGCATGCATGCGCATAGTGACATGCATGTTACTAAATCCCTTGCATGTGATCAACAACACTACTCACCATGTTTGCCCCATGTCAGCTACTGGGATGGATCTCTAACTTGTACGAGCGCAATTTCATCTGTGACTACACATTGTGCCCACTACTATTCTTGTTCCTGCTTCAACTCATTCGTCTGTTTGTGCAGCTTCATGTTCTTCCTGAGTTGTTTCTTTAGCACATGCAACTCCTTCTTTGTTCCATTCTTTGTCCTCACGCAACCTTCATGTCACGTCGTCACCTCATAACCTGTGTCTCCAAAGTTGCTTTCATTATTAGTGGATCTACTTGATCTTGCAGCTTTGTCCCACCTTCGTGCTGTCACCAACCTTCCTCTTGCATTTGCTACATTTGTTGCATTCACTGCATTCAATATGCTACCTTCAGCTGTTGTTCATGTTGTTTCTCACTATGATGCTACTGGGGTCATATCTTATTGTCCTTGTCCACGAAAAACTTGATGTCTTCATGAGTGAGCAAGCTCATGAACACTTGATCAAATGCATCTCTAGGTGTTCTTTGAACGGTGTATTCAACTCTGCTCCCTTGGAAACCATCGTACTAGCATTGCTGAGAGGTAGATGAGCACTTGAAATACATGGGGACATGGCAACACTCATGCAAGCAATCTGTTAGCTGCGCATACCTATGTGATTGATCATGAAGG